>CM073770.1:13725027-14369142 GCA_037158775.1 Hetaerina titia
GGTTTCCTTATCCTTTTCCCGTTAACGGTTCCTATAGTGGCTTTAGCGGCTTCCAATATCCCTTTCTTGATACATTCCCATTTTTCCTCGATAGTACTCAGTTCTTTACCGTCATCCATCATTTTCTCTACAGCCTCCTGATACTCCTTCCTCGTTAATCCATTTACTGCTTCTAAATTCCATTTCCTAACCTGCCGCCCTTGCCTTATCTTCTTGAAACGAACATTACATTTCATAACAACTAAATTGTGGTCAGAGTCCGCATCCGCTCCTGGGAAACTGTGCGAATTTATCACACTGTTCCTAAACCTGTGCCTAACCATAATATAATCTAACTGATACCTTTCTGAGTCACCTGGCATTTTCCATGTATACCTACGCCTTTTGTGGTGTCTAAACCATGTTAGTGATGACTAACCCCTGTCTTCTGCAGAATTCAATTGTTTTCTCCCCGCGTTCATTCCTCGTGCCTAACCCATAGTCCCCCACCTCACCACCATCTCTTCCTTCGCCTACCGTCGCATTCCAATCCCCCATTACTATCAAATGTTTCCCTGCAGGAACACTGGCGATGATATCCTCTAACTCATCATACATCCTATCGACTTCTTCCTCCCTGTGGTTGCTTGGTGGCATATATACCTGACCAATGACCAAGTTCGTCGGCTCTGCTTTAATCTCTACGAGTAATATTCTATCTGTCGCTTGCTCTATGATGGCTACGCTTCTTCCTACCCCTTTATTTAAAATTACGGCAACCCCTCGTTGGCTCTCGTCCCCGCCGCTGTATATCACTCTATAATTGTCAATCCAGTAATCCCCGCTATCCTTCCATCTCACCTCGCAGAGGCCTAAAACATCTATATTACCTCTTTCCATCTCTCGCTTTATATTTTCTAATTTGCCTCTCCTCAACATTGTCCTGACGTTCCAGGTTCCTATTCTAACTACTTTCGCCTTCTTCTGAGTCTTCTGTCCTGCTGCAGTTATTTCTTCCCTGCAAGGGTTTCGTGGGATGACGACCGCGGAAGCCTTGCCTCTCACGCTGCCGGGCACGACACACGGCCTCTTGGGCCGAGTCCCGTAGTTGCCAGGACTCATATTATCCATAGTGCCCATCATTATATTCTTGGGAATCATAATTGAGGTGGTTTCCCGTTGCCTTCCTCAATAGTGTTTTTAACGTGACACCATCACTTAATGGCCGCTCCACTGGGGTCAGACGCCATTGCAGCCGCCTCACTGAGGAACAGAGCTTACCATATTATATATATATATATATATATATATATATATATATATATATATGTATAATCTTGAAAATGACGCTCTCCGGCGACGCACAAACACACAAACAAACACTGAGATAATAAATAACATCAGATTCTGATGACGACGGCGGTGCCGTCGAAACGTAAATATCTACTGTAAGTGTCCTTCTTTTATGTTTCTGTGTGTGTAATAATTATTATTATTTCAGTGTTTGTTTGTGTGTTATATATATATATATACACATATATATATATATACATATATATATATATATATACAAAAATATATGTGGGTCCGTGGTGGTCCAGTGGGTAGAGCCGAACTTCGGGTTGATTATTGTTTTTATGGTTTTATTTCTATGTATATATTATTTATTATTAGGTAATCTACCGGTTAAGGTAGGTTTTTGGATGGACACAACTATCAAATAAATATTTTGTAACTCCAAACAAAACCCAATCCAACAGCCTAAACTACATCAGGTCCCTCTTCATCTCTGTGTACTTCTTTCCTCCCTTCATCCCGTCCAACATCCCTATCCTGTTCCTGCCCTTCCTCGCTTGCCCAACATTCTCCCCTCTATTACCTTCCTCAACATTCCACTACCGCTCAATACGCCTTTCATCCATTTTTCCTGCCTCCGTAGGATTTCTCTCAACAAACCCCTCTCCTCGCCCACCGTCTCCAGTACTTCCTCATTTGTTTTCCTTTCGGTCCATTTCACCTTCTCCATTCTTCTCCACACCCACATTTCAAAAGCCTCCAATCTACGTCTATCTCCTACTTCAGTGACCACGTTTCTGCGCCGCACATAGCTACAAAGTATTATATTATTATTAGGTAATCAACCGTTTAAGGTAGTTTTTGGATGGACACAACTTTCAAATAAACAATTTTTTACTCCCCACCTATCAAACTGATCTATATCAGGTCCCTCTTCATCTCGGTGTACCTCCTTCCTCCCTTCATCCCGTCCAACATCCCTATCCTGTTCCTACCCTTGCCACGCTTGCCCAACATTCTCCCCTCTACTACCTTCTTCAACATTCCACTACCGCTCAATACGCCTTTCATCCATTTTTCCTGCCTTCATAGGATTTCACTCAGCAAACCCCTCTCCTCGCCCACCATCTCCAGTACTTCCTCATTTGTTTTCCTTTCGGTCCATTCACCTTCTCCATTCTTCTCCACACCCACATTTCAAAAGCCTCCAATCTACGTCTCTCACGTCATCTCACTTTTCAATAACCCATTACGAAGACCCTTACGAATATCCTTATGAAAAATTATTTCAAAAATTCCTTACCGAAATTCCCTGCTATCCCTGACCAAAAACATTTACAAGAATGACCTACGGAAGACCGTAACAAAAAATGCTTACGAAAAATACTTAATTAAATTAAATAAAAAATAATTAAAAACCCTGTATGAAAAACCTTTTCAAAAATTATTACCATAAACCCATACGAAACATCGTTAACGCAAACTTACCCGAAAGCCCGTAGGAAAAATTCTTTACAAAAACGCTTCCAAAAACCACTTTAAAAACCCTGGCCGAAAATTTTTACGAAAAACCCTTACCGAACACCCTTCCGGTCACCCTGAATCGGGAATTTCCCACAATCCTCTGTTATCTGCATTCAATAACGCCAATCTAGGTGTCTAAATCACCGTCACTCAATTTGGAAAGGGCGTGGCGGCCCTGGGTGTGTCCCAAATTTGTTTTTAATCTCTGTGATGGGGTGCAATATTCGCCCCCCCCTTTTGGACTTCCATAAAAGAGGATAATACCACAACCATTCATGCAAACCTACACACATAGAGGCGCAAATATTCATTCAAAAACCTTATTACCTTACACGCATGCAAATACATATATTATAAACTAACGTGCACATGCACCTACAAATGTAGTCAAAATCTATCCCGTAACATGAGAATTAGAATTGAAAAGTAAGAAATGGAGGTTCTACTATTCACACGGACATGTAACTCATGGTCTCCACCCCCAAAGACACCAATAGGGAATGTGACATACCACAGCAGGGAGAGATGATGGATGGCAGGAGAAACTTGAAAACAAACAAAGCAGGGCAAGAAATAGTGTGACGAGCACTACATTCTTTAATGGCAGTCCCATGCGGTTATGCCGGAAGGGTTTGTGACAACAAAACACATGAGATTGGTGAAATTACATGCATTTAAGTAAAATTAATTATTCCCTAGATGCTGTAGGTGGCAAGAGGGATTTTTGCTATACTAATTCAATTTGCAATTCTGTTTGCTGCGCGTGCTCGCAGGCGGCATAGTCTGTAGAGAAGAGGTTCAGTATTAGAAACTTTATGGTTTTCCGAGCTGGGAAACGTGGGTAGCAGAAGATGCAGCTGTCTTACAATCTTTCTTTCCAGGGCGGCTCATATGCTAATGTTACATTGTAGGGATATCCATGCCTAGCACTTCCTATTTTGTTTTCCTTTCTGTCCACTTCACTTTCTCCATCCTTTTCCACACTCACATTTAAAAAGTCTTCAATCTACGCCTAATACCCTGCTTCAATGACCATGTTTCCGCCGTACACAACCACGCTCCATATTAAAGTTTTGACTAGCCTTTTCTTAGCCTTTTCCTAACAGCCTTACTAAACAGCCCTGTCATCAATTCCCTCCTCCTTGTGAATGGCTTTTTGCCTAACAGAATTCTTCCCTATTCATATAGGAAGGGCTATAGGCATATACCTTCGACGTAAGGTCTTCCACTTCGACCAAATTTGTCCAAAACATTTTCTAGAAAGTTAAACTGTATCTCAAGTTTATTGGCTCCAATTGTAATATTTAACTAAGCTTTTCTCTTCCTCGAAAACCGCAAAACCTTAGCTTTATTTACAATTATATCCCAAAGACACTCCGCGCAAGAATGCGCTAAGCAATGCTTTTCAATATCCCAGCAAAGCAAAGCTAAATCTTTTCATCCACAAAACAATTGGATTTTATGAATTGTGCATCGACTTTCACTCCTATCTCCATTTCGTACCGTTACTCTTTATGGGGAAGGGGAAGTAACGTAAAAGAACGGAATCAAGCTAGGAAGTTAAGTATGCGGGATTTGATGATATATTTCAATGCAATAAGTTGTTTGATGGTGTCTTGATAGGGGAGTTTGCTGGTGCGAGGCGAGGGAGAGAGGAAAAGAAAGGAGAAATGGCAAAGGAGAGACCATCTGGGAGAGCGGGTCATGGGAAGGGGAAAAGAAGCAATGTGTTCTCAGGGAGGGGGGGTAGAATATGGGACGCTTCGTCGATGCGAGGATGCTGCGAAGCACATCGCGAGCCCGACTGGGGCGCGTATATAAGCGTGGCGCCCGGCAGTAACGGACACATTGGCTGCCATCTCCCAGCACGGCACCCACAGCACCGGGACATGAAGCAACAGGTGAGGCTACTTCCGAAGAAAGCATTCGTGAGGTGCGCGTTGATCGCTAGGGCTTTGCCAGCGATTCGATGGCGGAGAATCCCCCTAGCGGCCTTTCTGTGCATTCACTTTCATTCACTGTGTGACTCATTCGTGTGGAAGGAATTTCTTCATTCTTCGCCACACCCACATTTCAAAACCCTCCAATCTACGTTCATCCTCCTGCTTCAGTGACCAAATTTCTGCGCTACGCTCCATGTCAGAGTTTTTACGAGTCTTTTCTTATCATCCTTACTCAAAATCCCTGTCATCAACTCCCTCCTCCTTGTGAAAGCTTCTTTGCCTAGAGCAATTCTTCTTACCTCCCTATTACTTTGACAATGTTTTTCCAAAACATTTCCTGAATTTCCATTTCACTCAGCAATGCTCGCAACCACTTGGCTGACTGACAAACTACAGCTTGGCCATCAGCAAACGTAACTGATTTTACGTATTCCCCGCCGAATTTCATTCCTAACTTCAGTTCTTCCCATGCCTCTTTAATCATTTTCTCCGCATATACTGTGAACAGTACCGGTGAAAATGGGCAACCCTGCCCATATACCCGGAACATAGTGTTTATGCTTTACAGATGAAATCAAATTAATTTCGAGTAGTAGTAGTGGTTTTAGGGGAGTGGACCGACTGCTGAGGTCATTTGTGTTACTAGGTATGAATAGAAAAGGATGAAGGATGGAGAGAAACTCGGTGTCGGCATTAGCCTACTCTTTACGAAAGGCGCCAAGGGGTCCGCAGTTTAACGTCCCATCCGACGGACGGCGTACTCACTTAAAGTGCTCTCCAAAAAGCACATCAAGTAGGGATCGCGATACCACTGAAATATATCTGCCATACCCGGACCCTCTGAAGGTGAGAAGCAAGTACGTTAGCTACCGCACCATTCCGACCCCCAATTATTTTCGAGAAGGATGTACATATTCTTTCCGTCCATCGATTATGCAGTTTCACGTCTCGTAACTGGGCATTAAGGAAGGATTCTACGCGATAAATTTTGCACAGTAGTTGTATAACTTAATTGCACTTTCTATTGCAGACGCTGGCCTGTCTCCTGGCCCTTGCGGTCGCCCTAGCGTCCTCCGATGAAGGAGCGAAGGAAGGCGACAAACAGCCGGAGAAGAGGGGCGTCGGGGGCTTGGGATACGGAGGGGGATTCGGCGGCGGCCACGGGGGATTCGGCGGAGGCCTTGAGGGTGGATATGGCGGTGGACACGGAGGAGGATTAGGCGGGGGACACTTGGGAGGGGGCGGGTTCGGAGGATACTCGAGCGGGGGCGGATTCGGAGGAGAAGGGCACCACCACGAGGAGCACGTCAAGACGGTCACCGTCCTCAAGAAGGTCCCCGTGCCTGTGCCAAAGCCGTACCCAGTCGAAGTCGTCAAGCACGTGCCCTACAAAGTGGACAAGCCCGTGCCGTACGAGGTCAAGAAGCCCTACAAAGTTTACGTAGACAAACCATACCCCGTCACCGTGGAGAAGCCCTACCCGGTCACCGTGGAGAAGAAGGTCCCGTACCCAGTGTACGTGCCGCACAAAGTGCCCGTGCCACAACCCTACAAGGTGTTCGTGCCCAAGCCCGTGCCCTACCACGTGCACGTCCCAGTCAAGGTGCCCGTGCCGCACCCGGTGACCATCTACAAGAAGGTGCCCGTCTACGTGCAGCACAAAGAACACCATGAGGAGGGAGGCTACGGCGGAGGCAGTTACGGCGGAGGCGGATACGGCGGAGGCCACGAAGATGGCGGATATTGATAACGGCTCCGTTTTGCACCGTCATGAAAGAAATTCCGTCTGTGATTCGTCTCATTTGTTACACACAGATCATGTTACCGAATGAGATAATCGTTTTTTGTTCCAGTTGTCTCAGATTTTTACAATAAATGCTCCTAAATGACCCAAAGACTCCCATATATTATTCTAGTTTTTATAAAAGTTATGCCCCTAATGCTATTACTATGAGTGACCTGTCCTTACCTTCCTAATAGGGCCACTCGGTATTTTTTATGCAAATACCATTGAACCTACTTGCTATTCTAACTTATGCCCGCCCCTTAGAGTCATTAAACAACCGAAAACATATTAAAGTGAATAAATGAACGGCGATGTATTTTCAAATTCCTAATAATTGGCCTCCTTTGCTGCGCCTCGTAAATTAAAAAAAACCTATTTCTTTCTTGGTTTTATTAAGTAAATCATTTAGTATTTGAACTCGAGAATTTCTCCCAGGTTTTTTCCTTCATTTTTTGCACTTGTTGTCGATAGTTCTCCTTTGCCTCAAAACCAGAAAACCCCTGGGGGTTAATATATGAAATAGCCAGAGACAAATTTAAAATCCCACCGACATACTCAGCTAAGACCAACATTGGAGGGTAGCTTTTATTCTTGGACGAAACCATTTCCAGCATCATCACCACACTAGTACCGGATGACGCAGCAGAAAGTGAAACTGAAGAACAAAAATTAATTAGGAGTCAGGTTAACCTCCTTTGCCTGCAAAGTACGGAGATAGACATCACCGATGAGGAAGTTAGAACCGCGATCAATCAGATGAAAATGAAAAAGGGCCCAGGTATTGATGGCATAAACGCGGAATTGATCAAAGCAGCCGAGCCGGTTATCCTCAAATATTTAACTAGATTGCAACAGGACTGTTGCAGAAAAAAATACTTTCCTCCGGCATGGAAAAAGGGTGTCTTATGCGCCATCTTAAAATCTAATGAAAAAGACCCTTATGATCAAAAGGCAAAGTTCGCATCACAAAGGATCCATAACACTACTACCCGAAATGGGGAAAATGTTCGAAACAAAAATCAAAAAAAGGTGAGGAGGATTATATAGGATATAGGATATAAATGCCAATTTGGATTCCGAAGAGGCGGATCCACCGCAGCCGCGGCAATGAAACTGCTGCAAGAAATCAAAAATCCTAAATATAAGTATAAGGGGGCCTTATTCATAGATTACAAGGCAACATTCGATTCTTTATTGTGGCCCCATTGCATAAACCAGCTCAAAAGTTATAAAATCCCGGGACCAACAGCAGAACTTATCAAAAATTATTTATTGAAAGGAACAACCAAAATACAACTAAATAATCTGGAAGTCGGAAAGAACATAAAAAAGGGGCACCTCAGGGATCCATACTCGGTCCTTTTCTTCGGAACATCGCCATGAACGATTTGCTGAATCAACCCTTTCCTGAAAACTGCAGATGGACAGCCTACGCTGATGACTTCGAGATCACAATGTCTGCAAATTCCAGGAGAGAAATAGAAAACATCGCAAAGAAGTGTTGCCATATAGTGGAGTCATGGAGTGCGAAAGTGAAATTAAAAATTTCTGTTAATAAGACCAAGTACGTCGTGTTCGGAAAAAAATTGTCACGAAACCCAACTATAAAAATCTATGGTCAAAACATCAGAAGAACCTCCACATTCAGATGCCTGGGCAAAGAATTCGATGACAGACTAACATTCCAAGAAACTCAAATTAAGCAGCAGGCAAAGTCAAGAAAATATTTAACTACTTAACAAGGCTGTGCAGAAACAGAATTTGGATTCACCACAAATAGCCTAATAACTATATACAACGGAGTCACCATCACAGTATTGGCATACGGCTGTGAGGTTAAATTACAGGTTAAAGGATTTTCTTTAAAAGGTTTAAAGATTTACAGGAAAGAGTGAGGTTAAATTACAGCAGAATCCGGAGGAAACTGGAGGAGGCCCAAAGATCTTGCCTAATTGTAATATCCGGGAGCTACAATACGGTCTGTAATGAAACTCTACAAATAATAACTGGGATACAGCCAATGACGTTCTCAATAGAGGAAAGAAGAATTAAGTCATGGATGAAGCAGATGGAAGAGGCTACTCTAGGAGATACAACTTTGTCTCCAACTGAGGAATGGAGCGGGGACAGAATGGTTATAAGAGCGTATTTCCTGGATAAATGGGAACGGGAATGGGAAACTTCAGAAAATGGGAAAAAAAACCAGACAATTTTTATCTAGCGTGCGGAAAGAATGAAGATCAATTTTAAAACTTACCAATAAATTACGCAAACTTTAACAGGACACGGGGAGGATACATCATTCCTGAAGAAAATAAGGAAAAAAATGGAGGTGACGTGTGAATGCATGATGGAGGAAGATACAGCAATACATAGAGTCCTTTATTGCCCAATTTATGGCGAGGAAAGGCGCGAGCTGGAAGTTATCCATGAATATTTGCAAAACGTCCAACAAATTGGGAAATATCCACACGAGGAACCGATTTGGAAAGTATTGGATAGATTTATCAACAAAAGATAAAGTAAGAACGGGGGAGGGACGGAAAGGAAGGGCGTATAACTCACATTTTTTATTTTGTAAAAATTAACGAAATTGTATTGGAGGTTTAAAAATAAGGCACCCAAAAAATTGAAATTGAATGACCCAATTCTAATCGAACGAGCCTAATTATTATTGATTATTATTAAGTACATCATTTATACGGAATAAATTTCGTCAGACGTTTTAACTAATGCAGATTGAAAAGTATAAATTATTCTAAACACGTCAGCAAAATTGCCAATGAGCCTGGAAATTTTCGCAGTTACAATTTTCCGGATCCGCTTTATTGTAATTGTAGTTTTCCTCTCCACATTTTTTCAAAGACCAGTTACCTCTCCAAGTATTAAGTACTATATGCTACGTGTATCGAGGGCTCATGAAAATGATATTACTCTATGCCACCCTCTTCTTGTTGTCCAAAATGCATACGAGTGCGAGTTGTACGATGCACACGTATGCATTGCCTACCACTTCCTCGTTTGCCTAAGGTTCTCCCCTCTGATCACAACCCTCAGAATCTCATCTCCAGTTAAAATGCTTTGAATCCATTTTTTATGTCTCCAATGAATTTCTTTCAGAAATTCCCCATTTCTTCCCAAATTGTCTGGTATATTATCGTTAGTTTCCTTAATTTCACTTTACTCTTTCCATCCTCCAACTCGCCCACATTCCAAAAGATTACTACCTACGAATGACTTTGTTTCCACGCCGTATAAAACCGTAAACCAGAACACAGTTTTGACGATCCTCTAAGTCCCCATCTTCAATTCCCTCCTTGTTAAAGCCTACTATACCACGCTGGTGCTATGCATGTAAATTAGAATTACTCGCGAAATTGGAAACTTATGGAATGCACGAAAGTATTATTAACTGGATTAAACAATTCTTAAGTGATCGTGTCCAAAAAGTCGTCCTGGACGGTGTATCATCCGATACTGTCAAGGTCAGTCGGGTGTACCACAAGGAAGTGTCTTAGGTCCCCTCCTTTTCCTTATTTACATAAATGACCTCAGTACCGTAGTTAATAGCAAGCTCCGTCTTTTCGCCGATGATGCAGTAATTTATGGGGACATTCGAAGTCACGAAGACAGAGTCGTGTTAGCCAACGACCTAGATGCAATTCAAAATTGGTGCGATACATGGCAATTGGAATTAAATTTAAAAAAATGCGTTGTAATACATTTTTGGGAAAAGAGTAATTCCCTCCCTTATTGTTACAAATTGAAACAAACCAATATCGCGAGGGTAGATTCCTTTAAATACTTGGGTGTAACAATTACTTACGATCTGTTCTGGGGAAAACACATACGAGAAATACTATATGTGGTCGTGCTAATAAAAAATTGGGATTTGTGAAAAGAGTGCTAGGTAAATGCGATGAAAAAGTGAAAGAACGATGTTTCCTTGCCTTGGTCAGGCCCCACCTAGAGTATGCTGCCAGTATATAGGATCCTCATAACATAAATTTGGTTTCGGAATTAGATCGAGTTCAGCGGAGGGGGGCTAGATTTGTCAAACATTTTTATGACCAACTCAGCAGCGTATCCACTTTGCTAGACAATTTAGGTTGGGATTCTCTTACACAGCGGCGTTTCCAATATACATTAAACTTATTAAAAACATTTAAAGATGGGCTCTTTTCCGATGACATCAAGGATATACTGATACGAACCCCAACGTATTACGGTCGAAGGGATCACGAATATAAGACTAGAGAGATAGACTGCAAGACTGACAGGTTTAAAATGTCATTTTTTCCAAGAAAGATAAGGGATCAGAATGCTTGTAGCCGAAATTCCCCAGGACTTAGTTCATTACAATAAGTATAAACGTACAGGTTAGGGACTTCGCGAGGATGTGTATACATGTGTGTATGTATGTATGTATGTATATATATGTATGTGTATATATGCGTATATATATGGAAATATACATATATATATTTTTTTTCTTACAGGTTCCCCCCACCTTTCCTCACCTAACCCCCAACCCCCTCAACCCTTACCCTTCCCTCATGGTGCTACACCCCCTGCCACACACCTTTTTGGTGGCTCGCAGGGTATTTATGTAGATGTAGATGTTGAATTAAGATTAAAAAGGGTCGCAGCGATGAATCTCTGGAAAAAGAGCAATTCCCTTCTTTATCAGGAACACTGAAATAGAATACGTAAACTCAATTAAATACTTTGATATTACTCTCACTCACGAACTCTCCTGGATAAAGAATACCTTAGGGGGATATGTAGGCACGCTAACAAAAATTAAGATTGATTATGAGACCATTGAGGAAATGTGATGAAGAAGATAAAATACTATATTTTCTGTGTTATTTTTCAATGTTATCTTTCGCTAGTTAGGGTTCATTAAAATTATGCTGCCAGTATATGGGATCCTAATGAAGTTGAATTGATTGCGGCATTTGATTGCGTGAAGTGTAGAGTAGTTCGATTTGAAAAGCGTTGTTATGGCAAACTGAGTAGTGTATCAAAATGATCAGAGGAGCTGGGTTAGAAATCATTCAGGGATAAAGTTAACAGTTTCAGGCTTAACTTTGTGGATTTCCTTCATGATGAGGGTAAAAAATAAGAGAAACTTTACACTTCCACACACTTTTAATGTTCTACGACCATGGTTTCGATGCTGCGCATCATCATCAGAACATTAAAAGTGTGTGGAAGTGTAAAGTTTCTCTTATTTTTTACCCTCCTCATTCAGGGAGTTATGGTGAATCAATATACAGATTAAATATCTTGCATAATTGGTAAAGATATCTGTTTAGCATTGATGTTGACAGTGGGTTATTATCTTCATCGTGCGGTGGTGGAAGAAATCATGTCAATAAAATTTGAGAGATTAATTGCAGGCGTTATCTTTAAGACGTCATTTTTACTACGAACGATAAGGTATCAGAATAACCTCGTCCGACCGCGCTAGGGGGAAAAGTATTCGGGATCAAAAGTAGTTTCGTTAAAAGTTAGTAGTGTGTAATTACCCCCTCCACCAAACTTTATAATATTAAATTCAGGATTAAAAACTAGATTTGTTTCGTTTCTTATCTGGAAAATAAGTTCATTTTGTAACGTTTGGCGATTTAAAATGTCATTTTTCTAAGCAAAAATAAGGGATCAAAAAAATAACGTTTTGAAATGAAAGAAGTGACTTGGTAATTCTAGAACACGACCTAGGTTTCGAAGTTGGATGTCATCATGGTTGTATGTCATCATCAGGTTGATGACATGCAACCATAACCGGATGATGACGTCCAACAACGAAACCTAGATCGTGTTCTAAATAAACTGTTTGTGAAATTATAAAGTTACTTCTCCCATTTCCATATGTTGTGTAAATTCCATAAAGTTACGCCGGAGACAACGAACAAAAAACGTCCGACCGCGCGAAGAGGGAAAGATGTCTTGGGTTAAGGGGAGTCTAATGCCAAATGATCCCCTACGACACTTAGCGGTAGTATGCAAGGCGCTTTGTAAAAAAATTCTCCTTATGAATCTAATATTTTGATCCTTTTGATCCGAAACACTTCCAGGAAATGTAAATACCTGCTCCAGCTTAGGAACTATTATTATCAATATTTAACTTAGCTTTTCTCTTTCTCTAAAACTGCAAAACATTTCTTTTGATGACTCTATACCCGATATTTACCGTATTTATTTTCTAATACGCTCAGGAACGCTGGAAACCCCTAATTGACTGGTAAAATGAAACCTGAATATCCGCATCCCTAATTGATTTTACAGATGGCTGCGTAGATTTTCGCGGCGGTGGCTTGAAGAATTCTGCATATTCGGGTTTTCACCGCGTTGTTGTTTGAAGCCGACAACAGTTTCGCCGAAGTTGCATCCGGCGTCTTCAGGTCGAAGATGAGATTTTACAGATTTCGACTTTAATTCCCATCTGGAATTCATTCATGCTTCTTTAATAATTTCCTCCAAATAATATATATGTTTAACAGCACAGGCGATAATGGACAACCCTGCCTTATTCCTCTTCCTAACATTGCCCACCACTAACACTCTCCGTTCGCCATTTGCACCTGAACAATCTGAGAAATGAATAAGTTACGGGTAAGTCACTTAATCCACCAATCTACTCCTATTTTCCGCAATTATTATGAAAGGTACCGACTCTACGTCAGATCCCTCTTCATCTCTGTGTACTTTCTTCCTCCCTTCATCCCATCCCACATCCCTATCCTATTCCTACCCTTTCCTCGCTTTCCCAACATTCTTCCCTCTATTACAGTCTTCAACATCCCACTGCCGATCAATACGCCCTTAATATCTTTTTCCTACCTCCATAGGATTTCTCCCAACAAAACCTCTCCTTGCCTGCCATACCTAGTACTTCCTCATTTGTTTCCCTTTCGATCCATTTCACCTTCTCCATTCTTCTCCACACCCACATTTCAAAACCCTCCAATCTACGTCTATCCTCCTGCTTCAGTGACCACGTTTCCGCGCCGTACACTACGCTCCATGTCAGAGTTTTTACGAGTATCTTCTTCACATCCTTACTCAACGTCCCTGTCATCAACTCCCTCCTCTTTGTGAAAGCCACTTTGTCTAACGCAATTATTCCCCTTACGTCCCTACCACCTTGACCGTGTTGGTCCAAAGCACTTCCGAGATACGTAAACTGTCCTACCTTCTCCAGTTTTCGCCCTCCTATTTTAATGTTTAGCTTAGCCTTTTCCTTTCTGGACAATCGCATAACCTTTGTTTTATTAATAATGATTCTCATCCCATATCTATCGCACTGAATTTTCAATTCACTCAGCAATGCTTGCAAACCCTTGGCTAACTGACAAACTAAAGCTTGTTTATCAGCAAAGCTAACTGATTTTACGAACTCCCCTCCGACTTTCACTCCCACCTCCACTCGTATTCCTATTTTCTGCAATATGCTCATTATTTTTTGCCAATTCACTCTATCAAACGCTTTTTCGGATTATACGAAATAGGCAAATTCGTCCTGATTGTATTCTATATTCCTCTCGACTAGTGATCTCATTACTGCAATGGCATGACGCGTGCCTCTCCCCTTCCTGAACTCTAACTGATCATCCCCCAAATAATAATTTTTCCTGTTCCCATTGATGATCCCAAGAGCCATTTTAGCTGCGTGCGAAATAAAAAAATGTTCCATAGTCCTCAAATTTAGTTGACGTTCCCTTTTTCGATTAAGAACTAACGCTGATCTAACAAAGTCTTCCAGACACCTTTCTTACTTATATACGCCACGAATTTTCCATAAAAACCCTCACCTATCATGTTTATATATTCGTAGTTGGCCAGAAAATTAATAACATAAGGGAAATTTAGTCCCAGTTACCATATGAGTTAAAACGAATAGAACACCAAATGAGTATTGTATCTCATATTCTAATTAACCATCGTGAGTAACATTTGCCACAAAGCCCATTACAATAGAACTGCATAGTATTACAATCTCCGAACAAATTGCAAGTAGGCAAAAATACGCTATTTATGCTTCCAGAATGCGATTCATTTTAAAATCCAAAGAAAACATGATACGGAAATTTACATATTTTCATTTTCGAAGTTATGCAGTTAGTCACAATACTTGAGTTTTTGCCTGCACTCCACACGAAAATGCAAGCTAATGATTTGAGGTGAACTGCAATTCAGGAGAAAGCAATATAACATCAAAATCAGGAAAACCATTGATTCGAACAGACGAGGTTGTCTGATGAGCCCACGTCGAAAACTACAGTGGTGAGAAAAAATATCCGTGAAACTGTTCCGAGAGAAATGCGAGGAAAACTGGAGCTTATTTGAACAACGCATTCGTATATCGCGCTACAACCTTTGGTGGACTGCTCTGCGATTTGTTCGCAGGGGATATCAAAATCCACCAGATTTTTTCCAAAAGCAGAAAAACAGTCGATAAGTGCTAAATTGACCTAAAATTTCACTCAAACATAAAAATGTGATAATACGTCATGCCAGAAAATACTTGTGATGAAAAGAAATTACATACGAGGCGTGTTCATAAGCTAAAACCCATTTGGTCACAGGAAAAAATATACTCATATGAAACACATTTTATTGGCACTTTTAGTTAGCTACAAACCTACTTCACTTATCTACATAATCGCCGTTCACTTCTAAGCATTTTTCGTACCGCTGCACCAGCTTCTTTAACCCCTCTACATAGAAACTCGCCGCCTGAGGGTTGAACCAATCCACAACGCCATTCTTGAGTTCCTCTTCGGTTTCGAAACGTTGTCCACCGAACCACTGTTTCAAGTGCAAGAAGAGGAAGTAGTCGCTGGGTGTAAGGTCAGGACTGTACGGTGGGTGGTTTAAAGAGTTCCCAACGACCCAAAAACTCTCGTCCACTGGACATTCTTTGCTCTTTGTGGTGGTCGGTGAGCATTTTCGGTACCCACCTTGCACGCAATGTGTGGTATCCGAGGTTTTCCGTAACAATATTGTAGACAGTAGTGCGTCCAAATTGAGGAAATTGTTCAGCCAGGCCATTAATTGTCAATCGACGATCACATCGCAGTTTTTGTTCCACTTGCGAAACAATTTCATCGGTCAGAATACTTCGCTCTTCGTCATGGACATTTGTTCGTCCATTTTTAAAATCACAGCACCATTGTCTAACCTTTCCTTCACTCATAACTGTAGGATTATAAACTAGGCATAATTCCCGAAGAATTTCAGCAGCCGACAATCCTTTTGCATACAAGAATCATATGACAGAACGCACTTCACAGCTGGCGGGATCAACGATTGTCGCGGACATTGTTGTTTGCATGCACGGACAAGCAAACGACTTCTGAAACAAAACAAATGCTGCTATAGCTCCTCAATGAATCAGTAGATGGCGCTGCAGGAGCAAAACTGTGTTCTGAAGCGCCAATATTTAAATATAAGCAAACGGTACTTACTTTAAGAATACGCCTCGTTTGTATAGAATAGAGGATAGCGCTGATGATGATGGGAGAAGAAGACTAAATTGTGAAGTTTGAATTGGACGCCGCAGGAAAGGCTTTATAGCCAAACAAGGAACTTGGGATCGATGAAATTGCGTCGGAACTGTTAGTCAATTCAGTAAACAATAAACCGCTTTGGTTGGCTACCTTTGTCAACCAAGCAGAGGGCAGATGAAAGAATCTAACCAAGATAAGTTATGTCAGCGCCCCTCGGCTACCTCACACTAAACCTCTCACGTATAGCCAAAATGCCATAAAACGGCCGGACGCATCAAATTCTTCACTTAAATATACATAAAAATTTCCTTGTTGAGGTGTTTTCTCCAGATGAAATGGAAATGTTATGCAGAATTCACAAGCTAGGCGAGACAAAAAATCCTGGTCCAACCACTGAGAAAATGACACATTAATTTCTGGTACAGGGGCACTTCCTCCATGCGGCTTTCTCGGCGGGCTTCCAATAAGAAAGGGGTAGGTATCAGGTGTTCGTGGCAGGGAGGGTGGTCGGGTGGGTTGAGTGAGGGAGGGAGAGATCGGATGAACCGAACGGCGGCTGAGCAAGCCGTTAACCGCTGCCAGAGGTTGGACCGGCCGGAAGGAAATGTTTCCGTGGCAGGGAAAAGAACTCTCTCGCCGTGCCGAGGAGAATGGTAACGCAATCTTTAGAGCAACCGGAAGTACAAAACCGTTCCCTTGGACTCCCGGTTGGTCTGGGAAGCAGGAAAATAAACGGACGTGAATAACGAGGAAAGAAAGCCCCGGGAAAAGATCGAGTGGTTGGCTCTCTTGGGAGAGGGAGGGGGCGTGGAGGGAACACCAGCTTGGCTTGACTGGGATGACTGGCAGGGGAGAGGCGGGCGGGCCCTCATCGATATCTTGATCAGGGTGAAAAGGTGACCGTGTTGGCTGAGGGGATGAAGAAAAAGAAGGCTTTAAGTGGGAATGGATTTTGCAGTGCACACCGGGGGTTATAATGCAGTAAATCTGGGTGCAGTCTACGGATGAGCGATGCATATATAATATTGATAATATTTAAATAAGTCGATATTGACACTAGTTAACGTTTATTATTCGAAATTGAAGAGGGTTATCAATGAAGACAAGGCTTAGCAAAATTCTTCATTTTCACATTACTTTTCCTCCCGACTTTTGAATTTTATTTACTTGTTACGTGAACGTTATAAATGGGTCTCGGCCAACTGATAATAGGCTCATATATATTGTATATACATTATATATATGTATTGTATATATATGTAAAGGAAGTAATAACAGAAAATACTAATTTCTTTATTCGTGATTTACAAATGGATTTCCACAAAGTATCGGCATCAACCATCTATCAAAAGTAATTTATTTTTAGCATTTTTTATATTTACAGTCACTTAGGCAAACCGATTATTTTAACCGTTTCCACCAGAGTCACTTTCGCTTACGGTAAAGGCAAAACCAAAATACTCTATCTATAATAACAGATATCAAATGTTAAAATCCTGAAAAAGTGGACTAAAAACAACTCGAACACTAGGTATAAAAACAAAACCCACGAGCGATTTAAAAAAATTATTAAAACGAGCACCTGTCCTCCTAAATAATATATACATTCAATAAATATATAGAAGAAGTAGTGATAGAGTTTGAACGTCACTTGTAAACATTAACATTACTTTTATTATTATAATAGTTGATCTATCAGTAAAGGTAAATTGTGAACGGACACATCTAACAAATAATTCTCTTATCTGTGCTAACAAAACACAACCCAACATCCCACTCTACAGCAAGCCCCTCTTCATCTTCGAATACTACCTTCCTCCCTTTATTCCGTCCAACACCCCTATCCTATTCCTGCCTCTTCCTCGTTTCCCCTCAATCACAGTCTTCATCATCCCAATGCCTATCAATATTATTTGCATCCATTTTTCATGTCTTCTTTTGATTTCTCCCAACTATCCCCCCTCCTCCCCCACCTAACCCAGTACCTCCTCACTGTTTTCCTTTCTGTCTATTTCAACTCCTCCACCTTTCTCCACACCCATAATTCAAAAGCCTCCAATCTATGCCTATCATTCTGTTTTAATGACCATGTTTCTGCGCCGTACGGTCCATATTAAAGCTTTAACGAGCTTTTTCTTAACATCCTAACTCAACGACCTTGTCATTAATTCCCTCCTCCCTGTGAAAGCTGCTTCGCCTACGCATTTTTTCTCCTTATGTCCCGACTAATTTGACCATTTTGGTCCTAAACAATTCCGAGATGCGTAAACTGTTCCACCTACTCTAGGTTTTGCAGTACTATTTTAACGTTTATCAAACCTTTTCCTTTCACGAAAACTGCAAAACCTTTATTATATTTACATTGATTCTCATCCCATATCTATCGCACTGAATTTCCAGTTCACTCAGCAACTCTTGCAACCCCTTGGCTGACTGACAAAATAAAGCTTGTTCACCAGCAAACCTAACTGATTTTACGAATTCCCCTCCGACTTTCCCCCAACCTCCAGTTCTTCCCATGCCTCCTTAACCATTTCCTCCACATACTATACGTTGAACAGTACCGGTTATAATGGGCAACCCTGCCTTACACCTCTTCCTAAGACTGCCCATCCGGACTCTCCGTTCCCCAACCTGAACCTGAGTATTCTGAGACATGTATGGGTTGCGGATTAGCCTTCTGTCCCTCCAATCTATTCCTATTCTCTGCAATATACATGTAATCATTAGTTTTTTCCCAATTCACTGAATTAAATGCTTTTTCGAAATCTACGAAACAGGCAAATATAGTACGTCCTGATTGTATTCTATATTCCTCTCGATTAGTGATCTCATTACTTCAATGGCATCACGTGTGCCTCTCCCCTTCATGAACTCAAACTGATCATCCCTCAAATAATAATTTAATCTGCTCTCCATCCTTTGGCTGATGATCCTGAGAAAAATTTAGCTGCTTGCGAAATCAAACATACTGTTCTGTAGTCCTCAATTGATGTAGCCTTGAACTTTTTTGGAATAGAAACTAAATAAACAATCTCTAACTCAAATTATTTAATCGCTGACGGTATTATCCATTCTTTGAAAGAGAAGATAACTTTCAAAGAGGGCAAGAAAGACATGTCCTGACGATGATATAAAAACATTAACATGATTAAAGATGGGTTTAGCTTGATAAAATCCATTAAAAACTAAATATCTCAAAGAAAGCTAATATAATGCGTGCAAGCACTTATTATCACATTCAGTGTCACAATTGGTTGAAATGAAATTATTAAAAAAATAATCAAAGGGACAACTTTACATTAGTAACTAATCTGTGTAATTAATAGTTCGATTTTTCTTCTAATCCCGTCAAATGCATTTTTAAATAGCTTAACTGTTCACAATTCTCATTTTCTACAAATATTATTACACAAAAACTATTATTTTATATAATTATCCTTTGTTTAAAAAAATTGTAACATATGTATAAATATCATTCCCAAGGGGGATGCATCTCCCCCCCACTCATGTATCTGTCAATGCTCAGATATCGTCTTTTATTCGTAAATAACAGCATATTAATTTAGTATTTCAACAAGGAAAAACAATAATTATCGATAGTAATAAAAAATTTAACAAAGAAGGACTCGGTATACATTTTTTCAATCCTGAAAAATGATTGAGATTGGGTGACATTCCTACAAGAGAGAAATGGAAAACATAATTTCATGTCATTAGATTTAGTTATGTCTTTTCCAATTTAAATGATGGCCACGGAAACTTTAAATTTTCTAAAAAAATATATTCCATAGTTAAAATATTTTTGGTCAATAATTTTATCGGTTATAATCTAAGTTTGAAAGTGTGAATTCTTTTTTAGTGCTTAAACGTTTATAGCCATACTGCAAGCATCATGAGTAACCCACATGGATTGAGATAAATTTCCAAACAAAGGTATATCTAGGATTCAAACTATAAACTGAGGTCATAGGAAACAGAATGCTCCATACAGTTTTGCATTAACTCTCTAAGGAAATGAATTTTTATACAAATAATATGCACTTGTACACTTCGAACTTCCCTATGCACGCGAGTCTTGTTCAGATTTCGTTTTCCCAATGTGTACAAGTCATCCTATTTTACTAATTCTACCTGTATTACGCAGTCATATATTAAAAATAAAGTTCAAAAGACCATGGAAATTCAATTAAAAATAAAAAGCTCATTGAGACACAAGGAGTATGATACATTAAGATCAATAATAGAATTAAAAGAAGAATCATAAATCATATTTTTCCATGCTGTGTTGCACCCATGCAATTAAATTACATTAAAATTTAAAAAATGAATAAACTCGGAAAGTCAATTAAGTCAAGATCAGTTTCAGTGCTGAAGAAGGCTAGGCATTAAATATTCCCGTGTAATGTTTATTTTTATTGAAATAGATCTTCAAATATTTTGCTCTACATGTCTATTTCGAGTGTTGATCATTCACTTAAAATGTGAAATATAATGAAGAAATTTTTTCTTTAGTAGAAAAAGAAGTATTTTGTGAAAACAATGCTTTATATGATTTAACTTCAGAAGCTTGGTCTAGTCTTTGAATATTATCTGAAATGATTGCTTTATCTCTGAAGAAGATTACTCCTCTCCTTGTCCTTCTTCCTTCCATTTTAAATATGAATTGTCTACCGTTTTGCTTGCTAATTTAACTTAGGGTCACTTCAGTCAACATCAATATTTGGGAGCTTGTTTTTATATGATATAATCTAATTTCAACTTCTTATCAATTTCATTCAATATTTACCAATGTCAATCATCGTGTTGAAATATATCACGGTGGGATGCTGAAATTAATCATTCAGGGTGTCAGTGTGTGTGGCCAGTTCCTTTTCCTATGCTGCCTGCCTTTCACCTAAATGCTCCCTCGCCCTGTCCAAAATGTATCTCTCGGATTTGGACCACGGATCCTCCGACCGAAAGCACCCGCCACTCATTGGATCATCATGTCGCTAAAATGAGAAGAATTTCCTTTAAAAAAATCGTATCTGCATTATTTTGGCTGCCGGAGACATACCACGGTGTCAGAAGTGTTCATATTCTTCCAACACATTCAGTGTCACCAAAACGACAACTAAAGGCTGCCCGCAGGTATTCATTCCCGGTCCGACGTCCTGGAACTTAATCATCAACTCCATACTAGGGGAAAAATTATCGGAAAATTGAAAGCTAATTGCTTTTGCATGATAATCCCAGGAAATAACCGAAATGGACTCGAATCGAAAGCAGCGACATATATGCAAACCCTTGAAGCCTGGGCGGAGGTGAATGAGTTTATAAATAAAAACTTTCCACGGTAAAAAGTAAATTCATGGTATTTGGGGCAAATATTAAGCTCAACCCGAAATGTAAAATGAAAATCAACTGAAACGATTTATAATATTCACATATCTGGGAATAAACCTCGACGAAAAACTATCACATGTTGACCATATCAAAATTATAACTAAGAAAATGAAAAATATGGACTTTGCCGCAATATATAATGGACAAAAATCAATGGAACAAGTGAACACAGGAGTTTTGATCCCAATCCTAACCTACGACTGTGAAATCTGGGGCCATAGGGTCAACCACTTCAGGATGTTAAGGAAATTACGGGAAATTCAAAGGGCTTGTCTAATCCCTATTACAAGAAGCTACTCCGTTGTAAGCGCGCGTAATTACAGGATCACCTCCGGTTCAGTTCACCATAGGGGAAAGAGTTGCCATCATTAATTATAGTAAAGGGCTTCAGGCTAAACACTACGATAAGGTAATCGCGGAACACACGAACTTAAGCAAAAAGGATGTACAAGAAGAACTGTGAGAGGAGACCGTTAAAAACTAGCAAAGGGACTGGAAATCCAGTCTTAATGGAAGGTACACTTTCCATTTATCCATGCATATTAGACAGGTACAAAATCAGGATAAACTACAATCGAAAACTAACTCGGATATTAACTGGACAAGGAAATTTTCAGTCCTACCTCAAGAAAATTGGCAAATCGCCCTCAGAAAAATGTGAAACTTGCGACTAGGAAGACACAATTACACACAGTTTTCCTTCCTGAAATCCGTCGTACAAAGATATAATATCTGGCATAATATGGAATCCAAAACTACGAGCATCAGAGTAATCATATGGGAATCATTCAGGAACTCCGCTATCTGGAAGGAACTGGAGAAGTTAACATTGTAAACCGAAATAAATTTAAGTATGTTCAAACGAAAGAAGACAGAATTTAAAAGATATTCCCAAGTGAGATATTAGGACTTTTGCTATGAAGACTACACTAATAAGGTTAATCAAGTGTTATTCAAGGAATAGAATAACACGAAGGAATAGAAGTAAATACAAAGACTGCGAAAAGAAGAGCGCAAGTCACTTGTTTGCAGGAAGACAATGTGTAATCTCTCAATGCGTCATTGTATCATGTACTTATTTTAATATTTTAGTTTTTAAATTTTCCTTATTCATTGTGTAAAATAATGTAAATTGGCGCGCATATAATCCCTCTGTGCATTATTGTATCATTTATTTATTGAAAGATTGTATTTTTGTTGGATTATTTATTGTTCTTATATACTGTGTAATATACTTAATGCAAGCCTAGCTAAATTAAGAACACAAAGGGGAAGTGAGTATATAGCAGGTATCTCCAAAATGACCTGTTGTATAAATGTCTCATGTCAATAAAGAAATTTCACCCTGGCGTGGTTAAAACTACCTCTGTTGAAAAATATCATTGCGGGGGTCACCAGGGAGAGAACTGAGAAAACACGGGCACAGGATATACATCAAGCGATTCCGCATTTAAAGATGCATGCGGTTTGAATTACTTCCGTCTAATGATCTGTTAGAGCGAGTCGGGACCTTAAAAGAAGTAAGCCCGCCGTTTATTTCTGTACCACGAATGTAAGAATCGATTTATTGCATCCATCGTTCCTGGATCACCGATCACAATCGTAGGATGCGGAAGTGCCCAAAGGGTAGGACGTACGGATGTGGGTGCGGGGGGGGGGCGGGCAGAGGTGTGAGTGAAAGGCCGTTTCGTGCGCCCGGGGCAAAGCTCTTTTACCACGAGGGGGTGTGGCTGGAGAGGTGGTCTGGCCTCGGCTGAGCGTGTGGTGGTCTCTGGGGTCGGAAGCTGAGGGGTCGTGAAAGTGGCGAGGAAGGGTCGCGGCAAGAGGGTTAGGTGACGGACGCGGGGGAGGGGCTGGGGAGGATTCGGAGGCGATCGGAAGGGGGGGGGTTCGGGAGTGGGAGTGGGGCTGCGAAGACGGCTCGTGGATATATAATAATGCCACGCATCCCTCGGCACCATCACTCGGTGTCCTTCGAAACCCGGATTGGCAACGAAGAAAGAGGATTGAGGAGCCATGAAGTCTTTGGTAAGAAATTTTCTTGACCATTTTGATCCATGTACGATCGGTGTGTTGAAACTAGAAACTGTAGGATTGTAACAGTTAAAAACTGGACGAAGCATTTGATGGTGGCTAATATAGTCAAAGGTCATAACTTCCTTTCAGCATTGCTTTCCTACTGTCCTCCCCTTGACTCTTCTCTCGGAGAACTCCTTCACTAATTAATCGTTTCAGGTCGAACTTAATGGAATTGTTCCACGATGAATAACGTTAAACTAAGATTTTGTAAATCCGCATGTAAAATAAACTTTAATGCGCGGCCCAGGTTTCACTGCAGTGCGCGCCTGATAATGCTGCATCGCAGTGAAACCTAGGCCGCACTAAAGTTTATTTTTCACGTGGATTTATTTTGATATTATCCATCAAACTCCTTCACGTTCGAATTGGATCAATTTCACGTCTTTCCCTACATTCAATGCGTACTGCGTCTCTAGATTACCGATGTTCATCACAATGTTTCTCAGGTTTTACATAGGCTTTAAAAATATGTCGGCCTATCGCCATGAATCATATCTATGATAGTTAAAGCCATTTAGAAAGGCTTTCTTTCGAAATTTTCATGCTGATCCTCTTTAATTCCTTATTTTTTATATTATTTTATGATAACAAATTCGTATTGCATTTTCATTTTGAATAAGCATGCCCAGTTTGCTAAATATTTGCCACGATAAAATTAAAAGTGCCTGACAACACTTTCAAGTCTTAGACATTAGAAAGAAATTGAAATTGAAAACGACCGCGGTAACCATGAAAACATCTACAATAGTTCAAATAGTATGTAAACGAGATAGGATATAATTTTACTTATTATGACATATGATTATTAATTAAATGGGAGACTATGTAGAAGTTGTTAATTGATGAATCGTTTGAAATGCCGACTTGCGACACCAACTTGGACCCCCAGGATACTGAAATGACGGCAACCTATTAAAATGTTCTCGTTTTAGCTGAACTAAGCTTTATTACATTATTAAAAAATTCAAAAATTTAGACTTATTGCCAGTACCAAGAAAAACATATTTAAAGTCCTACCAACGTTATCTTCTGCTAGTCTACTATACTTTCACTAACGACAGCAGTAGCTAACGTTATTATTAGTATGGAAGATTGTAGATATTGCAATAGTCCCCCTTTCATTCTTTTCTTGGCCATTATTTCTAAATAACCCCCTATGTTGACATCACTCCTTTCTTCGCCCATTCTCCATTTATTTTTGTTTTCTATATTTACGAATAATCTACGCATTTTCCAGGGTGATTAATTTCTGCATATGAGTAATTTAATGGGCGTTCGTGTAGTGTTTTCAATTCGATAGTATATGGTAATATCTCCAGCAAGCGGAATGTTTTCTTAATTCAGTTTATTACATTTAATGAATATATTGTAGACATTTACAATTCCAAGTACAGACTTAGAAAATGTTCTCTTATAAAATGATATCATCAACTGCCAGTAAATGTGCACAGCGTTTTACATTCGTTATTGGTGAATGGCTTAGTTCTGGATTCCATTAAGCCAAACTGAACCCCTCCATGATTTAATTATTTTTAAGTTTTTGCTGTGCACTTCAAAATTTAACTGTTATCATAAAACCAATTTAAACTGAAGAATCACAATGAAACTATATTTTGTAATATTTCCAAAATAAATCCTCGAAACTTTGCAATGTCATCATCACAT
Organism: Hetaerina titia; assembly: GCA_037158775.1. Classification (NCBI taxonomy): domain Eukaryota; kingdom Metazoa; phylum Arthropoda; class Insecta; order Odonata; family Calopterygidae; genus Hetaerina; species Hetaerina titia. The sequence continues at coordinate 13,750,206 of CM073770.1, forward strand.
TCACTGATGGTATCATTCGGATGCCACCATTACCTCCGTAAACCTGTGAAAAATGTCGTTTACTTAAAGAACTTGGAGTTTTGCTGCATGTCACGGAATTAAACTAAATATTTCACAAAGCTCGATAAATGCTTTCATAAAGCTGCTCTCTTTCTCTGATGCAATTTATAGGAATGGATCTAATATCAAAGAGCCTTAATTCAGTCGGGAACAAATTTTCTCGAGTCTAGACAAAAACATCTATACAGAATCTCGCAAAACTATATCACACTTAACTCTCAGTATCCGGTCGCAATATAAAAATGGCTTGCGGGTAAATGACCTACAGAAATACTGAGATAAATATTGCGAAAAGAAATCAGAATCGTGCAGTCAATAATAATATTTTTCCACGATTTCATTAAGAGGGAGGTAAGGCATACGTAAGTAAGCATAAGAGGTGCATGCATTCCCTCTGAGGACAGGAATAGCTGGTGGGCACAATCTGCCGTTAGCGGATACGTCAAGATCGCTTCATTTCACTTTTTTTTCAAGCTAAGGACTTGATCCTGACCTGGCCCGATATCTCTATCTACAGATCGTGACATTTAGAACGCCCAAACATTGAATTCAAGTGAACCTGGAACAGTGAAGTCTTCGTGGGGGAGATCGTTGTTCTTGCGGCAGCTCTTTAAGGAAATAGACCTCTTCCGTTTGCCCTCCTATTTCGAGCCAATTGATTCACGCCCGCCGATAGCAGCCCGCAACTAAGAGAGGGTTTTCACTCACTTGGGTCAATCCGCCACGCCTAGAACCTCAACCAACTCGCATTCCTTGTTCCAATATAATTAGTTTCTCAGAATATTTATTCGCTATTCATATCTAGAATTGATAAATCCTTTTGGAGAGACTCCACCTGCTCCAGGAGAAGGAATTACATAAGGTAATAGATTTGTTTTCAATATTATTAATACTGTGCATCATAAAAGATTTAGAGGAAATCATATAAAGGTTAAGTGCACAGAAAGAAAAACAAATGAGGAGGTGCTAGGTATGGTAGGGGAGGAGAGGGAATTGTTGGGAGAAATCCTATGAAGATAGAAATAATTTATGGAGAGCGTATTGTTTGGCAAATGGATGTTGAAAACTGTGATATATGGGAGAATGTTTGGAAAGCGAGGAAGGAAGAAGAAATAGGATAGGGATGTTGGATTGTATGATGGGAGGAAGGAAGTATACAGAGTTGAAGAGGGGATTGTTGCAGAGCAGGATGATGGGTTGTGTTTTTTTAGGAGAGACAGGATATCTGGCCGTAGTGTCTATCCAAAACCCACCTTAGCTGGTATAATTCCTATAATAATTTTATTAATACTCTATTGGATTAAATGCGAAAATATTTACCGAATTCAAAGAATCCTTCTTAAAAACCTTTGCACTAAATTAATAATTGCTAGTACATTGAATTTTAGGACATCTGCGGAGTCACAGAACTGGAATCAACGATAGATCCGTATTAAAAATAACTGGTGTGGGCATCGGTGGAATATCAGCTTTCTCTCTGCGCACAGAATTGACAGAATGCAATTTACGGGATACGCTATTGCATCGTCTAATCTTAAACTGGGTTACTGGCTTAAATGAAAATTATGTAAAGTACGATTTATTTATATATTTACAAATTTATTTATCTAAATAAATTTATCTATGCGGTGACGGCAAAGGTGGTTTATAAGTGTGTGTATACTCGTATCATAGTGCGACGATCTCCTTGTACGAGTATATGTTGCAATTGGTGTATATTTTTTTCAGAGTCTTCCATATTTCAATTATTTACAGTATTGCAGTACCGTATTTATTAATACAGTGGTCTTATCAGGCTTTCCAATATTATTTATAATTAATTATAAGAGGACGTTTAAGGTAATATTTAGGAAATAATTTTAGCCCCAATTTTAGGCTCTCAATATTGATATAATTTAGCGCCTCATCATTAGAGGTACTTGATTTAAGTATGTACGCAACTTGTATTTTGTTATTTCTTGAGGAGTCGAGGATTTCCCTATTCATATTCACTTCGAGAGTGCAAAATCGGGAAGTGGCAATTGACTTTTTATTTATTTTGGTTGCAGAAGTCTCTCTGTAAAACTATATATACTTTTTGAATTATGGCTCTTTTCTGTATTAAGTGGGATCTTCGGTCAGACAGGGGTCGTTCAATAGATTTTTTCGAATTCGCGCTGTCCCTTCAGCCTCCATTTAATGCGAGACCTCAGAATGAAAGGCTGCATTGTGAAAAACGCATTTTTTACTCTAAACCCGCTTTAACGTGTCGTTCATTTGAATATTTAAAATCTTTAATCACCTGTATAGAAAGTGGAACCAACAGGTTCCACTTTTTATACAGGTTAGACTGATCTAAGTGAACGTGAGCCTGGCAATCTTAGCAACTCCTTCCTAAGTTTTACGAAGAATTGGACGGTAATTCCGTTTTAAGTAACTATAAAATTTATTTTTTACTTTAACTGGAGGATAAAGTTAACAATCAGTGAAGGAGGCATAATAAAACCGGGAAGAAATATCTCCAATTTCCTCGCTGCTCTTTCATATGAATTTTTGGTTGCATAAGCGCCACATTGCAAATAGGACAGGATCGAAACAATATTCGACAACTCTTTGCTTGCAGACATTCGCCTGCCTAATTGCTGTGGCGCTGGCCTTCGCGGGCGCCGAGGAAGAGAAACAGGACTCGAAGCAGCAAGAAAAGAGGGGCGTCGTGGGCCTGGGATACGGAGGCGGGGGCCACGGGGTCGGATTTGGGGTTGGCTACGGAGGAGGAGCCCATAACGTAGGATTCGGGGCCGGTCATTTCTTCGGAGGCTACGGCGGAGGTTATGGCGGGGGCTACGGCGGAGGCTACGGTCACGAAGGAACACACCTGGGAAGCTTCGGCGGAGGTTTCGGCGGCTACGGTGGCGGCCTAGGATACGGAGGGAGCCTAGGATACGGCGGAGGCTTAGGATACGGCGGGGGTCTAGGATACGGTGGTGGCTACGGCCATCATAAGACCATCACTGTTACCAAGGAGATTCCTGTGCCTGTGCCCCACCCCGTCCCCGTTCCCGTCGTGAACCACGTGCGCGTGCCCGTACCACATCCCGTCCCCGTCCCCGTAGAGAAGCCCTATCCCGTCCACGTGCCCAAACCCTACCCCGTCCCCGTGGAGAAGCCATACCCCGTGCCAGTGGAAAAGCCGGTCCCGTACCCCGTCCACATCCCGGTGAAGGTCCCCGTGCCCCAGCCGGTCCCCGTTCACGTCCCCAAGCCCGTGGCCGTGCCCGTGCCCAAACCGTATGCCGTTCCCATTCCGCATCCCGTTCCGGTCCACAAGCCCGTACCCGTCTACGTGCACGGCCACGGAGATGGGGGCTATAATGGAGGTCACGGGGTTGGCAGCTACGGCGGCGGCGGCTACGGAGGCGGCGGTTACGGAGGCAGCTACGGAGGCAGTTACGGAGGCGGTCACGGAGGCTACCACGGCTGAGCCGTGGTACTCGGACGTTCCCAGGTTATCCACTTGACGAGTGAATTGGCATCAGGCATTGAAATTCACGCCTGAGCGTGGAGACTTCAAGGCCTGAATTTCATTAACCCGTGGCGTGGGCTCGTGAAACGTAAAAACGATGAATTCATGGCTCCAGGCGTAGCCTATTCCACTACTTTGAAATAAAGGAAGCTAAGAGTAGAAGGCTATTTTGTCGAAAACATTGTGATGAACATTTTTGAGGCCTGGAACATGGAAATATTGTACATAAGCCAGTTATAAATATAAATTTTTCAATGCAGAAGAATCTATAAAGCTTTTTCTCAATCTACTATGTCGATTAAAGCTAGTTATTTTGCTTTGAAAGAAGAATATTATGAAACTATGCACGGTTTAATTGGAATTTTCCGATGAACTACGGCTGAATTCTTTATTTATGACAACAGTTTTTATCAGTTAAATAATTTGTAAAATTATTAAAAACAAATAAAATACTTATTTTGTTAATACTCTCTGTACCTGTTCCATTTACATATAATCTCTGATCTCTCCGAACTTCCTTAACTTTCCTACATAGCTGAATTTTCTGCTCATTGATACGGCATGACTCTACGACCCTACGATATGTCCATGTGACATAAAATTAGTAATAAAGAAGCTGTATAAGGCAGCGGTATTGCAGCTGCTAAATAATACTATCAGATAAAATGAAACCCATGCAGGATAATTCCGATATGCCAGAATATTTCGTTAAATATGGGTCCAAACTCTGATTGAAAAATTCATATGATAATATCATCGGTATTCATTAAAACTTTAGCACAATTAATTACTAAAATTAGATAAGTTATTAAAAATGCCGCATAACATCATCTGACATGTTAAAAGTGTAATAGTTGATGATGCCAATGCTTAATTTGGTAAATGAATGAATTTTATTAATATAACCTATTTAATAAGAGTTTTATTAAGAATCATAGAATAAACCAGCTGTAAGCTATTCGTAATATTAAATATTAGATGCAAGTTGGAATTATCTACGACAACGCTCAGGCATGGGATAAATATAGATTGATTTTCAAGCATTTTTTAATAATTTGATTCGATTTCATTATAAAATGTAAAATGAACTTATAAAAATTCTAGGGAAGGAAATTGATTTCATACTCACATTCGATTGAATGTGCAGTTCTTTTCAGCTTCATAAATCTCTATTTTCAGAAACCAAGATTGCTCTTTTTTCGGGGTGAATTCCATCGAAAAAGCTACAATAACAAGCTTGAGTTCAAAAACGGATTTTCCACTACAATCTTTGACCTATCGTCCTACATTCTTCGTTAACAACTATGTTTGGGCGAGGCATCAAACTCTCCAAAGACCATCCCTGAACATGAAATCGCATTAGTTTAAAACACAGTTGAAGGGCATAAACACAATTTTCACCTCATAAAGGATGTATATATAGATTAGTTTGCTAGGTGGGGAGTCACAAAATGTTTATTTGATAGTTGTGTCCATCCAAAAACCTACCTTAAACGGTAGATTACCTAAAAAAAAGGATGTATGGATAGAAACAGACCGCCCTTTGACGAGGTTGGGTCATTCCCTCGCCTCGTCATCCTTGGCGTCATTTTGATGAATCTGATTTAGACAAGTTTTGCGATTAGTCGAAAATAGCGTGGGGAGTCAATTGGCCAATGTGAAGGGGTATGAGGTTTCCTGGCCAAGCACGTCGCCTTCTTTGTCCCTCTAAGTGTCCTTTCACAATCGGGGGTTGGGATCGCCTTGCTGGCCGAGGGAGAGCGAGCGGACTGATTTCCGTCGAAAGGAGCAGGCGAGCCTTCTTGCTTCATTCAAGCAGTAGCGGCTGCAAAATGACATCAACGGGATGTTCGAGAAAGCGGTTAACTTCGTTCTCTAAGTAGTGCATCAGGATATTTGACATAAGCAGTTATCAATCTACACTTCGTTATTTGATTTATTCTCTGAGATATGCATGGGAATACGATAATGGGAATTTCTCCGATGACCATGAGACTCATACCTCCTGGAAGCTTTTAAAATTAATGTGCCGTCCTTATGTCCGTTAAAGCTTTTCATTTTAAGCTAATTGCAATTAAAACTAGATCTCATATAAAAAAACATCTAAAAACGTGCTCCTTCCGTTACCTAAGCGATGAAAAAGTTGAAAACAACTGTTTAGTGTATTTAAATCATTGCGAATAGAGAAATTATGATTTTCGATATCTAAATGAAAATACCGTAGAGCCAATGCAAAAATGCCGAAAGGGTACCATCCTGTATTTCCATGAAAATCTTCCATGAAATTATATTTTTTCGGCCATAAAAATGATAATAAATTCATAATGTATTCAGCTAATTCCGCCATGAAAAGTCCACTAATATAGTATGTCGAGTAGAAGAATTTCGCAAGCATTCTGAATCGAGAATAAACACTCCCCCAGAAATTCGACCCCTGAAATAACTAGGTGGATGGTATTACTTTCTGGGCGAAGAATGCCACACTAAGAAAATAATACTTCTCGATTTCGAAACGGTGATGTGAAAGGTACTAAAAGTTGATATACGAGTATATATTTGGGATTGATACTAGTTAATTTCGGTTACTCTAGGCGGAAGCAAGTAAGCATCGGTAAGCAAACGGCTACGGTCTGCCAATTTGGGATTTCTCTTGATTTAACCAGACAAGTTATGTTTGGATATTTTTATATATTGTTTTCTTTTCCATATTCGCTTTTGCATTATGATTTATAATTAAACATACTTAAAATAAATATAAAGCCTTGGTATTTAAAAAAATGGCTGATAAATATTTACATTAAGTTGACTTACAAACTAAATATTAATGGCTACATACAATCGGGATTAATGAAAGGGATCTTAATTCGGCACAAAGTTACTAAAGCAAAAATGAGAAAGCCGAGAATGAGAAAGATCCGAGCCCAGCGCAGAACATGACTAGCGCAGGTGTTAGAAATACACAAAATGGTTCCAGTCGATGTCGCAATTACGAAACGAAGGCTTCGTACCTCAAGACGAAGGCTTCGAATAATTCTAAATATGCTGCGTGCATATTGTAAATATATGCGAAACTAGGAATAAATATTTGATCCTTATAACACGAAAACACATTCTTTACACTGTTTCCAGTCAACAACAGGGCTATTTTAAGAATGTGTAAGTTAAAGACCAAAGTTAAAACCATTATGGCGAGCTGGATGTGTCCCATATTACAAATTTAGCCTGCTTGGGCCAAATGGGCCAAGAGTTGAGAAAAATTTCCTAATTTTCAATGTTCAACTTTGCCGAACTTTTTTTTAAAAGGATGTAGGATTCGAGAGGTGGTCATCAGTTTCTTTTACATTAGAATTCACTTATCCCGAAATTGGAGAGAACGAAACAAAAATGTAGTCCCTTCCAAGTAGTAGAATAAATATACCACTGCATCTAAAAATTAAAGTCCATATCTTTTTAAAGATTCGTTAATGAGTGTTTCATGGATAGTACGTAAGATCCATATCAACTTCCTCCAGGCTAAATTCATGGTTGAAGCTTTCACGCCGCATCATGCTTCATCTGATGAATAAATATCATTAACAACCTTTAAAAAGTGACCTGCGTTAGTCTCATTGTACCCCGGATAACACCGAAAAGTCTGAAGAAGATTTAGTTTTTACTTTAGATTTTAAAACAGTCGACAATAATAAATACTAATAATAAACTAAAATAATAATAATACTTAATTTTTTAAGGAAATAAGGAATTAGTATTAGAGTGCCACCCAGCAAGTCCTCCTATCTTCATTTGAACGGCCGTTGATATGAATTATTAATTTTCACTCATGGCCGTAATCTTAGAGGTACAAATAATCATTGGCCTATTATCTTCTGTCCTCTCTCTCCTCTCGCACTCCCAAGTGACCTCGTCACCACTAACAAACATGATTCACATAAATTTTTCGTATTTTATATATGAAATTAAAATCTTTCCATTCATATAAATACTTTAAAAAAAACCATTAATATTAAATATTTCCTTTAATATCCGGAAAGGTCTGTACACTAAGTGCCTGTGGCGCAAATGCTGAAGTATGAGAACCAAAATATGGGAGTGACATTGGCAATTCATCTTGACAGGGTGAACTGACTCGAATATTTAGACAAATGATGTAATCTCGCGACTTCTCAAGTCGATGCTACTCTTATTTTTTCCGTAGGTTTTGCAGTTATTAAGACGTAGAGGTAGGTAGCTATAAAACGGTTGGCAGTGCGAATAGAACGGTTTTTGGATGGGTAGTTAAGAAAAGCGGCTCATGCAGTGGAATGGCGATTATTATTGATCCAACGGAAATAAATTTTAGTGCATTTAGCGATGTAAAAAACGGGGCAAACGACATTACAGATCTTTTCATAGTTACAGGCAGCTTGGAAATGACTGCCAGGATTACAAGGGGGACTGAGGGATGGAAGAGAAGGCATCATTTTTATTTTGGACAGTTACAAGTCAAAAAGCAGTAGGGGGTAGCCGGAGACAAAATACAATAATTTTATCAAGTTTTTGGGACCCGTAAAAACGATGCAGCTTTTAGGTGTAGTTATTTGCAAAATACTGTTTTAAGATTAATGACTCTCCCTTAAAAATCAATTAATGTTAACTATCTTAAAGCGGTCTTGTGGCTTCTCCTGCCCCAAGGATTAACCGATCAATTTACATACTTTCTCGTAAATCTTGTTGATAAAAATTCTCAAAAGGAGGTCAATCAAAGTCATGGTTTGATCCAAAGTTTAGGCTAATTTTTATGCCATTCTCACTTTCATTTATACTGCTGGTTAATTAAATACACTTCTGCAATGATAAATCTGAGTACAGAATTACGAGAAAATAACGAAACGAGTCGAGGTTCTAATTTAATAAGCAATGCCTTCTTCTGGGCCAACGATGCCTGCTACATCAAGATAATTGCTATGAAATTCAATCGGAGATCCCTACTCGTTACTCTCCTAACCTGAATGCCTTTCGCGTGTGCCTATCGATATTTTTTCTAGAAATGTTTCATTACGGCGTGTAAAAACTTTCTCATGTCCTTTCTCTCAGAATTTAAATTGAAACGCATTCACCACTGCTGCAGCAGTGGTGAACCTGGATGGTTAGTTTTGATAGTCGAAGGTAGATTATAACCTTAAGCTATCGGTAGAAGAAAAAGTTTAATGCAAATTGCAAAATTGCATTGTATTAAATTTAAGGTCATGTCCCGTCATAATCTAGGATTTAAATATGTTGGCGAGTAAATTAATAGGAAAAACACGACTTGCGGAAATGGAACCCACGAATTCTGGTTTCATGGGGTCGGTGTGCGTTTGTGCCGATACTTCATTACTGCCCCAGGCTAGATACTTCAATAAAATTTCAGAGGCATCCAAAATAACCATAAAGTAATACAAGGTTAATCAAATGAGCAAACACTTCTCTGTTTGCCAGCGAGACATTACCGTGGAAAGTTGGCTTGTAGTTACACTTTACGGTCCGTTTCATTGCGTAGATACATTTATTACATGGAATGAGTATTACCCATTATCGTTAGAAATGAAAGAATGATAACTTTGTGATTTCACAGAAATTTATTACGATATGACCCGGGTTTTGACGTTCAACGTCATCTTCAGGTAACAACTCTACAGACATCCATCAATATACATATCTACATTCAGGGTCGTATCGTAATAAACTTCTGTGAAATCACAATGTTACCATTCTTTCATTTCCAATATGAATTGATTTCACAAAGTTACGCCGAAAACCATCAATTACCCATTCTCACCAAATGAGGAGAATTGGAGGAGAATCACGCAGGCGTGGCTGTACCACAGCGTCCTAAATTTTCTAGGACCAAAATGACAGAGAACCGTGAGAATAACGATCATGTATTGGTCGGCCTCCAAGTGAGCTTGTAATATTTATTTTTCAAGTAATCTGGCACCTCCACTATAAACACTTCCATGTGAGCACTGCATGCCTTTCAAGAGTATTCGGTCATTTCAAAGTTTATTACGGAGTATTTTTTTAAGGAATGATGGCAAATTTAGTGAAAACTACCATTTTTTCACCATATCTCGGTTGAAACGGTTCATGCAAGCAAGAATGTACCTCAAGAGGTTTAACTAACGAATACTATAATAATAGTAAATCTTTTGTTCCTAGATCCATGGATGAGGCAATGACGCAAAAACTCACGAATGAGGAGGGAAAAGACTCAAATGGGTAAATCTGAGCCCAACACACTGAGCACACTGTCAGTCTAGTATCCCCTTCTGCCGCCGAAAAAGAAACAACGGAATTACCGCGCCCTGAAACAACCACGCCACTTTCCCGGGAGATGGCGTCACTGACCGGCCTTTGACTCGAGCTGTCTGCGGATGATTTAATGAAGGAGGGAAAGAGAGAGAAAAGCGATGGGTTGATGGGAAAAGTCGAGTAAAGAGCGTACCTCAATGAAGTCAAGAAGGGATGGAATTTGATGAAATAGTGACAGATTAAAAACACTACTCGTAGAATCCTACACACTACATATTTAATTTTCATGAATACCAAATGCAACAAAATACCCAGGAAAACTATTAATTCAAACGCACAAGTGAAAAAGTCCACCACATTACGTGCAGAGGCCATCAAACCTACGCGTTTTAACCAGCACCGAACAAAACACTTGAGTGCTCTAGTGAAAACGCTACCACTACATGTCCTGGGTGAAACATATATGGGCAGTAATGGGCAAATAAAAGCAATATATGGGCAAGCTAATTATGAATTAGGATTTATTAGAAGAGGACTGGACAAATGTGATGAAAAGAAAAATGTAATCTTTCGCTGGTTAGGCCTAATTCAGAATATTCTTTTAGTGCATGAGATCCTTCCGAAGTTGGATTGATTGCCGAATTGGATCGCGTGCAGTGAACAGGAGGACTGGATTTATAAACGTTGTTATGATAAAATTAGTAGCGTATGCAAAACATTAGAGCAGCTAGGCTGGGAATCCCTCACGGAGCGAAGATTAAATTAAAGGCTAAAGCTCTTACATAAATTGGAAAGAGGTCTCTTTAGCAGAAATGTTAAAAATGTACATCTACATAATACCCCGCAAGCCACCGCAAGGGCGTGTGGCGGGGGGTGTTAGGTCACCACTCAAAAAAAGGAAAAAAGAAAATAAAAACCGCATTCAATACTAACACATACATGCAAACCCAAATCCACAGTAGTGCATACATTCATAGAAACATCCTATCATTTTATACGCATGCAAATAAACATCTACCTCCCTTCACTCCACAAGCATGCAAGTACATATGCTTAATTACAACAAATAATTGTACCTTAGGATGCAGTAAGAAATTTATCCAAGAACGTGCAAGGTAGATTTTAGTAAGTAGGAAGGCAAAATGCCACCACCACAAGAACGTGCAACATAAAACGCTCTCCTACCCAAGGTGAGGAATTTGGCTCAACGCTGCAGGTAGGAGGAGGGTTCCCCCACGGAGAGGGACAAGGGATGGAAGGGGAAATTTAGGGTACCAAAAGCAGAGCAAACAATACTGTAAAGAGCACTACATTACTTAATGTATTATTACCTCCATCGTACTACGGTAGGAGAGATCAGGCTAATAACATTAGAGAGATTTAGTGCAGAACAGATAGATTTAAGATGCCATTTTTTCTATGAACGATAGGGGATCATAATAACTTTTCCGACCACGATAGGGGTAAAAATATTCGGGTCAAAATTAGTCTGGTGTGTATTCACCCCCTGCATACACCTTAGCGGTGGCTTGCAGGGTGCTAAAAATATTCCGTTAATTCAAGGCGCCGGCCTGAACATTTGAAAATGGAATCAAATTGGCGTTAAAAAGGATACAGCTCTTTTATGCATTTTCACTTTTTTCCACACTTACTAGGTGAAATGTTTTTGTAAGTTAGAAGCATTTAATTAAGGTTTTAGCTGAGGTAATTAACACGAAATATTAAATTATCAAAATTTAATTGACCAAATGGCGTGAAACTGCCGGGTATTCCAGGGCCCCCTCATAAAAATCCTATATCCTATTCGTTCATTCATCACATTCTCCAAATTAGTTCCGACATCGATAGATTTCGCAGTGAATGGTCAGTACTTGAGCGCCTTATAAACCCACGATAGATTTTAAATGCTGATGCTTCGTTAAATAAAACCAAAAGGGTGAAGATTTTGACCACTGATCGGACAGTCCATTGCTCAAGATACAAATCGCTCTTCCAAACTCCGTCACACGAAATTCCAAACGGTTATGATACTTGCGAATGTGGAGTACGATACTCGTATAGTTCAAGCGGTACAGCTTCCTGGACGCCAGAACTTTCCGGGAAGCGGAAGGTTGATGGAAACCGGCCTCCTTACACCCTGAATGTGCGGATTTCTCTAGCCGGAAGGCTCATTGTTCAGTTGGATTCAGCCCTCACCCATTGAACAGAAACCCTCCGACTGCAATTGTGGTGCTATTATACTACTTATATAATAATCGAGTGGACCTCTACACACAATGTAGATTATAAATTAGTGGTCGTACTAATGTCATCGAAGTAAAAAAAGACGGAAACACTATTCGCGTTTTAAGAAAAAACATGTATTTTGAGAAAACCCATTTCAGAACGCCTTTCATCGAGCAAGGCAAACTGACCACTTTCTTCCCGCGCGCCCGACGACGAGATGAACACATGTGATGGGAGAGCCAATTTTATTCTCGTGAAAGTATCTTTAACACTCTTTAAAACACCCGAGAGGATGCCGCTGCAAAAATGAATGATAATCCCAGTTCGCTTCCTGCAATTCTCTTGTTGGTAAAATATGTGAAACGCACGAGTCGGAAGTGTCTCGGGGTATAAAAATCTCGGGCAGCGTCGTGCATGGGAAAGTGCGTTCTAAGCGAGGGAGGCCCTTGGCTGGTTCTAGCGTAACTGGCGCTCGCGTTAGAGAAAGCCCCGTGACGGGGGGGGGGTGTGGAGAGTGGGGGCAGAACAATTACGACGACTACCCGTCTGCTTAAAAGCGACCGCTTGGTTTTATCGACGCAATAACATGTGGCGAGTCGTGATGAACAGAAGTTGGACCACAATGAAATTTCTGATTATTATTAGGTAATCTACCGGATAAGGTAAGTTTTGGATGGACACAACTACCAAATAAATATTTTGTTTCTCCTAACAAAACATAACCCAACAACCAACTCTACAACAGACCCCTCTTCAATTCTGTGTACTTCTTTCCTCCCTTCATCCAGTCCAACATCCCTATCCTGTTCCTGCCCTTTCCCCGTTTGCCTAACATTCTCCCCTCTATTACAGTCTTCAACATCCCAATGCCAGTCAATATGATTTGCATCCATTTTTCGTGCCTTATTATGATTTCTTCCAACAATATTCTCTCCTCCCTCACCAAGCCTGGAACTTCCTCAAAAGCTAACAGTTTCAGGCTTAACTTTGTGGAATTCCTTCATGGTGAGGGTAAAAAATTAGGAAAACTTTACACTTCCACGCACTTTTAATACAATACGACCATGGTGCGACCATGATGCGTAGCATCGAAACCATGGTCGTATTGTATTAAAAGCGAGTGGAAGTGTAAAGTTTTCCTAATTTTTTACCCTCACCATGGAACTTCCTCATTTGTTTTCCTTTCTGTCCATTTCACCTTCTCCATCTTTCTCTGCACTCACATTTCAAAAGTCTTCAATCTATGACTATCCTCCTGCTTCAGTGACCACGTTTCCGCGTCATGTATAATTACGCTCCATATAAAGGTTTTGTCGAGCCTTTTCCTAATATCCTTACTTAACCACCCTGTCGTCAATTCCCTCCTTGTGAAAGCCTCACTACCTGGTGCAAAATCTTCTCAAAACCACCTCGAATATTAATCCCATGATTTTAATAATGGGCAATATAGAGGGGTAAAAATTGCAGGGATGTAAGGAAAAAAAATGTCTTATGTGTTAGAAATAATTATCCTTCACTGCAAGGATTTACAATTTGTCAACATTGAGGCGTGTTCAAATTTATTTATTTTTACATCTATGAAAGGATTCCTAGCATTTGATTAATGTAAATCACAGCATTTGATTTATGTAAATCAAATGCTAGGAATCCAAATCGCTCGACACTGCATTACCAGATTGAGAAAATGATCTAACTACTCATACAAAAAGACGGAGAAGATAAAAATATTACATCTTAGAGATTTGTGCATTGCAACACGCCATTGGCAATATGAAATGCATTATCATTTTTTGTTGTAAATTATACATATGACATTAAATTTTAATCCGCTAATATACCAAAAGTACAGTAAATTAAAGTAAAAGTGGTGCCTTCAATACTCGCGAAAATATTTTTTGTCATGAAGAATCTCTGTAAAAATTGAAAAAGCATTCAATCGTAAAGTTTGAAAAAATCTGAAACCTAAAATGATGAAAAGTCTGTGAATATCAAAAGATCGTGAATTTTCACTTTTATGACTACAGATTGCTTTCATCTACCGTTCACTTATTCATAAGCAGAAATTTTAGCTTGCTCTAAATGCTTCCCTTGTTTCAGAGCACATACATATTTGTTGGTGCGTTCGAAAAGTGACTGAAATTTTTCCTTTCTAATTTATCGAATGAATTAAATCAAATTCGTGTTTGGTGACCGGTGGAAAAAATAGCTATCTATACATTTAAAATGCTCGTTGGCTTTCAACAGTGGACTCTTCCTTTCTAATTTCGAAGTGAAGAGGGAAAATCATCCTCTAATTGCAAGGGGATCAAAATGATTAACAGATCAGAACGTCCAGATATAATTTTCCGCGTTCACCACCTGGCACGGACTCAGAGAGTTGAGACGACGTGGTTTGTATCACACCAGACAACATGGCGATAATGTGTGGCGATGGCCTTTTCCGCAACATAAAGTCTCTTCTATCAGCCCTGCAGGGTAGAAATTTCCTGGTTAAGTAATTACACCGACGGGTGAATTTGAAATCATTGCATTCTAAAAATTTAGCCTCAGCTTATGTTTTATTCAAAGAAGATTCCCTCCATTTCAATTTTTTTCAATATTTAATACCTTTATGCTTCTTTGTACTCATTGCAGAATGATTTCAATTCACCACGTGTATGTTCTCGTGTCTTACCCAGAAAGTCTCAGGAATTGGCAGGAATGGAGACAGGAGATAAATTTAGCTTCATATCTTGACCAGGGTATAGGTGGTATGACGATAATTCGTATTATATAGAAATACATTCATTTTATTTATGTCACAATAACCCAACAACAGCCAAGTTTGTCTATTGACGTGCGTTGGATTACGAATCCCTGTTACTCGCGCTCCAGGGGGGAGGAGAGCCCGTCCCCACGACCCCGCGACAATCGAACCAGTTCCTTCTGGGTATGTCAAAAATGTTGTCGAAGTGGACAATGGTATTGAAAAGTGTTGTCGGGAGTGATCACATTGTTTACCATTTCTCCACATACTCTTTCGTGAATGTGTCAATTTATGGCTGAATATCATCAGCAATGGCAATGTTATAGTCCTGGAACATACCCTTTAACTGCAATTTCTTTTTCACCAAAAGGAATTCATATGCTGTAGACTCTCCATGACGTAGTACACGTAATATACGTGTACTAACCGTTAAAGCCAAAGTGTTCTGGTTTCGTTTGATTTTTCGCGACGTCTTTCGAGATGACACAATTAGACAAATGCTTTCGTCATTTGAGCGGGAACGCCGTGAAGCGTCGCCGCCACCACTGCAGCTCCCTTTGGTCATCAACGAGGGGTTGGGAGGGGGAGAGAGAGGGTGGGGGGAAGGAGGTCAAACGAAAGCGATCGAAGATGGAGCGGGGCGCGCGGCCCTCCGCTCTTCCCGGCGGTGAGAGAAAGAGTCCATCGGGGTGAGGGAGGAGTAATGAGTCCGGCGTCGGTCGGCCCTTCGCTCTAACTCGTTGCGTGGCCTCGGAAGATTGATCTCGTTATAAAATGAGCGGTGCGCGTCTCTGGGTGTTACGGGCGCCCCGGAGACGCCTTTCGCATCGCCGGTATATGTCTGTGTGTGTGTCCGGGGAAGAGAGAGCGTGCCCCGGGGGGCGGAAGGGGAAGGGTGCTGGACCCGAGAGTGACCGGGGGAAGCCCGAGAGAGGTTTGCCGTGTCCAATCGGGAGACGAAAGGGAGAGGCGACTGTGTCTCTGTTTCTTCCATTTTCGATGTACGACGTTTACAACCGAACTGACCGAAAACCGTTTGTATTATTATAGGAATGAAATATTTCATGACAAAGGAAACATTTGAAAGAACATTGAAGACAAAACTTGTGCTCCCCTATTCAATGTATTTCAAAATAAAACCTGTGAAAAATTGACTGCGACATTTCTGATTTAAAAAAATAAGTTTTTACGAAAAATCTAGTCTAAAACTGATTGCTCTGCACAAATCCGTTATCGTCATTAGTTTTATCTGTATTTTCGTCCACGCCATGAGATTCTTTTATTAACCATGAATGCAGTCTCACGCGATTATATGTTCTAGTATCCAGTTGACATATAGTAGTAATCGTATATCGGAATATCGTTAACATGTGTATGTGCTTTAAGCATGGAGAGCCTAAATTCGCTGAATTGAGTAATGTGATTGCGTCAATAAAATCAACCGTTTACTTTTAGGAAAACGGGTGTTTTTCTAGAAATCTTCTCCAACGGCTGAAACAAACCGACCTCTCGACGCTCATTAAGGTGCTTATGGCCCGAGGGGCAATGCCATCATGCCGGATTGCCATTGCTGGCTATATTTCTTTTCGGGATTTCATCCGCGTACGACGTTTATAAATCATTTCAATTTCGCAGCAAGAGGAAAAATGGGATGGACCTATCCACGACACTGATCTTGAAAATGCTCAAGCGATGGCGAAAGGGTCCCGATATTTCCTGGAGGTGATAAGGGAGGCGATTGACATTAATAGGACGCCAAAGAGTTTCCACAGGGAAAACAGTTACCAGCTCTCTAACACATGAAAACGTGTCATTATCGGTCAAAAGTGCAAACGTGAATGATGGTGGATGGTGGACACTCGGGTCGATTATGTCACACTGGACTCGAGTCTACATATTTGCAGGGAAGCCGGAATAAAAGAATTTGTTGCACTTAACGAGGGGAAACTGGCTGGCATAGTGGCAAAACAATCGCATTTTTATGAACAATATACGCGGACAGAAACTGGAAAAGAAATGCATTCATCAGAGCCATTCCGGGGAATTTTTCATAAAAATTTGCAGTCATTGTTGCAACTTCAGCTTAGACACTGATTTTCTCTTACGGTATAAGATCTCGGAAATGAGGATGGAGGACAATGAATGCCTGTTCTCATCAACGTCAGTAATAACTCTCAAAAATATCTTAAACGTAGGAATGGAGGCTAGGATAAATTTAAAAAGCAGAAATGTGGGTGATTGGGAATATGGAAGGTTTCCGATTCCATACAGAAAATAATTCCAAAACTCTTTCTGCTCGTAATCGGTAAGTAGACTTCACTTTATCCAACCACAATCTCAATAGACCATCCCTGGAGGAAGGGCACTTAGAATTTAACGGACAACTTTGACATTTGACTTGCATAAATATTACAACGCTTCACATAAATTTCAAATTGAATTATTATCCTCTTGTATAAATAACAGACTAGCAAAAGAAGAATGACTTAAAAAATACGGAACTAGCAACGAAAAATCCCTAAAATTGATGCCTATAATTACCATTGATTATAACATTATGGCATTAAACTATGCTGAACATCAGGATAGGGATCGAAACAGGAAATATGGCTATAATGATGACCGTAGACCAAAATGTGTCCAAATCAGATCTGCCTAGTCAGAAGTTTTGATGGATCAAGATAGACTACCCCTTTCACGTGCCGAGCTACTGAATCCTCGAGTAATTTATTAATGAAAAAATGCACATATCGCATATATATTATATTATTTACATTCATTTGCGTTTAGCTGGTTCTTTGCCAGAAGTAAGTATCGTTCCCTAAGCCGTTAATTGATTGTAGTTCACGATTGATTTACCATTATCTCAATTTTCTCTTACCCCTCCAAAACGCGTCAGAATATTCAAGCAGGTCGGCACTCCGTTGCTCGGTTTCCGCCCCATTAGCACTCGCACGGTGGAAAAGGCTTTCGGTCGCCTTTGATGCGGCAGCAAACGGCCGCCAAGTGGCCACTGCTGCTGGAGGAGGTCCACGGGCGATGTTCCAGCCACGACCCCCTAGACTCAGTCAGTCAGCGAAACGTTTGATGGCATGATAATGAACTTTCTTTGTTGCGCACGGAGCCTTCATCACTTAGGGGCGACGCCAGGTTGAGTCCATAGATCGCCGCAGAGGTGCGGCGCCCTCCTGAGCATCGGAAGCAAAATATATTCGCATCGAAAGAGAAATATTAGCGTGCACGAGATTTCACTTTCTCCGCGCAATCGTTTCATTACTGTTCCAACATCTATGTACACTTTCGTACGCAATGCAAAAAATAATGAGCTTAATTGTATCAGCACTTGTAATTAGTCAACACATGTGATTTACTTTTTGAAGCCTCCTCTCCCTGAGATAGTTTATTTAGTACATTTAGCAAATGCCTACTCATATAATAATGCAAATTAACAAAATCCCACAAATGTAAACATTTTTGTAAACCATAATGCCCCAGCTATGACTTTGTGTTTGGATTTCTTATATTATTTCTATCATTTCATGCATATGTGTAAATATGTATGTATATATATATATATATATATGTGTGTGTGTGTATATATATGTGTGTGTGTGTGTGTGTATGTTTTATTGGATACCTATTAATTACAATACTCTCTTCCTCCATACTAAAAAGAAAGACTTGTACTTTTCCACAGATTTTTTGATCCATTGATTTTCCACAGGTTAAATCTGTGGAAAATTACGTCTTTCTTTTTAGAATGGATATTAAATACTTCCACGAAGTGAAGCCTGAAACAATAGAATATATTCTCTTCCTCTTCTTCCTTCCGTTGAAAAAGGTAGTTGTGCCTCCGAATTATTTTTTAAAATCGTGAGTGCCCGTTTTGTTTTTTTTTAGCGTTTTATGCCATCATCAGGCTTATGCTAGAGCCAATTAAATATGCAGGTTTTAAAATCTATCCAGTTACCCAAAATATAATCCAAAATCGATATAACATTATTAAATCGATATTATTAAAAAACCAGTGTTTACTGAATTTTCTGTCGCTGAAGATAGCTAAGTATTTCATTAAACCGTGCATATTAATATCTGATTGAAATAATTTGAGACTGAGTTGGTTGGCTGGTTGGTTGCTGTCGATTTTCAAATTTTTTGTGATTTGTGTGGCAGAATCAACTTTGGTTTTACTAGTTGATGTTATTTGGCGCCATGGTCATTAGCATAAAGGATACAACCTTAGGAGTGTCGATTTTCGTCCTTGAGGCCGGAGATTGACTATGTATACTCTTCCGAAGATAGTCGGGCCAGATTACAACAGTTTCGCCTGTTTGCAGATGCATGTTAATGCCATTGTTCAAGAGGCTCAAGGCTGAACGCGAAGGGAAAGAGCGAGAGATATAAGGGGGAAGGGAGACAGAGGGAAGGAACGCACCGCAGAAGAGTGGACGGTCGACCGAATGACTTCTGGAAGGGGTGCCGCTAGCAGTGACACCCGATTCCCACGCTGTCTACGCAACCCCCCCTCCCCAGACCCGCCTGCCTGCCCCCAAAAAAAGCAGATCCTTTTGGGGTGGACGCTCTTGCGTGAGGTTACACCAAAACCTCCTTTCCCGTAATCCAGTCATTAGAATAAGGTCATATGGGGAGGCGATCTCAACTTTTTAGAATAAAATTCCACAGGATGGACAGATAAAAAAGCATTGTAGCCATGGGTATAATGTCAAATAAGAGACTAGGATTTCATTGTGAGGACACCCAGAATTGCATAGATTGGTAATATTTCAAAGTTGTTCAAAAAAGGATTTAACAATTTGACAATAAAACTACTTTTTCTGTGCTGACTCTCCTTTCCTTATAAGACACCTTGGGGCCCCTCTTATTCTCTTCCTATTTGATTAAATTTCCTTTTAATGCATAATCGGGTAAAACTTACAGGCATCATGAATCCGGATTAATTTGTTATATTTAAATTGATAGAGACTCCATTCTTAAGCTATGATTTCATTGGTAGATATAACCACTACATTTTATTAAGATTTCCATATTTACCTTTATTCCAGTTACAGCTGGTATTCAGTTCCTGAAATAGTTAAAGTTGTCGGACAGACAATTCTGATAAGAATAAGACTATTCGATTCCTTTACGTCTTTATTTTCGTCTGAGAACTATGGGTTGGGCGGGCACCGGGGGAGGAGGCGGGTTTGCCGGTTTCGGGCCGGGATGGACGAGTGGGGGGTGGTGAGGAGAGCGAAAGTGAAACATCAGCGATGAATTGCCTGCAAGAGAGGACCGGGGGCTCCGGACGCGGGATATTCGATAACGGGCCCGTTACGAAATGCGTATCACTTGCAGAGCCTAAGGAGAGAGGCTAGTGTGAGGGCAAGCGCTCGCAAATCTGTGTTATCGGAAGATACATCAATTAAATTACACCAAAACGGAGCCAGACCATATTGATCATGCATCACGCATTTCCAACTTCAGCGCTTGCGATCTTCAGGTCGATTTCGTATCTTCGCTGCAGAAAAAAACGATAAGCGAAGGCGGGGAGAGTTAGTATTTCGCAAGCGGTTTCTCCCCTCCCCGTCCAAATTAGGTTGTTGCTGTTCCAATGCTGTTTAGTGAAAAACTCGGAGGGAAATCGATGCGTTATGGATCCATTAAAATTAATTCTGAATCATCACGGAAGAAAAGAGATTTTACTATTTTACACAAACAACTTTACTACGAATGAGATATGTGCCACATTGATTGTACATTGGTTACTACTTGAAAATATCATTAAATTAAATCAGCTACCAAAATTGTACTTAATAAACGATAAGAGATTGATTTATTTGAATGGATGGGAAAGTTAAGGATTCTCTTAATAGAACAGAAATAGGGGCCATTTCTTTGTTATTAGATACCTCTTTGCATCCTCTCCTCAACTTATGGTGTCCAGAGACAAAGCAGAATTTGAATTCCGGAGCACTGGCAGCCAAATTCTTGATCTCCTTTAAATGATCTATTAACACATTGTCTAAAGAAGGATATTGAAAATCAATAATTGGGTACTTTTTTTGTCTCTTTTGAGGGCTGAGATGAAAAATTAAGTAGATACCGTATATTTGTAGATACCTAGTACCTATAATTGTACCATACAGTAAGTAGATATCTGAAACTCTGAGTACAGGGGAAAAGAATGAATATTAAATAAATTTTAATATAATTACATCATTTCATGGTTTAAATGTTTATGGTGCACATGATCTATTTTTAACTATTTAAGTTTTTCATTATTTATGCGTATGCAAAACTATTGCAATGATTTTTTCCGTTTATACCTCATATTTATTGAATACTTTTAATCACTAGAAAGTTGATTAATGCCATACGGGCAAAATCTTCTCATTAAAAATATGTGCTCAAGGAAATGATCTAGTCAAGTTGATGGACTCGATTCTCGTGACCAAATCAAGTCATCCGAAGTGAAATCATTTCAACTATCCGAAGCTCTCTTACAGGAAGTCGACCAAAGATGCTTCAGTTTTTTTACGCATCAACAACAACAGTGAAGTAATTAACTAACAGAGTGGATCTAACAGCATTTAACGTCGATTTGTTCTGAGAAACAAACCACGGCTTCCAAGCACGCTCCGCCTCAAGTGCACCTTTGCATCGGGTCGCGGAACTGATGGTTGGATTATCTTCGATTGGAAAAAAATGGGGAGTGAATGAATGAATGAAGCTATTTGATTCGGATTCGAACGGATGGCGAAACTAAAAGGAACAATGGGCACGCCTCGCGCGCGCGTCCTGAACGGGAGAAAAAACCTGAATCATTTCTAGGACGCAGAAAATGCTTCGCCCTCGGAAGCGCATCTGTTCTCCTCGCCGTTTTCCCGTCGCGTTTATAAATTCTACGGAATCGATGAAAGCGAGCTGGTTCTCGTGCGAGGAAGGGCGGGGGATCTGAGACCGTGGGGAGCGAATTTTACTTTCACCCAGAGAGCCGATCCTCTCCTTTCGCGGACGCCCGGCCCACTGGCTCCTTGCTTAGTAAACCCCTTTCACGCGATGCAATCAAACTCGGACGGAAAAAATTATAAAACTTACCTTCATTGTAAACGGATCTCCCGAGAGAAGAAACTCCATAGTTGAAATTATACCTCTGATAAAGTTTTCACGAGCGGTCGAAGTTTATTTTACCACTAAGCAATTGCTCGGCCTACCCTCAGTAATGGAACGACCAACAAAAAAACTAATACGTTCGAAATTAATTTTATGAATCAAGTTTTAAAACTCTTTGAAAAATTTTCTGAAAATAGTATCACACTTAATGGAGAGAATATCGCGACAATACCCACGCGAATGAATGTATTTCAATTTTGCGATCACCGTAAAAAGTGCGTTATACTACGTTTGACGGCGACAAAAATCGATCTACGTTTTACTTGCTTTGGAGTTGTGCTTACATGAACAATGTACCCATTAGAAAAGAAGGCACGGAAATATCATGCGAGGTGTTCCAAAACGTCGGTTGTGATTGATTAATTCCGCTCAACAAAATTTTATATACGCACAAGGTATCTAAAAAAATTTCTGAACGGAACCTTTGAGTCAAAATTAACGGCCGGAGCCTTTTGATCATGACCACGGTCATGGCTTCAGTCGTATTCCAGTTTCTTTCACAAGATTTCTGGAACGAAATTTGTAGAAAAACTTGACGGTTGGTGAAAGGGTTGTAAGGTGGGCGAGGGGGGAGATGGGGGAGGTGGCCTTCCCATCGCGTTTGGTTCCCCTCCTTCCCTCTCCGCTCGTATACACATAATTGTTCCCCCTAACAATCGAAGAAAGAGAGGGGCTGCGAAAGGGGTGGGGTGCGACCCCCCCTCGAGAACACTTCTCGGATCGTTCCTGGAGCGGATCCAATCGAAAGCGGAAGGGGTTTCCAAACGCTTTTCCTGCCTTCCTTCTTATTCTTTTTTTACAGCTGAGGGAATTGCTGCTGCTTTTGCTGCCGCGGCAGAAAGAAAAAAAGAAAATAATCGTCTAGCGGATTACTATTCTGCATCCAAACTTTCACGCCCGTGCATTGCAAACGGTCTCAAGCCATTTGATGCCCACGGCATTTGCCGCTGACTCCCTCCTCGCGCGGCAGTGATCCGCTCACTGGACGTCTGCGTCAGCGGTCACACTCCAAAGGTCACGCGTCTCCGTCGATTGCTTCACTCTTTGTTTTGAACGTCCTGGTGAAATGCGACATTGTGTCACACTCTTAGAATGCTCGAAATGGATTTCGAAGATTAATTGTGAATGCTTCTATCGTTTTATTTACATTCACGCAAGCGGCGTCAAGAGCGTGTGGCGGAGGTTGTTAGGTCACCTGCCATGCATGCACAATCCCAATCATGTCACCTCTAGACAAGTTTTAGTTTTTATGAGAGGCGACCGACAGCTCATTTGCGCCATTAGGGATGGTTGGGAAAGGAAGGGTGGAGAGAAACCCGGCGTCGGCATTAGCCTACTCTTGTCGAAAGGTACCAAGGGGTCCGCAGTTTAACGTCCCCTCCGAATGACGTCGTACTCACTCAAAGTGCTTTCCACAAAGCACCTTAAGTAGGGATCGGGATACCACTGAAAAATATATTTGTTGTCTCCAGGATTTGAACCCGGGCTCTCTCGGTGGGAAGCCTGTACGTTAGCCATCGCACACTCCGATCCTCAAACTTCACGTGGATCACTGCGGTCGGCACTGCATCAAACTAAACTATGGATCAATCACTGTCGTTTCAGTTTATGTTACCTCTACACAAACATTAGTTTGATCATGCACTCGAAACTTAATAATCACATGAAAGAAGGGACTTCCATGCCACAATATTTAATAACAGAATACGTACATGTAAATCATGGTGTGGAACTCTTAAAAGATGGGTTTATTAAATAAAAAAATAACAAGCTGGGAATAACCCGCAAAATATCGACAAAAAAGATAAAATGCCAATTATAATAATTTCCTACACGATTGCTGTCATATATATTTGGATCTGTAATGGTACGAGGAAAAAATTACATTTTAAATCTATCCGTTCTAAAATAAATCTCCCTGATTTTAGTAAGTGATCTGATCTACCATAGTAATTAGGGGTCTGTAATATGTTTTTAACATCCTCAGATGCCTCGATCCAACTTGACTCCAATTTACGCAGTAAACTTAACATGTATTTAAACATACGATCAACCAGTTGCTCCCAACCTAATCCTCTCAATAGTGTCATGACTCTGCCATCTTGTTCGTGAGAAATTTTCACAAACCTAGCTCTTACATTGCACTCGATCAAGTTCCAAAATTAAGTCTACCTCATGAGGATTCCGCGAAATACTCCAGGTGATTTAGTACGAAGATACTAATCCATATAAAATATGGATTTGGATAACAGATGTTACGTAACCCAATTGGGTCTTTCTTTTCACGAAATTCTTAAATCGGGATCAAGCAACACACAATCGGTGGAAGTATTTTTAAATTTATACTCTAGATGGGGCCCAACTGACGTGAAATAATTAAGTAACTTGATTCTAAATGTGTTACACTGCTGCTCGTGCTTTACTATGCTATTGTATAATTTTTGGTCACCTGTATGATTTTGGTCACCTCGAATCGGATGCGAATCAGCGACTTCTGAATTGACATAGAACGCTTTACCGTTCGGACCAACGAAATGGTTGGCAAAAAACAGAGGACCTTGTCACCTGTAAAGGGTAGAGGACCAAAGTGAAACGAGGCAGTGACCTTTCGCCTTGTTCCCTGCAAGGGCACATATAAGAATGTCCACTATAAATGGAGATGACAAATAAATTATGAGTCAATGTTCACAGAAATCACCTGATTTGCTTAAATACCTAAACTCAAGGAAAGTTTCGCATGTCTCAATTATTACGTAGTATTTTCCTTCATAAAACATGGCTGGGGACCACCTCATCTGGAAAACCGGTAGGTAAATGTCTCGTGGCGGATAACGGAGGGGAAAAGTGAAAATCAGAAATTAACATGTGGAATTCAGGAGATCGGCAACTCGGGAGTGAAACGGAAGAAAATTGTTCTCCAATCCAGTCACGATTATATTCATTCATTGCCGAATCCCGTTCCACGCGCCGCCTCTCGCAAGTGGCACTCGGTGCTAAACACGGCTCGTTTCGGCGAACGGGCGAAGCCAAGTTCCCCGCGCCCCCCTCTCTCCACTGCTGCGCAGTGGTGTGATCTTTTTTGTCAAAGGTCGATTGTTACATGCATTGAGGTAATACGAGGATGTAAGTGCCTTCGCCATTATCATCATTGGTCGTTCAATCCTACAGGAAGATCCTGTAAGATTGGTTGACTGAAGCTACCTGATGCTAATTAGATTACTTCCGGGAACTTTTTGCAATGCACTTTCTTCTTTATTTACTCCATGTATTCATCCCTTGGCCAAATTGTTCTCCAAAAGTGCCTTACTTTAGTTTTTCTATATACTTACAGGGAATTTGCGCATTTTACAACTGATTATAATAAACAAGGATCTTATTTACTATAATCACTTGGAACCTCTGCATGGCCTACAAAGCTCGAAATTTCAATCATCTGATATCTGCAGTCCCTGAGAGCAGCAGTGAATGTATTTTTAATAATCATTATGGCACGGCATGGGGCATGTCCGATCAACTTTTAAGCATTAAGCGTTGCATCATATTTTTATTAACAATAGATATCCTTTTCGGGTACGAAGTATATTTTCCAAGTCGTGGTGAAAGGGCTGATGCGTTCTGATGACACCGAGAGCAGTGCTGGCGGTGTTGCATCCGTATAATCTACTGGCCAGGATGATTATCCCACCCCCCTTAAGTGACCAATTAAAGGCGTGGGTCCAAGCATGCGATATCACCGCTGCTGACTCGGTGTGAACTAAGGGCCTAGAGTGATAACTGATAACTAACTAGTGGCGTGGGTGATATCAGCGCTGCTGACTCGCTATCCGAGAGCACAGTTGGGCTGGGCCCCTCTGGTTGGAAGCACTACAGCAGTCGGGGACTCGCTATCCGAGTGGACACTTGGGCTGGGCCCCTTTGGTTGGAAATGCCAAGCGGCACCAAGGGGATATATAAGAATATTACTGTAAACTCTGTCTTCCTGTATTAAATCGGGACCGCCGTTGTACTCCCTTTTAGTTCCTTTTATTTTCCCCCGTCTCTATCGACGAACACCTCTCCGCGTCACCACCCACCAAACTCAAGCCCCCATTTACCCTCGAGGCAGCCACTCGACTCGTGGGGTACTTTCTCGGGTCGCCAATATCCCCTCGAAGACGCGGGGATACGACAGCGGGAGCAATGATATTTGCTTCTGCGAGCCCCTGCCAGATAAATGGAAGGGTTGATGCCAGACGAAAGCAGTCCGCGCAGTGTCTGTTCCCCAGTCTGCAGGGAGTCCGACCCCAGTGGGGTGGACATCCGAGTGATGTTGTCAATTAAAACAACACTATTGAGGAATTCAAAGGGAAACCACCTCAATAAAACATCCCATTCTAATCTGATGGGCATAGACCAGAGTATGAGTCCTGGTAATTATATGGGATTTGTTCAGCAGAGCAGTGCGTCGTGCCTGTAGCGGGGGAGGCAAGGTTCCCGCGGTCGACATCTCACGAATTCCTTTTAAAGCGAAATTGAAAGCCACAGCACTGACTACACAGAAAATAAATGAACAAGTTCGGGATTTGAAATACTGCGGCGATGCTGAGAATAGGGACCAGAGAAAATGGAGATCGAGGAAGAAAATATGGATATACTAGTCGTCTACCTGGGGTGAGATAGAAGAATAACGATGATTATTGGGGTAATAATCACAGAGTAATTTGCAGAAAGGGAAATAAGGTTGCAGGCGCACCATACATATCCATTAAGGGATATTGGAAGCCGCAAACGAAGGTGCATACAAATACACATACGTATAATGAAAAAAAACCACTTAATAGGGAAATGAGGAGCAAACCAGATAATCCAGTCGAGATGATTGCAAAGATGCACAAGCGAAGGTTAGGAAAAACGCTGATTTTAAAATCAACAGTGCAAGGTGTAATTTACTCCCCCACCTCGCTTTATCGTAATATTATAAAATAAAGCACGATGCAATTAGGCATTTTTCCTGGTGGCAACGGACCAGTCTGACCACTGGTCACTCTTACAAAGCACATAAATACATACACAGAAAGAACAGATATGACATAAAATGATGTTATATACAATGCCACTTTTAGATTATCAACCACTCTTTTACTATCACACAAAGATTCGGTTTACACCATACGAGTACATACTACACACAATCCATCGCCCAATATTACTCAGCCCACAAAGTATTCACGACTGGCTCCCCACGCGTCCTCTCCTCTTCAGCCGCCTGACGAGGAAAACCGACGAAAAGGGCGTGAGAAGGTATTAAAATTATGAAGGAAGGCCCCAATGCTAAAGTGCTTCATTTGTGAAACGTGACATTTGCGCTTGGCAATACTTTAGTGTTCGATTCTCAACAACAACCTCTGGTATTACATACATGTACTCGTACATTGGGTCTGTAGGCGGAAACAGGAAACCATGCCTCGACGACAGAATAAGAAACTTAACCTGCATTCCTACGGATTCTCTTGTCAAACCCGTGTGGAAACGCTAATCGCGACGAGCCCGATGACACAGTAAACTACGACCACCTTCTACACTTAACTCCTAATTAATACTCAGATATTATTATAGTTAGTCTACCGTATAAGTTTTAAGTAGGTTTTGGATGGACATAACAACCAAATAAATATTTTGTCTCTCCTAAAAAAAAACACAACCCAACATACTACTCTATAATAGGCCCCTCTTCATCTCCTTATATCTCCTTCCTCCCTTCAATCCGTCCAACATTCCTATTCTATTCCTGCCCCTTCCTCGTTTGTCTAGTATTCTCCCCTCTATCCCAGTCTTCAACATCCCACTGCCAATCAATATGTTTAGCACCAATTTTTCCTGTCTCCTCATTATCTCTCCCCACAATCTCTTTTCCTCCCCCACCATACCCACTTCCTCAATTGTTTTCCTATCTGTCCACTTCTTCGCAACTGTCTTCTTAAGTCCGCATATGTAGGTTACGGATTAGACTCCTATCCCTCCAATATACTCCCATTTTTTGCAATGTACTCATTAGTTTCTCGGAATTCACTCTATCAAACGCCTTTTTGAAAGCTACGATACAGGCAATAACGTCCTGATTGTATTCTATATTACTCTCGATTGGTGATCTAATTACTGCAGTGGTATCGTGTGTGCCTCTCCCATTCCTGAACCGAAAATGATAATTTATAAGAAATCATTTGCCCTGCTCTCCATCCTTTGGATGACGCTCCCTACTTTAGAATGTTGAAGAACCACTTTGGCTGCTTGGGAAATCAAACTTGTTGTTCTGATAATTAATGCGTAATTATCAGAGGAATCTTCGTAAAATCTTCGTAAAAGAGCCAGGGTTACATATAAACCGAATGGTCTGGTATCTAGGAATGGTTTAATAAAAATATTTGTCGAGTGATTATTTTAGGCGACATTAGGGCATATTTAGGCGATTTGGTGGTCGAAACACGCTTTGAACATGCCACTACTCTTCCTCTAAGGGCTCCGTGGCTTAAAGATTCACGCTCATTTCTCGCCCGGGATCGACTAGTTACTCGCCTCTGGGTGTGAACAGCCTGCTCACCTCTGTGCCTCCTCGCTTGAACGAACTGTCGAAGTGATCTTCGCTGAGAGCGAAAATCATTACCGCAGGTCATCCGCGGCGAGAGTACATGTTTAACGTACATCCCTTAATTCTGGGTCGACCATTTCATTCGCTTTAGGCGGTTCCTTGTATGCTTTGACCCCTCCCTCCCTCTATCTTACGCCCCAATTGCGACTGTTTTGGCATTTAACACCTGCTTCAGTCTTGATAACAATAATATGTTCTCTCGATGTTGCGTATCTTCCCTGCGTAATAAAAATATGCCGTTTGAAATGAATATGTTGTAAATCGACATGGTACCAGGCAAGCCAACGCTAGGATGTGGAGGCACACTACCATGCATTCATCATCAAACATGCAACTTCAAAATCAACTTTTAATTAACGTTTAGTTTTATGGGTAAAATTATTTAACTAATTATATCGAGACAAAATAATTAAGTTCCTTAAATAAAGATACCTGCTCTGCGGTATGCAGTGTAATATACGCCTCTACGCATGAGATACGAGCTGCAAGTAACGAGAAGACTGGGGCCTTAAAAGAAGTTACAATTACCAAGGTTAGATGAAAAAATGACAGCACACTAGGCTATTTAGAATGAAAAAAGAAAAACACTTTTCCTCCGAGCGTGGTTGGATACAGTCATCCTGATCTTTATCATGTTGGCTTGGAACATTAATTTCTCTCGAACTCAAAATAACAGCAAACTCTGTCTCGCAGTATCTTACGTTTCGCTAGCCGTGCTAATTTTAAAAAAATAATTCATGACTGTCGAGTTGTCTTATAATTGAACTAAAACATAAATGTTACTTGAACTGCGTGATACACAGTATATGAAGGAGTTAGGTCTATAATTACTCGGTTCCTCCCTGTCTTAGCTTTAAAATATAGGCCTCATATTACCTCTTTCTCACTGATTGGGAACTTATGACCACTGATGTGGCTATTATATATGTGTCATTAATAATGTTTAATACTGTGTTATTAAATATTGTCTCTAGATACCGTAGGCGGAATTTCCGACACTAGTTCCTTAATATACGGGCTGGTATTTGACCGGGCCCGGGGTATTTGATTGGGTTAATCTTTTTCACAAAAGTTCTATTTCTCTACGTCAAATTTCAATTTCGGGTATCGATTGGAGGGAATGATTTGATAGCTATTTCTGTGAGCTAATAGCTATACGTAGAGGCAAAGAAATTATTCTCAGGGGGGAGGGGGAGGGCTTTAACCTGTGCCACAGGAGTGGCAGATTTGAAAGAAGACACTGGTACTGCATTAGTTCAACTTGATGATCTTTTTTTAATAATTCTGACGTTATAGACGTTCTAACTTTGTTGTTTGAGTTTACATTAAAGATTACATTAAAGATTACATTAAAGTTTACATTAAGATAATGAACATCATAACCGTTTTTAGGTAAAAAATGAGTTATAATGCAACCATTTCAGAGAGTAAAAATCATTCGCCTTGACCGGGATTCGAACCCGGATCCCTCGATATCCGGCCGAGTGCTTTAACCAATTAAGCTACCGAGACGTCCTCTTACACTCTGAAATTTTGGGGGCTTTAAAGGAACAAGATGTTATGACGAAATACCGTACATACAATGTCACAAGCATTCGTAGTCGTGCGCGACGCGCCACAGTCCACGATGTTAATAAAGCCAATTTCAAACACTTAGGCTGTTCATACCTTAGACAAATTTCAAAAAACTGTAACAGTAACTTTAACGGAGTCACCCGATATGTGTGCATTATAATGCAACCATTTCAGAGAGTAAAAATCATTCGCCTTGACAGGCTGCAGGAAAGAATAGAAAATATATCTTGAGGAGCGTCAAAGATAATGGTTCCGATAGAACGTAATCAACTTTTCCAAACCAGCAAACACCATGGCACTATAGACTGGCAATAACGTTACATTGTAGAAATCTTAAAGTAATCCTCATAGCTCATAGTAACAGCACACAGCAAAAAAAATGACCGATAACAATGCACTCCAAAGGTCGACGTACTGCGAAAATGAATCGGATCGGAGAACTCGTGCACCGAATGCAACCTTACTGTGCAATATATTTTGGATTAAATTTAAGCTGCGTCACCGAATCCAATATAACATAATTTAATTAAATCTCTCCACACACTCCCATTACGCTCCGCTAAACGAAACGTCCCACCTGTGTGCGCCGAGGGCCATGATTTTCATTATTCTGAATTCATATGGCATTATATATCTCACTAGTCTCATCTGTATCATTTGAAGATAATCTTTTGACCGCGCTTTCTCCTTCCCTGCCTTCAGGCAGTGAAGGCGTGATGGCGAACTCTTTCACGTAAATCGCCCTAGGGCTCTTTTGCGATACTCAAGCAACAAAACAGTCAATCTTATCTTCAATTACATTTGGGTAAGTAATTTGGTTTAGAATTCTATTTCATGGAATGGAATTGAGCTAACTAAATTGTAAGTTCATAAAGGTGTTCACAACGGAGACCATCCTTTGAAATCCATTTCACTTACAAATATTTAAATGGTGTTAGCATATGAACGTTATAAAACCGAGCAAAACTCTCAGCAATAATAGGAGGCCAAGATTAACCTCGAGCGGTGCCCTTTTGGCAACTGGATGTTTTATTCGAAGTACGCGAGAGGGCATTCTGAGAGCGAAGCATCCAAGAAACACACTTTGGTCAGTCCCTCACAAAACGGCAGCTAATGACTCGTGATTTCATCAGAATAACTTAATGGCTATTTTCTTCTTTTCTTTCAGGCAGGGTATAACGTGGTGGTGGAGGGAGAGCAATTTTTTGATGTCAATTAACAATGTTTTAACAAAACTGTTGCGATATTTTATGAAACCTTCTCCCGAGAGTCCAAAAGGCCTAGAAGTCAAATCATCGTGAGAATTCAATACTTATAGATTGAAGTGTCTATTGAAACTAAGAAAATACACGAAAAGTAGTTTATATTAATTTTAATGCGAGGATAAAGATTTGATCCAATACTTGAAAATTTTCACGCGATCCGACTTCCGCTCGAATCCGAGGCCTATCTGAGAAAGACGGCGGTGTAGAAGAAAAATAAGGTCTATGTGTGGCATACTAAACTGTTACCATCACTTTAAGAAAGTTATTAATTTCCAATCTAACTGGTTAGAAAAGCTGATTATTGACCGGAAAATCAGGCTCCCCAGACGACTGTACGGCACTGCGGGGCGTGGTCGAGACGCGATAGCGTACGGTAGCAGCAGGCACGACTCTCGCGACATCGAAATATCATCTTCTCGCTGCTCCCGGCCGAGAGGTGCTGGAAGGGTGCCGACTGATATCTTTGGCCGACATTACATTTAAAAAGAGTGCGGACTCCCATCTTTTCCGTCTTCAGCGAAAATTCCGTTTCATTTAGACAACACCAACCGCTGTGATCAAACAGAAGGTTGCCTTGAGTGGTGACGAGAGAGATTTCAGCCGTACCTGGAGTATTAAACATGTACACTCAAGCACAGAGTTAACAAGCAAAAATCCAATATATTTTCCCGCGATGATGATTAAAAGAAACAAGTTGTCTAAACGTGTGGATTGCTCCAAAAACTTATTCAACTTTAGATGGGGCGCCAAAGAAAATATTTGTCGCGAAACAAGTGTTCCACATTGAAGACATGCGTGCTTTTTCTGATTACGAATGTATGAGTAAAGACTTCACTCATTGCTCCTATTTATCCGCGGTAATGTACAAATCCGAAATAGGATTAAGACTATGTTCCTCGCAGTTTAGTAGCATAGACAATGATCATGCATCCACCTGCTGTCGTGTAAAAAAGTTGGCTACACGTTGGTTCTACCATCAAGTTTTATGAGTAGTTAAATAGCACTGCAAATTGAGTTAACCTAGATCAAGAGGAGTAACTATTAGAAGGAAATCGAAAAATTATATCGCGATGCGTCAGAAAAAGCGGATAATGTAAGTAGACATGCCAGAAGGACCAAGTTCGAAATACAGATTTTGGCATTGAAATCCAACGCCAATACCAAGTAATCCTCAAATATTAGGAAAATGACTTGCGAACATAGTGACTAGATCGAATGTGACTAGGTCGGACCCTAAGAATAATGCCTACACCTGACTTTTGCTTAGACAAGCATTTAAATCCCGTGTGATACTTAAGTCTCAAAATCAAACACAGAAACAGAAAACAGATTTAAATACGTTTATTTAAAAACTGATATTGGTGCATTCATTTGAGTAAATCAACCACGAAGGGAATAGCAATACGGTGACGCAGTGAATCCAGGGGCATAAAGTTAAATAATAACCAAAAAACTTGATTATATTACTAAGCATTAAAAAGAAGCTAATTCGACTAAAAGAAATCTCAAGAGTCATTAGCGTCGGCTGAGTGATTAGTTCCTCTCGGCTGGAGCGGGCGGTATGACCCCACAGCCGGTGAAGCGAAATGCGCACGCACACATGCTAGGTCAAGCTGACATCTTTAATCATAGGTAAGTCGCAGGAAATTTCCTTGAAACTACATCACTAATTGCAATTACCTGCGCACTTGTTACAAGATTGGGCTAATTAATACCTTCCGTTACTGCCTCGTCAAATCGCCACTAAATCTGAAATCACTCTCTCTCACTATATGCTCCATGATGCTTCAGCGTTTTGAATACATACTTGGCGAAGGAATCAGTAGCCCTTTTCCAAATCCGAAAGTTAATAAGCAGTCGGCAAGCGATCATAAAAATTGAAATTCAATGGCAGGTATATTTTGAAAAGTGGGACGACGTCATAAGCATGATGTAATCCGCATATCGCCACCGCATTCGCATTTAGAAGTGGCGCCAGGATTATTGAGGAAATTTAGAGGTCAAAGCGGACGTAACACTTGGAAAATTTCACCTGAAGGCCACGCTATGCCCACGCGCAAGACGGGATTCGAAGCAGCCGCTGGCCCATCGGGGGTAAGCATGGCGAACGATACTGTCGTCTATGTTAGCAGGGATATAGTAATTGGTAGTTGGCACAGTAAATTTTGGAACAACTTCAATTCCAATTAAGTGATTAATTGCATGTGTTGCAAAGGGCGGAATAGGAATTTGTGACATATAAAGGAGATGCATGAATCAAAACGGATGGTTAACTCACGGGTGCCAGTCTCGGATTACGGGTCACCGAGAATTCACCGACAACGGGCGCCTCTAGGTCCAGTTTAGTGTTATTATCGTCAGTGGTCGAGCCTTGTGATTCACCATCACATTTTGATATCTGTTTTTCCCCAATATCATTCCTTGGTGTTTTAACATTTCACCCTTGACGACCAATGACAACAATCTTATTTCAACTTTTCGGCCACACGACCGAGGCCCAATTCATATTCAGCAATTAAGATAATATTATTCTTAAAGTTTTCCTGAGGAACTAGATGCATAATAGTAGAGAATATGGTATTAGGCGTATCTCTGTGGAAATGGAGTGATGTGTGAATTTTATCTTCATTACGATGAATTGAAATCATTAGGTAAATTTCCACATATCTCTCATTAAATCGCTATGGTTTTGGTACCAAATGCCTTTGTCAAGGCACAATTGCGCCGACCTTGATTAAGTCATAATGTGCCGGACGAAAATAAGTTAATTAAAAGAATATGGAAATTTACCTAATGATTGAAATTTATCATTGATCTGTAGTACCCAGTAAGTCATTTTCAATGGAGGTTGCAATCCTACATCACTAGAGATAATTGGACTGCAATTGGGTCTGGAGATATATCGGAAAGGTTTTGCAAGAACAAACAAATATTTTAAGCCCACTGGAATTACTTTGATGAAGATGTTGAAGGATAGACACAGAAGACAAATCTTGTGATCTAACTTTATGGTTTTAATTAACATTAAGAGATTTTATTAAGGATCTTTAACTAAATGAGAACCAGCCATAGTGTTCTAGGTCATCGCTGTCACAGTCTGAGATTTTAGTTATTAGAAGCGAGGAATGAGTTGATACAACGAATGGATAGGGGTGACGTAAATGGTTGCTCGGTGTAGGGAGGCCACATACTCAAAGGTCGAGGACGTCTTTGGCAAAACCCAAGGCCTTTGGGAACGTTTGAGTTCGGCATTGGATAGAGGACCCGATCAAATGTCAGGCAGCGTACGATTTACACTACTCGTACATTTAGGGAACAGTGCTCAAAATTTCGCCTTAGATCATACATATATGCTAAATAAGATTATATTATATTATAGATTATTATATACTATTATAGATTAAACGCCTTCGTATAGATCATACTTAATGAGTAACTAATTGGTCACATGTTCCCAATCACTGAAAATTAGCTAATAGAAGACCGACAATTAAAAGCAGGGACGGAGAAACCGAATAATTACAGACCTATCTCCCTCTCGTCCATATGATGCAAGGTCATGGAACGTGTAATAGAACCCATTAGGGATGAATGGGAAAGGAGAAAGGGTGGAGAGAAACCCGGCGTCGGCATTAGTCTATTCTTAACAAAAGGCGCCAAGGGATCCGCAGTTTAACGTCCCATCCTACGGACCGCGTGCTCACTCAAAGTTCTCCCCAAAAAAAAACCTCAAGTAGGGATCGAGATACCACTGAAAAATATCTTCCGCCGCCGGGATTCGAACCTCTGGGGAAGAAGCCAGCACGTTAACTACCGCACCATCCCCATCCCCACAATAAGTTTTGGTTCGGTAATGAAACACCTCAATACGAGTCATAGTCAATATTGTAGTCAAGAGTGCCTGGTCCCGATTAAAGACTTTTTGAATAGTCGTGTTCAAAGGGTAATCATAGATGGTGTTAGTACTAATGCATCAGAAGCTACATGATGTATTCCACAAGAAAGTGTCATATTCCTTCCTTACGTTAAGTGTATATTCCTTCTTTACGTTAACGATATTGAGTCTGGGGTTAAACTGCGCTAATTTGCCGACGACGTAGAGGCTTACGTTCATAGATATCCGTAGTCCAAAGGATAAAGGAGTTTGGCCGATGACCTCAATGAAATATAAGATACGTTGTGTAAATCTTGGCAATTAGAATTAAACTTAGGTTAATACTCATACATGAAATTGAAATAATTTTTGTAATCTTTCCCCATTATTCAAACATTAATTCTTATTGATTATTAATTAATTCTTATTGATTTTTCACTCTATTTTATTACAATACAACTGATTTCCACGGTTGAATGTCATTAAAGTGATGATGAATTCACCTGCATAGCTAACTTCTATCTCTCCAAATGTTTTATTTGAGGGAATCTGGATTTTGGCTGAGATTCCTTCTTTTGTTTGCAGCTGAGTGATACACTCCTCCTGCGTGGATTTTTAAGGCTGTTTTTCCTTCATGTGTAGCAGAGATTCCTTTACTGCATAATTTATGGTCAGCATTAAAGTCATCATGTTTCGCAGACTAAACATAAATCTCTGTGAAACAGTTCACCTTTCTTGAAGCTGTCACTTTCTTATAGCTATTGGAATGATTAGTACGATATCATAAAAAGAGCGTTTCAGTAAATCTCATGCTATATAACACTTTATTAATTAAAATATCTTAATACGAGTGTTTAATAATCGTAATACCAATGCTTTGACGTAAATACAGAGAATTAGCGTATCTTAATGACGTTAGTGTAACATGTAGTTAAAACAGAGTTAGTGTACATAAGAAAGCGCTAAAAGAACAGAAAAATATACATTAACGAAGAAAACACAGAACTTGCTAGTCACTGGGGTATTGCAAATCAATTGTTACCAAAATATTTATGTAAACACTAAAATATAGAGTCTAGGTAAGACATGACGCAGTCACCAAACACACGCTCATGGTGTCAGTTCGTCTTCAAAACTACTCGTGTTATAAAGTATGAAGGGTAGAATGAAAAAGGCGAACCTCAAAAAAAGAATAAGTTAAAGATTCTACGAGTGCAAAGCAAGACGCAGGTATTAGCAAGACGCTTCGAAGATTTCGTATTCAGTTATAAAGAGCAACATTTGACAGACAACTAGATTAAATTATCTGCATTAGTCCAGAATCCCGAGAGTTAAATAGGTTGAGGGGCTCCTGCAGTTTCCCCATGGCGCGGTCGGATACACTTTACCTGATCCCATACTCATAGTGAAAAAAATGACATTTTAAATCTCTCCTTCACTCGATCTCTCTAATTTCATTGACACAACATCTCCTATCGTAGTAAGATGGGGCTAATAATATAGTTCCGGCGTCATCGCTATTGGTACATCCTTATAATTTTTGCAAGATTTAATATGTTAGTTAACCTTCGGTCTGTGAGTGATTCCCAACCTTGATTATCTAATAAGATTTGAAAAACTACTCAGTTTATCATGGCAACGTTTAACAAAAAGCTGCGCTGCACGCGATCTAATACAGCAATCAATTCAACTTAATGAGGATCCCATATTCTAGCAGTATATTCTAAAGAAGCCTAACTAGCGAAAGATAACATTGCTCTTTAACCTTCTCACCCAATTACCCCACTCTTCTAATATATCCTAATTTTTGAAAACTTTTCCAAATTCCCTGTATATATAGTATTTCACTGGGGAGAGGGGCTGAGTAAGGTCAACTACTTAAGTATTTGATCTAGTCTACAGTTTCTATGTCGGTATTTCTGAGGCATTAAGCGCTCGAAAGGGAGTCGCTCATATTCCAAAACTTCCTCACAGCGCACTTTTTTAGGCTTGATATTAGTTTCCTATTTTTTTAGGTAATCTACCGGTTAAGGTAGGTATTTGGATGGACACAACTATCAAATAAACATGTTGTAACTCCAAACAAAACCCAATTCAGCAACCTAATCTACATCAGATCCCTCTTCATCTCTGTGTACTTCTTTCATCCCTTCATCCCGTCCAACATCCCTATCCTGTTCCTGCCCTTTCCTCGCTTGCCCAACATTCTCCCCTCTATTACCTTCCTCAACATTCCACTACCGCTCAATACGCCTTTCATCCATTTTTTCTGCCTCCATAGGATTTCTCTCAACAAACCCCTCTCCTCGCCCACCGTCTTCAGTACTTCCTCATTTGTTGTCCTTTCGGTCCATTTCACCTTCTCCATTCTTCTCCACACCCACATTTCAAAAGCCTCCAATCTACGTCTATCCTCCTGCTTCAGTGGCCACGTTTCTGCGCCGCACATAGCTACGCTCCATATCAAAGTTTTTACGAGTCTTGTCTTAACATCCCTACTCAACGTCCCCGTCATCAACTCCCTCCTCCTTGAGAAAGCCTCCTTGCCTAGCGCAATTCTTCTCCTTACGTCCCTACCACTTTGACCGTATTGGTCCAAAACACTTCCGAGATATGTAAACTGTTCTACCAGCTCTATTTTTTCCCCGCCTATTTTAATATTTAGCTTAGCCTTTTTATTTCTGGAAAATCGCATAAGCTTTGTTTTATTAATATTGATTCTCATCCCATATCTATCGCACTGAACCTCCAATTCACTCAGCAATGCTTGCAACCCCTTGGCTGACTGAGCAACTAATGCTTAGTCATCAGCAAACCTAACCGATTTTACGAATTTCCCTTCGACTTTTATTCCTACCTCCAGTTCTTCCCATAGCTCTTTAATCATTTCCTCCACATATACGTTGAACAGCACCGGTGACAATGGGCAACCCAGCCTTACACCTCTTCCTAACACTGCCCATCCGGACTCTCCGTTTCCCCCTCGCACCTGAGCAATGTCAGACATGTACAGTTTACGGATCAGTCTCCTGTCCCTGCAATCCATTCCTATTTTCTGCGATACACGCATTAATTTTTCCCAATCACTCTATCAAACGCTTTTTCGAAATCCACAAAACAGGCAAAAACGTCCTGATTGTATTCTATATTCCTCTCGACTAGTGATCTCATTACCGCAATGTCATCACGCGTACCTCTTCCTTTCCTAAACCCAAACTGATCATCTCCTGAGTAATCATTTGCCTTACTCTCTATCCTTTTGTTGATGATCCTGAGAATAACTTTAGCTGCGTGGGATATCAAACTTATTGTTCTGTAATCCTCACATGACGAAGCCTTTGCCTTTTTTGGAATAGGAACTAACACTGATCTCACAAAATCTTCCGGCCAGATTCCTTCCTAATAGATACTACGAATCAGTCCATATAGGGCCTTATTCCCACATTTTCCTGAACATCTCAACAGTTCTACAGGATTAATTTATTATTATCACAACAATATTTTATTACATTTAGGTCCTCCGCTACAGCTACGACTGATTTTACGTACTTACATGGTATCGGGATATCTCTGTAAACCATAGATTAATTGGTAAATAAGCGTATCTTCCTTTTAACCTCGGAGTTAATGTCTTTAACGTAAAGAAGGAATAAAAGATACCCGATGACACTTCCTTAGGGAACAACGATGTGGCTTCTACTGCATTAGAGCTAACACCATCTAATATCACCCTTTGTGGGCGACAATTCCAAAAGTCTTTAATCCAGCCCAAAATAATTTTACTAAGTCATAGGTTTCCAGCCTTATTGTGGTTTCCTATGAGATACTTTGTGGAAGGGTTATTTTAAAATCTAGAGAATCCGCACCCACTGAAACATGACTATCTTCCGAACCAAATATATCATTAATAAAATACACAAGATTCATCTTGGAGAATTCACTCTGCCGGAAACCGTGCTGGTTTTCATCAATATCTCCTTGACTACCGAGGTGTTTCATTATTGAATTAACAACTATATGTATGTTCCAGGATCTTGAATAATACGGATGTGAGGAAGAACGGTCAGTAATTATTCGGTTCCTCCCGGTCTCCGCTTTTAAATATATCTCTTAAAATATGATTGGTAGTTACGACGTAATTTCCAACTCTGGTTCCTTAAATATAAAAGCTGATACTTAAAAGGTCCCGGAGGATTTGTTAGGGTTAACCTTTTCCATAAAACGTTCTTTTCGATTGAATAAAATTTCAATTTTAGGTATCGTTTGGCGGAAATTAATTGGTAAGCAATTGGAAATATTCTGTTGAAATTTGCAGAAATCACTCGAAAGAAGGAATTTAATAAATGGGCTTTTTCTGAAATTCTGGTCCATCCTTTCGCCTTTATCGCTTTTCAGTGAATTATCTGTTGACTTGTTTATCTAAATCTGCCTAACATAGGGCCACAATGTTTTTGGATTCTCGATTAAATTGAGCTAATCTTTTCCCATTGAATATACTCGTACTTTACGCTCTCCTGAATTCCTTTTTGGTATTCGCTCCAGATACCATATATTCGTAAGCGATCTCATTCCGTCTGTCGCTCGGGATCACGTTCCTCGTATCGTATCTTGGCTCAACAGAGTCTGTGACATCTTAAAGGTTTTCTAACATCCGCGTTGTACTATCTGGTTTTCGTGTCATCTTGTATGAATTTACTTGGAATCAAGCTATTGACTAGTGAACGCGAGATGTCTAGGAAATGATTCCATGCATCCTCAGTATTTCGGTATTCACTTTATTTCTTTAAATTAGCAAATGAACTCTGTAACACGCACTTTAAGCCATTAGAGTTCCCATCTTTAAAAAAGTGAATTTTTTAAGCTTCTCATTTTTGATCCCACTTAGGGAAAACTTAGCATTTATGCTGCTCTGTGGTCACTAAATATTTTAACAGTTTCTTTATTTTTGACTTTTTCGGATATGTTCGTGACAAAAAAATCCAAAATATTATCGCCTCTATTAGGTGAAGTGATAAGTTGATGAATGGAGTTCAACGTGGAAGAGGAGCGACCCGCAAATATCTTTGTCTTTACATCTGTTTTAAAAATGCATGTCCTCCAATCAATTGATGGGACACAGAAGTGATGGGAAATTATGTATTGAATTATCTTTGTCGCCCGGCGCGGCGGCCTGTAAAATACTCGAACCTATATTCTTTTGGATGTAAGACTTCATCAAAATTAAATCCAAAAACTTTCTAAACCGTCATCTGGAATTATCTCAACCCTTTCGACCAAACAAATAGTTCTTAAAATAAAGAAACCACCCGCAATAATATTTACTTTGCCATTTCGGAAAATGAATGTTTGCTGGAAAATTTTGCTGTCTGCGATTTCAGTGGGTAACCATCTTTCAGTTCTAATAATTATACCTGCACCTGTGCTTGGAATAAGATGATGATATTGAGCAACTTTATTTTTTTCAACTTCTGCTATTAACTACTAACCAATACAGATAGTATTTCCGAGACATAACAGTTGCTTGAATACACATATTTGGCGGGGATTTTTGTTCAATTGTTATCGAATTCCTGATAACATTTTCCGTCCGAGACTATCTGACACTCGCTAATCAACTATTTTAATGTATCTCTAGCACAGACTGCCACTTCATTTAAGGTAAAGCTAAATTATTTGGCAAAGAGAACTTTATAGAGACCCACTGTTTGACCTACACGCTGACCTACACTTTAATCTAAAAAAAAGCCCTACAGTGCTCTGATATCCTACCCGCCACAAACCCGGTGGCCCCAGACATGTAGTGAACACCGGTGCGATTCAGAGAGTTCCTACATATTTGCAATGCCAGCTGGAGGTCTAAGAAGGAGGCCTCGATATCCCTGCAGAAATAACACAACTCCTGATTTGTACTTCCAGAGGGCTCCAAGCCAGAGGTTCACGATCAATCCTCGGGACAAGGCTGCAGATCGCGGGCGCCACTTCAACCCCATCGTGCCACCCACCCGCATTACTTCAGGGTTCAATTCCCTGAAAGACTAAGACTTTTCTCGGATCCACGGTCCATGTCATCGTTGACGCTACGATGATGACCGAATGAAGTAATTTAGCATTTGTAATAAGGAGAGGGGAATAAGAATTATTGAAACATTGATTAGCAAAACTCCTTTTCGTTATACCGTGTAAATAAATAGATTGATCGGTAAATAACGATCGGCAATATGCTCTGTATGCCTTTTAAAAGATGCAGCTATCTCAGTTAAAAAATGCATTTTTGTGCCAAAAGCACCGATATTGCAATATCAAAAGGGCAATTTTATTTTTGTGTACGTGAATTCGCAAATAAAAGCATTCTTCAGCGTTTGTCAAATTCAAGAGGACGCGAAAGGCATCCGAGGAGCGCCCAGCGGATTGTGAAGCGCAAGCGGCTGTCACAATACGCGGTGATAATGACTACTTTTGAACTCTGATGCTGGAACGGAAACATTTACAAACGTTTTCTTCTTTGGAATTTTTCTTACTTGAGTACACAGAAATGCTAAGTGGGTTTAAATTTACACTTCAACGAGAGTCTGAGTTTCAATTGGTAAACTATCCACTTCGTAGCTTTCTCTCAAGAAATTTTACTGCTCGATTTCCACCGCCTGTTGGCAGACTTAATTAACCTTGAGTAACGTAGATCCATCACATCTCACAATTGCCTTGCTCAGTAAAATGCATGCATTCAGTCATGAAATACACACTTATATGACACATTCCCTAAAATGTATCTTAATCAACGTTTATTAAAATGTGCATTGCTCATTTCAGAAACGAAATTCTTTAGTATTTTTTTCTCACCCATCGACTCGATGCTACAATTAATTATACATATAAAGCTGAGCGTCTTTAAAGGTCCCTTCCATGAAATACGCTCACGGAAAATATATGGCATTTTTCTATTTATAAGAAACGCTATAAAAATGCATACAGCCAAATGAAACTTTATTTCGGTAACCAAGCCGAATTAATTTTTTCCTATGTCTTTCCTTTCTCATTTAGCTTTGGTATAATTGTTATTTCTAGCATATTATTGACTTGCCGTAGCCAAAGGAGGGAAAACAATAATAACAATAAAAAGGGAATAAATTACATTTTTAAAAATGAATAAAAAATAAAAAATCATAAAACAATTTAAAATAACAAAATTTTGAAATAATATTTAAAAACATATGTATAAATGTATAAAAGCAACTCCTCGGACCGGCAG
This sequence comes from Hetaerina titia, assembly GCA_037158775.1. Lineage (NCBI taxonomy): Eukaryota > Metazoa > Arthropoda > Insecta > Odonata > Calopterygidae > Hetaerina > Hetaerina titia. The sequence goes on from CM073770.1 coordinate 13,792,768, forward strand.
ATAAGAAATTTTGTAGTTTCGATACTGTTGACGCTGAAAGCAAATGAGTCCCTTAGACTGTAGAGTTTATATAATTGGTAGCTCTCAAAAATCAGTCCTTCCTAGCTATTATTTCAACCAATATCTCACTAAGAACCTGTCTCTCTCTTTCTCCCACCGCCTAATCTAATGCCCTGAGCCTCTACATCTTCGCCTTCTCTTGTGTGCGGACAGGTGTTTGAGAACATTGGGAGTGAATTTTGGAAATGGCGAGAAGGATTATTATTTCTTGTTATGAATGTAGTCGTGGGTGGAATGAGAAAGTCGGTGGGAAAGGGCACATGGTTCCTGCATGAGGAGTGATTGTTATTGATGCGTAATGACAGGGGTGTAGTACCTTCCGCTACATAAAACGTGAGGCATGTTGTGCTCTGTAAGTTGGGTGTGGTGCAAGCACTGGATGTATGGAATTGTGTTCGGAGTTTCTTGTTCGTTCTGCAAATTGCTTGATTGCGAGGAAAAGTTGGACATGCATTACAGTTTGTTTTTTTTGTACGTGTGTGGGATTGCCGGAGAGACGGTGTCGTGCTTCCGTTAGAGAGGACGGTCGGAGGTTGCCTTAACTTTGCGAGGGTGTCCGAAACACACGAAAGCCGTATTTTTTGAGACTTTGTTTTTGCTCAATATGAGGGAGAGTTTCTTTAATCATTTTTGTAACTCTTGGGTGCCAGAGAAAATGCAGTGTGTAGACCGAGTACGTTGCTGTTGGTGCTATTGTTGCGCGGAGAGAATTAGGCTGATGATAGTGAAATGCGTTTACTGAGTATTGATCTAGGGTAATAAGTATTTCTTAGGAAAGTCTGTAAAATGTTTATATATTCTTCTATTTTTTTGTTACAAATACGGTGGTCATTATACTTATCAGTTTTATTCATTGTCAGATTGCGATGGCAATGACTGTAATGTAAAGAACGTTGCTTATTGGTTTATTTGATGCAAGCTGATAAGTCTATGTGTTGTCTTCATTTAAGTGCATTTGTGTGCAAGAAAGAGTATTTGTGTTGTGAGAGATGGTGGAAGTAAAGTGGATGGGAGTATAAGAATTTAACTCATGGAAACATTTTATTAGTGGCCAATCACCACGATCCCAAACTGTGAACATATCGTAACATAATAAATAACAAAAATAATAAATCTCGACCCATAATTATGGTTGTAGAGTCGGGTGGTGTGGAACTTCTTCTAGAGCGAGAAACTCATCAACACATCAGCAAATGAGGGCACCATTCGGGTTCCCATGGCACGAAAGGCACACTCGTGTAGAGGAACGGGAGCTATTGGTGAAAGTGAATGGGGTGTGAGAATGAATTGTGTAAGTTTTAGCAAAAAATCAGTGTGGTGTCCTTTTGTGGGGGAGAGAGGGAGGGTAGGGGTCATTTTGATAAGAAATGGCGTCAGAGTGACTCGAAGCCTTAATCAACGGTAGCCAAGAGGACATTTTTGTTGGGAGGGATTCTGGTATTGTACAGAATTGATAAGAAATTATATTGATCGCGAATGGAATAAGGGGAATGAGTGAACGATGAAACGTTGGACATGACATTTAGGAAAATTGAATGGGGGGATTGCAAATGAAAAGTGTCGGGCGCACCAGGTTTAAGAATCTTTGGAAGCGAACGATACCGGAGTGGTTGGATTGGATGGGGGGAGCGTGGCTATTCCAGTGGTCGGCAGTTCTTCGTTGGGTTCTTTTTTCAAAAAAAATGGAATTTCCACGTGGAATTTGGGACAAGGATGAAGGGTAGCCGCTGATACGATGCACATGGCACGCAACTAAGGCTGGAAAATCAGGATCAGACTCTCAGCTCATTAAGAGACCACAAATATTTCTATTGGACGTGTCAAAGATTTGTGGGCACATTTTCGGATTTGCAGAGAAATTCGGAAATTGCTGGACTCAAGTGAGTGGGGAGGAGGGGGAGGAATTTTGCGATTAGGGATCTTTCTTCTTCATTTCAGAAGGCCTGCCATCCGAGACTGCGGCAGAATTCGATTACGCGATGACGTCAGCAGTTACTGTCAAATTATCCACTTTCTGAGTGGTACAGCGAATTTATTAGCGAGAGATAGGTAGAATTTAGAAGAATAATGCCCAATTTTAAAATATGTATAAAACATGATCACAGTAAAAGTATACAACAATTAGTTTGGATAGTTCTTTTTTATATATGATGGCATTATTATTTATCCTGCAAACATCATAAAAATGAAGGGACTTCTGCCGAGATAGTTCTCTACTTATTTTCGGCTTGGAGATATTAAACCTTTCATGCATCCCCTAACCCCAAATCCGACTTCTAAAAACGTAAGGGTGGCCTTCGTTAGCGGTTGTTTGTGTTGAGTAGTGTCACGATTCATGATATGAAATAATCCAGCCCAGCCATGCCACAATTATTCGCCCTCAGAGAGTGAGAGAGATTTGCCAATTCCTCAATGGAGATGTGAAGCGAAAGAATTTGAGGCCTCTCCGGTTTATGAAATGAATAATAAAATCATACGTAACATATAGACGTACGTAACGCTGAAAAAGTGTCGTAAAAATTGAAAGACAGGAATAAATTAAAATATTCCACCTAAATTCTTGAGCAGATTCGTTGGCAAATTTCGTTTAATGTGGACAAGTTGTGCGTCTGATAGAGGTTTCAAAATTTTTAAAATTGACGTCGTTGCATGGTGAAGTCTGCAAATAGGGCAGTAAAATCTTACAAAATGGCGATGAAAAATATGATTATGAATTTAATACGTGCTCCACAAAAGGACTAATTATTAGAACAATACGTAACGATAATGAACGCCTTCCTTCTACTTGCGCAAGAAGCTTCCGGTGCTGTTTCATTCTCACTTGAAAATAATTGCGGAAAGTGATTCTGAGTTCACGCAGATGCCAAGAGCCCAATGTTTAACCACTTAACGAAAATCGTCCCATTTTTCACTTTGATTAATTAATAGGATGCTTTATCAATACTTGCGTGCGTGAGTGAAAGCTCTGAGAGGATTTTTTTCCTTGTGGATGTGTGGGTTATTTGGAATTTGTTCAGGAGAAAGTTGGCGGAGTGGTGCACCTTTCTCTCTACCCATACAATCATAGGTCCCAGAAGGGACGAGAGCAGACCCCCCCGTCTCGTCCCCATGACTCGGCGTCAAAGGAAGTTACGAAAGCGATGGAATTGCGAACCATTTTCAACCATCAACAGGAATCGAGGCATTTTCAACCATCAACAGGAATTGAGAAACAAATTCCTCCTGAAGCAGATCATATGGCATTCATTTCGAGAGAGTGTCAGATGTTTACCAATCGTCAACCGGATTTAAAAGAGAATAATCAATCCTGAAAAGTTCTTTCACTCAATAACATTCTATCGTAAGGAGTGAGATTCTCATAAAATTTGATAAAACTGATAAGTATGCAGGATACTTTTATGTAAACAGTGGGGTAGTTATTTTAATCTGCAGTTTATTAATAGAAGGCTAATATTATATATTCTGCTAATTCCAATACTATATTTTACGTGGACTTGAAAAAATAACTGTTTTGGAGCGTAGTTAAAAAGGGTATTAAATATAAAATAATTACTAACAAAACAATTACTCCAAATCATTTTCAATCACATTGATTTCTCAAACTATGTCAAAAGATTTCTTCTTTCGATGGCATGCATTTAATACAAAGCGGCCCTCTAATTTAGACTTAACATGTAAAAAAACGATCGGGTTTCCTGCATAGTCCCAGCGCACAGGATAATCATGCTGACCGTACTTACTTTCGAGAATGTTGGACAACCCTACTCTTCAAATTCCTGGTTTTCCCTTAAGCACTTGTTTTTTCACTGCGAATTAATTTTTCAGTTGCACAGCTCTTAGAGTAGTTCATAACGACAAAAACTAACCAAATGTCTTCGTAAATATCAATCAATCGTAACTGAATCGCACCTGTTGCGTTAATAACATCATAATACGAGGTAAGTGAGAAAGATTCTCGGAGTCACCACCAGATATCAGCAAGAGCGTAACTAGCTTCTCACGTAGTAATAGGTAATCCTTTATGAGTAAACACGTAACGCGTCAGTGCTCTGGGAAGAGATCTGTGGTGCGGACGTGTCTCTGTTGTTGTCCCCGTGTAGTGACTTGTGAAGATGGAAAACATTGAGATTCGAGCAGGGATTAAATACTCCGTAAAAAAAGGTTTGACAGCAAAGAAAATTCATGCCGACTTTCGGAACACTGCGGGACTCTGCTCAAATGTTGCCAAGTAGAAAAATGAGTTTAAGTTTGATCGGGACAGCTTAGATAATGATCCGCGTAGTGGACGGCCAAAATGTGCCAATACCCCAGATATTATTACAAAAGTACATAAAATGGTCATGGAGGATCGTCGACTGAAAGTGCGAGAAATTACTGAAGTTGCTGGGATATCATCTGATCGGCTACAGGTATATCACATTTTAACATTGAAATTGGATACGAGGCTAGTATAAAAAGTATCGGTAGCCATTTTTTCCTGACGTGTGCGTGAAGTGCTGAATTCAGACCGTAGATTAAGTGCACATCTGATTACATATCGTATTGGCAATGATAAGATGACAACGCACAACATTATCAGTGAACATTTGGCGATGCGAAAGAGCTGCGCTAAACTCGCCTCGAAGGTCTTGACGGACGACCCGAACCTGAGTCTCTAGCGAGTCTACTAGCGAAGACCTCCTGCAATAGCATCGCGATGATTCCCCAACCCTCTTATAGTCCCGACTTGGCACCAGCAGGCAATTTCTTTTTCCCAAAAGTAAAATCCTACCTCAAAGGACACTACCATGGGACGATAAGTGTCGCCAAAGAAGCTTGCACACGTACACTTCAGGACCTTCCGGAATCCACCCACCAGTTAGCCTTCGATTCGTGAAAAATCCACTAGTAAAAGTGTGTTGATGCTCAAAGGATGTACCTTTAAGAATTGAGAAGCGTTTTCTCTTTTAGAAAATTTTTCCGATACTTTTTATACAAAAATTATTTGTATATCATTAAATGGGTCCCGCAACTCTTGACGCAGGATCGAAAACGCATCAGAATGGAAATTTTAGAACAATAGTTGACCCATTTTAAAAGCAAGCAACAAGATTTTTTCCGCTAATTCGTAACAGCAGATGAAACATGAGTCCACTGTACTATACTATATATATAGAGTATATACTTACGTATATAGCATATCATCAGAGGCAAAACAGCAAACAGATCAGAGGAAACATGTTGATGCCACCAAAGAAAGCTATGTCAATACGGTCAGCCGGAAAGATGATGGCTTTAATTTTCTCGGATGAGAAAGGAATTTTGCTGATAATTTATCTTATCTTCTGATCAATCAATTATTGAACATTCTGCATTAACCTCCTCGACCAAGCACAGAAAAAGATAGGCGAAAAAGGTCAGGTTTGGCCAAGAATAAATTCATCTTTTATCAACACAGTGCTTACTCACACACAATTGTCGTTGCCATGACCAAAATACTGTGAACTAAGATACGAATCGCTACCATGCCGGTCTTATTCGCCTGATTTAGCTCCATTACATTTATACAGACATATATATATATATATATATATATATATATATATATAAATTCACTGATAGTCATAACAAACACAGAAACCAAAACACAAAAGAGGAAAAACTCACTGGTTCTCGAATTTTCGGTGGTCCAACCACCTTTCTCAAGAGGAATTAGGAACAGAACTGCTCAGTTCTGTTCCTAATTCCTCTTGAGAAAGGTGGTTGGACCACCGAAAATTCGAGAACCAGTGAGTTTTTCCTCTTTTGTGTTTTGGTTTCTGTGTTTGTTATGACTATCAGTGAATTTACATTACACGTTTGTGGGTTTTCCAAAAAAGTGTATATATATATATACATATATACTGTACATATACAGGTATACTATATATATATAACACTATATATATATATATACATAGTACTATAGTTTCTTCTGAGGAAGACGGAGCTAAATTCCGTCACAATTATTAAGAAATAACGTGTGAGTGTTCTTTTGATGTGTTCTCAAATTTTTTGTGACTCAAATGAGTAAGGTGGAAGATGATTTTGCATTATGTGGTTTAAAAAATATTGGTGTTGAGGTGAGGATAGGGTAGTTTGTAAATTCAGGAAGGTTAGGAATGAAAGCGGGCAATGGAATGGAGAAGGGTGGGAAAGACGGTAGGGGTGGTACATTTAGAGTCATTACGAGGGAGAGAGTGAAGTTGAAATTGAAGTGGCAAAATATTCTCGATGAAAAGATGTGTTGTTTTGTCATTTGCCGTTATTTCTAGCTGCTCACAATTATTAAATCTCCATATCAATTGCAATATTTCCAGAATGTATAAAATCACTGCCACAGCCCATTTCTCATGGGTGATTAATGGAATGCGGCTGAGATATGTCCAATGTCTATTTTCGTCCAACCGATGTTTGGACGCCCTGCCACGCATTCAACGCACGTTTTATTCCACGCATTCAACACTTTCTCTATTTAATGTATATATTAGACACCTATTTTGTCGATTAATTTTTTTTGCTTTTTTACTGTTTTTTATTTATTATGCTTTTGCCAAAGGCTGCACCTAATTTATCACTGAGGAAAAGTTAAGAAGGTTCCATAAAAGTGAAGGTTATATCACTCAAATTGTCCCTTCTTTAGCCTTCCATCCAGTCACAACTCCTCTGTCTCCGTGAATTTGATTACACCTAATTTATCTTCAATATCTCAATAAATAAAACATTATCTGACAATGGTACGCTGTCATCCAAATCTGGAGTAATTTCTAAGATTTGGAATTACTAGAATACCTGTCAATGTTCCTCTTAGAGCAGTAAATAAAAGTGGCGGAAATTTGTGAATTTTTAGAAATGTAAAATTTATCTGAAATTTGATTCTTCCTATTGATAACTTTGTAAATATTTTTGGGGATGTTGGCAGCAATGAGTAATACACTTTGCATAATTTAAAAATTTTCAGCTTAAAAGGGAACTAAGAGAAATCGAGATTGTAGGTACAAATCCATCTCATTTTTATGAACTTGGCAATAAATGCCAAATTTTTCTTTTTTGAGAAATAGAATTTCAAGAAGAATGTAAACGAGGTGTGTATAAAAAAATAAAAATGTATTAAAAATATATATATATATATATAAATATATATTTATAAATAAAAATATGTGTGTCTGTGTACGTATGTATAGTGTTTGTCGGCATCGGCGTCCATCGAAGATCATCACTCATTGAAAAACCCGCGAAGACTTCACTACATAGAAAAAGATAATCAAATTATATTTCAAAAAAAGCCAACGTGCTAATAGGTAGGTACAGGAGACAAAGCAGTTATAGTTTCATATTTGGATGGAGTACAAATAGTCGCGATCGAAATTTGTTGGTAAGGATGGTACTGAAGAGTACCATTTGAACTTCTAAAATACCCAACTATTGCTTGACCTATGGACGTAAGCGTCTTTGTACCAATGCTTTTCATGACTCGTATTAGTGACCGAATTGTAAAGAGAGCCGTGACCAGTGGAGCCATACCATAATGTGATAAAAAAATGAATACATTCGGTAGGCCCTGTAAATGAAGTGGGAAAAAGATATTTTCTCGTCGAAATGATTGGTAACAGCAAACAAATCAGTTGTGAATTGAAAATGAAAATACGGTGGCCAACTAAAAGTTCACAACAAAAATAATGTCTACTTTGTAAGAGGTCAGCTACCAAGTTCATTAAAATACACCCGGAGGAGAATGATAAGCACGTGGGAAGACCTTTTTACAAATGCTCACTTTTTGAAGGGGCGAAAGAAGTGTTACGGGAGTGAAATTCCCTGCTTTGTGTGCAAATGTTAGCAGAAAGAACATTTTAATTGAACTTTAATTATTCTCGTCGAATAAAAAATATCAAATAGAAAGTTTTTGGCGCTTTTTGAAAGGGATTCATTAATAAACGGAATACTTTGTTTTTTGATTGAAAATATTCAATACACGGGTTTCGATGCTTAACGCCATTACCTGATAAAGATTATGGAACAAAGTACACAGTCATCAGTATTGCTTATGATGACGTTGAACCTAAATTCTGTCGGTATTATATATTTATGTGAAAAACGGTGATATTTTCCATTAAAAAGTGTCGGCTTGGACCAATAGGAAGTCAACGGTTTAAACCTTAATCACATAATGTTTGTAACCTGAAAATACTATTGACTTTTTTGCTATGTTAGGAGAAAGAACTCTTAAAGTATACAGTTTTGGTGAAAGTATGCAGATACATATCCGCATTGATGAAAATACACGTTCACTTTGGTTTCAATGGTATCAACGTTCACTTTCTACGGCGAACATTATATCTGCGTAATATGCTGATATATTACCGTGAAACAGAATATTTGATGTGATATAGTATTAAAATCACTATAAAGAATAGCATTAAAATAAATGTCATTTTTTGAACGCCTTTAATATATTCGAGCTTAAAATTTCAGGCCAACAATTTTCTTTAACAATATTTACTGACAAATCAGTTCTCGCCATATGCGTATTTTGCATTTGCACATATTTGAGCATTCTCTTTTTCACTTCATTTCTCAACGTTAGAAAGATTAGAAAGTGATATATTCTAATGAATCTAGATTTAATTTTCATAAGAAATTAACCATAAAAACGTTGAAAGGAAGGCAGTCCAATGCTATTACTGGCCTATACATACTATAGTATGATTCCGAAGACCTCCTGTCTTTCTCCTCCCCTGATTTCACTACGCACTGCGTTTCCTCAAGCATAACGCCTCCCACTTTACTGCACCCCTTTTATCACCCAACCCAAAACAGTTATGTGTATAAACCCATATCTCGATAACCATTTGTTTTAATTAGTCTGACATTAGAAAATCTCGAACTTCACTTACAGTTTAGTATTAATTTCTTGGTGTATTTAACCTGGATTTGTTTTGGTTTTGCCTTTTAAATTACATGATTCTGAGACAAATATTGACAGTTAAGTTCTCTCCTAATGTATTGATATTGAATATGTAACTCATATTATAAAATGTATCATAAATTCTCTCGTGTGGCATTCATGAGGTAGTAACACAATAACTCAAACAAGAATAACTTACATCATTAAGAGATACATGTGAGCAGGGGGAATACCTTGCAATTAACAAAATTGCTTGTTTCCCATTCGAGTAATTCATCGTAAGCCAATAAGTAGTTATCGCATTAATAACAATACATTTACCGATCGTTAAACCAACGAGAGTCCAAATTAAACTTTCCTAACGGGTTTCAAGGCTAGAGAATTGAAGGTTTTGAAATTATAATTAAAAGCACTTATGTTTTCACCTTTAATGCAGTGCAAAATGGAGTAGAAAATGTTTCAAGCGTATAGGTTAAAGTAGTTTGGTGTGTAATCACCTCCTGCCACACACCATAGCGGTGGATTGCAGGTTATCATGTATCTTTGTAACGGGTAAACACTTGTTTGCCATTCATCACTTTATAGGGTGAAAATATGAAGAAACTAATGTCATTTATTCATTTTATCATACTTTTTTATAGAGCGTAGAATCTTCCAAGAGCGTAGATCTTATTCCAAATGGACTTTTCTTTGAAAGGGTGTCAAATATGTACAACCTACATTTATGGGCGATTTCACGATGTCGCAATACTTCCCTTTACATTGTCTTCGGCGGTGTAGCGCCAACAGAACCGTTAACTTACAAAAGCCTTCCGCATTTCTCAACTTCCCGCGAAACGTTATTCCGCTCTATTTTTTTCTCCTTAATGAAAATAATTAACACATTCAAAGAGAAGTAAAAGCCTTGAGCAAGGCTTCTAATACCATGACCAACGTCTTGGAGGGGCTTAACACACTCAATCATTTGCTCAATCATTTTAAATTATGTGTCTAAATCGAAAATAAGGTAGTTACACAAGTAGTATTAGGACAGGTAAAACATATCCTCGAATATATGTATTGGGACTTGGTCATTTTATGACCAGTTATATCATGGAAAATCCGAGGCTTAAGTACTGTTGTGCTAATTCAATGGTTATCATTTTGAATTTAAATGATATCTGTGAAAATTACCTTGTTTTAATTTATCCCTATATATAATATCGTAATATTTTTCATGACCTCATCATAGTAAGCTCAGCATCCCTTTTCTGTTGAAATGTGTGCATAATTATGGGAATCGAAATTTCCACTGTATTAATAAATGTAAAATTTTGGTTTGGATTATTGGAGCATCGAAGCCCTCTAGCTCTCTTCTTAATCCCTACCATCTTCACTCCTACATGCTCTTTACATTGACGCCTTCAGCACCGACTTCACGTTATTAATCCGTTGACTTCCAATTCAGTCCTTCTTTATTATTGCAGTCTATGAAAGGGTCCAGTCGAGTATTTTGCTTCAGAATGCTCCCAATTATATTTTGTTTTATTTTCTCAGTGCCCTCCATAGATATAATAATTCCATCAGAAAATAAATACGAGCAGAGAAATAAAATACAGAATGAAATACAGATATAAATGCAAAATTATGTCCAAACATTAAACACTTCCAAAGCTTTCTACGAAGACCCTATCATTTAAAAGAAGCTAATACTACTATGTTTTCGCAAAACACTCTACACAACTTCATAGCGGAATAGCACTCTCAAGTGGCTAAGTGAACAGGCTCAGGCTTTTCTTCAGCTCAAATGGGTAAGATACAACTAGGCCATTGCTTTTTTTTGATCTGCTATTCTCTAATTTAGATCACGACATTTAGTAAGGAACAACACTCCTTAAGAACATTTTCTGCTCTATCTCATTATTTGTATCTTATAAATGTACCACATTATGATGCATTAAATGCTGTTTAATTAATTGCATTTTAAAATTCTGACATGAAATGCATAATTTTCTCCTTACAATGTGAAAACTTTACCTAACTTATTTTACAATCTAATCTTAGCAGATATTAATAATTAGATATTAGGTATAGCTATATGGACTCAAACGAACGTGTTTCTAATGATCCAAACTTGCGAATATATCATCAAAGATGGTTTTATAGATTCATCTCCGCATCCTATCTATTTACCTTTGTTATTCCCCTCAAAATTATGGTCGCAATAATGATGGTTGAAGGATATCCGAGCTTATATTTCTAATTTAAAAGCTCTAATAATTATATTTATTGCAAATTTAATGGTACTGCAAAGTTAATATGACAAACACGTACTTCATCCACTACTTTTTCGTTTTTCTTCCAAGCAAAATTTTAAAGCTCTTGAATGGTATTTGTAAAACCCTCGCTAGAAAATTTGCAGTGAATAATATTTGAACTTTTATCCTATTATTCTGCTTGAGACATGTCTTAAAGTTGAATCATATGGAAGTATTTTCTTTTGTTAAATAACTATAATTGTTTAACGTAAACAGTTTTAATGTGTCGATGCTTCGTGAAAATGGTTCCAGTTGACTGTTATCACAGCAGTCTCTCTAACGAATTAAACTATCAACGCAAATAAGATTTTAATGAAAATTTGTTTTCCGATACAAATACATCAATCCACTAAAGGTATGTACAGAAATGATTAACTTACGGCACATGAATATTTGATTATTTGCTTATATGTAACGACGGTTCACACCATTTCCTATACATTACTTGAGGGGTGAAAGTTGTTAGAAAACATTTTCTCTACAATTTTTAATTCGGTTTTACCTCAGTATTTTATAATTTTCCGAGGACATTTTATAAAATTTAAAAGAAAAAATATAAATGTAAACTACTTTAGGCCAATTTTGGCAAAAATCACATAAGATCTTCCACTTTTAATTAAAACATTAAAACGTTAAACTTTTTGATCCTTGCAATACTATATAATGCTTTTTCAGTTAACTTGTCAACAAAATAACAATTATATGTACACTCCCGTATGCATGAGTGAATGAACACACCCATGTACACACTCCTAGGTAAGTAAAAAAACCGTTTAGTGGATCTCAGGATTTGCGTTTTCCTACATATAGTACGAATTCCACACTGTAATAATATTTCTGACCGCCCCATGTACGTTATTGCCAATTGCTTCCTAACTCCCATCAATAAAACCTTGAGATCTATCTGAAATGCTCTTCCAAGGAGCCTAGTCACGTCCAAAATTGGCGGAAAGAGGCCAGCAGAGTGCGACGGAGGCTTCGAACAGAGCGCGGAAAGCTGGTAGCAATCCTGAAGATGCAAATGAGTGCATAGGCACCGAGAAAGACAATATGCGCGGAATAGTTATCGTAAATTGGTTTAGTCTACTCTATTGCCCTCAGTAATCAAACATAAGATTGGTGCTCACATTAATAATCCCAAGGTCATAAGGAGTCCACACGCCTTGGCAAGGGGGTCAGCTCTTTCCCTAGGCCAAGTGCTGTTCCTTGTGGAGGTTCGATACTCACGATAAACACATCGTTTGGTACCACCCCGATTTGAACCCGGTAACCTTACCTTTTGTTAACCCACTGAGTTAACAAAAATGTAGCGTCGAACTTGCTTACTTTTAAGGTTTAAGGATGGGAAGGAAGCTGGCCGGCGAAAAGCGTAGAATTAATTAAACTAACTTCAAAAGTAGAATGTACCGATTACGTCAAATTGTCGTCCACATTACTAAGGCGGATTGGATGCACCCGACTGCCCAAATTGTTCACCTTCACATTTCCGATGGTGTCGGACCGATCGTGCGTGTCGGAGGCCGTTTAAGGTATGGAAAAAAATGTTTAGTCCCGCTCCTCCACGCTGCATTACCCTCGCGTAAGAGTCCCAACGGTAGCCGAGGCTCTTGAGAAACGCGAGGCGGATTAAGATATGCGAGGGGTCTTCCACCCAAGAGCCCCTTGTTCCATCCTATTCTCTCTGCGTCCGGAAGGCTTTCTTAAAGCCCTGAACATCGTAACCTGTTCTTAAATATTTTTTAGTTTTGGAAAACCTCCAACCATTGCGTTTCATTTGGACTTACTCTTGTTTAGCATACACATATTATCTTCTGCTCCAAATTGTTCGTGCTATCCAACCTGCGTTGAAGAAGGCCGTAAAGAAAAGTCTCCTCTGGAAATGGTGATGTGGTTATTGCACTAGATGTCTATCGAATCATCATACGAAGGCCGGGGTTCAAATCCCAGAGGTGGCGGAGTTTTTTTTCAGAATCATCCCGATTCCTACTTGGGGTACTACGCGGAAAGCACTTCGAGTACGTGCACCGTTCCTCAGATGGGACGCTTAAAAGTGGACCACTTTAAGAGTAGGCTAATGTTGACGCCGAGCTCCTTTTCAACCCCAACGTCATACTTCAACCAAATACCCACCTTTCTAAAAACCTAATGTCGTCAATGACCTCACCTATCGGTTCTTACCCAACTAGCTTCTCTAGCCTTCTACGTATCATGCCCTCCAGCGACCAACGAACTTCAACTCTCTATGCAGTTTTCCTAAGAGAAAGATTATTTAGTTTTATAATCAATTCAAAGATTTCGTCTTTCAAATATTCCTAGCCCCACAAATAAATTAAGAGGAAATTCTTTAACTGTTAACGGAAATTACGTTCTGTAAGTTTATCAATTTTGAAGATTTTCAACGAATGACTTCAATAAGTGGGACCGAAATATAATAAGTAGAAGTTCCGTGAAAATATTTTCGTGTTTATTGCTCCTTATCGACATTATTAAACATGTTTAATGCTTCTGATGTGCAGAGAAAGCCTGCAGTAATTTAATCTTAACTAAACCTAAATATTTAATTTGGTATAAAAATACTAAAGTGGTTGAACTGGCGCCTATGAAATTTGAAACATAACATTACAAAATAGTCCAGAGTCTCCTCGCTCTTTCTATAATACGCTTTTAAACAAGCATCTCATATTATGGGCTTATCCTATTCTATGACTAAGGTCCCTGCCTATACATGGAAATCAACAGCTTGCTTTGTCAAAGACCCCTTTATGTAAACTTAATAATATAAAATTACTTTTTAACGGATTAGAAATAAGAGAATTCTGTTGAAGCACCGACTACCTGAGGATAATGATCACTTCCATTTTTAATTATACAAAAATCGTTCGAAAAACTATATATTTTTAAAATTCAATCACTCATTTATTTATCATCACATGTATTTACGCTCTAATACGTTATTTAAGAATATTTAAAAAAAGTCCGGAAATTAGTGTTTAAAAAAAACCTTCTTGAATTTTAGAGCCATGGTTGTGAAAACAACATGTTGGGCTATTGGATAAAGTTACATCATAATGTATTTCTATGTACGAGATATCAATATATCGTATATCAATACGGAAACTCATAGAAGTTTTTAGATCAGATTTAATTTCAGGAAATAAATTACTCAGACACGTTTGAAACTGCCTTGTAGGTCTTTTATTACCTAATTCCCTACGTTGTTGAGTATAATATCGGATATTGAAAATTTTAATTGTCTTTCAAAGAAAATTGAATTTACTGAGAGTAGCCATTTTCCCCGTTGAAAGAATATGGTTTATTAATATTTTCAATCGCCTCCCTTATCCTTCTCAGGTAATATCGGACATTTTTTGCTCTAAGCTTAGTCCAACAGACGACATATAATATCGCAATTCACCTCACCCGTAGAAGCTGAGCGAAACGCCGGCAAAAATGAAGCTTTTTGTTATTTTAATGCGTGGATGAAATACAGAAAGGAAATTTCACAAAATTAATATGATGTACGAATTAAAACGCTGCCGCCCTCCAGCGCTTTTTCTGGAGAGGTGAAATGGACACGGAAGCATTTCGCAGCTGTCGTCCGCTCGCGCGAAGGTGGAAAGCTTCCGACGCAGAAGGTATCCCCACCCCACGCTTCCCACAACGGTCCCCTGCCACCCTTCCTCGCCGCGGAATGCCCTCCCCACGCGTTTCCAAGATGCTCGCGTCGACGGCCGGTTTCATGGAGAGGACCCCCGAGCCACGAGTGCGTAATTAAGTGGTGTGGAGGAAGGGGGAGGATGGGGGCGCGGGCGGGAGGAGGCGTTGTGGTGGGCGTGGGTGGCCGAGCCTCACGCCTCCGTGCGCGCACATCTTTGACTCTTGGATTTACACAAAAAACGGCAGTAATTAGTTTCGTTCTATAAACTTATGGAGCTTGTGAGAAACACACTAAAACCCAACGAAGCATCACGACCAGAAAGCGCTGATTTCGAGCAAAATACTTTGCAGGCCACGTCATATCGTACATACGAGTATCAACTTAAGTGAGGGTATCGTTTTTAAGTAATAATTACTAAAACATTACCGAGATATCTGGATAAAAATTATTCTGCATATTGATTGATTTTTATGTACACATTGTTGTAAATTACAGCTGTTTATGCTGATTTGTTTTGTTTGTGGATGAAATGAACCGAAGCCGTTGATTGAAGACATAACACATCCCGCCACACGCCCTTGTGGCTGATTTCAGGGTATTATGTAGATGTAGATGAAGTGAGTCGTAAAATAGAGAAGAGAGGAACTCACAATGTGATTAAGTGCTTTCATTTGAAAGGTTACATGGCCTGGAAAATCCATTGTAAATGATGACTGTTCATGAAAATGGCCACAGCCAATTGTTCCTCATAATCAAGTCTCTCAAATCTAAAAATTGCTTTTACTTAAAATCAGAAAAAGGCAACTGCTGTGTAATTCTGGACAAGGATGCCTACTATCATAAAGTGACCCAACTTATTGAAAGTGGCCCTTACACTAAAGTCTCAAAAAACCCTCTAAACCGCATGATTCAGGACACAAAGCTGGTTGCTCACATCTGATCGACAAATCCTCCCGCTTCAAACTCCACGTTTCCAACCCCACCCTTTCCCGACTGTACGGCCTTCCAAAAATCCACAAAAACTATGCGACCCATTGTCTCAGCTATTAACTCCCCTACCTACCATTTATCAAAATGGTTAACCCAAGAGCTTTTGAATCTCGATTTCCAAAACGACTCCAATATCAGGAACACTACTGACGTCATCAACAAAACTCAGTACATCAACTTGAAAGACACCGAAATACTGGTTTATTTCGACGTACAATCTCTCTTCCCTAGTGTTCCTATACCCGAAACATAAAGTTCCTTAAAGATTGACTTTCATCGAAACCAATCTCGAAAGAAACTCTAAATAAATACGTTGTTTTAACGAACCTAATCTTGAACCAAAATTTCTTCACCTTCAACAACTACTGCTACAAACAAAACTTTGGCACAACCATGGGTAATTCTCTCTCCCCCTCCATAGCTAATTTATTTATGTCCTACTTCGAGCAACAGTGCCGAAGCAAATTTAAATATTTCCCCAACAAATCAAGTTTACGGTCTCGGCTTTTTTTTACATGGATTCACGACCGTAGCTACGTTCCTTGTATATTTAAAAGGAAAAGGAATTTTCAAACTGACCAATATGTCAAAGGTATCAGCACGCTGGGTTCCACGACTACTGACTCCTGACTCCAGTCGAGGCGAGAAATGTAAGAGATAAGAAAAGGTACGTGTTAAGTGAAAGAAAACACAGCGTAGTGGTGGATATATGAGAGCTTTTTTGAGATCGTGGGGCTCGTGGTTATTACATTCAACAGGAAAATTTATTTTTTCCAAATTTTCATATTTTATCGAGAGAGTGGTAAAAAGCACAATCTTACACGAACTGCCTTCAAATCATAAATAGTACATACTTATTTTTTCACGAACTCGAGACGAAACAACAAATTTACTTTTTTAAAACACATAAAATAAAAAAGTTAAGCCATGCATTAATTTGTACTGGGACACTTAAAAGAATTTTTTTTCCCTTCAGATTGAGCGTCAAAAAGTTTTCCCTACCCTTCTTCGGGGGAGAAAGGGGAGGAATACGTAGTTAGGCCCGCTACCTGCTTCCTGGAAAACCCTCTGCCCTTGCGACTTTCGGTGTAATAGGCGTAGAGAGCAAGGAGGTTGAGTCCTTTAGGTACACGGTACTCCACTCTACTCGGGAAATGAACGATCACTAACGCTCTTTGCGCCACACAGGAAGAGGAGTCCGGCCAAACCCCAGAAAACAAATCTTGGCCCGTGAAGCAGATAAACGGTGACCACATCGCTAATCTGATCCAGGCATTTTCCATCGTTTCACTTTTTACTCCTCAAGTCCTCCCCATGCTTTGCAAACATTAATTAGTCAGTGCACTATCATCAATAATTATTAAGAGTCCTTATGGTCGAATACTTGTTCACTGCAGCCCTTTATTATTCCCTATCCTATGTCTCTAGAAGTTGTTGTAAACTTAAATGGCTAAAACTTGAGGATAGGCGGAATCTGCATATACTCTCACTTCACTTACATAACAAAAATAATTATCTATCTAAGTACTCATCTGATTAACTTGTCAAAAGTAACAGTATTCACTGTGCCAACACCAGGGGAAATAATATCTACTTAATACCCCGACACGACACAGTAACTTACAGCAAATATTTTCATGAAACAGCCTGTAGATTCTGGAACATTTTGCCTAAGGAAATTAAAAATTTCGTCACTCACTTCATTCCAAAATAGATACATTAAAATGATTCTACGCGACGAGAATACTTCTCTATGACTACTTCTATTCTACCCGACGAAAACACTACTACTCCTTTGCAAACATCATCTCAATCCCTTTTTACCTGCACTATTTCTTACCATCAACTTTACCTTGCTTTAAAATATCCGATAACTTATATTACTTTATTGTACTTTATTTATTTATTTTGCAGAGTTTTTGCCGGGTTTTCACACCCCCTTCTTTGTGGTTGTTTTCCTGCGTGAGTTTTTACTAGAGTCATCATGTCCGAACTCCCTAGGTTTTTCCCACAAAATCACATCTTCATTCATTTTATTATATACACTTCGCCATTCTTTTCTTTTTCTTTTATTTTGCTTTATATTTCCTAATATTATTAAAATTGTGGTTATTTTCTTGACGAAGGGTTAAAAGCAGAGGGGATCATATAATCTCGATTTCGCCCGAATAATGACGTTTATCTATCCATCTATGCTGGTTTGCCGCTTCATAACTATCCTTTTTACTCCAATTTTCCTCTTGATGTCTTTTATTTGTGATAATTTATCGTATATTTCGTCGTATTATTTTTCTAAGAAATAAATTTCGTGTGAAAATTTAAAGAAATAAATTGCGTTTAAACAATAATGCATAATAGAAGAAGAACAGGAACTTAATACATCCCGGAGTCACTTCGTGGAACTTTGCCTTCTTTAGACAAGAAAGGAAATACTTAACTTCGTAGAGTTCACATGTACTTGTAGTTGTTTCGTGCAGCAAACCTGAGTTTGATTAGCATGCAGTCATTTTTCAAGATAAGAAAGTAGGTAAGGTAGTATGATATGAATTGCAATGAAACCCTACCTCACCCTGCGCCGAAATGAAAACTTTTGATGGTGAATATCAAATTTTCGTCGATTACACTAAGTAGTTTCTTCCCTGTATAAAGGGAAAAATTGGGAATTCGTCGATTTTAAAGGAAAATTAAAGCTGTCCTTGTGAGTGGAGCATGCAAGGATATTAGATGTAGATGTAATTTAATAGTGTTTTTAACATGACACAATCACTCGAGGAAGGCAACGGAAAACCAACTCAATTATTAATCCCATGACTTTTAAGATGAACAACATACTGAAAATAAGTCCTGGCAACTATGAGACTCGGCCCAACTGACCGTGTACCGTGCCCGGCAGCGGGAGACGGATGCCTTCCGGGGTCGTCATCTCACGTAATCCTCGCAAAGGAAAAGCGACAGGACCAGACACGAAAGACACAAAAGAGGGAATAATCAGTTAGAATAGTTAGAATTCGTTAAAATGGAATGTTCGAACGTCATTGAAGGCAGGAAGGTTATAATACCTAAAGCGAGAGATAGAGAGAGGAAATCTAGATACTCGCATTTTAAGGCTGTGCGAGGTGAGACTGAAGCAGAGCAGGGATTAACTGAGCGACAGTTAAAGAGTAATATGCAGCGGAGGGGAAGAAAGACAGCAAGGTGTTGCAAGTTACATTGAATAAAAAGTTAGGAAGAGGTGTTGCAAAAATAGAGCTAGCAGCTAATAGAAATTATCAGTAGAAGTAAAAGTGGAACCTATGCACTTCCTCATTATTCAAGGATATCTTCCACCAAGCATTAATATGGAGGAGGTAAACGATCGGTTAGAGGTCATAATCGCGGATATCCCTGGAGGGGACATCTAATAGTGATGGGGAATTACAACACATCGGAAGGCGATGGAAGAGATGAGGGAGGGGACTGCGGTTTAGAAACAAGGAATGACTGCAGGGATAAAGTAATATATTTCTGCAGGAGAAGGTGATTAATCATAATGAATACTTAGTTTAGAAACCCCAGAAGACCTAGGCAGACATGGAAAATTCCAGGGGCTTATAAAGGCATCAGTTAGGCTATTTATGGTTAGGCACAGATTTAGGAACGATGATATTAATTAGCAATTTTCCCAGGAGCCGATGCGGACTCTGATTTGGACGCAATATACTAATAATGAAGTATAATGGGAATTTCAAAAAGACAAAATAAGGAAAACGGTTTAGGTAGCATTAATAGGTAAGCCAAGAAAGAGGTATCAGCAGGCGGTAAAGAAAATGGGTGAGGACTGAAAACTGGATAGTATGGAGAAAAAATAGAAACGTCAAAAATGGGATATTAAAAGCCGCAAGCGACACTATAGGAGAGCAAATTAGTAAAAGAACTAGGGAATCATGATGTACAAGCGAGATGGTTAACAAAAGAGATGAGATAATGAAATGGAAAATAACAAGTAAATAAAAAGTACATGGAGTTCAATTATACAATGAGGCAAGAAACAAACGGAGTGAAAAAAGCGTGGTGAAAGACGCAGAGCAATAATATAACTAGTAGAAGTAAAAATTTACGAAGGAAGGGTAATTTTGTAATAAAAATGAAAGATACGAAAGAAAAAATAGTGGCATGAGAAAAGATCCTAAAGAGATGGAAGGAATATACTAAAGAACTGTATGATAAAGAGCTTAGGCCAGCAAAGTGAGACATAGAAAGATAATATGACATACATGAAGACAGCTTAGGTTCAGGCATACTCGACGATAAGATAGAAAGGGCAATGTAAATAAACAAGACCGTGGCGGTAGACAACATTCCCGCGGAAGTACTTAAAAGTTTAGGATAAGGTAGGAGGAAGTGTTTCTATGGACTAATTCATAGAATTAATGAGAGAGGAAATCGACCGAAAGATTTCGTCAGAGTAGTGTCAGTTCCTATTCCGAAAAAGGGAAAGGTTGCCATATGAGAGGACCACAGAATAATAACTTCGTTTTTGCACGCACGCACGCAAAGTGGTTATCAGGATCATCGACCAAATGGTGGAGAACGGAGCAAATGATTAGTTGGAAGATTGAGTTGGAAGAAAAGTTGGAATTTGAGTTCAGGAAGGTGAGAGCCCCCCAAATGACATTGCGGTAATAAAGGCCCTAATAGGGAAGAACATAGGATACAATTAGGATACATTTTTCTGTTTCGTATATTTCAAAAAGGGGTTTTCTAGAGGTAATTGAGTAGAAATGAGGGTGACACGAAGGAATGAAAAGGTAAAGTGGATAGAAAGGGACTAGCTTGGCAATCACTCACAAAGCAAAGTTTTATTTACAGATTAACTCTGTAATTCATTAAATCTCTTTCACAAATTGGAAGTGTCTCAATAGCTATAAAGTTGAAAATGTATTATTAGCCACATCATACGTTGATAGAAAAGACCAAGCCAATTATAGAGAAAGAATTTTACTAAGTGAAAATCAGAGTGATAAAGTGCAAAAGAGGTGTAATTTTTTCCACGAACAACGATGGATTAGAATAACACTGTCCTACAGCGCAAAGGAGGAATAGTATTTCTGTCGTAAGTACGAGGGTCATCCGGAAAGTAGTACCCGTTCGTGAAATAAAGACACAAAAGTAAATATTAACAAACATAAAAAATTTTATTTGAAAGAGGATACTTTAAACTACTTCTCAACATAATCTCCAAGCAAATTAAGGCATTTGTCATAACGTGTGACAAGTTTCTGTATTCCTGCTGCATAGTCCTTCGCCGCCAGCTCATTGAGATACAGGGTCACTCCTTCTTTAAGTTCTTCATCGCTGTCAAATCTTTTTCCTGCCAAAAAGTCTTTAAGCTTTGTAAAGAGATGAAAATCTGAAGGGGCCAAGTCCGGGCTATACGGTGGATGGTCGAAAGTTTCCCATTTGAATTGCTGCAAAAGTTTTTGTGTTATCCCAGCTGCATGAGGCCTGGCATTGCCATGAGCGAGAATGACACCAGTAGACAATAGACCTCGCCGCCGATTTTGTATTGCCCGCCGTAATTTCTTTAATGTTTCACAATACGCATTGGCATTAATAGTGTCTCCACGGGCCATAAAATCAATAAGCAATACACCTCGTCGATCCCAGAAAATGGTTGCCATGAGTTTCCTGGTGGACAGAACTGTCTTGAATTTTTTTGGTTTGTTTGGTGAATGAGCATGATGCCACTCCATTGACTGTCGTTTACTCTCAGGTGATGCATAACAAACCCATGTTTCGTCACCAGTAATTATGCGAGTCAAGAAAGAGTCTCCTTCATCAGAATAACGTCCCAAAAACGTCAGTGCTGCAGCCATACGCTTGGTTTTGTGCTCATCTGTAAGCATGCGAGGGACCCATCTTGCACAAATTTTTGCATAATGCAGATGGTGTTTAACAATTTCATGAACAATTGTTCGAGAAACATTGGGAAAATGCTCACAGATGTCATCAATTGTGACGCGCCGATCGTTCCTCACGAATTCGTCAACTGAGCTCACCAGTTGGTCTGTAATGACAGACGGTCTCCCCGAACGCTCATCGTCGTGTGTGTTCCCCCTCCCCATGTTGAAGTTGCGACACCACCGCCGAACAGACGACTCGTCCATTACATTGTCTCCATACACCTCCTTTAATTGGCGATGAATATCACATGGGCGAACGTTTCTTGCATTGAGGAATTTAATCACTGCCCTCACTTCACAACTGGCGGCGTTCTCAATTTTTTTAAACATTGTAAACAATCACAGAAACAACACAGGCAATGCTAGCGTCACGCAACTTGGCTCAGAGAAGGCAGACAAGCCACTGAAGCTATCTGACCTCGTCCAGCGGCTACTCGCGTCGTCAGCACTTCATGCGGCACGAACGGGTACTACTTTCCGGATGACCCTCGTAGTTTGGTGAGTCGAAAGTAGTGAGGTGCCACTCTGGAAGAATCTATCAAAAGAATTTATGCAAAACTAAGTAATCAAGAATACGGGCCACGAGAAAATGATTACCAGTGTTTTTATTCATTTTGCCCAATAGAGACCCTATCTCCATATCGCCAGCTATCGCCATCCCGCTCTCCGGGGAGAATTGTGACTTTCGCAAAAATATCCATTAGTCGTATCTTCTACTGCATATTTTCAATGTACTTAATGGAACACTGATAACGCATTCAAAACATTTGGCAAATAGTACGGCATTCGGGGGGTGTATTTTAAAATTAGGTTTAATATAAATTGACTCAAACTACTCAGTTACTCCATATGAAAGTATTTGTTAGTTTCCCGGGTTTCGTTGCTGTGCAATTTTTTCAGGTGATTTTTTCAGCCGGTCTTAACTTCATATTCTTCATCTTAAATTCATCATCTGCCTTATGATTTAAATATAAAACTGGAAAAAATATAAAAAATTAACTTGCATGTTCTTGATCTCAGATGTTTTCATTATATCCCACTGTTCTAACTATGTATGAGGATTGGGTCTGATTTTTTAATTATAATTTTTTTTGTTAAATGGGATATGCTTTGAACCATAAATAATAATTATAATCAGAATAATTTAACATTCTATTAAATAGAGTGACATCCTTGCGAGAGCGGAAGGCCAAAAGGGTAACCGAACTGAGAAAAAATAGCAACATTAATGTAGGTGCTACAGTTGGCGACACAAACAGCATGTAAAATACAGAAGCGGAGAAACAAGAGGATGCTTTGGAAAAACCTAGTGGCACAATGAATGTGTGCAAAATATAAAGGAAAACGGAATTAAAGGTCATACGAATACGTTCGAAGGACTATCGATTTCCGCCAAGCAATCTCAAGAGTGAAACATTATAAAGATATATTCCCACGCATCCAGTTTTGTGTTACGTTTCCGCCGACACACCTCCGTTGTCCTGCCTTCGGCAGCGGGGGGGATAACGACCAGTCGTGCGTAGTGTTTTTTGACGGGCGATGAACAAGTGACAGACGGCGAGCGTCGGTTTTCGCTCTCGCTGCCACAAGATCGACACCGCAGCCCGCGATGAAATTTGAGAGAGATGGGCAACTGTGGTGCCGCAGCCAACAGCGGTGACCAACGTCCTGATTGTCTGCACAGGCATTGGCGACGGAAAACCGGATACACAAAGACGTAGTCTAAGGAACTACCGGGATCAGGCACGTGTAATAAAGAACGCCTTCTGTTGGAAATGATTTGCCCTAAATTGACGAATTATTAAAAATGAAAATGATGACTACGTCAATTATTCACCGACTAACAATTGAGTTATCGTTTAATGGATAGATTTTTCTGATAAACAAGGCTTTAAATTAAATGTATATATCCAGCCTAGGTGTAGACCTATGTAGTGCCAGAAACGTCTTTTTCTCATGTAATATTTCACACAATTTCACAGTCATAGTCTTAGACACTGGTACCAATGACAAGTCTATTATTTATTGCCAATTATCAAATTTATTGCCAATTTTAATAAGAAAGTATCTCTCCGATTTTCTGAACTTTAAAAATATGTCCCGAAAAGTTATTATTGATCGGAATAATTTCGGAGAATTACATATTCTATGGTATCATGGTATTTCTTTAGGTGGCAAAGAGTGGCATATATCTATCTACATATATATCTACATATATCTATTGATGATTTCGTTTCTTAAGGGACAGAAAAAGTTTTACCCTTAAATATTGATGCTTATGAATTCGACAAATTTTCCTGACTAATAACGAAATTTTGAAAATCAATTCTTACGTTGGGCATTTCTGTACGTACTAACGTATTTAGAAAACATTAAAAAGAGAGTATAAATGTTTGAAACTGCTAAACCTACGACCCTTGGAAGTTATTATCAATATTTTTCTAACTCGCTTCATGCATGCTCCACATAAAAATGGAATAATATGGATGATTCACACATTCTGGCATTGGCTTGCAGACTACTAGAAAATAAATAAATAAACATCATCATCCGAAAAAGCATCATGATATTTCAGATTAAGCTTCCGACAAGAATCCCCAATATATTTATTTTATTTATTAATGTACTCTGCAAGCCGCCGCTAGGGTGTGTGGCAGGGGGTGAACACACCAGAATAACTTTACCCGAACATGATCCAAATGTTATTATGATCACCTATCGTTCGTGAAAAAAATGACATCTTCAATCTATCTGTGCTACACTTTATCTCTCTAATTTCATTTGCATGATCTCTCATATCGTAGTACGATGGGGGTAATAATATGTTTCAACATCACTACTAAAGAGACGCCCTTCCTGTTTATACAAGAGCTTCAATCTGTAATTTAACCGTGAGTGATTCCTAGCCTAGCTGCTATGATGTTTTGGATACGCTACTAAGTTTACCATGGCAACTTTTGCAAATCTAGTTCCATATATAAGGAGTATTAAAAATATTCTCTTTTCTACTGCCACTAAGGAAGCTATGATATGCGTAACCATAGTCATAATTAATAAATGGTTAGTTATTATTTCATACAATAATTAAAAATGAAACTTCCAAAGTGCTAAATGCTATACACCGTTGGTGCGACACTTGGGAATAATAATGCAATTTAAAAAGGTGTGTGGCGATTAATTTTGTAGCAAGAGCAATTCCCTCCTGAACGCTTACTACATCAGGAATACGGAAATAGAAAGTATTCACTCGATTAAATACTTAGGCGTAAACCTCACTCACGATGTCTCCTGTGTGAAACTTAATGCGGGGTTATATGCGGACATGTTAACGAAAAAATAGGATTTATTAGAAGAAAGTTGTAGTAATGAGACAAAAATGTCAAAGAAAATTTTATTATACTTTACTAGTTAGGCCTCATTTTGATCTTCCTCCTATGATATGGAATCCTCATGAAGTTGTATTGATTGCCGAATTGGGTCACCTGCAGCACAGAGGGCTAGATTTGTGAAACGTTCTTATGAAAAATTGAGTAGTGTCCCGAAATTACTAGAGGAGCTAGGTTGGAAATCACTCACAGAGTTAAGGTAAAACTCTAGCATAATTTGGAAAGGGTGTCTCTTTAGCGATGACGTGCAGAAGATGCATTATTAGCTCCATATTACTATGGTAGGAGAGACCATGTAAATAGAATTAAGGAGATTAAGTTTATTAACGATAGATATAAAATATTCTTTTTCCAAAGAACGATGAGGGATCAGAATAACGTTGTCCGACCGCGATGGGGGGGGGGAAGTATTTTAGGTCAAAAGTAGTCTGGTGTTTAAACACTCCCTAGCACTCAACCTGGCGGTGGCTCGCAGGGTGTAAATGTAAAAAAAATGAAATTGATATGCAATTCTTGGAGTCATATGTCAGCAGCGAAATCCTCTCAGTGGTCATGTGGCATTACCATCTACTATTACAGTACGTAAATTACGTTTTACTTTTAGATGATAGAATGGAATAATGAGTCGGACGGCGGTTCTCGCACGGGCGAAAATGCAGCTCTCCTCCTACGGGCATTGCCCACCATTCTCCACCCCCGCCACGCCTCACCACCCCACCCCCCGCCGAGTGCCACCTCCCTTTCCTCATTTCCTCCCCCTCCTCTCTCCGCCGCGCCCCCCTTTTGGACCCCTCCTCCACGCCCCCGGACGCCAAAGCGGCGAAAGTCCTGCGAGCGACTCCTCTCCTCCCCAAAGTGAATGGGAGGCGGCGAGAGGGGGCGGGGGTGAGGGGAGGGCGGTGGGGATGTTGGTTCGAGAGGGAAAGGGTTCGGGGGAAGCGAAGCAAATCAGAGGCGGGCGTTATAAAAAGAGCCATCCGCGCTGCACTCGTCACTCCAGCTTCCGAATCCACAGTCTCACCCCGAGGAGAAGAAGACACCGTCTGCCATGAAGCTCCTGGTAAGCGACGGCCATTCCCACCGAAACGGATATCTAACTCTCTAAGACATCTAGGGTCTTTTGGGCTTTAAGGCCTTTGGAGTCGCGGTAACTTTTATCCAAAGTTGCCCTATTCAGTAACGAAGGATTTTTGATCGTTTGCGTTAAGTCCTAACTGTGTATACGTAAAAATCATGGGTCTTAGTTATTCATACATGAATCTCCTTAATATACTTATATTACTATTTCATTATTACAATTTCCTCATATTGTGTTTTTAGCATTGAAAGATCATTTATTTGCAAGACATAACTAATCGGAAGCCTAAAATCAGCAGCAAACTCATTCTCTCTTACCTACGTACCTTTGGCGCCGTTACTTCACGGGGTTGAGAAAGTATAAAGTGAAACTCACGTAACTTGTAATGCAGTTGCAATCATTATTACACATAATATGCAAAATTCATAGCATATTGGCTTCTTTAGCTTCTTCCTATAATTAGTCATTGTTTAAATTAATTACTTGAATATTCATTATTTACGGATTATGCACTGGCAATAGGCTGTCTGGGAGCAACGAAAATGTCAAATAATCTAATTTTGATTACATAAATTGTTTTTCCGTATTACTCGTATCCTTTTCTTTACCTCACGTTCCCTTACATCAGTAAATGTCATATGAAGTTAGACGAGAAGTCTGAAAGGGTTTCTGATCAATCGTAATCAATCCCAGAGAAGGAAAATCATCTAAACCCTATTGGAAAATTTATAGAATATTTGAATTTTGAGGTAAAAAGAACAGTTGATTGAAGAAGATTAAATATCTATCATCATGATTTATGCTTATGAAACGAACTGGAAAGACTTTCGAAAGGCACCATAAAACCATAAAAGGAAACCAGATAGTAAAATCGAAAATCCTTTCTAATCTACATTTTTATAACCCTCTTAGGTCGATTTCATCTCTCTGAAATTAAATATCATCTAATGAGGCTTTAGTGTGCGGTGCGTTAAACGATGCATTCAGGGATGGTGCAGCTTATCGATGATGGTAACCCAGATAGAACTAAGCAGAAGATTACCACACCAAGTGACCCAATCTGGGCTTCACGGAAGTTAACGAAATGAATCAGATAGACTTGAATCTGTGGTCAGTATTCAAATGGCCAACGAATTACGCCGGAGCAACACTTTCGACAACTTTGACCTTTCGCAGCTACGGACTAGACTTAAAATAGGCGGACAGATGATTTTATGCTAAAATACCTAAACATAATCACATAATAAAAGGGATCAATGACTGATTTGATTTCATATTTAGCCACCGCTAGGCTTGGTCACCTTGTTTACGCAAGTGATTTGATCTGTAATTTAACCTTGGCTGCGTGAACGATTCCCAACCTAGTTCCTCTAACAATTTTGTCAAGTCACTCAGTCTATTATAACAGCGTTTTAGAAATCTAGCTCCTTTGCGCTACAAGCGATCCAATACGGCAATCAATCCGACTTTGTAAGGATCCCATTTACATGCAGCATGTTCTAAATGAGACCTAACCTGCGAGAGATAACACTTCTCTTTGACCTTTTCGTCACATTTTCCCAACACTCTTCTTATTCATCCTAATATTTATTAGCTTGCCCACATATTCGCCCTATATGTTTCACCCAGGAGAGGTCGTGAGTGAGGGTAACGCGTAACTATTTAATCGAGCCTAAACTTTCTATTTCGCCATTCCTGATGCAGTAGGCGTTCGGGAGGGCACTGCTCTCATTTCAAAAATTCATAACTACGAACTTTTTTAAGTTTAATTCTAATTCCTAGGTATCGCGCCAACGTTGTAGAGCATTTAGGTGGTTGTTTTGAGAACGCAGCTTTCTGTATATACATAGTCGAATTTCCAGTTGGAGAAATTTAAGTGCATTGTTAAGAAGCAGTTAACACACTTTTCCCCTTTGTTTCTTGGAGAGGCAGAGTTTTCCAGAGATTTTGTTCGCTCCACTTGGAGTGAAATTTTGACAGGCAGAGTTGTCGCTGGTTAATTAGGGGAAATATTATGAGAACTTAATTATTAAAAGGAGTACACGAGTCCAGCGACTAAAGAACTTTGCTGGTGGGAACTATCTGAATACTTATTCATACCAAAGATATTCAAGTGATTCAGGAGTTGATCACATGCGGAGTTTAAAAATTTCCAGTACAAAATTATATTAATTTGTAACAAGAAGTAATGAAGGTCGGATTTGAATATGCTCTAATTTTTTTTAAATTTAAGACTAAGATGTTTTCGGAGATTACTATGGATTTAAATTATTTTCGTTAGAACATTTCGCTCAATTAAAATTTTCGTTGACAATGTTTTCTTTTGGTTAATAGTTTCACAAATATATCTGTAGAAACAGAATTATAACTTCATCAAGAGAAAGAATATAATTCGAGATACATTTTCTTTTGTGAAAAGGCATTTCACCTAACGCTGTTGAAAGCTATTATAATATGGAATAATTTCTAACAAAGTGTGAGAAATATCTAAGAGTGGGCAATCATTCGTAAAAATGCACAAATTTAATGACAAAATTAGACTCAAGATTGATTTACTGCAGCATTCCACTTTTCTCTATTCAGTGTGAATTCCCTCAACCCCCGATAACTTTTCTGTTTTACGCCCTTGATTTTTCATATATATTATCACTTGGTTTTCCTCGCGGGATATTCCATTCAACTGTTCCTTCCATTATATTTCTAATTAATCCATTGTGCTTCAACGAGCGTCCAATCCACCTAGTTCTTCCTTGCCGCGGGCTTCCCATATGGTTTTTCCTTTTCTATATACTTTATCGTTCCTCACTTTGGCATTTAATCTTTTCAATTCTCATCTTTAGCACCACGTTTCAATGGTT
Source organism: Hetaerina titia (assembly GCA_037158775.1). NCBI lineage: Eukaryota > Metazoa > Arthropoda > Insecta > Odonata > Calopterygidae > Hetaerina > Hetaerina titia. The sequence continues at coordinate 13,821,960 of CM073770.1, forward strand.
TCTATTCTTCGCTGTCCACTTTTTAAACCTTCCACGTCTCGGATGGGTAGAGTGCCATGCGAACATTTTGACGAACCGTTTCCTTATTTGCAACCTTAGGTTCTTTAAACATAAAGAGTCTCAATCGCCCCTTCTTTAAGAAACACCTATACTTGTTCTATATCGCATGCTTTCGCTGATTTTTGCATTGGGAATCTGGCAAAACCTTTTTAATGTTCCACATGAATTAAATGTAGTTAAACCGCTTTATGTCATTCCGTCGTTGCTTGCCGCGAGCGGAGGGTGGCGCGATCGCCGCGCCACCCTGCACTCAATGGTGATCTTCCCACTCAATCTCATTCTTGCTGGCACCCCACCGCAACGATTCCAACTTTCTTTTTACGCCATCTACCTCCCCATTCCAACCATAGCCGCCCTTTCTGACGACGTAAAGGTATCTCGTTATCTGCATATTTTCATACTCTCCCTTATTAACGATGTGGAACCTCGAAACCTGTTATCCTTTAATTCAATTGGGAGACGTTTTACTTCATTATTTATTTTCCTTTATTTAAAACTCTTGATTTCGATTAAAATGTATGCCATTCCAAACATGTCGTATTCTATTTCATTTTTCATTGCTCTCATAGAATGCTATTCCACACAAATATAACTTTACTCGCGACCCAGATTTTAATGGTGTTACGTCATTGTGATAGGTGATTTTTCATAGTTGAAACCTGGATCATAAGTAAAATTTTTATTCGTAGATATGTCGAATAACTTTCTTTTCTATAGATTACTCGGTTTGAAATATATAACACATCCCTCGAATCTTAGGAGAAATATTAATACAAAAATAGATAACGGTAATGCCACCATTCTACATTATCTACCTACGTACTCTGCATCTCCCCACCAAGTTTTGATTGGCTGTAACAGAAGAGAAGGCTGTACTAGAAGAAGTCTAGGAACAATTTCGTCAAGCACGGATAGTCGATTAGAACTGCTATTTTATATCAAAAGTCAATGCCAAAATCCATGTTCTAATGTATAGTTTCAGCGTTTCAGAAATATTGATTTCATGTTACACTTAAAATAAATGCAAGTAAAAATTTGATTGTATTCCTTCGGACCGAATATTCGTTTCTAAGAAGAAAATGTGTCGAGGGTGTTTCAAGGTGGTGAGCACAAAAATTATCACATTACTTCTCATTTCAAACTTAGGTGTTAAGATTAACGTAAGAAGAAAATTGTACAACATAGTGACACCAAATAGCGCTTCAATTATAACTTCGTATGTTATTTTTGATGTTACAAGCGATTTTACGACTTTAAGGTTTTGAAAATATAAAGAGGCGCACAATAAGAGTAATATTTCGGAATAGTTAGAGCAGTGTAAATACATTAGTGTAGAGTGATGTGGATGAGCATAGGGTATAACATATGCACAGGGGGTGCCAGAGGCCCAGCCGCGGATGGGAAAATAGCTGGGTGAGAATGTAACGCCACTCTTCTTCTATCCCTAGACATTAGCCTTTTTCCTGGCTGCAGCAGTCGCCTTCGCGTCTTCCGAGGACGCGAAGCAGGACAGCAAGCAGCAGGAGAAGCGAGGTCTCTTCGGCCTCGGCTACGGAGGTCTTGGCCACGGAGGAGGAGGATTCTACGGTGGAGACCTTGGCCACGGCGGCGGATTCGGAGGCGGATACGGTGGTGGATTTGGGGGTGGATACGGAGGCGGATTAGGAGGCGGATTCGGGGGCTACGGCGGGGGCCACGAGCACAAGACCATCACCATCACCAAGGAAGTGCCCTATCCCGTGCCGCATCCGGTGCCCGTGCCCGTTGTGAAGAAGGTTGGCGTGCCGGTGCCGCACCCAGTCCCGTACCCCGTCGAGAAGCCCTACCCCGTGCCCGTGGTGAAGCCGTACCCCGTCCCCGTCGAGAAGCCCGTCCCTTACCCCGTGGAGAAGAAGGTCCCGTACCCCGTGCACATCCCCGTCAAGGTGCCCGTACCACACCCCGTGCCCGTGCACGTCCCCAAGCCCTACCCCGTCCCCGTTCAGGTTCCCGTCAAGGTCCCAGTGCCACACCCCGTTCCCGTCTACAAGAAAGTCCCCGTCTTCATCCACGGGCACGGTCATGAGGGAGGAGGTTTCGAAGGCGGTTACGGCGGCGGCTATGGCGGCGGTTACGGCGGTGGGTTCGGCGGCGGCTACGGCGGAGGGTATGGCGGACACCACTGATGGAGACACCAAGCCATCACCACCACCTTGGTTCCTAGTTGCGGGGAAGGGCGAGGCCTCCGGTTGCGGGGGAGGGGCTTATCTATGTGAGGCTCCTGCAACGACCAATAGCACCAAATACTACTTGTGGAGATCGGATTTGAAGCGCCCAAAAAAACGGGAGTTATGTTCACGGAGGGCAAAACGTTGAATCGAGCGGCTGAAACATGCTTCGGATCTTCAAAATTGCTCCACCGGAAGGTAATTTTCACGCCCAAGAGAGAGGGCAAAGAACAACATCGTGTCTACTCAAAGTATTTGAGGAAAATTACGGAAATTGAAACCTACGCCATTCGTTGCCACTCATCAGCCTCACCCGAGATGCCTCGGCCATCTTCCCCCTAATTGCACTGACTTTTCGACCGTACCATCTCTTCATCCTTCACACTTCGGTTATCGCAAGACTAATGCATCTTCTTCATCCTTCATCTCAGAGCTAACAGTTTCATCGGAAATATGCCTTACCTCGCAGGCCAACACAAAGCACTTCCTCGCTTGGCGTGTTTGTTATTTGGTATTTTATGTCTTTATGATGCTCAGTTTGGATATTTGCATATCTCATACTGTGTACCATTTCATGTTTTCTTAAATAAATGAGTACATTTTAAGGAAATTGTTTTAAAGCTTATTTCAACCATATGATTGATTGATAATAATAGAATATTATACCCATGAACATATGCATACAAACCCATCGAGATTTCAGCTAATAATAACAACATATGAAGGGCTTCCAGAATTTATATTTTAAGAAATTCATAGAATCATATTGAATGGCAACGTAAAAGCTTCAACTGAAATTTTCAACATATTTGGTGGTATTCCTTTCCATTTTAAATATTATGGTCATTTCGAGACACGATTTCCCACTCAAACTGTAAATGAAATATGTGTAATTATAATTTTTTAAAAATTATGTGTTAACCAAACTGACCAGTTGCATTTCGCTGTCATGTTTGATGTTTATTTTTTATTAACATACTACGTCAAATTCACTAAATGTCGTTAAAAAATTAATGAAAACAATCTTATTTGAATAATCAATAACATTTTTATTTAAATATAGAGACTGTCAATTTTTGTCGTGGCATAAAAATAGTGCAGGCATTCTGAGGAATTCGCGAGATGACCGTGATAAATCCCTCCAATTTCATTTAGCGGGAAAATAAACGCATGACACCCAATAAATGAAATTACTCTATTTCTCTTATAATTATTACTCGTTATATGAATATTGTTTTATCCATTGAAGTCCTGATGCCGACAGCCGACCCAGAACAGAATGTACAAACGTCCACTCACACACCTCTTGAGAATGAAGAATTGCAGAATGTAAACGCATAATTAAACAGAAGGAAGTACAAACAAAAAAATACAGCGTCAAAGAAGTGTGGTGGACGACGCAATACGAGGATGTGGAGAGTCAAAAGGGCGAGGGAACCGGATGTGCTAGTCCCATTACAATCCAAGCTTTTAGATGAATAAATGGAGGAAATGACAAAACAGGCATTAAGGTACTGGAGATTGTGATGAAAGTATGAGAGGAATTCATAGCATCACCTGCATTTACAGATGATAGCAATTTCGTCTGCAAGACAGCCAAGGTATTTCAAGTATTACTGGTTACAATGGAAAATGATTGCAATAGGTATAGTTTAAGAATAAATAAAAATAAAACAGAGGTTATGCGGTTTTACAAAAAATAGAAAGGCTAAGTTAAACATTCAACCAGAAGGGAAAAAACTAGAACTGGCGGAACATTTTGCTTATCTTGGATGTTTTATGGGAATAGTGGTGAAATAAGTTGGAACGTAAGAACAACTGCGTCAAGAAAAGACGCTTTCACAAGGAGGATGGGCTAGATGACAGGGACGTTGGGTAAGAACGATAAGAAAAGACTCGTCAAAACTTTAATAGGAGGCATGGTTTCAAACGGCGCCGAAACATGGTCGCTGAAGTAAGACGAAAGGTACATATGGTACTTTTGAAATATGGGTGTCGAAAAGAATAGAAAAGGCAAAATGGACAGGAGTGAAAACAAACGAGGAAGTGTTAGGTATGGGGGGGGGGAAAGAGAAGGGATTTTTGTGATAAAACCTAAAGAGGCAGGAAGGATGGATATTTTGATTGGCGATGGGATGTTAAACACTGATAGAGGGGATAATGTTAGGCAAACGGTGGAGGTGGAGAAATACAGGATATCAATCACATAGATATTGGACAGAACGAAGAAACTAAGGATACGTGCGGTATTGATATAAAGCTTATTGTATAGTAGGATCACAGTTTGTGTTTTATTAGCAAATTCAAGGAAACATTTTGAGCCTTTGGATAGGATTTTTCCAACCATAATCTAAATGAAACGGACGAGATACCATACATTATATACACGGTTTGCACAAAAAAAGATGAGACTGGTCTTCCTACGCACGAGCTGCTTGACGGATCACAATCAATAATGTGTCACCTTCTAGTGGCGTTTGCAAGAAGTAAAACACCGCCTTACTTGTGGCCGTATCTCGACTTGTCTCAACACAACAGCGATTCTTGTCTGAGCTTGAACACGCTTGCTGTTCAAATTCTTGTGTCGGTGCGAATGAAGGCGTTAGAGAAGCAGCGCGTGCGCATTGGATTTAGTTTAAACCACGAAAGAAATGAAACTAAAACTTGTGCAATGATTAAAGAGGCATTCGATAGTGATTTTATGAGTCGGGCAGTGTTTTCGTTGGTAAAACCGCTTCTAGTCTAGACAAACATCGACCGATGAAGAACCGAGAAAAGGACTACCAACGACGTCGACAAGCTACGCCCACGTCAACAGTGTGAATGAATTCGTGCGTGAGTGCGTGTAAACCGTTGGTTAACTGTCAGGGAGATTGCCAATGAAGCTGATATTAGTGTTGGATCGTGTTTCACCATTTTGACAGAAATTTTAGGCATGCAGCGCGTCGCGTCCAAATTTATATCGCGGGTAGTGACAGATAAACTGAAGCAAAGATGTCTTAATATCAGCCAGGGACCGCTCGATCGTTGAAAGGACGACCGATACTTCTTAAAAACAAATGTCACAGGCGACGAAACCTGCGTTTATGGTAAGGATACAGAAACCAAAGCCTAGTCTTTACAGTGCAAGGGACCACCTTCCCCAGGACCCATAAAATCTCTGATGTCGTAATCGAACTTGAAGGTGATTTTGATAATTTTCTTCGATTGGGAAGGGATTATTCATTATAAATATGTCTTCAATACATAAAACCAAACAAAAAAGTGAATGGGCAGCAATACATAGATGCTGTGCAGAAGTTAAGATACGCCATGTTTCGGAAGAGACCATAAATGTGAAGAAACAAGTCTTGATGCTTACATCACGACAACGCACCTGCGCAAACATAACACAGGCCAACAGTGGTTTTGGTGCCGGAGCTTTTAATGTTGATTTAAAGAAAAATTGGGGTGCTGAATCCAATTATGACACTAGTTTTTTCCTATCAGCTATAGTTTTCAAGATATAGGTATGTTGTTACTTACGAAAAAAAATCTTCTACATGATGATATGGGAATATTAATAATAAAACCCACTAAATATAAAGACTTGATTTATTTCTAGGGCTGTTAAATCACCCACAAACACAACAGAATTTTACAATACAATTGAACACAAATACTAAAACTTTTTACTGTAATAAAACAAATTGAAAAGAAAAAATACATAAAAACATCACTCAACACATCGGAAGCTTCTTTTGCGCGATTTTCTTGAGTGCACTTTGTTCAAACAGTCTCGTTTTAAGCACCAGCAGTAATCTGCCATCATATAGTTATCCCATCTTCCTTGGTAGCGAGCTGCTATTGTTTTTATATCCTGGTGAAATCTTTCACCTTGTTCTTCACTTGTGTCTCCTAAATTTCCAAGAAACTTGTCTAAGTTGCTGTGTAGGTAGTGAACTTTTGTGCTCATATTACATCCAAGTGATTTGAAGTTACTGAGCATAATGTTTACCAGCTCAATATAATTTTCACTTTTGTGATTTCCTAGAAAATTTTTTATGACCTCAACAAATGACATCCAACTAATTTTTTCAATCCCATTCATTGACTCGACAAAAGCAGGATCCTTTGTAAGTTGTCTGATTTGTGGCCCCTCAAAAATACCAGCTTTAAGCTTTTCAATACTTATATGGGGCATCTTTAGTCTTAAGTAGCCGAAGCATGGTCCATCCTTGTCAAGAGCATTTACAAATTGCTTCATTAGGCCTAGTTTAATATGTAGAGGCGGTAAGATGATTTTCTCTCTTTCAACTAAAGATTCAGCAATGATGTTTTCTTTCCCAACAACCAAGTTTTCTCTCTTAGGCCACTCCTTAATCCAGTGGTTTTGTCTGTCCCTGCTATCCCAGAGGCACAAGAAACAAGGATATTTTGTGTAGCCACTTTGCTGCCCAAGAAGAAAGTTCACCATTTTTAAATCTACACAAATCACCCAGCGATGTTCCTGGTATTTTATCTTCTGTAAGAACAATGCTATTGTATCGTATTCTTCTTTCATTTTAGTTGAATGAGCGATTGGTATTGCGCCAAACCTGTTACCACTGTGAAGAAGTACACATTTTAAACTACGCTTGGAGATATCAATAAACAAACGCCAATCACTAGCACCATATTGTGATAGAAGTCCCATTTTTTCCAAAAGACCCTTAACGTCTAAACAAAATGTAAGATTGTCTTCTTAAGTAAAGAAGGGTAGCATATCCTTTTCCCTTGTGCGATAAAAACTTATTTTTGTACCGGTACCGATACCGTACTGTATTTTTGTACCGGTACCGTATTTTTGTTTTTTAATCTCATTGGCCTACAATATAGAAATATACATACAACTTATTGAAAGTTTATTGAAAATAATAGGAACACCGCAGAGTGGTTATAAATTAGTATACTTATAGATTTATTTAACTTTGAAAATGATTTTCCGGAACATATCAAATATTAAAACAACTAATCGTAAGATGTGCCATATCTAAAAAAGTAGAGCTGTTAAATAAAAACGGATTTCATATTTGGATTCAGCTCTACAAATATAGTAAAATCAGCACAAAGAATCCCGGCACCAAAAAAAAATTTTTTTTTGTAGGCCTGTGTAATTGATTTTGACTGAGTTATTGGCCAAAAATAGACCATCGGTGACCTACTACTCACCCTACTCTCCGGATCTTGCTCCAGCGGACTGTTTACAATTTCCTAAGTTAACATTCACCTTCCAAAGACCCCGATGTAAAACTAATGAAGATATCCAGCAAAATTTTATCGCAGTTCTAAACGCTATCCAGAAAGAAGCGTTCCAGGCCCAACCCAACCAGATTCAGGTTCCACCCTTTCTTCTTTCCCATCCGTCTACAATGGCGCAAATGACCATAGCTGTCAGTGGCCTCCCCTATAACTACTACTGCTAGGAATTCGACGGTAGGCAAACGAAGAAATGGTGATGAGGTGAGGGATTAAAATTCAGGGTACATGGAACGAATGCAGGAAGAAATCAGTTGAGTTCTGCAGGAGACCGAGCTTCATCATAAAGAATACTTGGTTTTAAAATCACACTACACATAGGCAAACTTTGAAACTTCCAGGTCAATCAGAAAGGTGTCAATTAGATTATATTACGGTTAGGCAAGGATTTAGGAACCGTGTGATCAATTCACAGTTTCCCAAGAACTCTCATCACAGTTTAGTGAACTGTAGCGTCCAATTTAAAAAGATAAGGCAGAGGTTGTGGGTTAGTAAATGGATGTAGAAGTGTCAACTGAAAAGACACGGAAGAATTATCAGCAGCCAGTAGAGAAAATCATGAATGAAGGAAGCTGAGTACTATCGAGGAAAAATAGAAATATATCAAAAAAGGAATATCTCAAGCCGCAAAATAAACCATATGAACTCTTAATGGGAAAACGACAATGAAACCGTGGATCACGGATGAGATGATTAAAAATATAAATGAGAGATGGAAATGGAAGAATGTAAATACAGAGTTAGATAGAAGAAATTACAAATAGTAAAATAATTAATTGGGACGGGTAACAAATAAAGCAAAAGAAGTTTGGTGGAAAACGCAATGCGAGGATTGGTGCGCTAAACGAGAAGGTTAAAACGTTATCATGAAGAAAGAAGGGAAGACCTGTGCTAACAGTTAAAGATAAGTCGTGTAAGATAGTTGAAACAGAAAAAATCCGATAGACATGGAAGAATATATAAAAGAACTTAGGCCAGCAAGCTTAGACATAGAAAAAGAATATGACTTAGATGAAGATAGCTTAAGCCCAGGCATACTGAATGGTGAGATAAAGAAGGCATTCATCATCATCAGCATTTCAAACCTAAGATTGGCTTACTGAAGCCCCCAATTCTTCCCCATTTTAGTGTTAATTGTCCTGTGTACTTGTCTCTTGGCATTCCTTACGGGATCTTTCCTTCAATTTTTCCTTCTATTATGTTCCTAACTAATTCATTGCGCCTCAAGGTATGCCCAATCCATCTAGTTCTTCTTTCCAGAAACTGCGGGAGATGCCGCAACAGTAACTATTAACGGAGTCATCCGCTATGTGTGTATTATAATGCAACAATTTCAGAGAGTAAAAATCATTCGCCTTGACCGGGATTCGAACCCGGATCCCTCGATATCCAGCCGAGTGCTTTAACCATTTAAGCTACCGAGACGTCCTCTTACACTCTGAAATTTTGGTAGCTTAAATGGTTAAAGCACTCGGCCGGATATCGAGGGATCCGGGTTCGAATCCCGGTCAAGGCGAATGATTTTTACTCTCTGAAATTGTTGCATTATAGTTCTTCTTTGCCTTAGAGTTCTACATATGGCCCTTTCTTCTTCTGCTTTTCTATATACTTCATCATGCCTCACTTTGTCTGTCTATTTAATCTTCAGCATTCTCCTCCAGCACCATGGTTCAAATGCTTCTATTCTTCGTTGGTCCACTTTTTCAAACGCTCCATGCCTCCGATTCGTAGGTTGCCATGCTCCACACGAACGTTTTAATGAACTGCTACCTTGTTTGCAATCTTATGTTCTTTATTAGTTGCCTCTTCTCAATGACCGCCTTCTTTGCTTGGGCTATTCTTCGCTTGATGTCGGTCGAGATTTTACCAAAAACGGCATTAAGGGAGAGGAAATCAATTAATATCGTGGGGGTAGACAGCATTCCTGCGGAACTACTAAATAATTTAGGAATATGAGGGAAGATGAGTCTATATGGACTGATTCGTGGCATCTATGAGGAAGGAATCTGGCAGGAAGATTTTGCGAGATCAATGTTAGTTCCTATTGCGGAAAAGGAAAAGGCTACATCATGTGAGGGCTAGATAACAATAACTTTGTTTTCCCATGCAGCGAAAGTGGTTCTCAGGATCATCAACAAAAGGATGGAGAGCAGGGTAAATGATTCCTTGACGAGAATGATCAGTTTGGGTTCAGGAAAGGAAGAGGCACGCGCGATGTAATTGAAATATTGAAATTACTAATACAGAGGGGATAAATAATACAATTAGGACGTATTTGCCCTATTTCGTAGATTTCAAAAAGCCTTCTACCTACCTTCATTTCAAAAGTCACCATTAAACCTAGCATTTCTTATTCGTGAAAAACCGCATAAACTTTGTTTGTTTACATTTTTTGTCATCCTATATGGGACAATGGCTTTCCAATGCTTGCAACCCCTTGGCTGATGGACAAACTGAAGCTTGATCATCAGTATACCTAACTGATTTTATGGATTCCCCGCCGACTTTCATTCTTTTCTTCCGTTCTTCCCATGTATCTTTTATTATTTCCTCCACATATACGTACGTTGAACAGCACACTAGATAATGGACCATTCTGCCTTACATCGACACCTATCCTAACATCGACTATCTGGAAACTTAATCCCTCAATCGCATCTGACAGTCTTATAAATGTACAGATTACGAATATGCTTCCTATCCCTCCAGTCTACTCCTATTTCCTACAATACATTCATTAATTCTACAAAATTCACCGTATCAAACGTCGTTTCGGAATCTAAGGAACAGGCAAATATATCCTGCTTGTCTTCTATGTACCTCGCAATAGGTGACTCAGTACTCCTTTGGTATCACGCCTGCCTCTCTCTTCCCTGAAGGTAAATTCATCGTCTCCTATGTAATCTTTTGCGCTGTTCTCAATCCTTTTGTTGATGATCCTGAGAACCATTTTAGCTGCGCGCGAAAGCAAAACCTATTGTTCTCTGTCCTTTACATATTTAAATTTTCCCTTTCACATATTTCCCTTTTTTACAATAGGAACTAACACTCATCTGACGAAGTCTTCCAGCCAAATTCCTCCCTTCTAAATTTTACGAATAAGTACATTAAAAACTCTTCCTCCCACGTTTTCCTAAATCATTAAGTAGTTCCGCGGTAATTTTTTCTCTACTCCCACGGTGTTATTGATATCAACTCCTTTTAATGTCGTTTCTATCTCACTATCGAGTAAGCCTGAACCTAAGCTATCCTCACCGTGTGCCATAGCCTCTTTCTATGTAAATCATTACTGGCCTAATGCTTTTACCATAGTTCTCCTGTACATTCCTTACATATCTCTTGAATATTTTCAGGTTCAACTTATGTTTTTCCTGAATTATCTTTTATATTTTTCCTAGATTTTCAATCTTAACTTCATAATACTGGTTTCAACCTTCCTGAATAGCGCACTAATTTCACCCTTCCTTCGTAAACTTTCCATGTTTTCGTTATATGTCTTCACCATATTTTTTGCTTCGTTTTATTCCCACCTCAGTTTATTATTTAACTCTATATACTTCTTTCAATATAGCTTTCTTCCAGTACGCTCTCTCGTATCTCTGGTGTTAATGGTTTCAATTTTTTCTTTCTAGTATCCAGCTTCCTAACGTCACTTATAACTTTCCTCAAAGTCTGCTGATGCTCCTTTCTTGTCGTTCCTGTTAATTCTTCCAAGTTACATTTTCTATGCCAGTTTTTAAAGCAGCAAAGCATCATCACTCGGCTTTTATTTCTTTCGGTGATAAGTTGTTTAAATAGAAGCGTGAAACCACCGCACGAAACTCGTTTTTTCCATATTTCTAAATAAACAAAGGTTTGTTGCTTCATTCGACTAATAATATGACACCATATGATGTCATATTATTGATGGGTATAGTTGAAACTTCAACAACAGTGTAGTGAGAGATGTGACTAACTAAACGCAAACTTTTTCCGATACTACGAGCGCCATCTTGGATTTTCCAAGGAATTTTTGAACGACCCAAGTATATTAAGTTATTATCCAATTATTAAAAGTCAAATTTATTACAGAGAAAATGATCGTCTCGAGGTTTGATCAGGAAAACTTATTGAAAGATATGCCTAGTTTTAATAACATTTTTCACAGAATGAATGTTTACGCATTCGAATTTCGAGAACAGTATTAATGAGTATAGAAACCATACATACACAGACCAATGTTTTTTCTTGGTAGGTAATAGTCCATAGATGAAAATTGTTAATTGTCCCAAAGTGGCAAAAGAATTAAGAATGGAATGAGGAAAACTCAGAACATTAGAGGCGTGGAATATTTGCAAAACTTCGTCGAATTCCGACACTGTTCGTATTTTCAAACGGATAATTGTAGTTTTAGACGCCATGTCAATATTCGTAATAATTTTACTCATGTGATGTTTTATGAGTCCTCAACAATCATACAACTTCGATAGATTTACTCACACAACAGAAAGCTTTCTGACGCAAATGAAAAAAAATGTTGAACAGGTAGCAAGACGATAAATAATAGATCTCGCTTTTTGTTGCCTATAAATAATAGAAATAATCCATATATTTGATATGTAGACTCCTTCCGAATGAACGTCGGCATAGTGGAACGTATTTAGAAGCTTAAGGTCTCAAATAGCACGGGCAACCGTTAGCACTGTGTGGCTGCAGGGTCACCCCAGACCTCTGGAGAAAGGAGCCAGACGAAAAGTAACCCACAAAGCGCAGGCTCCGGAGGTATCTCGGAAAGCGCAGGGTATCAGCGGGACGGTAATTTAAGTGGTCTCAAGTAAAAAACACTGGTAGGGAAAACAACGGAAATCACTTTTATTATTGACCCACGAATCCACGATGAAAGGAAGCATGAGGGTTATGAACCCTGGAATTTACGGGATGCGGCACTCCCGAGTAAGTTCCAACGAGCGGCAGGGGGGTTGGCGCAGTCGTCATTTCACGAAACCTTAGCAGATCCGTATCAACAGTACAAGAGGGAAAGACTCAGAAGAGCACCTTGACTGTTATAAGCGGAACATGCTATTTTATAGTACGTACGAGAATCTATTGATATTACTACGGAAAAGGGGAGGAAACAACATTAGGAGGAATTGAGGAATTCCAGAGGCAAAACTTCACGCGAAATATAAGAAGGCAAAGAAATGGTCAATGCAACAGGAAGAAAGTCATCCTGTTGTGAGTGAAAAGGTAGATGAGTAGTTAGTAGTACCTTATGGGGTTGAGAGAAGGTAGATATGGTGGAGAGAATAAATTTTAACCAAATGGGTTACGTACGTACATTAGTTTATATAGCTATGGAAAACATGCGACTAGGATGATCAAAGGATACTTTTTTAAATATAAATAAAAGGCTCAGTAGATGATAACAAATTGAACTGTTGCGATAATTTCTTTTCTATTATTCCATTTAAAGCAAAACTAAATATAATATGTATCTTTAAAAATTTAAATGAAAAATAATGCATACTTTGGGGTTTTATTTATGTTGAATGGTGTTTAGATTCAGTAAAATCTCTAAATATTTTCATTGTCCGAGCTTATTGAAGCCATTTCAAAGAAAATTCATTATATTCACAATTTTAGTTTGTTAAAAGTAAGACATAATGCTAAACTTCATTACTGTGTAGCATTTTTCAAATTATTATATGAATTCGTTATTCTGTAGCAGAATGCAACGTGTAATTATAAATTTAAATTCGGCATATAATTGGATATTCCAATAATTATTCAAATAGCTAGCTCATGTACACGTAAAGCTATTCTTACCGAATTATTCGAGGAATATTAATAATCATAGATTTCAAAATAGTTAAATTGGTATCTCAAATACACCACTTCAATTCATAAAAATAATGATCATGCTGTGTGACCAACCGCAAAGGTGAATCAATACTACGTTAGACGAGAACGCGGTTTTGAGGAAACTTAGTAAAAGTCGGCCAAAAGCGTTGATTTCCAGAAGAAAGCATAAAATAGAGTTTCCCGCTCATGTCACCAATTTCTCTAGCTTTCGATAAAACTGAATGAGAAATTCATACCAACCCCGTCGTTTTTTGAATGAACTGTCTAAAAATAAGCTTTCTTTCAGGAGTTTAACTACGCTAATAAAACCCCAATATGAATAAGAAGGCTGTGCTAAAATTACCTGCCGGTAAGAATTTAATATCATTTTACGGTATACTTACGGAATATTAGCTCATACTTTACAGACGGAGTATATATGGAGGGAAAAAACCACATATTCGCTACAAGCCAACGATATTAATTCCGTAAATATGTTTAAGCTACATTATTGAAACAATAATTTATCCTTGAGTAGTTGATTATAGAGTTTGTTATAGAGTAGTTATTGATACCTTGTTCCTTCTTTTCATATTTTCCAAATACACGCAAAACCTTATTTGGTGAGTTTAAAATCAATTACACCCAAACATTTGGTGAACCTGGGAACGACTTATTAGAAAAATTTAATGAAAAGTATAAGAGGTTGAACATGACAAACTTGGGCGTATTAATGAAAATAAAACGAATATAATGGAAATAAAATTCTTAAAATCACCAAAACCAACTCAGAAATACGAGAAATGTAATTCTCTCATATAACGTGGTTTCTCTTACATTTTGATTATTCTAAATGCATTTCAAAAGATGAATACATACTTGCTTACATATCACTAAAATTGACGGAATTAAACTTCTCAATTCATATAAAGGCAATGAATAATTATTTATGCAATTTAACCTCTAAAGATAATTTTAGACGTTATCTTTATAGTGCCTTGATAGTTAAATTAAAAGCCACAATTTTTTTATTAATTTCAGTAAAATTTTTAACTAAATATATTAAAATAAATGGATCCATCTAAAAAAAGAAATAAAAAATAGGGGGCATTGCAATTATATCAATTTGGCCCGCCACTACCTAACCCACCTCAGAATACTGGTTACAATGGCATTCTAAATAATTAATTTCTTTGTCTTTCTGCGATAATTATAGGATAGTTTTTCCTAAACAAGCATAATGATGAAAAAACATGAAAAATAACTAGAAAACTGTCAACGTATATTAAACATATCAAATCTAAATCCAAACTGGATGACTGTACGTGACTACGACTAACCCAACCTAAAAACTCTGACAACATAGGAACGATGAATGAAAGTTGAGAATATTTCTGTTAAATGTCACTGGTGATTGATGTCGCCAAGATACAGTAAAAAAGAAACAGAATTTTTAGAGAAATTAATTACTAAATCTTATTAATAAATTAAATTACTCATCTTAAACATTTTATTTGGAAAATAAAATTACGAGTATTACGAGTAACGATAATTGATAATTACTAACATTCACATTGGGTAAAAGATCTTATTAAAACCTCGATAAAAAGTGTCCTTAATTTTTGAAAGTGCAGTTGCTAATCAATTATATCCCTTAAATTCATTCGCCTGGGTGATAACTCCGCAAGTATATTTAAATATGAGTGATAAGTTACTAGATACGTGTATGTAGTATAATTCTCACCATCACATTGAAAATATTACGTAATAAATCCCAAAGCAGACGGATTCCCTCAGATCAGTCTTTCAACTCGGTGATGTATCCACGACAAATTGAGAAGGAAACAAACTGCTCTAGAATTCTAGAAAATATGTTGGCGAGAAAATGACATTTTCACGCAGCCATTAATTTTGAATGGAGCTCGCGGTATCAGGGAATTTTCCCATTTTGGGAAATTTGATGGTCCAGTTACCAGGCTACTGAAGATCGAGTGGGCCATTATTTACCATAATGATCGGGGAGATGGGGAAAGTGATCATCCCTTGGTCCGCTGAAGGCGACGCACTAAAAGCGAATCAGGCCCCCCACAGCGCCCATATATATAGGAGGTCCCACAGAGGGACGCTTAACAATTAGCAGCCGAAATTCACCGTAGAACCTTGCGCCATGAAGACTCAAGTGAGTACTTGAAATGCTTTGTATTACTTCCCTTTTCCGGTAATTGACAAAATATTTCTTAGCTTTAATATCAGGTGCACCTTTTTATTAACAAAAAAATATGTATGGTAATTAGATTACATATTTAAAATGGAAAATGTTATTTAGGTTCAATATTTTTAGCAAATATAAAAAATAATTTACGAACATATAAATGATAATTTAATAGAAAAGTGTATACTTTTTTTAACGGTGCATAAAGAACATTTGATTGCAATATTTCAGAAAAAGAACTCTCCCCACAGTTTTAGAAGAATTAAATTAGTCATATGCATCGGAAACTTTAACTGTTTTTAAAATTACCTTTTTATTTTTGTGGCGTGTAACAGTAGAATTGCAATTAGCTACTATTGGTATGTAATTTGAGGAATTATATGGCATCGTCCAAATAACGTTCTTCGGCATTGCTCCTTAATATACTGTGGAAATATTTCCCGACTGAATTTTCACCAAAAATATCCTTTTTCTCCTTCCCTACCAAGACAGGTATCACTACCTATTTCGTTTTCTATTCTGCCATTTTCATTTTTGCCATTCTTCTTCACAGCCTCATCTTACGAGCCTCCCATCTACGCCTATCCTCCGATCTTAAAGAATCAGGTTTGAGATCCGTACAAACTATTAACCATTACCATTTTTTCATAAATTTTTCTTTACATTTTCACTTATGCTCATCTGTCTCCGCCCCGTACGACTTCCATGGCATAACATACTTCTTCATTCACTTTATTTACCACATTGAAACTGTAGTAAAAAAGACTTCTGAAATTATTAAAACATTCTTTTCTACCATTCATTTCTTATTTTATGCCATCCAACTTTAACCCAGGTGGCCTAATCGGAATAATATCTGTTTTTTTTAAGTAACAGAACTATTACATTTCTCAAAACATACACTACTCCTTTTTAATATTTTAAGATTTATCCCATGACCATATTATGATTTCTTGAACTAATAACACATTTCTTTAAATATGGTTACGGACATCGTTAAATTATCTCTCCCTTCGATGCAACCAATAACCCTAAATACTTCTGCTGTACTCTGTAAATTCACCCGCAGGTGCTCACTCGTCTATTCGTGGGCGGAATCGCTCTCATCCTGTGTGTGGCCGTGGCCGCAGCCCATTCCAGGCGACGAGGCGAGGGGGACTTCCGGCCCCTGGACTACGGCCTCAGCCGGCAAGACGCCGAGGGTGAGGCAGGTGGTCTATCAGACTCGGTCGCCTCCGCAAGCGAAGACGGAGCCTACGGCGGTTGGGGCTCCAACCCGGGCGACACCTCGGGACAGGGAGCAGGCTACTCGGGACCGGGAGATGAGTCGTACTCGGCCCAGGGGAGTACTGGGTCCCCCCAGCATGCGGTCTCCGTCACCACGAAGGAGATCCCCGTGCCTGTGCCGCAGCCCGTCCCCGTCCAGTTGGTCAAGAACGTACCATACCCAGTGCTCAAGAACGTGCCTTACCCCGTGGAGAAACCTTACCCTGTAGTCGTTCCGAGACCCTACCCCGTACCCGTGAGCAGACCGGTGCCCTACGCTGTCGAGAAGAAGATCCCATACCCTGTGCACGTACCATATAGGGTGCCGGTCCCCCGACCAGTGCCGATCCACGTCCCGAGGCCTGTGGCTGTTCCAGTGTCCAGGCCTTACCCTGTTAGGGTGCCGCACCCTGTGCTCACGTACAAGAACATTCCGTATTACGTGCACTCCCAATATCAAGGCGCCGGAGGTCAAGGACACGGGAGCCAGGCCAGCCAGCTGGGACAGGGCCTTGGGAGTCAAGGAATCGGAGGCAGTGGCTACGGAGGCAACGGGCTAGGAGGCCAAGGATTTGGAGGTCATGCCATTGGAGGTCAAGGCTTCGGAAGTAGTTCCCTGGGAGGTCATGGTGCCGGGGTTAATACTATGGGAGGCCATGGATTCAGAGCTCCTATTTCTTTGGGAGGGCATGGATTTGGGGGTCATGCCATGGGAGGTCACAGAGCAGCAGGCAATTACTTGGGAGGGCATTACGTAGGAAGCAATACCTTAGCAGGTCAGGGATTCGGGGGTCATTCTATTGGAGGGAATGGCTTAGGAGGGAATAGTTTCAGGGGAAATGGCTTCGGAGGTCACGGAACTGTAACGCACGCAGCAAGTCAAACAATTGCAGGGCAAGTGTTTGGGGGATATGGGCATGGGATACAGGAGACGGCAAGTCAAACAATTGGAGCTGTTGGTGGACAAGTTCAACCCTTAAGCTTTGCAGGAGGACGATCCAGTACGCACCAAGGTCAGCGTTGATCACTGATTTTCCATCAGTCATAATCCTTATTAATACAATATGTATAATATTATTATATAATATACTATTGTATGATAATAATTAATTTCATCACAAACTAAAAGAATAAGAAGAAGTAATTTCGAGAAACTCACGACGAATGGTGGAAGTTACGAGGCCAGGAGGCCGCTTGGTGTCGGTAGAGCTACTTCCAAGCCAAGTTATAGTATATACGGCTTCCCTGGTAGATGAAGAATTCTACTTGCTCCAGTTTCACTCCTCGAATTATTATACCAGCCTTTAGTTTCTTTCTTCCACACACATGAATTTAACTTTTTTCGTCATGCTGATCATACTGTATAGTCGAAGTACTTGATCAATCGTATTCAGAGTTGCCTGCACGTCCTCTTGGGCTTCTTAGGAACTGACATGTCATCTGCTAACCGGAGGATGTCAACTTCTTCGCCAATCGACTTGACGGTCTTGTAATTGGGAAATCTGAACGCATGGTTATATCTTTCGCTCGCTCGAGGAGTGATTTGGAGTGAAGAGGTGTACTTCCCTAATTATCGGGCAAATTGATCGTGAATTGGAAAAAATGGCATAACTCTAAGAGCAGCGATCTACTTTATACTTGATGTATGCAGAAATTTGCTGCTCGTTAACTGATTAAAAAAACGGAATTCGTTATTATGAGTAGCGCATGAAAATTATTACAGGGGCTAAGCTAGAAAACACTCAAGGAGCGGAGGTTAAATTACATATTAAATCTCTTGCATAATTTGGAAGGATGTCTCTTTAGGAAAGATGTTGAAAATGAATTATTGGCCCCATCATAGGGCGGTAGGCGAGATCATGCCAATAAAATTAGAGATATTAAGTGTAAAACAGATTTAAGATATAATTTTCCCCGCGAACGATAAGGGGTAAGACAGAATAACGTTGTCCACCCGCGCTAGAGGGAAAGAATATTTGGGTCAAAATTAGTCCAATTCACCCTCTGCCAAACACCCTAGAAGATGCTTGCAGGGTACTGAAAATTGTTTAAAATAATGAAATAATGTAATTCTTTCAATGCGAGAAAGTCAGTATTTCAGTCTCTCGTGTGAAATGAGAATTTTTTCAAAATATGAAATTTGCGAGGAGGATTCATAAAAATATTTTCGGTTAAATAATTATTAATATTGATATCTTCCCGTATTATGCATATTTTGGACAGACACGGGCTATACAATGTTACAACAATAGCTCCTAGCTTCCCCTAGCAAAAACAATCTAAAATCCCATACTACAATAGGTTTCTTTTCAATTCGGTATACTTTCTTCCTCCCTACATGTCTTCTTACATGCCTATCCTATTCCTACCTCGTTTGCCTGACGTTCTCCCCTCCATCTCAGTCTGCAACACACTATCACCAATGAAAATTTTCTGCATCCGTCTTTCCTGTCTTCTCTGGATTTCTTCCAAAAACCCTTTTCTCACCTACTATGCCTCGCACTTCCACGATTGTTTACCTTTCTCTCCGGTTCACCTATTTCATCCTTCTCCACACCCACATTTCCATAGCTCCAATCTACGCCTATAAATTTTCCGGGCCGTAGAAAACGATGCTCCATTTTAAAGTTTTAACAAGTCTTTTCTTGACGTCTTTACCCGGCGCGGCGTGCCTGCCATCGACTGCCTCAAAATTGGGAAAGTTTTTTTACCTGACGCAATTCTTCTACTTATGTCCATACCATTTTTACCACGTTGGTTCTAAACACTACCGAGTTAGGTAAATTGTTTCACCTGCTCTAGTTTAAGTTTTATGTGTAATTTAGACCTTGTCTCTCTCGTAGACCTAATGATATATGTTTTGTTTGCAAAAATCCGCATTCCATACCCATCGCATTTACCTTATAATGCACTTAGCATTGCTGGAAAACCATAGGCTCCTAGAAAACCAAAGCTTGAAGGTTGAATGGGGCCAGGAAAAACGTTTGTAACCTTCATTGCAATTATTTAATCTGTTTACAGTCAAAATAAATAGGATGGTAAAATTAAATAAGTCATTTAAGCTAATTAACTAACTTCTATACATATGTTCCTATCTGTTGAAAAAACTAGAAACCAGCAATAAGCTCAGTTATCCAGTTCTGGAAACCATACGTACGGGTTGGACAATTCTCGCAGGTATTTTTCGAAACCTAGGCATCAGGACTGGACTCGATCTCTTACTACGATTAACTAAACACTTCTCTCGTATGGAATAAAGGTGTAATTGCCATTAATATGATAATCTTTACCTTAGTGTCGTGCTGACAGCACTTCATTCTTCAACCTAATTGTGTATTTCTCTGAGGTGTGATATTATTTTGTCTTCCTTTTCAATTTTATGCAATTACCTCCGCCTATTTTGGCGTTTAAGCCAGGTTATAATCTCGCCATCCATCCTGGAAACTCTACCACAGTCATTCAATTTCCCTAAATCGTGTTCCCGTCCTTCACCCCCGCAGCTTCCCAACCTGCCCACCCATCCTCCCCCACGCCCCCCTTCACCGAATGGATCCATTCTATTTCTAATGATCCCTCTCCCTTTGTCTCCCTCTTCGGCCGAGAATCCAGGTTTCACCGGCGGGGGGTCGTATGCTCAGGGAGCAGGACAGAAATCCCCGGGGGCCGATACCTGGCCACCTCCTTCCGCGGGGGCACGCGGAGGACGATCGGTCGTCGCCAACGGCGGAGGTGGGAGCGAGGCCACAGGACGGCAGCGGGGCGAGGAGGGGACCGCCGGAGGGGACTTCACGCCCAGCCACGCGACCACCGCCTACCACCGGACCGCGGGGGCCGGCGGAGAGTCGGGCGGCGGATTCCTCAAGGTCAGCGCCGGTCAGTCAGGGGCGAGGAGGACAGGACAGTTCGGCGGGCACTACTTCGGGAAGAGGCACTCATGAGTGGTGGGGGCCGAACGACCAAGGAGATAAACCTGTGATTCCGTCGCTCTCACTTCTTCATGATCAAAGACTGATTCCTGCAGTCGGAAAGCACGTCTGCTGTGCCTCCATGGCTGAGAGTGATAATTATTAATGTGCCTGCAGTGGCCACCTAAGACAACTGCCTTCATCACAAGGACATGAAATTGAGAAAACTAAGAGTGAATAGAAGTCTTGCCTCCACTTGCAGTTTACATTGGCGCAAGATTTACATCGTATAAGTTTAGAACCTAATCAAATCGGACTTAAAGAAAAACAATTTTCAGTTGCATTATTGCAATAGAAATACTTGTTATCTTCGAAAAACAAATGAAATTCGTTAAAAATTGAATTCTAAATCACTTCATAAGGTCATATAAATTATTTACTCTTTTGTCGTAGAGATATATTGAAAGGAATGGCTACGATCATATAACATTCAAACAAACAACTATTTCATTTCCGTGAAGAAATTATACAAAATGTTTTCGTGATATATTTCTGATATTATTGATTTCCCAAGACTGTAACTGATTATTGCGTTTTGTTAATTTTTATTGTTATCGTTCTTAAACCTGCATTCTGCGGACTGCCATATTGCATATTTATGCTTCTGAATAAATTTTTTCAAAATAATATTTGTGAATTGGTTGCTATACATGTGTATTTTGTTATGTATTCAGTTTTGATAAAACGATTCCAGCCCAACTTTCATTGAGTGAGTGAGGAAGGGAAAAAATAACTTGAGAATTATTCTCATATCCCATGCACAGTTCCATATCAAAGCACAAGAGTAAATAAGGAAGAAACTATACAATTCACATCAGTTTTGTAGTTTTACTTCATCTTCCTTCGATTCTCTACCGCACTTCGGAATCAATCATTTATTTACATGACAGATTTCTTTTGATGAATACAGCGTAAGAAGAAACGATCGGTCCGCAGGATGGTCTGATAAATAAGGAGGCCATGGACTTGAAGTCACTCAGTGCATGAAAAAAGGGCATAAGCACAAGTTTTTTCTCCGTGCGAAGCCTTCTGACTACCACTGAACTCAGTAGATAAAAATTTATAATTGTCATTTGGGAGTTTCATACATTCTTTAATTAACCCAAATCGGAAGCCGAGCTCCAAATTTTGCTTACGGTATGGAAAAATATAGACTAAAGAAAGGCACGCATTTACAGAAAATCCAAAAGTAATTTAGTTGTAATGAAAGCAGTTATAAGGAGAACTATAAATTTCAAAACAATATTAATTAGTCGTACCTTCTACTGTATATTTGCAACGCATTTTACAGAACATTGAGAAATCTGCCGAAATAATTTGCAATTAGTACGGTATTTTGGGGGGATGATCTGTTCTAAAATTAGGTTTAAAATAAATTTTGAAATAAAATTTCACGGGTTCTTTGTTTCGCTACTGTACAATTATTTCAGGAGTTTTTTCAGGTGGTCTTAACTTTATAATATTTATCTTAGACCTTCATCATCTTACTTATGATTTAAAAAGAAAAAATATGACAAATTAACACTTTTCTTGTTCATAAAAATGTTCTTTTCTTGTTAAATTAACAAATTTACTTTTCAGTATTGCACCTAATAGAAGTGCAATTTGGAACGAAAGATACTGGAATCCACATAAATGATGGGCAACAGATGAGAATGCTTAACTCTATATTAACTAAATAATCAAATTGACCCACATATTAACGTCCTCTGACGAACGGGGAATAGTCGATTATGTAAAAAATTACAATGAGTCTTACCCAGATAAAGGACGAAATAAACATTTGTTTCCACAATGGCCGTGGCAGTACATATCCAATTATAAAAAGCACTTTACCAATCTAATAGAGAGACAATAAAATAGAATCCCGGCATAGAGCAGAAAGACTTTACGTACGCTGTCTCGTGGACTTCAACATCCTTGATCTGAGGACAATGCTGCTGATATGGTCGCCACCTTTGGTGGAGCATGCCAAATGTTTTGCTCAATCCTGAGAAAACGAAGACGTAGGAAGGCAACAATGGCGTGACTACGAAATATCTGCGAACACTCCTACCGTGCCCTCAAACTTATTTCTCACGACACCTGCGCTTGTTATCCCTCCGGATAATGTGAGCTCAAGGATTGCATAAGAAATTTCTATTGCCCATTCCAATCTCACTTATTTTTCACTATGTAAGGAACAATAAGTACTCCTACGTAGGCACATGGAGTGCCCGTTTAAGCTAATCTTCCTTATGGTCTGGCATAATGTCAGGAACCAATTCAGTGAATGCATTCTTTCAAACACTTCCCTTTTTATAGTTTTGAAAGTGATTGTTTCAGCGTAATGAACTGCCAATGAACTACGAAAACTTTCGTTACTGGCGTGATTCATATTAATTGTAACACTTTATTTTACTTGTTCTAAGTGATTCCCAAATATGATCTTCTTATTTCCCATGAGTTTTAAGTCAATTGTTCGAATCTACTGGTTCGAATCTACCTGTTTATATACTCAAGGTTTCACCCACGGAATATTTTGGCATTCCAATTAGAGTTTCATGGAAAGAATTATCAAAAGATTATTTTCTCCTTTATCATTTAATACTAATTTGAAATTAAATTAATATCCGAGCAAAGATCAGCGTATTAGTATAGAAGTACAATAGTATAAAAACGTGCAAATCCGTAAGAAATTTAGTGATTGGCCTCTACAATTCAATCCGAGCAATTTTTAATAATAGCCTACGATGAATTGAAGCAATCGCTGCCGATACCGTTGATAAAGACTCTGAGCAGCATACTCCAGTTTAGTGGCTAAACATAACATAGGAAAAAAATAGCCGAAGACGTTTAATTTGACACAATGTAAAAAGAGACGTTTCAGGCGTGATATCATGGAATATCATGATTAATTAAAAATTGGCAATTTTCCACAAATAAAATTTTTTAAATACGACCGGTTCCGATGTAACTACATCATCTTCAGGTCTGAAGATGATGTAATTACATTGAAACCGGTCGTATTAAAAAAAATTATTTTTTGGAAAATTGCCACTTTTAATTAATTGACACAATGTGTTAAATATGATACTCTGGAACAATTTTATGGTTATTCTATCTGGAAAATTGAAGAAAATCGGTGAGATACTTCTTATACTCCTCCATTTGACGCACAAGCCATAAAATAACTCTGCTGTTCCGGGCGCAAATTGGTTTCTTTGAATTTTAACTTGGAGTCCGTTCCTCCTGTTGCGGAGGACACACGTTCTTCCCATGTAAGTTTAAAAAATGCTTATGGATCATATTGAGATTTCTCTAATTTTTCCATTACAATTTTAATCGAAGGATTCCAAGATTAGAATTAGTCCCAAGGTATTAGATATATTTCAAATGCGGTAGACTCGCCGTAAAAGTAAATCTTAATTCATGCTTATAATGCCTACTACAGCCCGTCTAGTCAAGTCATGCTCACACAAGCAATTGAGCACATTCTCTTAATGGACCATTCCATGATCAGCGGGACATTTTAATCACTGATCTTTGACATATGTAACATTTAAAATAACTAAAACCTTCTTTGAACAATAGTGTGTCTATCTGGAAAGTACGGAAGTGCCTTGTTAAAACTGCATCCATTCTTATAGAAAAAGCTGTTTATCGTAATATTATGTAAACATTGAACCATATTATTGTTCAATTGAAATTTAAAAAAAGGAAGACCTTATAAGTAAAAAAACAAAATAGGGCATATGTAATGTACATGTATTCGCATTATAATTAAACTGTGTAATAGGAAAACGAGGGGAAAAAATAGAGCAGGTAGAACAGTTTACATATCTCGGAAGTGTTTTGGACCAATACGGTCAAAATGGTAGGGACGTAAGGAGAAGAATTACGCTAGGCAAGGAGGCTTTCTCAAGGAGGAGGGAGTTGATGACGGGGACGTTGAGTAGGGATGTTAAGACAAGACTCGTAAAAACTCTGATATGGAGCGTAGCTATGTACGGAGCGGAAACCTGGTCACTGGAGCAGGAGGATAGACGTAGATTGGAGGCTTTTGAAATGTGGGTGTGGAGAAGAATGGAGAAGGTGAAATGGACCGAAAGGAAAACAAATTAGGAAGTACTAGAGATGGTGGGTGAGGAGAGGGGTTTGTTGAGAGAAATCCTATGGAGGCAGGAAAAATGGATGAAAGGCGTATTGAGCAGTAGTGGAATGCAGAAGAAGGTAATAGAGGGGAGAATGTTGGGCAAGCGAGGTAAGGGCAGGAACAGGATAGGGATGTTGGACGGGATGAAGGGAGGAAAGAAGTACACCGAGATGAAGAGGGACCTGATATAGATTAGTTTACTAGGTGGGGAGTCACAAAATGTTTATTTGATAGTTGTGTCTATCCAAAAACCTACCTTAACCGGTAGATTACCTAAAAAAATAGGAAAACATGTATTGGAAGGACATACCGATTCAGATTATTTTAAATTGAGCCATCGCACACGTTTCTCCCCTTTAGGTGGCTTAGGCAGTTAAGTATTAGTAGGGAGAAGCCAAATGAGAGAACTGGCAATTATGGAGAGCACTTGCTTCCGTAACTGATAGAGAAACCTGGATGCATGAGTTGCTGAATGGAAGTCCACAACTGGAATCTATGTGGTCATCATCAGCAGAGATCACTAAAAATTGCATCCCCCGCGGAGTGGATTGCTCCTAACGTGCGTGTTCCTTAACAAGTTGGAATTTAAAGGTGATATTAAATTCCTGGTATCCTCAATCACACAAATGAACACAGCAATAAGCCCAAAAGTTGGATTTTTCAAAGTAAGAGAGTAGAGTTCGCCTCATACTTAAGCCCTACGGCACGTGAAATCTCACATCAGGGAACAGTTTCTTTACCTGTACCGCCTGTGTTCCCTCAGAAAGATCCGACGGACAGGAAAAATAGCACAGAATGGGTGTTTTTCGTATTTGAACCCTGACCCTGCCCTATGTACACCATCCGAAGGTTCCGCCCCAATCCCACGCCGAAGCCAATACCACCCTAATTTGCTCGGCCTCACCTACTTTGTGCCTTAATTGATGCGTCCCTAAACCCTTACACTCAAAAGTTGACTTGCATGAATGTGCCATGAAATGGAGTTGAATTTTTTCTATAATTACAAATCTTCTCCAAAAGATACCATGTTTTGGCATGCACAATATTAAGAATGTTTGAGAAAATATGTTATTCTAATCTATAGCTTCATGTACATTTTGTCGGAAAATCTAGGAGTAATTTTTGGCAAATTTTCATAAATGGTTAAATACATGTCGTTGAGCAAAATACATACAATTCATAATACTTTTCCAAAATAACACAAAAAATAATGAAATGGCTTTAAGAATCTTATTGGTATTATTTTTTAGGACAGGCATAATATTTCCGCGATACAGGTAACTATGTAAAAATTTCGATTCGACCTATTCTACTAGTATATCACAAAAATATACCACACATAGGTATGCCGAAAACCCTTGGTGTGTCAGTGCATTGAATAATTGTGTATTATAATTTTGAATGGTGGGACCATCATCATATTGGTACATCAGGTAACTTCAGCTAAACACAGAAACACATTTAAAAGAGAAACTCACTGGGTATCGAATTTTCGGTGGTCTAACTACCTTTCTCAGTTTCGTTCCTTCCTCCTCTTGAGGAAGGTGGTTGGACCACCGAAAATTCGATACCAAATGAGTTTCTCTTTTATGTTTTTCTGTGTTTTTGTCTTGGTCTACTAGTGCTGATTCCATTGACAATATTATTCTCGTCCGTGAGACGTGCTGATCTGCCTCGTCACGACCTGTTGTAATCTTCCACCGAGCCGTGGTGACGTCCTTCCAATGCAGATTTGAGGCGGGGAAAGTGGGAGAAGTCTGGTGAGGCATTGTCTACAAAATTTGGATCCTCACTCACATAGTCGAGAAGTTCATGGCAGATCCGCGTGCAATTTTCCTCTTTGCTCGTCCGAGAACACTTGCGGCATCAACTTCGTACTGACCTTTCTCATGCCTTTTTTTTCGGTCACAAGTCGATGCACATCACTTTTATGAATGCCAAGTTCATCAAAAACCATGTGAACCTTTAATCTGCGATCCCTGTCCAACAAATCCTTCACTCTTGTAGCATTTTCATCGCTTTTTGAGGTCGAAGGACGTCCTGAACGTTCGTCGTCTTCAGTATCTTCTCTACCCTCCCGAAACAACTTGTGTCAATCAAAAATACCCTACCTATCTGCCCATAGCGTTATCACCATAAGCTGCCTTGAACATGGCATGCGTCTCTTTCTCTTTTTTCCCATTTTCAGGCAAAATTTGATAGCCAACCGCTATTGCAATAACCGGTACATGACGGAGCGTTACGAGGTCACGTTATGGAGGTTTCGGAAACGAACGATCGGCACTCCGCAAAGTCTGGAAGCAAACTGCCATCGGCCACCAACCTTTACTGAGACTCCCCACCCCTGAACCCGATTCGATTGACCCGAGCCCTTTGGGATTGAATTAACATAATATTTCACAGAGAGGAGGTAAAATTAGTTTACCTGTGCAACATAGCATATCCGATTCCGGAAGGTCATTGATTTTAGTTAAAAAAACATAAACACAGTATTAAACCCAAAGGTCGGTTTGGTAGATGATGGTAGAGTTCACCCAGTACTAAGCCCGACGGCGTGTGAAATTCACACATCAGGGTAGGGTATTCCTTGTGCCGGTTATGGTTTCCCAGGAAGATCTGGTACCCGAAACATCACGTAACTTGGGTGGAGTTGCAGGTGCCCAGAGTGCCTTGCCCGGGAATCCGACCCGTGACCCTCCAGTCAGTAGTCCAACGCTCTACCCCCTGGACTACTGCGACCCAATGATTTTAGTTATAGAACTTTAATTTTGAATTCACAATTATTAGAATGTATCAAAGCAAAGCTGAGGAAAAAATAAAGATTAAAAACAAAGTCGAAATACCCTTACTTCATAAATGGTAACTAGGAGAAATTGCGGGAGAAATTACAGAAGCTAGTTGCAACGAACGGACCCACTACATTGAAATACATAGAAAATGAGTTTTGGAAATCATATCAAATCTGAAATTTAACTGTTTTAATATGATGAGTTCTACGATTTAAAGTTCATTTCTCAGGAGCAAAGCCCTTTGCACATTACATTATTCTTAAAAATGAGGTCCCTCCGATGAATGGTTTTTGAATCGGTCATCAGGTAAATATGCAAACACACAGGGATGATGTTTTCAATATTCGAACGAATAGATCTCAAGAAAACAAAGACGGTATCTGCTTCGCCGGTCACTTCTATTAAACAGACGTAATTACATTACACTGTACCCTGCAAACCACCGCTAGTGTGTGATTACACACCAGCCTACTCTTGACCCAAATTACTTCCCCCTCCCCAGCGCGGTCGGACAACGTTATTCTGATCCCTCATCGTTCGTGGGAAAACTGATATCTTAAATCTATATGTTCTACACTCTATCTCGCTAATTTTATTTACGTCATCTCTCCCACCCCAGTAGATGGGGCTAATAATACATTTTCAACATCATCACTAAAAGGACATTCTTCCAATTTAAACAAGAGGTTTAATCTGTAATTTAACCTTCTCTCCGTGAGTGAGGCCTCACCTAGTCCCTCTAATTATCTGATACGCTATTCAGTTTAACAACATTTTACAAATCTAGCTCCTGGACGCTGCACACGATCTAATTCGGTAACAAGGGGTTGATAATTTAATATCTCACGTGATGAGCGGACTACGTACTTCACTTAACATGCTGATGAAACACGATTCCTTCCAAGAAACTAAATCGGACACTTCCCGATATGCTCAAATAGGCGCAGATTCGAGGACCACCAGTTGAAGATTAACATAAGAACCTCCGCTTTCACATAACCTCGACCGTATGCCGTACCAAGTCAACCATGAAACGGCGGAGCTAAAGAAGCTACAATCGTTTCCCTGACCTTCAGCGATCTCTATCTCCGAAATTATTCAACTGAAATGGTATTTCACAGGCAAAACATTTTCCATTTGGATCTGATGTAAATGCGTTCACATCAATGAGTAAAAATCTAAATTTTCCTCAAAGGAAACGGGAGCAAAAGAATTTCTTGAAGTATTTATGATAAAACGGGATAAATGCATGCCCTTTGGATTCATTTCTCTATCATTCTATGATACTTTGGACATAGAAAGAGAATGCATGCCGGAATTATTGCCAAAAAATCTTGGGACCTTTTCAGCAGTGCAACATTGTAGTGCAACCCATTTTTAAGTATGAATGGTTCGTCGAATAAATATCAGCTTTACGGATTTGGGACCAACGGTCCGCCTCCGCTGACATTGCATAACAGTGATCGCTAAACCATACGCAGTGAGTGCTCGGCAGCATTCTTCCTACCCCCTTGTGTGAGACACGATCCCCCATGATCTCCAGGTAGATACACTACACTTGGGAAATACTTTGTCGGGTGTCCTTTAGGCATTTCCATATAATGTATTCTTAGCAATTCCTCTCGCTCTCGAAACGTAATCAATGGAATCTTCACGGAAGTGCCCCTCATGGCGGGCGGGTCTCCCATGGGGACCCTCGGCAAAGCGACAACAAAGGGGAAAGTGAGGCTTATTAGGATGGTGAGAACTGGCTGCGAAGGCCCCGGAAAATTTCCCACGCAAAAGGTATGTAAAGGCCCGATACAGGATTCTGCCGCTCAAACCACCTCTGCGACCCCACTAAGGAACGACCATGAAGCTATTTGTAAGTCATTTTCCCTAATAACGAGCGAAAAATATTTTTAAAGAGTTCCTCAATCGTACTGGTTAATTATCGTTTTGGAAGGTGATTGTTCACAGTGTTTTTTATGATTTCTGTCGTTCAAAGTGTGCAGAATTTTTCCAAAGTGATCTATGTATTGTGTACTGTATAAATGCTGATAACAGTTTTGTGTCCAATGGAATTCAAAAACGATTTTATTTTTTAAAATCTGGAATAAAATATTACTTCTTTTTACCATCTATCAGGATATTTCTCAGCGACTTAATATGCGGATCATATCGTAGGGTATTTTTCTGGTCTCCGGAGGACGATTTTAGTTCCTCACTCAAGCATAAACAGATCAAATAGGATGCAGAATGTCGCGGGGAATTGTTCGTAGCAAAAATGCATCATAAACTTCTTCTTTCTTGATCGCAATTTTCTCCCTGCGTTTAAGAAATTTTAAATTTGCTATGGAGGTTACGAGCAGTATATCCCCTTGATAGGGCTTTGAAAAAAACACCCACATGCTGACTACTAGCCTACTTGAGTAGACAACGAAATTTTATACGTCAACCGAGTCTATTGGGAGTAATTAAATTTAATTATTTCAAACGTTTCCTACACATACATATCGAAGTTCTCCATTATACTTTCTTGTCAATGTTGCGTATATTTGACATCAGTTTCTGCCTAATAAACGACAATAATTTTTTTCAACTAGTCAACATTGATGTTAATTCGTTCGTCATGGTGGACGGTATTATAAGAGGTCAGAATGGAGGCAGAGTTGAATAATGTTTAATCGTATTGCAGAATGTTCAAGCATTTCGTGTCACGTTAGGTTGGGCTCAGAAGTGATACAGGGCTAGTCCCTGGGTCACCAAAAACCTGCATTGATTTATATCCTATAAAATTAGAGATATTATCATTGAATATACTTATTAAGCTAAAACTGCAAAATCACTGTTGGAATTGATATATATTCGAAATATATTTACCTGAGGATTAAATGCCTTTGGAATCAGCTTTACCAATCTTAGGTTTCATAATAATATGAAATATTTTTTTCATTCCGAGGAATACAGTAGCATTAATTGACCAATCAGTCAGTTCATTCAGTTTTCTTTGTCCCACAAGTGGTGCTGGACAAACCC
Source organism: Hetaerina titia (assembly GCA_037158775.1). Lineage (NCBI taxonomy): Eukaryota > Metazoa > Arthropoda > Insecta > Odonata > Calopterygidae > Hetaerina > Hetaerina titia. Next base: position 13,852,709 of record CM073770.1, read on the forward strand.
ACTCGTGCATAAGTAAGGGCAAGGTTTGATGGACTTGTACTTATGGTCGTGTGCTGTTCGTATTTCATCCTTCCATTAAGAGGATTAAATCAAATTTAGGACAGATGCAATGTTTTTGGCTTACGCAAAAGTAAGCATTCAGCGTACATTTCAATCTCAACGAGTAGTCACTTTTAACGACCGAAATTGCTTCCTCTCCCCCAGACGGCCTGCATCCTCGCCGCGGCGATGACCCTCGCGTCTTCCGAGGAAGACGACGGCACCTCCAAGAAGCACGGGAAGCGGGGAGTCTTCGGAGTCGGCTACGGGACGGGCTACAGCGGGGGATACGGGGGTCAGTTCTTCGGAGGAGAGAGCTTGGTGGGCGGACACGAGATCTCGAAGACGGTAACCATCGAGAAGCAGGTGGCCGTGCCCGTGCCGCACCCCGTGCCATACGCCGTCGTCAAGAACATCCCGGTGCCCGTCCCGCACGCTGTACCGTACCCCGTCGAGCGACCCTACCCCGTGGCCGTCATAAAGCCGTACCCCGTGCCCGTGGACCGGCCAGTCCCTTACCCCGTCGAGAAGAAGGTCCCCTACCCCGTGCACGTCCCCTACAAGGTCCACGTGCCACTCCCCGTGCCCGTGCACGTTCCAAAGCCCGTGGCCGTGCCCGTGCATGTGCCGTACAAAGTGCACGTTCCACACCCTGTGCCTGTTTACAAACCGCTGCCAGTGTTCGTGCCAAGCCACGGCCCCCACGGGTCCTACGGGAAAGGCCTCTTCTACGACGGCGGCGGATACGGCGGCGGATACGGAGCCGGCTACGGACCCCACAGCGGGTGAGTGCCTCACGGAGACGTGCGTTGCGGAGCTTTTGAGATCGCCGCGAATCGAGGGACACTTGCCAAATCTCCGTTCTGCGAACAGTTCCGAACTTCGCGCCAAAAGACCGCGAGGACTTTCTGCGTCATTTGGGGTCTTTCCGCTCGAAACGTGTGAAAATTTCCGCAAGGCACATACTCCCCCAGGGAGGTGGGTGCACCTCGAATTCTTCGAGATGATCTCAATTTCGCTAGTTCGAGGGTCACCGGGTGCTCCACGCACACACGAGCGGTTCTTTTGGAGGCAGGCCACCTGGAGCTGCCGAGAACCTGGAATCGACTCCGCCGCGCGATTCTGTGTTTGACAAATGGATAGGAGTGACCTCGAAGAAATAACACCCGCCGCCGCATCCCTCCCACGACCCACTTCCCTCCACCCTTTGCTCTTCTGCCCTTTGCATGGTGGGTAAGTGGTGCTTGGCGCCCCGCTTCTCCTGCTGCGGATGGCGCAACACAACGCAGATCTCAGAGCAACTCCCTCAATCACTGGATGCACAGTTCAGGACTTATCAAACTCAACTCCGAATGTGTGATTGTATTATAAAATATGTGAAAATAAAAATATTTTCATGGATGTATGTTTTTGATTTTAATGTCGTTGTAGAAGAGAAAAAAGGATCAAATGAGTCCCACGTGATTACAATTTTGTACACTCAGAGAGTCCAATATTTAAAAACATAGATTTTGAATGTCTTATAAGCGCTAAGGTAATATTATCCACGTTGAAAATTATCAACACAATCCCCATCACTGAAAGACACCAGTATATTTTGCATATACCCTTCACCTAAAATATGACCGTTCACGTTGGGCTGAATTAATATTGGCGTCCTGGTAAACGAGGTTTGACTTCACACTAGAATTGTTGAGAAATTAATCTGAGATGAATTAAATAATTCATAATAATTTTGTCGTATCCCACCACGTCTTCGCAGGGGATATGGCGACAATTGATACCCACGAGTCGAGTGGCTGCCTCGTGGTTAGTAGCGAGGGTAACCCGGGAGAAGAAACGTAGACAGAGGATTGCGGGATACAAGTTTATTGAGTAAATGACTTGCCCAGATTAAAGATTCCCCAGTCAAAAGTATTGCCCGTCCCTTGTTGCAGCGGACGCTGCAACTGCCCTACATCCGCCAAGCTAGCACGACAACCAACCAACCAACGACCCCCCCGTTTCGGTGTCACCTCCTTATATCGGCTCCGTCAGGTCCGACGTCATCTTCATTATCTCCCCGCGGTCAATGCCCGCTGGGTGAGCATCGTGGTCATCAGTCCCACTCACGCTCATGTGAGATGTCATCACTCCGCACTCTGGACCCGTGCACCCTTCCTCGTCACAGGTACTACTCATCCTGATAACTCTAGAAAGGGTCCTGAACTCAACATCACACGCCTGCGACTCATAGACGTCAGGATGCTACACCTCCCCCCTTAATCAGAGAGAAACTAGTGAGAAATTGTTTCTCTCGACCCATACAATATTAATACAAAAGTCAACTGTCACTGTAATTACACATAATTATAAAATTATTAATCCCACAACAGAAAAGGTAATTAAATCGTATACAATTCAAACATACAAATACATTAATGTACATCGTAAATAACATTATAAACGCCTTACCCTGTTACAGGAATAAAAATGGGGAACCACCTTTAACATACTTGAATGTCTTAATCCTAAAAATTTAACAATGATATGATCCATACCATTCATCGTTTACCCGATGACAGTCCTTCACGTACATAAGTTTGGACAGTATTTTCTCGCTGTGTCAAGTTCACTCGTTCCGCACTTTCATTTCCGGCACTGGCTTCACTCCTTAATGAATTTGTGATCTGGTCATTTGCCGAATGAATTTCACTCACAATTTTAGGTTTGAAGATTATGCACAAGTCCGTACAACTATGATTGTTGCGTCGTCTTGCACTTGGAAAGCATTTCTTGAAACAACATTTACATAAACAACAATACATTAACATTAAAAATATTGCACACAGGCATAGATAACTCAGCACGGAAAGGTTTAAGTGATGTGTCATATGGCGGCTATCACGGCTTTGGTCCTCAATTAGTTTTTCCAGATCTCTTACTTTAGTACTTGCATAATTCAAGTCATCTACGTGTTGCACTAAGTTACGCAGGGGCAGGTGTTCCTGTAAGTTTGTCCACACATGTACGTGCTCTGCAGTGCAACAGTCAAAGGTTAAAGCGAGTGGAGGTATGAGGTCCTTCTTTGTACGATTGCTTGTTGCGATCATTTTCCCTTGCAGGACGGTTCCCAACCCAAACCCCTTACAATACTTTAGAAATGTCAATTTTCCCGTCCCATTCACCACAGTGTCGTAGGGGTCTTGGTCGTTGCACAATATCGTCACACTTTCAGGATGCGGAGCGGCGTACAACCACTCATTTGAGCCCACCTATACCCACAAGGTTTGATGTAATTCCACAATCCGCCGCTCACAAAGAGGGGAGATATTTGTGACAATTTGCAGCATTCTGGCTTCGCAGTCTTCATGAATTTGCAGCAGCTGCAAGGGGTGTAATTGCTTGCAAACTCTCCAGTTTTCTGTAATTAATTTACAGCTAGCAAATTCCTCCCTTGTGAATTTAGTGTAATACCTCTTCATTCTGTCAATTAGCAAATAATCCTTGTGTGGTTGAATGAAAATGAATCTATTAATAGTTCCGTTCACTAAGCCCGGAAAGGGTAGGACATGGTAAACGTCGAATTTCATAGGGTTACTAAGAGGTAAATACAACACATACCCTAACACTTCCTTAGACAGAAAAACATCTAAAGTTAGCAAATTCAACATAGTGTTACTGTAAGCCACACTGGGGGGGAAGGGGAGGGATAGTTCCTTAGGAATGTTCACTTGCTCTCTCTTGAACACCTCGAATATCTCTTCCGGACTAACTATTTGCGGCTAACACACTCCTTGCTTTGCGTTGATTATAGCGTCCAGTATAATCTCGTAATTACGCGTCACTGTATTCAAGGCGTTCGTAAGCTCATGCACATGTTCGTTACCCGTTAGCGTCAGTGTTATATAATTCGTTTGGTTCATCAATTCCCCCGTCACTTCATTCACAAATCCCCTTAGTTCGTTTAGTCCTTGTGATAACACTTTCTCATTTGTTTGGACATCCGTAAGAGTGCCATTTACAGCGGCTATTGTGGATTTAATCAGTGTCACATGCTCTTGCGCAATGGTGAGGAATTTAGATTGGTCATCCTTTAGCCTACTAATCTGGTCCATGTAATATGAAGCGTCAGCCTCATCTAAAGTGCCAAATAACACCTTACTAACCTCACCCAAAAAATTAAAAAGCCCTCTCCTTTTCCTTACATTGCTTCCAGCAAACTGTGAGATCAAGCGTTTTAGTCTATCTAAGTTTAACACTTTAACTTCCAATGCCGGCACCGTGGTTAAACATCCGGTTAGATGAATCCAATGCGTGTGCTGATATAACCGGCAAAACTGACTGGTCAATTCAGCATACCTGGCAACGGTCATCGCATTTCTCTCCAAATCTCCGAGGTTAACATAAGTGATCACCTTCCACTCACTATTATACAGTTCCACCTCTCCCGTATGGTCGTAAAAGAGTCCTGGGGTTTGTTTATATTCCTCCTGGAGATAATCCGCGGTCATCGCTCCTGTCACCAAACATAAACATAGGAAGGGTAGGGCGGACATCCTCACTCCACCTGAGGAGAGTCAGAAAAATAATTTCAGCCGGTTAGAATGGACTTTCACTTCTTTCCCTTTCGCTTTCTTAATGACCACGTTCACCCCGTCTACCCTTACCACCGAGTAAGGGCCTACCCATTGAGAGGAAAGCTTCTTCGACCGCCCCCTCCTCACCGTCTCGTCAAACAATAGGACCTTGTCTCCCTCAACAAACAACTGTGGGTTGGAGGTCTTATCGTAGGCAGTCTTATTCCTCTCCTTATGCTCCAACAATATTTTCCTCGCCTTGGAGTGACTTTCTTGCATTCTTGATTTCAAGTCCTTCACGAAGTCATCGTAGCAGTAACGGGTATCGGAATTTCCTTTTTGCAACAGCCCTGGTATGTTAGCCTTTCTACCAAACAATAACTCGTAGGGAGTAAAGGTGGTAGACGAATGGGGTGTTGTATTGAAGACAAAAACAGCATAGGGTGTCCAAACATCCCAATTCTCTTGGTCCTCTGCGATGAAGTGTCGCAAAAACTCCACTAGCGTTCGGTGGCTCCTCTCCAAGGCTCCGTTGGATTGTGGGTGATATGCTGTGGTTTTTAACTTTTTAATCCCCAATAGTCGGCAGGAATTCCTAAAGACGTCGCTCAGAAAATTGCTCCCTTGGTCAGTCAGTATCGATTTAGGCGCTCCGTACTTCAAAATTATCTTCTCAACGAAAGCCTTCGCTACAGTTGACGCCTCTTGATTTGGTAAAGGGACTGCTTCCGTAAACTTGGATAGATCATCCTGGAACGTCAGGAGATACTTGTTTTCCTCTGACGTCACCGGAAGGGGCCCCACTATGTCTAAACTACACTTTTCGAATACGGACTCAGGCGTTGACGTAATTACCATCGGCATCTTAGTTTTTGGTTTTGTGAGTTTATTCTTCTGACACCTCTCACACGAGCGAATGTATTCCTCTACATCACTCTTCATGCCCGGCCACTGGTGGTACAATTTTAGTCTCGCATAGGTCCGATTCATCCCTTGGTGGCCTCCCACTGGGGCATCGTGTGCCTCTCGTAGAATTTCTTTTCTCATCTCCTTGCTTATTTCTCCGTGATTCTCACCCTGCATTTGGCTATCCTCCAAAACGTCCACCGACCATATGCGACTTAATGCATCGGCGTTCGTGTTCAAAGTACCTTTCTTGTATAGGATTTCATAATCGTACTCCTCCATCTTAATTCTCCACCGCATCATTCGGGAACTTGGATCTTTAACATTAAAAATCCAAGTCAGGGGTTTATGATCCGTCATTACAGTAAACTTCCTTCCGTACAAATAGGGTCGAAAGTAGCGCGTTCCCCACACTATCGCTAATAACTCCTTCTCCGTGGTGGAGTAATTCATCTCGGCTTTGTTTAATGCTCTGGAGGCGTACGCAATCGGCAGGTCTTTTCCCGGCGCGCCTTGAGACAAAATGGCCCCTAAGGCTTTATTGCTGGCATCCGTTGTCAACACGAAAGGGTGGGAGAAATCTGGGTACTGCAAAATCGGTTCCTCCACTAAAATTTCCTTCAACTTCCGGAACGCTTCTTCTTGGTTATCTTTCCACTCAAACTTAATTTCCTTTTTCAATAATTCATGTAAGGGTTTCGCAATTCGACTGAAATCCTGGATGAATCGCCTGTAGTAGCCGGCTAATCCCAGGAAACTCTTCAACTGCCTAGTATTTTCCGGCCGTGGAAAATTGCGAACCATTTCCACCTTACCAGGATCGGGTTTTACGCCATCTTCGGAAATTACGTGCCCCAGGTAATTTACTTCGGTCTTCAAAAATTCACATTTATCTGGCTGTAGCTTTAGTCCGTATTCCCTCAGTCTTCCGAATACTTCTTTTAACCTTTCGTTATGAGAGCGAAAGTCGTTCCCGAAGACCACGATGTCATCCAAATATACAAGGCATCGTGAACCCTGGAGCCCACTCAGAACCGTGTTCATGAGTCGCTGAAAGGTGGCAGGGGCACCCTTTAACCCGAACGGCATCCTCTTAAACTCGTAGTGACCATTAGAAGCGCTGAAGGCGGTCTTGCTTTGATCCTTACTCGCCATAGGGATTTGGTGGTAGCCGCTAGCCAGATCCAAAGTACTGAAATACCTTGCCTTACCCAATTGATCCAGTATTTCCGTAATTAGGGGTAACGGGAATGCATCACCAACAGTCACGTCATTCAATTTGCGGTAATCCACCACAATCCTCCATTTCTGCTTCCCTGAGGCATCCGCTTTCTTGGGAACTACCAGGATTGGTGCATTCCAAGCACTTCTACTAGGTGTAATTATACCGTCCCTCAGCATGTCATGGATTTGGCTATTCACTTCCCTCTTGTGCGCTTCGGGAATCCGATAAGGGCGTGTGTTGATTGCATTATTTTCTCCCCGTGACGGCGTCGGAATTTCATGCGCCACAGCCGTGGTAGTGGCAAGTTTATCGCCCGGCAAGAAAAAAACATCATTGTGGCTTTGACAAAATTCCAAAAACTCCTCTGATTCTCCTCGACTAAGGTGGCTTAGTCGTAATTCTTTTCTTAATATTGCGTTTCTCGTGGCGATGCCCTCTCCCAGTTTTGGTGCAGCGATTTGGGGATCCACCTCAACTTCCTGCAAGGCCCTCGGAGATATATCACATTCGACATCCTCGTCGGTCGTGTTAATTACACTGGCCAAACATTCTCCATTCACCCCAATTGTCAGTACTTCAGCCAGATACACACCGTCCTCTAATCTTTCCCTTGCTAACACCCCTTCTCCTTGGGAATTAGTGGGTACCTTTATAACATACTCCGAGCGAGCAGGGATTCTTATCTTGCGCACTTTGGCCGGTACATAATCTATCTCCCTTTTCTTGTCCATTACAATGTTCGAGCCCCTCATGAAAACTCTTCCTTGTCCTACATAGATCACAGCGCCTAATACCCTCAGCGAGTCTCTTCCCATAATTCCATCAAAATTTAGAGAAAAATGGGCGTCATCCATTAGCTGGAAATCCAACGTGGTATCTTTCTTCAGGTCTTCTAATGTTAAGGTGACTCTCCCCTTGGTTTCTAAAAGATCCTCCGTAATGCCTTTCACTTTTACCCTCTCATCGGAGTAATAATTGGTACCCCTTTTTAAAGAGGTAGACTTCACTAAACTTACATCAGCACCCGTATCCAACAATAAGCACAGCCTACCACTCTTACTCTCAGGGCAACTCAATGTAATTGATTCTCCTCCGCTGTTCCCAGATAAAATACCCACGTGTATTTGCTTAGGCGTTTGAGAGTTACAACCTCTCCTTTGGCCTTCCTTCCTTTCTTGTGTTCCTTCTGGAGATAAGGAATTTCCAGGCTTACCCATTTTAGAACGGCACTCTCTCGCCATATGTCCATGTTTCCCGCACCGAAAACATTTAATGCCCTCTATTTTATGTATTCCCTTTTCCTCAGTGGGTCTCAACTTTTTGTAATAGCACTTGGTGGTTGTGTGACCCAGCTTTCCGCAATTATCGCACGTTATAGAGCTTCGATCACCGAATGGTTTACCTCTCTCAATAGCAGACATAATCGCGCTCTCTTCCTCTAATGCCACTTCTACCGCTGCTGGCAGTGGTAACGCCTCCCCTTTACTTCGCACTATGGTTTGGATCCTTTCATTTTCCAACCCCTGAACGAAACAAGCCTTGGCTAAATGGTTCACCAACGCTAATGCCCCTACTTCTTCGTTCGGTTTCGCGACCCTACGGGCAGCATCACGTAATTCAGTTTGCATACTGTCGATTCGTGACCCCCACGTTGCGATGCTCTCCCCCTTGCTTTGCTTAGCATTAAACATTGCGCAGGCATAGAAATCTAGCGTTCTTCTAATCGCATAATTCTCCTCCAGAATCCCTTTGACCTGCTCCCAAGTGTGAGTCTGCTCCCTTACCATTACTTTAGATCGTGCATCACCCGTTATTCGCGCTTTTACAAATTTCAGCAATCTGTCATGCTGAGAAGGATTCACTAGGTCGAATACTACATCGACATTTTCTATAAACTCCCGCAATTTACCTTTATTCCCGTCAAATGGCTGGCTGACTATTTTCATTGCTTCGGCAATACAGCAGTAATCGCCGCTACCGGACGATTCCACCGGATGGGCCATCTTTGCAACACTAATTATTTCACGTATCACTTCGGGATGGGGCAAGGGCAATGGGCACAAGTGTGGCTTACTTACAATTACTTCTGTCTGGGATTGGGAAACTCTTTCTCCTGCCTCTTGGCGGCGAACCCTCCGTTTGCTTCCTCCTGGCTTGGAAAGGACGACACGCGTGTTTCACCTGCCTCCTTGGCAACTCGGCTGCGTTCGAATCTGCGACCTCAGCAATCAACTCCTCTCAGTTGGGAAGGCAGCAACGACGAGGTCCTCGACGACGCTCCCGATGAATACCCCACACCTGACACCAGTTTTTTATGTCGTATCCCACCACGTCTTCGCAGGGGATATGGCGACAATTGATACCCACGAGTCGAGTGGCTGCCTCGTGGTTAGTAGCGAGGGTAACCCGGGAGAAGAAACGTAGACAGAGGATTGCGGGATACAAGTTTATTGAGTAAATGACTTGCCCAGATTAAAGATTCCCCAGTCAAAAGTATTGCCCGTCCCTTGTTGCAGCGGACGCTGCAACTGCCCTACATCCGCCAAGCTAGCACGACAACCAACCAACCAACGACCCCCCCGTTTCGGTGTCACCTCCTTATATCGGCTCCGTCAGGTCCGACGTCATCTTCATTATCTCCCCGCGGTCAATGCCCGCTGGGTGAGCATCGTGGTCATCAGTCCCACTCACGCTCATGTGAGATGTCATCACTCCGCACTCTGGACCCGTGCACCCTTCCTCGTCACAGGTACTACTCATCCTGATAACTCTAGAAAGGGTCCTGAACTCAACATCACACGCCTGCGACTCATAGACGTCAGGATGCTACAATTTGTAATTTATTAAATATAATCTAAGAAAAATGTCCGACATTTCGAAAGGTAATTGGAAATTTAAGAAGTGAAATACTTACCAGCACTCAGAGGCAGTTTAAGCGATTTAAATCTCTCGGCGAAACGTGATGTAAGATTGTAGCCCGTAGGGTTTTCCAAAGGTCTGCTCAGCGGAGAGGCGAAGCAGAAAAATTTTTACTTCACCAAAACGGATCATTTCTTTGAATTAATACATGACGTTTGCAATTGAAAAAATCATTTCCTATAAAAATTGTGGCATTATTAATTAGAACTGGCTCACTCGACAAGGATTAAAAGGTATACTATGTATTGTACGCACTCCAAACAAATTGTCGCAGAAAGTTTTATCCATACACGCTTTGTGTCTTTCTTTGACCTTCATTTTGCGACTTTAGTAAATATTATTTTTCGAGCAATTCTTTCTGATTTGTGTGACTCTGTAGTAGTTTGGGTGCAGAAAATATGGATTAAGTTGATTGTTTTGCTTGCAAACATGTTATGTCAAAAAAACAGCACTCAGCAATATTATTGTCATGGTAGGTTCTGATTAAAAGGTGAACGTAGCCTATAAGTACACACGTAAGAATTTCCAGTGACTCAAGATTGCTCTCTGACTTAATAAACATTTGGACACAATAAGATCAGTAAAATGTGAGACAACTTACATACATTTCTGTTTCCAAATTCTTTGATTATTAGTAAAATGGTCATAAGGATTTTAGTGGATAGAAAAGTATAGTAACAAATTCATAAATTAATAAAAAACGTTATACGAGTAATTGAAAGTCGATAACTATCAACATAATGGCAAAAGTTGCAATCCGAAGTGAATATTTCTGTAGAAGTTTTGTTTCGAAGAAAATTTTAAGTATGAAACTTGTCATCATTAACAAACGATTCTTAAAGAAGATTAGGAATTGGCTTGTTTACCAATGATTCAAATTCAAGTTGAATATCAGAAATTATAAGATTCTTATACACCTGGTGGTCGTCCATTTAAAATTCTTCAGGTCCAATTTCGTGATATTGGTATATTTCTGTATATATGTATTAAATATCTATTTCAAGAATTCGTGATCAACTTACTGCTAATGCTCTGACACTATTAACAAGGGAACCATACATATGTGCAATTTGAAGACGCAGTATATTAAGGAAAATTCCATCCAAATCACGGAAACGGAGTCGAAAAAGGCTAAATTTAGAAGAGGATATTGGAGCAGCCACAATCTTCAGGGAATACCTAAAACTGACACGATCTTCATTGGTGATATATGTATTTACAGAGGTGTGATATTCGGAATATATTTTGTTTCTAAGAGTAAATGTCATTAAAATATATTAATCAAAATTACAATATAATCAATATTAAATAAAATAATATATTCAAATTTGTGATAAGGTTTTCGAAATATACTGCATAGTCTTAGAAAAGGTAACTTTTATTAAGTAGCTAATGAAATTCAATATTATAATTACAACTTAATATTCAGTCGATATTCCTTGGAGTAGTATATTGACTATCTTTAATGGTCACACTTCCTTGAGTTCCTCTTAACGTGATAATAAACATCCCAACATTCTACTTAAAATAAACTATCCTTCAATTCTGTACACTTTCTAAATCCTTTCATTCCGTGCCATATGCTTTATCTTTTTCTGCCTCCATCTCGCTTACCCAACAGAATTCTCCCTTCTATATATCACAGCCTATGCGTGTCTCATCTTACTGTAACTTAATATTCCCTGAATCCATTTTTGCTCCCTTCTTTGAATTTCTTCAGAGAACCTTCTCTCGTTACTAACCGAACATTAAACTTAAATGTAACATTTTCAAAACAATTTTGTAAGTCTTTCTCTAAAAAGAAGAGAAACTACGAACTTTAAAAAGAAGAGAAGTGAAATCAGATGAGGGAAAGTTTGCGATTAATTTCCCTTCGCCCTTTGAATCCATTTCTTACGTCAAATTTATGGCTGCCTAACCCTGAAAAGTGACTAATGATAGTGCGCATAGGTAGTTGTAAAGTGACGCATACAGCGGAATATTACGTCATTGAGGTATGATTGAACTTTATTTAAAGTAGATACATTGGATTGAATTTATTGTTGTTAGGTTAGGCAGGACAATTACTTCTCCTTCTAAAGTCACACATTGATTCCTCCATGAAGCGAGAATAGCATTGTCAAGGCGGACGTTCCTGCCGTTACCCTAATGTCCATGTGTTTCGGCGGATAGAGCCTCCTTCGTTCCTCTCGACGATGGTGACTAAGGCCCCTGGTATCGCGGGGTTATGTCTGAAAACCGACACTTTGATGCTAAGCAAAAACCCAGATATATTTGTCCAGTAGTCAAATGAATTGAATGTATGATAACGATAAATCAATTAATGACTAAACAACATTAATCCTGATTCCCTAGGAACACAGACATACTTTAATAGAAACATGATTAGCCGCAAACTTGGTCCTTTAATGTGACCCTACCAAAAAGTACGAATCCTTGATATAGGATACGCAAAGGAAATTATATTGTCAACGCCTGAGGTAGATTTTCATGAATCCAGGTAAAAGGAGCTTTCACTTTTCTGAGAGCCGCTTAATTCGATACTAAATACCATAGACCCACGCATTGTACGATATTATACCAATTTTAATATATTTTCTGCCATCCTTCATTTCGTCCAACTTGTCTATTCTCTTCATCCTCTTATTCGCTTGCCCCACATTCTCCTCTCTTTTTCACAGTCGTCAACCTACCATTGTCATTCAATATTCTCTACATTCAATTACCCTACCATCTACAAAATTCTTCGAACAAAATTCCGTCCCTCCACCAACATGCCTAGAACTACTTTATTCGTCCTATTTTTAGTCCATTTTATTTTTCTATTTTTCTCTAAATGCTCAGTCAAAATATCTCAATAATCTACTCTTACCCTTTTTCCCAAAGGCCAAGTTTCAAAGCATATAAACAATACGTTTCATGTCCAAGTCTTCACTTGCCGAAATTATATCTTCACTTTGTCCCCGTTACCAATTACTTCGTCTTGGTAAACGTTTCAATAAACAACACTTCTTTTAATGTCTTTACCACTTATAACACTCTATTTAGTTTGTGCCCGCCAAATTTATTTATTATCTTATCCTTCGTATTTCTTGGGGGACCCACAGATAATATAACGAAAAACAAATCAACTCAATCTGCCAGAAAAATCACACATAATGGTGATATAATAGGAATAAAGGAAATGTACTATCAAATACATCGTAATTTGGCCATAAACGCATGGAAACCACAAAAACTCAATGCAGCAAATTCCAGCTGTGCAGATAGTATTTATTTGAATAATGTATATATAATCGTATGGAGGAAGGAAAAATGTATGAAAGGCGTATTGAGCGGTAGTGGAATGTTGAAGATGGTAATAGAGGGGAGAATGTTGGGCAAGCGAGGTAAGGGTAGGAACAGGATAGGGATGTTGGACGGGATGAAGGGAGGAAAGAAGTACACCGAGATGAAGAGGGACCTGATATAGATTAGTTTGCTAGGTGGGGAGTCACAAAATGTTTATTTGATAGTTGTGTCCATCCAAAAACCTACCTTAACCGGTAGATTACCTAATAATAATAATGCTGCAACCAAGTTGTTCGAAAGAACCACTTTTTATCTACGGAGCACGTTTTATCTACTAAGTCAGGGGTGCCCGACATGCCACCCAGTACTCTTGCAGAGCCGATAAGGTCATAGCAAGACTGTCGGGTAAAACTTTTCCTCAAGGATCTAGAATTATATAATAAATTTGAAGATGAATGAATAAACTTTTAAAAATGAAATAAAGAGAAACCATCAAATTAAAAAAATCACTTGCAAAAAAACAATTAACAACTGAAATCGCACAAAGGCCTCAGAAGCCCACAAACCCCAAAGTACGGCACGATATGCATACACAGTATTCGTCTGTATTTTCACCTCCATTCACATAACACCACGCTAGTATGTCGCAAGAGCCAGAGGGTGGCAAGAGGAAACCTACCATGGCAAAGGGGGAGTCTGCCGTGATATGCTGCATTCGTTTGTTGAATCATCGAACCTTTTAGAGGATCTCGTTCCATATTATGCAGCAAGAAATCATGGGGCTCTTTTGGATCTTCCGGAGAAGTTATTTACTAATTGGGTGGAGCTCCTTATTGTTCATCTCTGGAATTATTGCTTTCTTAGATGGAACTTAAAATTGTATGAGCGGTAACTGCTGAGAAAGGCGTTCATCATCTTCACTTTTACCAGCCCGTTATGCTAACAAAGCGAGAGATAATGACTCTCGAAACACACGTCCTGATTAAAAGGCTATCTCTTGATTGCCTTTGCTTTTTTTAACATCAAGAGTAGTTTATAGGTCAAACTAATATTTGATGGGTTCACTCATGATACACTTTAAGCTCGGTCTGAAACGGCACTTACTCGTACTTTTAACAACTCGTAAATGAATAATTCTTTCTTCAACTGCACACACTTCCTACCGTTCTTCATTTAGTTCAGCATACGAACTCTTTTCCTCCCAATATTCCGCGTACTGAACATTTTACCCTAAATTAAACATGTCAATGCTATCCAATCCCTTTTTTATGACTGATTTAGGAATACTCGTGATCTATTTGTAAATTGTGGAAATATCAATCAAGAGTACGCCGCCCGTCGGATGGGACGTCAAACTAGGGACCCCTTGACACCTTACGTTAAGAGTAGGCTAATGCCGACGCCGGGTCCACCTTCACCCTTCCCTGTCCAACCCTAATGGCGCAAATGACCTTAGCTGTCGGTCTCCTACCCTAGAAATACCGATCATTTCTCAGCCAATTTCTTGGGATCGCCAATGACAGATGGATGAGCGGTCATTCTCACAGCAATATAATCCAACGATAGAGAACATACCTTCACTAGGTGTCATTTGACACTTGCAAAGTAATAAATGTGTAAATACAGCTGATGCTCTGGAAATGATTCAAAATATCCGTTGAGTGATGTGCCGAAGGGGGTAATTGAGCGAAACTGCCTGCTCACTCCAAACTCCTTACTTTCACTTCTCGTGAGCGTTCAAAGGAATGCCATTTCGGGGGCACCCTGAACCACCGCCCCCTTTCCTATCGGCGGCCCTGGTTCCTTGCGCCAGCCCCTCCGAGATGAGAGAGGGAAGTGAAAAAATCAATTCACGAGTGCTGGAAAGCACTATGCGCACCCGATTATAAATTGAGAACGAAAAGACGGAGGATCAAGACTGAAGGAAGGAACTGAACAACGAGGCCGGCGGCGGGGCGAAATGGGGCAATAAACACGCTCGGCACGTCCCATGAACATAAGGGCCTGGCGCCCTCATTAGGCATTCGGCCAGGCCTCGGCATGCACCGCCTCGCCACGGTGCACGGCTCCCTGCCTCCAATCGCATTCGAGAGTCGTCGTGGGCTGGCATCGATTGCCGCTCCGTGGCAGATTCGCGTTCGCCACGCGCCCTGCTCCGGGAACACTTCCTGAGGGCCGACACACGGCTAATCCCTTTGGAGGGAAGATCTCACTCTACATCTTGGGGCGGTAAAAGCATTCACGGAGCCCTGGGAAGGCCGTCACATCGGTTTCCCAAGCCATAGTTTGCAATTTAAAAATTAATTCTTGATAAAAATCGCAACGCTATTAATTAGAACTGGCTCACTTGCCAAGGGTTAAAAGGTCACATTATGTATTGTGCGTACTTGCAAAAAATTGACGCAGAAACCATATCCATATGTGTTTGTTACTTTCTTTGAATTTCATTTTACGAGGGTAGTAAACATTGTTTTCTCGACTAATTCCTTCTGATGTGTGTGATTCTGTGCATTTTTCCTTATGTAGTAATTTGGATTCAGAAAGTAAGGGTTAATTTGATTGTTTTTCTTACAATCACGTTACGTCAAAAATACAGTATTCAGCAAAATGATAGTCACGGCCCTGACAAGGCCGTCTGCGAAGGTTTCCCTCGTGATGGATGACTCCGATCTGCGCGTAATAGTATATTCCATTAAAGCATGAAAATATTCCATTACAGAATTCATGATTGTAAAATGAGGGAAGGAGTGGTAACATATGTTCTCCTTCTATATTTAACAAAAATTCATCTTAAAAAATGTTTCTGAAATTAACAAAATAAGTTTTTGCTGTCGCTTTAAAGAGAATATTAGCAAATTTAATTTCTTTGAAGGTGGTTCCAGGTCTCAATTCTACGTCTCTTGACACCCTCAGATTCACCCGAGCGGTATTCGAGTACCAGATTTTCCTGGGAAACCATAGCCACGGAAGGGTCTGGCCGCTGCCCTACATTGATGTGTGAATTTCACATGCCATTTGACTTAGTACTAGGTGAACTCTACCCTCAACTATCAAACTGACCTTATCATAGAAATGAAATATGCCTTAATCTTTGAAATCTAAACACTTGCTGACTTATCATCTGAGATAAAATTAACAGATCTAAAAAGTTCAAAAGAATACTTGGTCATCATGAAAATTTGCTTGTTAATTTTTGAAACTAATAATCGTTGCCAACATCATATCAGGGTTATAATCTGCTTTACCAAAAACATTAAAGATTAAGACCAATTTTTATTTTCAATGGAAATATTAAGAAAATGATTTACTCAGCGTGTACCAGGTTAATGACTAACACCATTCTCGTGAGAGGAAATAACTATCCAACAGCTTCAGCCTGAAATAATGTAACGTTAATCACCGGAGGTATAAGGAGGCGGCTTTGAGTAGCGAGGAACCTAATCATAGATAAATAGTGGTCGTACTTTTTATTTTTGAAAAAACTACGAATATAAGACCTTGTAACGTGTTTCTACAATCGCTGTTAAGTTAAATGTAATGCTTAAAATGTATTCATTTTGGAGGATATTAACAAAAAGAAGCCGTTTTCGTTTCCGAGAGCACACGTTTTGATGCAAACCTGGAGTTTCGATCCGAGTGAATGGGCAAGCACTCCGCGTTAACGGAGAGTCGCCCATTAGAGTAGAATGGGCATTCCATATGCCTATTCCCCATTCGCCACTTCCCTCGTGAAAGGGTGCGCCGGCAAAAAAGTATATCCCAAAGATTCACTTTCGCCGCGCTCGCTCCGCCTCCTTCGATGCCCTCGTTATGTGCCGGCCGCCCGCCGCGCGCGCCGCCCTTCCTCCCCCCGGGCGAGTTCTTCAGTCACTCCCGGCTGCTTCCTCCCTCCCACCACCGGCCGTCCGGGGAAAACTCATCTGATGCACCCTCGCAACAATCGGTGAAAGACCTCCTCTGACCACCAACGCTCATCGCCTCGGATCGGTGAGAAGGAGATTAAAAAAAAAGCCTCTTATGAAGACGGAAATATTCATCCGGAACGCTTCCTCTCACCCAGAGTACTTAGACGAAGTCCGCGCAATTTTTTCTACGATCCCTTCCGGTCGTTGGCATGTTTGCGCTCGCGATTCCTTCGGCTCAATCGTAGCGAATTGCAATTCGGAAAGCTGTCAACTATCTACCGATGATACAGGACGGGAAAAAGAAAGTAAATAAACGGAAAGAAAGCAAAATAAGATGGAATTTTCCGTTCGATGGCGAGCGTTACGCACCTTCTCTAGTAAACTTCCGTAGCACTCGGTCACGCACGCATACGATACGATCGTCAAACTACCCATCATCCTCTTCTTCCCTTTCCGCAGGGTCATCGAGGAGAAGGTGCCTTCCCCGAGGCTCCCGTTCTCACGAACACGTGCTCCGCCCTCTTCGGCTATCGTGTTTCTCTTTATCGTTAATATCAGTTTAAATGAATAGATTATTACTGCGAACAACAACAACCTATAGTAATTCCAAGCATATCTAAATTTAATGTAGCTATTGCTGCCCATGGACTACAAACTTTACGAGGTGGAAGGGCTAGTTCGTTCTGATGACCCTCTAGAGTTGTGCTGGGTGGAGTAACGATAACTGCTGGTAGGGTATTCCATGTCAAATATTTTATTTTTAATTGACGATTTAATTGGTCGGGATTGAGAATTTATAGTCCCTTTTTCAACCTAACCCTTATATATTACATTGAAGACAATTACTAGATAGGTCAAACTATGAAAGGTAGTCCATGCAGCGTCTCTTCTTCAGTGAGGCGGCTGCAAAGGCGTCTGCGGCCTTTGAGTAATGGTGTCACGTTAGAAATACATACTATTGAGAAAGAAATCGGGGAACCACCGTAATTATTCGTCCTAAAAAATATTATGTATTAGTTTGCTAATAGTTTTAATGGACGGACCAATTTTTATTGATTTGAACACAAGATTCAAATCAAAACCTTATGCCTTTTCCCTCCGTCCATAACGTCGCTTAAGAGTTCAACTCCCGCACTTACGTATTCTCAACATTTTTCCAGTGAACAATTATTTCTTCCCCATTGCCGAAAATCATGCATAAAATAAGGTAAATAAAGTCACGAAGTTTCGCCTACCAACAAAAAATGTGCTGAGAACGGGCATCAATTTATTGTTAATGGATGATAACGGTGAAGGGTGCAAGTTTACACCATTTTATCAGCATTAAGATTCTACCAAGAGTGGATACTTATCAAAGACGCCAGGAGTACAATTCAACAGAAGCATGGCTAGTTCAAGTACAACCCAAAAGCGCCTTTTCTCAAATCCAGCTTCGAAAATATTTTGTTCTAGCCACACCCCTTGGCCTCCCACAGTTGTCCTTGTTAGAAATTATTCACCCCTTCTCTATTATCCTGCAGCCGTTACCATAAATCCAGAAAGAGGTTCGCCCCAGTATTATGCGCGTTGGAACGCAGGAAAAGCTCACTCTCGCCTTTTTCAAACATTTTTACTTGAATCAAGATGGTCGTACTGCATTTTTGAAAATTATTTGACTTCTGAATCATTCATGCACAAATAAAAAGCCAAGATTTTCCAATCGTGGTAGGAACTTCCAAAGAGATTCCGATATTAGACGATTAATGGAAAATTACCTCTTATTTAATAATTTATTCCATACTGTGTACTTATTTATCCCTTGTCATTTTCATGCCTCATACATGCTCTTTAATCAATGTGAGATGATTTAGTGTCTTTATAGTCTCTACGAATACAATTACCAATGTTCTTCTCAATTCAACTCTTCCTATCAAACCATTTTTACTTTTCTCATTTATCGATTTGAAAATTCGACTCTAGACGGGCTAAACAGCACGGCACTTTTCCTTCGGGCTTGCCCTTCTTTCCTTTATATTGATAGTGCATGCAGTTCATAATCTTACATGAAACAATCATGTCTTAATCTATTTATCCTAGTTTTAGAGCAAACACCTTTCCACCCCACCGCATTAATTTGAAATGTATGTTTGTCCTGGCATGTCACCTTTTTGTTTCAATATAGTACTCGAATTGTGGGAAGAAGCTATTATACCCACTGAAAATTTATCTTATACAAATAAATGAAACGAGAAAAATAAGTAAACCATGGAAGCTTAGAGATTAAACAGCTGCTCGTAGTAACTCAGTCATGAATCTTCGTTTCTAATGAAGTTGGCACTAGCTCATTCTACCTCTAGCGGGAAAAGAAACGAGCGGTCGTTCATCTTTACGGGGAATTGCATAGGAATATCAAGGATAAAATCAAAACTCATCTAGCCGCTTAGTCATCACTGGGATCAAACTCGTTCCGTTCCGAAGGCCACTGCCCTTGCCTTCCCCGCGGTTCCGACGGAGATGAGACCCGTTTTTCATTCATTCGTAACCATCATGTTGTTCCGCAAGGGGCTACACTTCTAAATTCGAAGACTGACGTGAATATTTTGTCACATTTTTTTAATATTGTCTTTTTTAATATTAACACGCAAAACCCAATGCGTGGAGTTTCTTCATTCATTGACCTCATTGATGTGTTGCCAGGCACGAATGTCGGGGGGTCAGAGCAGTCCCAAGCTGTGCATGCATCTATGCAAATATCTTAGGGAAGGCCTTTTCCAATTAGATGTTGAGCAGGATGGAAAAACTCATCCAATGGATTTACTTCTTCGCAATTAAATTTACCATACGCCATATGCGCGTATATTGACGGCTGAATCAACAAGTAATCCATACACACATAACTCATGAAAGCGGTGTGGAGGGAGGAATTCCAGTAATTTGGGAATCTAGGGCAGACAATCACAGTAAGGATATGTAGGACGAGGTATGAAGAAGTAAATTTAAAATGTTGTATCTTTAAGGTTTGATTTCAACATTGATCGTAACAGGTATTGTCAATGTGCATGTTAATTTGAAACTTCATGAAATATTCGGGGCAAGAAATTATTTTAGTTTTTCCCATAGATACCCGGATTAAATAGTTAGCTGTTACACCTTATTCTTATGAGGAAAACCGGCTTTATTCTTCATGTGTTATTCCAAGCGATGAAATTAATTTCAAATTTGGCGCAATAAATATGCACACTGAAGAAATAGTTATGCTGCCAAAGCATTTTCCTCCGGTCAAAGACCTGTTCATTGCAGTTTGGGGGTGGCCATTCTCCTTCCCTCACAGGTAAGTGCATTGCGATACGCGTTATTCGTCAGTCACGGAATTTTCCGCCCTAATATTTTGGCTCGTAAAACCGATTTACAGACGTTTTCCACACTCACTGACTCGCAGAACTTATGTGGTGAAATTTTCAAACGACATTGTCCAGTGAGTGAACAGGTAATGCAAAAGCATTTAAAGATATGCTCCACATGGTTGCTAAATTTAAGAGAAGAGAGAATGAACTTTTTGTTTAATTATTTAAATACTTCAGAGAAGCTCATATCCCTCTTCACTCCTCAGTATTTTGACGGCATACGACAAAGCTGAAGTCGTTACGATATATTTATATTTAGAATCGAATAACGGCATTGTTACGAAAAGTGAAGAGTCAGGCGTGATGTTGTGGAAACGATCCCCTTGTACTATTCCTCACCTGATGATGATACAGTGCATCGAAAACATGGTCGAAATAAAGTTTTAATTGTGGAAAATTGCAACAAAGTTTTTATTACGGCATTATAACTTACACATCGCGATTGAGTTTCATTTCCTTTCATCAAAAGCTGTAAAAACGTAACATATACATTAGTTATAAAACCCTCGCATGAATTGAAATCGTTCCTCAAAAAAGTTAAGCTAGTTTTATTTTCAATTTTGTTACTCTTAACTGATAACATCCGGGTGAAAACCATTTGAGACGCATGTCCTATGAAGCAAAATATATACCACAAAACCCCCGTGGATTTTTCATTGTGATTGACTTGATACTTAATCCAAGTCATCCCCTGCCTTCGCTTCACCTCTCCGAGTATGAACCTAAAAGCTATAGGATGATTACATCCGGTGTAATTAGCAGAGAATTGGCTTTCATTAGAAGAGCTGGCCATGCATTCGAAAGGCATATAATTATTAGCAACCGTTGATTTTTACTGAATACACAGTAATTTCTGTTCTAACAGACGTATATTATTGCAATAATAATTTTATTTTGGTGATAAATATGCATACAAAATAAACAGAATAAGAGATTTTACAACACACACGATTAAAACCAACAGACAAAAACAAAACAGCTTTCGAAGGGATGGCCAATACTATTGAAGGCTAATCCCCTTCTATATTATATATATATATATATATATATATATACATTTAAATACGAAGTCCCGCCATACGGCGCACACATATTCATTCAAACATAGAAATAGGCATAAGCAAAGGGGATAGGAAAACACATAAAAGGCGAACACAGGACATGTGGGGAAGGCGGTTTTTGAGCAGATCACAAAATGTCAAAATATTTAATATTATATATATTTATAAATATCATTTCTTTAATACATCCCGGATAAGGAAAAATTTTTACTTTTGTGATCTGCTTAAATTCGCCTTCCCCACCTTTACTGTGTTTGTCTTTTATGTGTTTTCCTATCTCCTTTCCGAACATCTATTTCTATGTGTGAAGCAATATATATATAATATTATATATAATATATTTCGGCCTTCGTTGTAAAATAATGGATCGTCCAAAAATAATTAAGACTCCTACAATTTGCTCGATGCTTTTTGTAATCGTTGACCCGCGGATTGATATTACTTACTGCCGTTGACCGCGTCAGCCCCTCCACTAACTTTCTTGATATCCTCAGAATTCATCTCACTCTGCAGTCGTGTGCGAATCATCCGCTGCGATGCATGCACAACTGCATGTCAGATGTCAGGTTCATTTTTTACGGTTAGCTAATAGATCCAAATCATTCTGTTTTAACGAGGTCGTCCACAGTTGAAAACAGTTAATGCATGATGGAGTAGCCGCAGAGCACAATTTGTGCCTGAAAGCAAAAGCCCGAGTCACTGGAAATTCACACAGCCAAATCAAGATTTAATGCGTAGATGTTAATGTATGCAAGGGAATTTATGTGTGTACGATATACAGGTACGCTTAAGATATTTGAGGAAAAGGCTGACATTGACTAGAGGATTTTAGTAAATAGGCTTATGAGATGGCTGAAAGAATTAATTTTGAAAGAGATATTAAAAACCCATCGTCTATCATGTGTCTCGATTTAATCATCTAATAACTATCGTAAATAAAACAATGTAATGTTTTAATGAATCAGGCATTTGTGTACAAGCATTAGTCATGCTCTGCATTTTACTTTGTGCTAATTTCCGTCCGCTGCAAATGACCTCGTTCATAAAACGGGGTGATTTGGCCAGTTTGAACAATCGGAAAAATGTACGCTAAATCATCTGATTTTTGTGTGCACCTCGTTTAGTTTGTCGAGGTGAATCCAATAGCCGTCAATTATCCACAGAAAGGTTAATGATTTCACCATAGATAAGATGAGATCACGATGCAAAACTCGGATTCAGCGGTGCAGGAAACGTTTTTACCTGCACGGAAATAATGATAAAATCGAAGTTTTTCAGTATCCTGAAAACTATTTCATCATGAATAGATGTCGAAACGAAGCATAAATATCCCAAAACTGAGAAATAAATATTATGGGGTACGCAATCATTCCGTGTTAAATATCTACACTCTATTACCAAATGTACTTGGAAAAGAAAGCATCAAATTGCAACAGACATACTCGTATCGATGGTGCCGCCCGATGACTCTCAACAACGAGGGCTGCGATTAGGTGAGCGACCCACCGTGCACCTTGCGTGTGCTGTGATTGGTGGAATATCCCATTATTCACTTAAAAACGTTTACCCAATTTCAGCCCCCAGGGCCCAGATTACAAGCAAGCGTAAGAAAATGAATTCACTATATGTCAGTGAAAGCTGATGCATAAAAAGTTGAAGACTAGAAAGTGAATTAGGAAATTAATATTGTAATTCACTAACGTAATAGTTATGAGATAGGTCCAATTGTAAGTTTTAGCAAGATCCTCCTGCCGTGGATTAAAATTTAACCATTAAATTCTTTATGAATAAGACCTTAAAGTACGTTAACTTAAATTAAGTGTCTTTTATTGTAATACAAAATCAGTGCTTTTATTTAGTTATGGAAGTGAAAGTGTTTTATAATTTGAAGGTTAATAAAACCAAATTTATCTCTCAAACTTATTATTTTTTCTCCCAAGAGATGTATCTACTTACTCGTATGTTTACCAAGTGCGTATAATATGTATGTATATCACGACCACAATAAAGTTAATTGACGAAGAAGTAACCGTCTTCAAGGGTACAAAATAAAGATTCTAGGAAAACCAAAACTTTTCATTTAACCCATGTATTTCTACTCCGAATTCTATGAAAGGGCAAATAAAAGCAATATATGGGCAAGCTAATTATGAATTAGGATTTATTAGAAGAGGACTGGACAAATGTGATGAAAAGAAAAATGTAATCTTTCGCTGGTTAGGCCTAATTCAGAATATTCTTTTAGTTCATGAGATCCTTCTGAAGTTGGATTGATTACCGAATTGGATCGCGTGCAGTGAAGAGGAGGACTGGATTTATAAACGTTGTTATGATAAAATTAGTAGCGTATGCAAAACATTAGAGCAGCTAGGCTGGGAATCCCTCACGGAGGGAAGATTAAATTAAAGGTTGAAGCTCTTACATAAATTGAAAAGAGGTCTCTTTAGCAGAAATGTTAAAAATGTACATCTACATAATACCCCGCAAGCCACCGCAAGGGCGTGTGGCGGGGGGTGTTAGGTCACCACTCAAAAAAAGGAAAAAAGACAATAAAAACCGCATTCAATACTAACACATACTATATATTTCCCGCCCCATGAGGCGGTGGGGTAACGTCCTCGTCTGCCAACCCAAGGGTCGCGGGTTCGTTTCCCACATGGGTGGGTTTCTCCTTTGCCTAGTGCTTGAGTGTTTGTAGTGTGTCCTATATATATATATATATATATATATATATATTATTATTAGGTAATCTACCGGTTAAGGTAGGTTTTTGGATGGACACAACTATCAAGTAAACATTTTGTGACTCCCCACCTAGCAAACTAATCTATATCAGGTCCCTCTTCATCTCGGTGTACTTCCTTCCTCCCTTCATCCCGTCCAACATCCCTATCCTGTTCCTGCCCTTACCTCGCTTGCCCAACATTCTCTCCTCTATTACTCTCTTCAACATTCCACTACCGCTCAATACGCCTTTCATCCATTTTTCCTGCCTCCATAGGATTTCTCTGAACAAACCCCTCTCCTCCCCTACCATTTCTGGTACTTCCTCATTTGTTTTCCTTTCTGTCCATTTCACCTTCTCCATATATATATATATATATATATTTCTATATATATATATATATGTGTATATATATATATATATAATTCCTATCCCTTTTCCTTTCATGTGAATGACTATATGTTCGCCATATGGTGGGTTTTCGTGTTTGAATAACGATGATATATATATATATATATATATATATATATATATATATATATATATATGCAGAAATATAATATATAGTCGTTATTCAAACACGAAAACCCACCATATATATATTATTATTATTATTAGGTAATCTACCGGTTAAGGTAGGTTTTTGGATGGACACAACTATCAAATAAACATTTTGTGACTCCTCACCTAGCAAACTAATCTATATCAGGTCCCTCTTCATCTCAGTGTACTTCTTTCCTCCCTTCATCCCGTCCAACTTCCCTATCCTGTTCCTACCCTTTCCTCGTTTGCCCAATATCCTCCCCTCTATTACCATCTTCAACATTCCACTACCGCTCAATACGCCTTTCATCCATTTTTCCTGCCTCCATAGGATTTCTCTCAACAAACCCCTCTCCTCCCCCACCATTTCTAGTACTTCCTCATTTGTTTTCCTTTCGGTCCATTTCACATATATATATGTGAAATGGACCGAATATATATATATATATATATATATATATATATATATATATATATATATATATAGATGATTTCTTCGAAGTAACACGGAAGTGTTGAATAAAAAACTTAGACAGTAACACACAGCACGAGAAGACATAAAAAGAACACTCACAATAATATCTTGATAATTTCGACGGACTTGAGCTCCGTCTTCTTCGGAAGATAAGATATGACTGCTATAATAAGATAATGCTATGATAAGATATGAGTCATAACTTATCTTCCGAAGAAGACGGAGCTCAAGTCCGTCGAAATTATCAAGATATTATTGTGAGTGTTCTTTTTATGTGTTCTCGTGCTGTGTGTTACTGTCTAAGTTCTTTATATATATATATATATATATATATATATATATATATATATATATATATTCATATGTGTGTGTATGTATCCAAATAATATGTAAACTGAAAATAAAGTTATTTCTTTGATGATCAATTAGTAGCCCAAGACCGCATGTATTAAGGGCTTCCAATTATTTGCATAAATGGGGCAAAAATTCACAAAGCAACACATGCTAGTTCAAATTTGGATATACTTTGCTGGAAAATGTTCTATAAAAGAATGTTTTTTTGATACCGAAAAAAGGTATTTTTTTAATAAAAGTTATTTTTTCATACATAGATGGCAGCGCATGTTTAACTCAGAAATACATTTCAATCCTCTTCGATGAGGAGCGACAATTAAACTGTCGCTTCCGTTATGAACAGCTTTTAAATCACTATTCAAACGATTATTTTAGTGCATTGACAACTAAGAAGAGCATCATATATTGCAAGCAACTCTTGTAATAGCCTCGGATTATTTATTTAATTGACTGGAAAAGTGCACAATTTTTTCTGCAAATTGCTACTGCGATATTCGATCCTCTCGAATTATTTCTTTATGAGATAGATTTATAGTGAATCAGTTTTTAAAAAATACAATATTCTACCGAAAGCCACCGCAAGGGTGTGTGGCATGAAAGGATTACTCATCATATGCAGCATCAAAAATTAAGTTTTTTAAACTGTTAGATACAATATAGTTTTGTAAAGTAATTCGTTTATTCTACATCATGTTAATTACAGATACATATACCATAGTGTTTAAAGTTAGAGCTTACAGCTCTACGGGTAACGAGAACGCACAAGCCCTTTCACCACGTCAAGTTTGCAGTCCATTCGTTAGGGTATATCACTTAACTGGTCATATAAAATTCTGTCACATATTCTCCAAAACATATTAATTCAATGTTTGGAGAGAGAATTGTCGGAATAAATTTTCAATTTTGCTAAGACTCATATGAAATAATTATTTTCGAAATAATTTCTAAATTCCGGGGCGGAGTGAGTGCGCCGTGAACAGACCTCTTCATCTACTGACCGGAGGATCGTGGTTCTGATTCGGGTGACGCCGCTGGAAACTCAAAGCTTCTCTCTACACGTACATGGCAACAACTTGTCTACTTGTACAAGATAATAACCCGCCACCGCCTGGGTATGTGTCCGGAACGATTACAAACATAGTTGGGACATAAAAAATTTTGTCTTTTTAATTTTTAGTTGCCATATATTTCTGTTAAATTTCTGGTTTTGTTTAGTTTGGCACGGAAACATGAACATTTGAGCAGGATTATAGTAGCAGATTGGAGGATTTGAAATATGGGTGCAGAGTAGGATGGAAAAGGTAATATGGGCAGAATACAAAAATAAACGGGGAAGAGGCATGGTGAGGGATGGGAAGGAATTACTGAAAGAAATTCAAAGGAGACCGGAGAGATGCAGTCATACCGCGCCGCAATAAAATCGCATTTGTCCAAAGCATCTGCATAATTGATTGGAACAATTTACCTGCAAAAATTTTTAAGCCCTTTCCTAACAGAGTCCAAACTTTTAAGAAAAGATGTAAACAACTTCTGTAATCATTTGATTGATGTGTTGTATAAAATTAAATGTAACAGCTTAATTTTTTTTCTTGTTGATTGGGAAACAAATGTTAATGAAATGGGGATTTTCTTTTTTTTTATGTACTACAGATTGGTGTTTGGAAATTTCCTTAAAGTGCATTTTTTTTCTTTTTTTCTGACTGATTTTATTTGTTATCTTTTGTGATGTTGATTGTATTTCAGAAACCATGTTATTTTTCCAAGGTAAGTTTATTGTAACACTTGGGACTTGTGTGCCACCTGACATTTGTCTATTTGCACATGTACATTTTAATAATAATAATAATAATCGCATACTCAAAAATGACACAGTGACAAAGAAACTGAAAATACACATAAAAAGGGCCCAAATAAAAATTAACTCCAGTTACAGTTGTACGGATATAATAGGCCGGGTCTAACGCAGGCACGTGCATGCGTGTGTATACACGCATACGTTAGGCTCTGTTTTGGAGTTTTAATACTTATTTGGGCCCTTTTTATGAGTGTTGTCAGTTTTTTTATATATACGAATACACACGCACGTATAGGTTATATCCATGTGGGTGTGGTTTTGTGTGTGTTTTTATACATAATGGAGCATGGTAGTCCAGGGGTGGGTCGTTGACACTTGCACGTTTCAAACAGGATTGCTACGGCCTCTTTAAAATATCATGCACACACAAATAGAATATTAATAATTTAATAATAACGCACATATCATGTAAAAGAGAAGTAACGTTTCATAAAAGCTAATAAAGACAGAAAAAAAGTTAATGGACGTCATGCCAAGAGGCCGCTGGCGGATATTATTGGAAGTGATATTCAGCCCAGAATGCTGTCGCGAGGAAGTGATGGGATTTGTGTATGAGCGGCGAAAGTTAAGATAATTGGCTGGGGTGAAATCCGTTCCCGAGTTAACGGAGCAAATCCTAAAAGCGTCCGCCTCACGTATAAAAGCCCCTCCTCTCCAAGTCTATTCCACACTCGAACATCCGACCTCTCAGCCCCTCCATCGGTTCATCACCCCCACAGCCATGAAGCTCCTGGTGAGTACTATCACACCCATGAGTCCAACAGTCTTCCTGTGGAATACATAGTTAAAGGATCCAACTAACTTGAAAGATACGAGATGAAATTATTAACTAACTGTTAGCGAACATTGTTTAATTTTACAAGGCTCTAACTTATCATCATTATTCGAAAAAGAGTAGTAAAGTTTAAAGCAAGAGGTGGAATATTTACTGTTCCCACTATTATTCCGAGGACAATTATGGGGTGAATAACTGCAGTATCGTATCATAGAATGCTTCATGACAAGGAGATGCGAAAACATCCTGATATTTATGTTTTTTATTGTTAATTTTATATATATTAAATATTTAATGAAACGGGCCATAATTCCCATGTGTCAATTAAAGATCCACTTAAATGCATCGCGCCATTCATATTATTGTACTGCAATGGTTTGCGGGGCAATGGCAAAGCAATTAGATGATAAGACCCGTTCTAATGTCAATATTGGTGATTTTTTCTTACAATCCCATCAAATATTTACATGGGCAAAGCACTACTTGAGAAAATGTGAATGGTACAGGAAATGAAACCTTGGAACTTGACTGCAAGCATTTCCAAATCCGTATAAGGTAGGCCGGTGTGAGCTGTAGCACACCTACTTGAGAGTGTATGCATTACTGCCGTCAAGGGGAGTAGATTAATTATTGATTTAACAGTAGTATTCAGACCAAAAATCTACGCCTATAAATACCATAGAGATAATTTCATTTTTACATCAATTACAATATTACCAAAGATAATAATGTGGTGTTTTTTAAGTCGTGACAATTGGTACGCTTTGGAGAAAACAATTTTTTTACGTAATTTGCAGTAATTATATAACCGTGAAGTTGATTGTATAGAAATGAAGACTTATTAGAATCATAATTGCATTTACATACGACACGTCCTCAGCATGAATGCATCGATTAATGACAGTCAACATAAGAACATTATGCGTTACTAAAACCTGTATTGTCTCTCATGAGTAAAATAACATACTTGGGTCTTATTTCTCAAGGTTCTCCACTATTCCAAGTCAATGAACCAACACTTTTTCTTTTCCTCAAAAATAATTTCTCCCACGACAGCCCTTAGCTTGCCTCCTCGCCGTCGGCATCGCCTCCGTCGCGTCCTTCGTGGGCGCTGCGACGGAGCAGGACGCCGCAACAGAGGAGCGGCAGCCCGAGAAGCGCGGCCTCCATGGCCTTGGCTATGGCGGCTACGGTGGTTTCGGTGGAGGTCACGACTTCGGCGGAGGTCACGACTTCGGGGGTCACCACCACGAGAAGGTCATCACCATCCAGAAGGAGGTCCACGTCCCAGTGCCGCACCCGGTGCCCGTGCCCGTCATCAAGAAGGTCGGCGTGCCCGTGCCGCACCCAGTCCCATACCCCGTCGAGAAACCCTACCCCGTACCCGTCGAGAAGCCCGTCCCTTACCCCGTCGAGAAGCCCGTCCCTTACCCGGTCGTGAAGAAGGTCCCCTACCCCGTACACATCCCCGTCAAGGTGCCCGTGCCACACCCCGTGCCCGTGCACGTTGAGAAGAAGGTTCCCTACCCCGTGCACGTCCCAGTCAAGATCCCCGTGCCACACCCCGTCCCCGTCATCAAGAAGGTCCCCGTCTTCATCCACGGACACGAGCACGGATACGGAGGTGGATTCGGAGGCGGATACGGTGGCGGATACGGAGGCGGATATGGCGGCGGGCACCACTGAATGCCCTGAGAGTGAATCGATCGGCCGAAGTAACCAGAGGCGCGGGCGGGCAACTGGTGCCGCGGAGTCCCGGTCCGACTCGCCTTCTCAGTATCGCGGAACTCCCGCCAGAGCACTCGTCACTACCCCAGGATTCGACATCCAACGACACCTTCGAGTCCATGGAGGAACAGGCTGAGGCTTTCAATCCATGCCCGATTAAACCAAAGCGTTTAAAATATCTGTTTAGCGGTATTTTCTCTATTTCTGTTTGTTAAAGATATTAAGAGTTGTTTACCATTTCTTTCAAAGTGAAATAAATCTCACCTTGTTCGAAGAACACTTCTGAATATCTATTTCATCTACCTCAATAAATTAGCAATAATGATGACCAAACCATATTCCTACCAGAAGGTTTATTTTAGGTCAGGGTAAAACACACCTGTACAAGGCCTGTGGTTAACTTACTAGTTCTCACATTGTCATGGTAAATAGCAGCACAAGTTCGTTTTCCAGGGGCATCCGTCAATTCCCAGAAAATTAGAATCCCCAGGATTAGTGAAAAATGTTCAGCGCTCTACAAGTAAAACAGACTGAAATATGCTATATTGTTGAGAAGCCAAGAGTCGAACAACACTCAAATGTTAACACAAGTTTTATCCTAAATAAAGAGATGTTAGGTTTGCTGCAAAAATATGCATAAGGATTCTTTTCAATTGTTATTTTATTAACTGATGTGGTATAATTTTGCTCATTTTCATGCGTATATAAATATATAGAAAAATACCTTTCTATGGATACAAAATCAGAAGTGAATTAAAGTATGACTTCTTTCTATACTATAGAATGATAAAGTAATTAAGGTTCGAAGGTATAAACGTAGATGAAAATGGAATAATTCCCATGGGTTTGGGGTACTTGAGTGTATGTAGTAAATTAACGTGAATTTGCTCAAAGTGACAATATTACAGACCTCAGGAAGTATTGTGGGATTATTTAAGGTACATATAATCGATAGATTGCCACCAATGAATACATAACTTAATATAGCATTAAACACTTGATGAGAAAGTAGATTTTTTTTATTTTCTCTACAATTCGTATGGGTGTGAATTGAATTGGCCGAATATAATTATTCATTAGAATTCCAGATAATATATGTAAAATATTTTATCTTCATCCACATTGAAGAATCGCAAATTCTCGTTTAGAAGTCAGTAGTCACGAAATAAGCCACAAAGGATAAATATTAATAAACCAGAGAATTAGAGGATACTGATTGTGAATCACGGCAGTTGCTCAACAAAGAGTGATCACGAAGTTTTTAATCGCATAACTATTTTATAAAAACGTAATTTTATAATAATGTATTAGTTTGATGTGTGGTGCCTATGTGGTAAAAGTTTCATTGATTTGAGTCTTGTATGCCGCCAGAGGTAGATCTTGCAAGCAGAAAAAAATTGTTTCCCAACGGAAATGAGGGAGGTGCTGGATTGAAATATTTCTCTCAACTGTACAAATTGGCAGCCAAAGCTAACGCAACGCTAAATGAGGCTTACGGAAAGTCTTTCATTCCCTATAGCACAGCTAGAAGTTAGATTATAATGTTTAAAGAGGGGGGACAATCATATTCAAAGAAAGGTGGACTCGTAGCTCCAGTGATTACTCTTAGGAAAGTAAACATCAACACCGTAGCTGGCTTTGTGAGAGAATATTGTCAAATAACGTTCTAATCACTATCATAAATGCTGTATAACATTGTTTCCCACCAACTTGTTGGTAAAAAATAGATAATGCGCGTCAGGTTCCGCGAAATTAAGATTAATTCTTGAAAATCAATATGGAATGCTTTCTCCACCGAGGCAGTGGTCGCCGACGCAATACTTCATTCAAAACGATGGAAGTTTTACCAGGCCCACATAATAAATTTATCCAACATTACGTATAACATAAAATTAAATTTTGTACAGTACATTATGCGCATTAAATTTTCTATTTTTCCTTTATGGGAAGGCTGTGTAATTACTTCCATCCTGAAGTCGGGAGATTTGAGTTAACTCAGAATTATAAAAGTTTGTTTCTCTCGCTCAAAATATTTCCAAGCGTTGATATAACACGTAGTAAATATAGTGTTTATTAATTTTGGCCAAAAATATTTAATAAATGATTACATTAAAAATAATTTATTTCACTCCCTTCCATTTAAAGACGCGAAAAACGCATAAATTGTGGTAGCTGATTTTTCACAAATTACAAAATTGCGAGTTCAAAATGTTGCTTGAGCTTGAGTTGCTTGGCTCAGTGAGCCATATTGTTTCAAATTTTTACACAAGACTTTTTGGTAAGAAGACGAATGTACCTAGTTACCCAGCAGCCTTGGCTAGTTACCTACATATGCTGCAATCATGGTGCTTGTGAATAAGTATAAGCCCTGCTTCAATTGATTTCAACTCTTAGTCCCTCAAAGGTTTGTCAGGGTAACCACTATCTTAGGGTCATCGAACGTCATTTTTTAGTATTCTCATAAGGCTGAGGACAAGTGGCGATCCATATGTGTATTCGTTATTAATTTTCAAATATTTCTTGACTATACTTAATTTTTTTGAACATTTATTAGATATAGCCTCTGAAGTAATGATGCTCATCAAAAGTCTCTTGTTGATTCTATTTAGAAGAATTACAGGGCTATGATTTCGAATACGTGTAAGGTCTCATTTCGTTAAGTTTGTTCTTCTTTCAAATAAAGTATGCGTGAGTTTCATTTGCCATCAACGGTTTGAATAAACGATTTTACAAAGAGCGTAATTGGGTGCTATTCGTACAACTGATGGGTATTATACTTGTAACCATCGGTTGGCTATGCGCATAATAACACAAGCCATATGCTTATAGTAATAATTTACGAGATGTATAATATAAAATAAACCAGAATTCATCCACCCGGAAACTTCTGCCTAATGAAGAAAAAAGCATTATACGTACTTCGCGTAATTACCTCATAGGCGTATTCTGTGTTGATATAAATTGGGAGATTTTCTTAAATTCGACTTTCTTCCTGACACAAGAAAATTTGCAATAAGGAAGTGCTTACAGAACTTTCTATGGTTACGGAACGTTGATTCGTCGTGGCCATGATTTTTGCTACACATGTGGAAACGTTTACCGCACTTCAACCAGTCACGTTTCCAACGAAATACCCAAATATATTTCCGAGAGAATGATTTATTCAGGCTTACACATCGCAGAAAGGATGCAAGCGGCATACAATTCAATCTTTGACACTTCAAGAGCTATTACAAAAATGAATAATTAGTAGTTATCTTAGATCTCTCCCTTCCTTCAAAGTCGATAAAAGTTGTCTGCTTCAGTGAGCACAGAGGGTTTATATTTCCTACGCTGCCACATGCGTGCTCTATATGCACAAAATGCATGCTTTGGGGTTCAATTTTCTAAATTAATTCTTCTTTTCTGTAAATTCAATCGGCAGAACATCTACAGATCATATTTCCTATTGCAAGCGTAACAGTATTTACAAATTCCCCAGACTGTAACTCAAATAGACCAAAAGATGCTGAAAATATCCTTCAGGCACCCACAAGGAAGAAATCATAAATTAGTTATAGAACTTTTAATATTAGTAACATATTTATATATAACTCTATAGGTTGTTATAGTATGAATGTCTTACACATAAAACTCTGCCTGCAATTATCACTTATTGAAACACAACACTTGTGACTATGGCAAGAATCGACTTTGCAGCCTTAGCTTGGACTGAAAACTGGATAACCTCATAGATGCCCAATCATCGTGAAGTTCAGTGTAGCGGTATTTAAAAAACGATAATAATGACTCTCGCAAATTATCCTACCTAATTTATTTTTAATTTACTCTCTGAGTGGATTGACGATTGCAGCTTTGGAGGATACTAACTGATCGGTTTTGCTGTATAGCCGTATGAATCTATTAGTGAAGTTACTTAGTCCATTTCTGAAAATCAAAGGTTACACATCAGCCTTTTTTCAGAATTATTTCGTGGAAAAAATTCTACATAAAATCGAAAAGCATATAAGAATTTATATAGCAACAGACATGGTTTATATGAATCCTATACAGTTGTCCCGCGAGTTGAATTCTCCAGATATTGAAAATGTATGAATAGCAACTCTTTCAGCGATAAAACAGAATGCCCAGAATTTCAATTATTTAATTTAGATTTAAACAGTTGAATGGTAAACAATGTGTTTAAATAGCTCTTTCCGTTATCTCCTACTTTTAATGTGAGTCACGCATGCGAGAGCAGTTCAAGTCATGCAGTTGGTAGCTGTTTTCTTGCATTTTTACCGTGGTCTTAACCAACACTACAATTTGAGACAAAGAATATTATTACCTCCGCGTCAATTTTGGTCCCGCTCATGATTTTTAGTATTCATTTGGGTAATAAAACAACATGGAACACAAAATGCGTCCATCTATTTGTCGTCTCCTTATCCAAATGCAATAGTTGGACTAACAGGACCCCACGGCCCAGAAAACCTCGGAAAAATAACCTGTGAAGAGAAAGCTGCCGTTGCAGACAGAAAAATATTCGTATACGATTTAGCTAAAGACATTATTGTGTAGCCTCAACAGTAATTACTCTAGTAAAACTTAATTCCATACATGTAAATACCAGGATGCATTAGCGAATTGGGGATCTGAAAAAAAATCATCTCAGACAATTTCTAGCCTCGCCGCATATTCAGATCGTCCGCCGTATCTTTTATCGAGCGACGAGAGTGCTTTGCTTGGTACGGAATCGTCCCAGCATCCGGAAGTCACGAATTCTCGGCTTCATCGAAAACGGCAAAAAAATAGTTAAACGAGTTCTCTTCGACGTCTCCAACGCCAATAAACGCTAACCTCCTTCCCTTGAGTAATCCTCTACGCTAATGCGGGCGACAAGCGTAAAAAATGTAATCCTAAAGTTATCATAAAAAACCGCTGATAAGACGGCTGAATGGCTCAAGAGCATGGTCCGGCATGAACTGCTTTGAGTGTTGAAAAGTGAAACTAGCGGGGTGAAGCAAGAAAAAATTGAAATTTCAGGTCAAAACAAACTAATTCCGGAACCCTTCACCCTTAACGTAATTATGACTCGACCTCTCCGGAAGGAAATGGCTTATCTGTTAAAAAAAAGTGAAAGTAATATTTCTGATCGAAATACCAATAACCTTTTAATTTCCTTGGAAAGGTTAATGAATTGACATTACAACAGAATTCTAATGATAGCAATGCGTAACGAAGATAAGATCGGTTGTATGCCGAATTACAAAAGTATCGAACTTGCATTGAAATTGGCCTTCAGCAACACATTATCACTAGGGCAGGTGCGATTGACTCTGTAAAAAGTTCATTTGGATCGAAAACCGTGCAAAGGTTGTGGTATTGAAACCGTGAAAAAAATTCATCAATCTATCCATCTTTACGGAAGAATACGTGCACTATTTTCACGGGCAAACCAACTGGAAATTAATGAACGTCCGCCTTCTGCCCGCAGCGTATATTTACATTGCACTGTTAAGTAGGAAGAATTAATAGATTTTTCTACATTTCCTAAGAACTAGACGGCACCAAGACAGCGGGGTAACGTCCGCACTAACAGAGGCTGCGAGTACTGATCCTGCCTAGTTGGCTTCGATTTCAGTAAGGATTGGAGCTTGTGAATGACCTATTTTATATTATCCTATTGATAATGAGAATAGGTTTCTTCGGATTAGTAGTAAATAAAAAATAAATGTACTTAACTAAATTAACGACTTCATTAATACGAGCACCTTTTTTTTCCCCACTTTCTATTTCCGCCCCACATACCCACAGACTTTGTCGTGTAAACCGTATTTCCTCTCTAATAATCTGCTTCTTTTTAACTTTTCCTAAAACCTCTTGCATGTTCTGCATTGTAAATAGTCTCATACCCTCTCAATGTTTACACTTTTTTCATATTTTTTACCACATTCATTATGCAACACAAATTAAATAAAAACAAAGTATTGCTATTTCAGAATATCGACCAATGAGCGCTCATTTACAGCAAGACACTCAAAATGGAAAACATTGGTTTGAAAAAACTTTTTCAAGTTTAATTTTTACTAGATTTTCTCTCTCATTGGTCTCACTATGCATGTAACCACGATATTCATTAGCTATTGGGTAACTTTTACAGCAAAATTTTAGTTTCCGCCACCTATAGACTGTGAAAACCTATAGTAAAAATGCATGAATTTGTAACAACATACCACAGACAAAATTGATTAAAAATTAAAATTATACTTTGATATAATTTATATATAATTGTAATTCTAAAACCCTTTATGAAAATAAATATTAGAATGATTACTGGCAACTACGGGACACAGCCCACGATGAGTCCGCGCGTCTTGCGGTTAGGGTAAGCCTCCCGCGACCACATCACACAGGATCACCGCAGTTAGAATGGAGACATTGTGTTAGGAAGATACTGAGGGCTTAGAAGATATTTTTAGGCTGAGCCAAGTGAGATGAATCGAAAAGTGAGATTAGTGGATCGATAGTCAAACAGAAAAACAAATTAGTTGGGAAGACCAATAGCGAAGGATAGCAATACTGTTGAATAAAAATTAGGAGGCCTAACGAAATAGAGAAGGCGAATGATAGATTATAATTAGAAGTGAAAGGCGAATCAGCGAACTAGGTAATTATATATATATATATATATATATATATATATATATATATTTCAAAAGACAATGATAGTTAAGAAGAAGTCGACAGGTTATACCATTTACTATATCCTTAGAGGAAGTAATTGCAGTTGTTCTAGGAAGGAAGCATTTAAAATTAAATGGAGACTGGGACGAGACGGCAAAGGGTGAGATGGTTGGGGGGTAGGGGGCTACGGTTTAGGAGCAAAGGTTTGCGTGCGTGTGTGTATATATATATATACATATAGCATATGTGTGTGTGTTTATTTATAAATACATACTTATTCAAACACGAAAACCCGCCACATGGCGAACACATATTCGTTTACATGGATGCAGATTTAAGGAAAAGAGATAGGAATAATTACATGTAAATGATAATTTCAGTTTAGATTACGTTTTCTCGGTAGCCCACTGGGTAGACCAAGCTAGTCGAAGATCCGTGGCTTGAGTCTCGGTCAAGGAAACATTTTTACGGTTGTGATCTGGTCGATTCTACCTTCCACACATACCCACAACAGGAATGACTCTTTTCCTTATATCTGTATCCATGTGAATAAATATATATATATATATATATATATATTTTGTTTTGTTCGTCGTCCACCTCAATTGGGTTAAAAGACCTTTGAATTGGGAAATTTATAGTGTAAAAATAAACAAAATATGGTAAATATATTTGTGACTTTAGACTAATAAAATGATTAAAAGAAATCACCAAACTAGATACAAGATAAAGCTATTCGTGGCAGGTGATAATTCATATTTCCGTCGTCATGTAAATGCGAGAAATTCTGTATGTCTCCCATAAAGTATGAAGAGGATTTGATACCATGTTTTTAAGTTTGATCTCGCAATTTAACGCTGTCACCACAGCTTTCCCCTTCATGTCAATTATCAAAATTATTGCTATCACAGAGAGAACAGAATTGCATGGAGCTTTCTAGACTGAGCTTGACGGCGGAATTGGTGGTCACTGACATCCTTAGTGGATGTCAAGGTGGAACGTGAGGGAGGTTGGGTCAGGGAGGAGGTGAGCGCGCGGGGTAGTGGCTGTGTGTGAGTGGTTGGGGTGCGGAAACGGAGAGTGAAGGGGGGAGGGGACTACTGGGAGAGCACTTACCGGAGAAATCCTCCCCTTCCTTTGCGCTCCACCCCCAGCAGGCGCAGCACAGCAAGCGAAGCAAATCACTCCGATGGATATAAGGGCGCCGAGCACCCGACATCACAGTCACTCACCCGAGCACCTCCCTCCGGCAAAGCACCTGCGGAAGAGGAATCATGAAGACCCTGGTAAGAATCACACTCCGTGGATTTTATTCCACTCTACTCTCCCATTATATATATATATATATATATATATATAATTAGGTAATCTACCGTTTAAGGTAGGTTTTCGGATGGACACAACTATAAAATAAACATTTTGTGACTCCCCACCTAGTAAACTAATCTATATTGGTCCCTCTTCATCTCGGTGTACTTCTTTCCTCCCTTCATCCCGTCCAACATCCCTATCCTGTTCCTGCCCTTACCTCGCTTGCCCAACATTCTCCCCTCTATTACCTTCTTCTGCATTCCACTACTGCTCAATACGCCTTTCATCCATTTTTCCTGCCTCCATAGGATTTCTCTCAACAAACCCCTCTCCTCACCCACCATCTCTAGTACTTCCTAATTTGTTTTCCTTTCGGTCCATTTCACCTTCTCCATTCTTCTCCACACCCACATTTCAAAATCCTCCAATCTACGTCTATCCTCCTGCTCCAGTGACCAGGTTTCCGCTCCGTACATAGCTACGCTCCATATCAGAGTTTTTACGAGTCTTGTCTTAACATCCCTACTCAACGTCCCCGTCATCAACTCCCTCCTCCTTGAGAAAGCCTCCTTGCCTTGCGTAATTCTTCTCCTTACGTCCCTACCACTTTGACCGTATTGGTCCAAAACACTTCCGAGATATGTAAACTGCTCTACCTGCTCCATTTGTCCCCTCCTATTTTAATATTTAGCTTAGCCTTTTTCTTTCTGGAAAATCGCATCACCTTTGTTTTATTAATATTGATTCTCATCCCATATTTATCGCACTGAACCTCCAATTCACTCAGCAATGCTTGCAACCCCTTGGCTGATTGAGCAACTAATGCTTGGTCATCAGCAAACCTAACCGATTTTACGAATTCCCCTCCGACTTTCATTCCTACCTCCAGTTCTTCCCATGCCTCTTTAATCATTTCCTCCACATATACGTTGAACAGCACCGGTGACAATGGGCAACCCTGCCTTACACCTCTTCCTAACACTGCCCATCCGGACTCTCCGTTCCCCACTCGCACCTGAGCAGTCTGAGACATGTACAGGTTGCGGATCAGTCTCCTGTCCCTCCAATCCATTCCTATTTTCTGCAATACACACATTAATTTTTCCCAATTCACTCTATCAAACGCTTTTTCGAAATCTACAAAACAGGCAAAAACGTCCTGGTTGTATTCTATATTCCTCTCAATTAGTGATCTCATTAGCAATGGCATCACGCGTACCTCTTCCCTTCCTAAACCCAAACTGATCATCCCTTGAGTAATCATTTGCCTTACTCTCTATCCTTTTGTTGATGATCCTGAGAATAACATTAGCTTCGTGGGATATCAAACTTATTGTTCTGTAATCCTCACATGACGAAGCCTTTGCATTTTTTGGAATAGGAACTAACACCGATCTCACAAAATCTTCTGGCCAGATTCCTTCCTAATAGATACTACGAATCAGTCCATATAGGGCCTTCTTTCCGCATTTTCCTAAACATTTCAACAGTTCCACAGGTATGTTGTCCAACCCCACAGCCTTATTTGCTTTCATCTCCTTTAATGCCCTTTCTATTTCGTCGTCGAGTATGCCTGGACCTAAGCTATCTTCTTCTACGTCATGTTCCTTTTCTATGTCTAACCTTGTCGGCCTAAGTTCTTTACCATACAGTGTTTCTATATATTCCTTCCATCTCTCTTGGATTTGTCCTGGTTCAACTATTATCTTACCCCACTTATCTTTAACTGTTAGCACAGATCTTGCCTTCTTACTTCCCGATAATAACTTAACCTTGCTGTATAGAGCACCAATTTCACCCTTCTTCTGTAAACTTTCCATATCCTCGCATTGCGTTTTCCACGATTCTTCTTTTGCTTTATTTGTGGCCCTTCTCAATTTATTGTTTAACTCTTTGTATTACATTTTGCCTAACTCTGTGTTTACATTCTTCCATCTTCTTCTCTCATCCATCTTTGCAATCATCTCATCCGTTACCCATGGTTTCCTTATCCTTTTCCAGTTAATGGTTCCTATAGTGTCTTTTGCTGCTTCCGATATCCCTTGCTTGATACATTTCCATTTTTCTTCGATTGTACTCAGTTATTTACCATCATCCATTATTTTCTCTACAGTCTGCTGATACTCCTTCCTCGTTAATCCATTTAATGCTTCTAAATTCCATTTCCTAACCCGCCGCCCTTGCCTTATCTTCTTGAAACGGACGTTACATTTCAAAACAACTAAATTGTGGTCAGAGTCCGCATCCGCTCCTGGGAAACTGTGCGAATTTATCACACTGTTCCTAAACCTGTGCCTAACCATAATATAATCTAACTGATACCTTTCTGAGTCACCTGGCAATTTCCATGTATACCTACGCCTTTTGTGATGTCTAAACCATGTGTTGGTGATGACTAACCCCTGTATCCTGCAGAATTCAATCGCTTTCTCCCCGCGTTCATTCCTCGTGCCTAACCCATAGACCCCCACCTCACCACCCTCTCTTCCTTCGCCTACCGTCGCATTCCAATCCCCCATCACTATCAAACGTTTCCTGCAGGAATACACGCGATTATATCCTCTAACTCATCATAGATCCTATCGACCTCTTCCTCCTTGTGGTTGCTCGGTGGCATGTATAGCTGAACAATGACCAAGTTCGCCGGCTCTGCTTTAATCTCTACGAGTAATATTCTATCTGTTGCTTGCTCTATGTTGACTACGCTTCTTCCTACCCCTTTATTTAATATTACGGCAACCCCTCGCTGGCTTTCGTCCCCGCCGCTGTATATCACACTATAATTGTCACTCCAGTAATCCCCGCTATCCTTCCATCTCACCTCGCAGAGACCTAAAACATCTATATTACCTCTTTCCATCTCTTGCTTAATATTTTCTAATTTTCCTGCCCTCAACATTGTCCTGACGTTCCATGTTCCTACTCTAACTACTTTCGTCTTCTTCTGCGTCTTCTGTCCTGCTGCTGTTATTTCTTCCTTGCAAGGGTTTCGTGGGATGACGACCGCGGAAGCCTTGCCTCCCGCGCTGCCGGGCACGACACACGGCCCCTTGGGCCGAGTCCCGCAGTTGCCAGGACTCAATTTCTGTTTTGCGTCCATCATTATTTTCTTGGGAATCATAATTGAGGTGGTTTCCCGTTGCCTTCCTCAATAGTGTTTTTAACGCGACACCATCACTTAATGGCCGCCCCACTGGGGTCAGACGCCTTTGCAGCCGCCTCACTGAGGAACAGACGCTGCGTGGACTACCTTTCGTCTGACTCCTAACCTTCGATCTATCTGGCATGGGTGACCCTACCAGGAGCAATTATATTTACTCCCGCCAGCACAGCTCTAGGGGTCATCGGAACACACAAGCCCTTCCACCACGACATGGTTGTAGTCCATGGGAGGGATATATATATATATATGTATATATATATAATTATATTTAATATATGCATACATATATACATATATTATTAATCAAAAATAAGCACATATTAATTTATTAGTTTGTTGGGAAAAAAATCAGAAAGTAGCATACACTAAGGCCGATTTGGATAAACATTTTTGAAATCGAAAAAAAATTAATTTTGAGGTTATTACACAAAGCATGCGACTTCTATAATTAATTTTTTAATTGATGAATTCAATACCGCGAACATAAGTTGCCCTGTGCGCCATTGGGTACAACTCAATTTCTTCGGCCTGATTCCGAGCACAGTGTCAGGATGCCGTAGTTAAGGGAACTAATACACTTGATACAATTTATGGACGGGAATGAACAATTGAAAAAATAGGAGGATGGCGGTCACTGGTTCTTCAAAAATCCTTGTTTCAAAATTAGTTTCAAAATTTCCGGGAATTAGTACTCATTTCTCATCCTCTCATTGACTGACAAAACTCTCTGAGCCGTTCCAGCTAATAGCTAATCTCTCCATTCATCGATAAACGCCGCTTAAATCTCTTTAACCGTCACGTCACTATCGACGCTGCCACGGTTGCACCTACTATTGTCAAATTAACCACTCACGGAGCTGCAGGGAAACCTGACATTTTTAATGAAATTTTTATTAAATCAAGAAACTATAATTTCGTTTCAAGTTTGTTTCTTAATTTAATGAAACCAAATCTTTAATACAAATAAAATTAATATTTATCAATGATTTCAAGCAAGATATTTATGCGAGATTTCATAAAGTAATAAACATGGAACTATGATGAATTCAATCAGTAGGACGCCATACATTCGGAGGTTAAACTGGGCAGCATTTACGAGGTTACAATACCTGTTTCAAGGGTAAGGGTAAGTAGTTTATATCACTATAAACTATTGCCATGTATATCGTTTTTGAGATTCTACACGCCTTGCTTTTTATTACAAAACTTGCCTTCAGCTCTACGAAGAATGGCCTATCATTTCCCTTGGCCTTCCTCGTGGCACTCCGTCATATACTATTTTCCTTTCTATTAGTACGCTCATAACTAATCCAGAATATTTCTGAAGCCGTGGGCCTAATCCAGTTGACTTCCTTTTTCTTCCTCATGGTCCTCTTTACCAATGTTTTCTCCGCTACTCATTCCCATACTCTTTCATTTCTTCATTCATCCTCCTCCATTTGATCTTCAGCATCCAGCACCAGGCTTCAAAGGGTTGTGTCCTTCTAAGGTCTGAGTTTGCAATTGACAATGTCCCTGATTCAGAGACCTTCTACCTAATTGCATGCAACCCATTCCCTTCCTTTCATTCCACCTAACCAAAACTCTTCCTCATATCACGACCTTCAAATGTCGCCATCTTTCTTTACTTCCATAGATTTACCAGTCTACTTTATCACCTAGCAACTTCCTCTACTCTTCTAAAAATTCTTAAACTTTGCTTCAGTCTTCCTCTCAGTTCAAATTATTTTATCCATTTTTCTTCGCACTCATGCTTAAAAAGACTTCTGTCTATGCTCTTTCTCCTGCCTCAAAAGACAAGCCTATACAGCACTACGCTGCATGCTAACGTTTTCTTTGCCATACTTCACGTGAATGATTTCAAATATAGCTTCCTTTACTTCCATATCCTCTACTTGGCAGACATGTTCTGCGGTTGACCTTTTCATAGCTACGAACTGTGATGTAACGTATAGGAAAGACTTATCTACGTGGAAAAAGGGTCGCATGGTAATATTTGAGCATATTTTGAGGATGCACCCAACATTTCAGTCCCTGGTGTGCCTCCTTGCTGTCGGCGTAGCCTCCGTCGCGTCCTTCGTGGGCGCTGCGACGGAGCAGGACGCCGCAACAGAGGAGCGGCAG
This sequence comes from Hetaerina titia, assembly GCA_037158775.1. Lineage (NCBI taxonomy): Eukaryota > Metazoa > Arthropoda > Insecta > Odonata > Calopterygidae > Hetaerina > Hetaerina titia. The sequence goes on from CM073770.1 coordinate 13,895,716, forward strand.
CCCGAGAAGCGCGGCCTCCATGGCCTTGGCTATGGCGGCTACGGCGGTTTCGGTGGAGGTCACGACTTCGGCGGAGGTCACGACTTCGGGGGTCAGCACCACGAGAAGGTCATCACCATCCAGAAGGAGGTCCACGTCCCAGTGCCGCACCCGGTGCCCGTGCCCGTCATCAAGAAGGTCGGCGTGCCCGTGCCGCACCCAGTCCCATACCCCGTCGAGAAACCCTACCCCGTACCGGTCGAGAAGCCCGTCCCTTACCCCGTCGAGAAGCCCGTCCCTTACCCGGTCGTGAAGAAGGTCCCCTACCCCGTACACATCCCCGTCAAGGTGCCCGTGCCACACCCCGTGCCCGTGCACGTTGAGAAGAAGGTTCCCTACCCCGTGCACGTCCCAGTCAAGATCCCCGTGCCACACCCCGTCCCCGTCATCAAGAAGGTCCCCGTCTTCATCCACGGACACGAGCACGGATACGGAGGTGGATTCGGAGGCGGATACGGTGGCGGATACGGAGGCGGATATGGCGGCGGGCACCACTGAAGAACCGGCGAGGAGCCTCCGTGCGACCTGAATTACACACTCTTTCGTGGCAATCAATGAATACACAAGGTGTTTGCCGTCCTCAAAATTCCGTGCAATCCCGTGCACGCCGACTAATCCGTTCTTAGTCGTCCATCTCTAGACATACTCCACAGTAATCATTAGCATCTATTTACCACTTTCACCGATTAGTTTATTGGTAGACCCGTTAGTTTATTGGCAATTTCCCTCTTGAGAAATTATCCTGAAATCATTGTAATCATTTACATCGAACATTTTCACTCACTTCCAAATTCAATTTGAACTTACTACGAGGATTTCATAATTTGATGTTTCATCAACTTGGAACAAAAATATGCCATTTCCGTGTCCCATAATCAATTAAACCCGACTGCTCCCATGAGGAATGCGCACATCCTTGTGAAGTGCTCATAAGATGCCTGAACTCCAAGGCAAAAGCTGTGATTGTTATCAACTGTTTACAATTGTTCTTATGTTTTCTCTGTTTTACTGTTTACTGTGAACGGGAATAAATACTGAAATAAATCAGTCCCCCGAAATTGGTGAAATTTATTTCATTCGACGAATTAGCGCACAAAGTAGTGCTAGTAGCCAGACCGCATGCAGTTTCGCACAAGGCCCACATTGTGCACTCAAAAGCCGTAGGCGGCAGACTGCAAAATTAATTTGTAAAAAATAAAATAAGGCAACCAAATCAGTTTTGGGAGAAAAAATTATATATGCAAATTAGAGGCTATTTTACAAGTAATTGGACATTTGAAAAGAAATGATTTTAATACTTTTTCTAATCAATTAAAAAAATAATATAGTAGGGGTCAATGCGGCAAAATATCAATATATCATGATGACATGAATGGTATAAAGAACTAATTTGAAGAGTGAGATTACTTTAATGACACAGGTATAATTACTTAATTAAGTAATTATACCTGTGTCATTAGAATTAAGGACTTAATTTTTATAATTTGGTGTCTTATTCAAAATTCATTTTTTTAAATCTTTCAAAGAATCCAGAATATTACTAGCCTATAAATATGTTCACTCTAAGTGAATATATTAATCTGTTTAAAAACAATATCAATGAGAGAATGAATCCAAATAAAGGATTGCACATGAACGTATAAATCGTTTGACACTGCTAGTTTATTTTAAAACAAGTTCATATTTTCAAACAAACAGTTTACACAGCAAAATTAAATTTTGTTTGTATATTTTCGAAAAATAATCGCACTATGGAAAATATGAGAAAATGATTTGTTTTGTCTCTTTCTTTTTTGAAAAATATCTGTTAAACGTGAAAAGAACGTTTTGCAAGTCACCCCTTTCCTTTTAATCTTGCATATGCGTGCAACTGAGAGCTTCATGCATGCCAGCTGTCCACAATCTAGTGGGATCATACATTTTTGACGCGGTATTCAGTATTTTTTCATAAATACTATGCTAACTTGGTTGAGTGGTTAAAAATATTACAACATTTTCTCTCGATTTTAACCTTCGCTCCCCCGTTACAATACAGAAAATCTTGACAGGCATTTAGACATTCATTTAGAAAACTTAAATTTACGATGTTTCAATGTTTTTTTTAAATAGGTCACTGTAGAAACAAAAGACGATATTAGGAACTTTAAATGAAGACTTTTCTACACTCCCTTTACACGGTATAAAGCAAAAATTGATTTTCCAAATCTTCCTTGAAGATTCGGTATTCACTCAACTTTCATTATCTTGAAATGTTCACTTTGCACACCAGATATGAGGACAGTGCAGAACGTTGTACGGTGGACGGTACGTCGGAGGGGATGCTATAATGAGAATCAATTGATGGATTTCAAAATAGAGTAATGCCAACATCGGGTTCCTCTCCGCTAAAAATTATACCTCTACCGAACTATCCTTCACCCTTAAGTGTCGGAACTGACGGTCTTGCCTAATATGATTCAACTTCTATTCAGTTTCAGATCAGATACGTACTAGAAATGTGTCAGTAAATTTGTAATGAATTACTTGGCACAACACTACCTTGTGAAAGGCATAATAATTAGACCTCTAACTTAATCATAATAATAACACGTACAAGCAAAAATAACCTGCTGATTGAACCTGGATTGCTGATGACCTTGGACTTTTAAGAGCACAGACATAGGTCGTCTTTTCGTTTTCTTGCGTCAGACATAAAATTACATTTGATGTTTTCTGTGGCAATAATATACGAGTATATAATTTTTTTCTAAAACCCCTGCTTAGGAAGCAATATATACAATGTATTTCATATATTCAAAATGATAGATACCTAGATGTTAGACTCCTTAAAATTCACAGCGAAAGATTCATTTAAAGAAAGCACATTTCTTATGTTACCCTGATGTTAAAGCTTAAATCCCCTAGCCTCTTGGTCTTCATTTAAATAAATCAATATAAACATCATCGTAATCTTCATGGTAGGTTGCTTACGTTTATTCTCATGATCATTTTAATCTTAGGTTTAATGAGTATAGAAGTCCATCATGAACAGTAAAATAACTGAGGAATTCCTCCATATGGTGCTACTAGAATAATGTCATTATACATAGAATAATGTCATAAACAATGAATTTCCAAAAAATCCGGTATGAATTAATTAAAGTATAATTTTTGCAAACAATTTAAGTTATAAACTTTGCTATTTGAGATCCATTTATTGGATTATATCAGATTGTACATTACAACCTCTTGGGGCTGATTTCCACAGTGAAAATGGCTGTTTTATTAATATGAGCAATTACACTTGCGCGAGGGATATTAAGTGAAACTTGATTCGTACTTTTGTACACATTTATTGCAAAATATTGGCCGCGGTTTCAAAGTAATTATCCAGGTAGAAAAATTTATCATAATTAATTGACGCCTAATTCGCGTGTTTATCAGATGGCGCAGTCTTGTAATTTTGAGATTCGTTCCTGTTCCCTGCTTCCATCGTCCACACATGCTCAGGGCTCCAACGTCACGGTAACCCCGGGCACCGTTAATCGCGTATGGTCATAGAGGCTGGTAGGGTCACCTTTGAAAGGAATCATATTAAGTTTCACCGATAATTTCTTTTCCGCACGCATTTATTGAAATGTGTCCTCCTAGATTTCGTTACATTCATTTGGCGTTGAAATCCCAGTCAACGCCTTTTAAAATATGTATGTGAACAGAATTAAGTAATTATCACTTATTACAGTGAATGTCACCCAAAATGAAGGTAGTCCCAGTAAATTAATAGTTCTCAGCATATTTTGTCTGAAATATCACGTTAACTTCCGAATTACGAAAAAAATTAATAACATTTATCGCTTAACTTGATTAAAAATGTTGCACCCTATGCCATTGTCTGGGGTAGAGTTACCTCCGGAAGCCACCACCGAAGAAAAAATACTAGGTGTGATAATCAACTATTTCAATAGTTGAGCTATCGAGACCATATTCTTGAATAGCTTATATTATATGATTGAGTTTCTTCTAATCTTCCCTATCGCTTAGAATGTAGGCAATAACTTTCAGCATCAAGAAATTATTGCCACCTACACAAATGTATCTATCATAAAAAAGGCATATCTGACATTGTTGACGAGTTCAAGCATGATTGATAATCAGCCATGCATTCTTCGCAGAAGAAACTCATTTGTGAGGGAGAAGAGTGAAAAGCTCGTCGGAAAAAATCACACCAATCACGAGCGAATCATTTAGTTTTTTGCACCGATCTTTTTGCTGTTAAAAAGTCGTCCACTCACGCACCGAGGACAATGATGTGTTTTTATGCTGTTTAACGCCATTGTAAGGTATCTCGGCAAATTTCAAGGGTAAGAGCATGGTACGTGAGTCGCCGCGAAAGCATTGACCCAAGGGGAGCTTTCTAAAGACGCCTCTTGATTATCCTTCCCAACGTATAAAACGGCATCTCCGCCATCTGATCTTATACTTAATAGAAGCGGATTCTGCGGGACACACCTACCCTCGAAGCCATGAAACTAACGGTGAGTTAAGAAACGATTTCACGTAAAAATCACGCCCAAAATACGATTAAATCAAATCTCCACACTCGAGAGGAGCCAGTGTTTTAGGCAATATATAACTTCTTGCGCTAGTAAATTTCTCTGACGCTTGCAAAATCATTCCAACATAAATGATTATTTACGCCTCAAAAATCTCAAAATAATGCTCTTTTCTGCAATACTTTTTTCTTACACACTTTCAGAGTCCCGGGATCTTTCTTTTCAAATTCAATATCGAAGACGAAACGGGTGGCGATGAAATTATCAAAAGGATTTATGCCTTAATCGTATAACACTTTGCCCCATGAACACTATTGCTACGGTTATGTGACACCTACTGGAATTTCGCGAGTAGAATATATTTATGTATTTTTTCAGAGGGAGAGGCAGACTTGAGCTCATATTTTTAGCGGAGAAGTAAGAAAATTTCTATGAAATCTCTAAAAAGTCTTTTAGATTTTTGAAAAAAATGTCTAAAAGACTATAGACTTCATGGCTACAGCTTATGTTTTTCCCTGTTCACGTTTTTATACTAAGGAATACCTATGGTTCTATGTTTTGATGTTGATATTTTGACATCTCATACTATGCAACTCATTAAAGTTTTCAATTTCTATATGTAGTTAACGTATTTCGTGGTTTTCCGGGTTTTAACATCGGAGAAGGAAATAAGGGTGAAATGGAAATGCTCTGTTACACTACTAACGTAAGGCTGAATATTTCCTATCGCGCACACATTTATCAGTGCAATATACGCTCTAGGGGCAATGTCTTGAACTAGTTGGATGCTTTTCGCGCATGGCAAGAGAATAAAATGCCGCAGAGATCTTTCAAACTGTGCAATATTTTTTTCACAAATAATTCCATAATTGATAGATTTTCTACCTTATTTACATAAAATATTCTATCTACCAACTAATTCCCACACATTATTTAATTTTTTTCCTGTTCATTAGAAGTATACTCGTATACTTCTAATATACCTACCTATCTATACTTCTACCCAAAACCTGCGAACGAGGATCACGTGACATTGGGAAACAGGAAATGGTTATTAGAAATTTGGCATTAAAGCGATATATACGTGATGCTGATTTCAGCTTCGTTGAAAACGAGGGAACGAATCTCTTGTACGACTAAATGTATTAGCATTAGTGAACAAATGCATTACGTCCCATCGACAGGTTAGGCCTGACGGGATTATTGCATAAGGTATGAAATTAAAGTAAATAAAAAAACGCCGAGGTATTAAAAATCAGTTTAAGGTGAGATATTGGAGTCAGAATTTAGTTTCAAACAATTCTGTAATTCTCATTCGGAGTTTATTTACCCTCCTTTATTGGGAGATGTCAATAAAGGGATGAGTGACTACTGGTCACTAGGACTGTGTTTGATAATCCTCGGAAAACTGTTCCTAACATTGACCTCAGATTAAAAGCAAACTATCAGTTATATGATCGCTATTTATGTGCAAACTGATCGTTATATTCATCGTCAATTTAAAAAGTACTAGAATTAGTAAGCTCACGCTAACTGAAAAGCTGTCTGAACTGTTTCCAAAATCCGACATATCGGTAGCCCACAATCGGTGTAACTGTAAATGTTAACTAAAGACTGTTTTGAAGAGACATTATATAAGCGGGTTTAATGATTGCCTAAATACTCCAACAGGTTGTGTTCACCGTGGTGACCTCGATGTCACTAACAATTTCATCCACGGCGATGGGCGTCATTGGATCCTTCGAAAAGAGATGGGGGGTACAGAAGGAAATTGGCGCCGGGCACCACGGGGAACCAGGTACGGCAGGGCACCGACCCTGGGACAGCTACCACCATGGCCTCCTCGGGAGTCACCCCTTCCCGGGATTGCTCTTCGCCGGCCTCCACTCTGGCGCCCACGCGCAGATCGTCGACGGGGATGCGGGAAATCACCTCGGCGGACTCGTCCATCTGGTCACCGTGACCAAGAAGGTCCCCATTCTCATACCACACCCGTATCCCGTGGAAGTGATCCAGCATATCCCTTTCAAAGTCCCCCAGCCCGTGCCGTACGAGGTCAAGAAGCCCTACAACGTTTACGTAGACAAACCATACCCCGTCACCGTGGAGAAGCCCTACCCGGTCACCGTGGAGAAGAAGGTCCCCTACCCAGTGTACGTGCCGCACAAAGTGCCCGTGCCTCAACCCTACAAGGTGTTCGTACCCAAACCAGTGCCCTACCATGTGCCCGTCCCCGTCAAGGTGCCGGTAACCGTTCGCGAGAAGGTCAAGGTGTACGTGCAGGAGAAGGAAAAGGCTATAGAGGTGAAGGGGGACAAAAATGATACTTCAGGAGATGGTCAAGGCGAGGAAGATGAAGAGTACGAAGGAATCGACGAAGAGGAAGGGCAAAAGGACTGAGCGGACTACAATGGTGACGAGTCGGCGGCTCATCCAAGATGACTCTAAATGGGCAAGATTGATCGAGTTTCCGGGACGGTGGCGCCACGAGCCAAGTCCAATTCCGGCAAAACAGCATCAGTACAAATCAACACGTCTAAGGCGTTAGAACCGCCATATGTGAAAAGCCTACTGGCCATCGGCGGATATTAAATTGTCAGTGGACATTTTATTATCAATTTGTATTGATACCTTCGGATAAAATTACGATTTGGTCGACATGCCCATCATTTAAGCCCTCATGGCCCAGAGGGATCCCTCAATTGTTCATTAAAATGAGACTTTCAGCTGGAAACGCTAGAAAGTTGTAAATTTAAATAAAAATATGACAAATTCAGATACATAGTTATCTAGTGATTTTTAATGCAAGTGTTCAAGTTGTTTTCCAGGGTATGCAGTGCTATTTGTAAATACTATATATTTGCTTAGCAAAGATGATTGCTAAAATAAAGTGAGAATAATCCTCTTAAAAATTTAACCGTACATTATTAAATTTCCTTCCTTTTCACAAGACGTGATAATCCATTTAGTAGAGCACTTGGGTGCTGACCAGACGGCCTAAGTTCGTTCCCCGATGATGGGTAAAGTCACTTCGGTGACACTAGAGGATGGGAGCCGCTGCCTGCTGACTCCTTCACTTCACTTGTGCAAATTCGAAACTTAATATCGGGTAAGGTGACCAAATCAACATTTGCGTTGATTGCTATGGTGGGTTTATTTCATTTTTTACGTATGAATGGAAGAAATATTTAAAATATAACAGATTAACAATTATATGCATAAAATAAAGTATTTTATGGCTTATTTCATAAAGTAAACTCTGCCTAACTATAATGAATAGGTAAGAAACATTATGTATTGCCAGTATAAAAGCATACAATTCTTCTATTCGATAAGATGGATTCTATTAGTACGAAGACAGCCTAAAAAACAATGACTAAAAAGTAGAGTTGAACTGTATTCAACAAGGAAAGGTTATTCACAGGTGAACTCACAACTAAAAAATAATGCAAAAATATTTATTCGACATTTAATAAAAAGGTTAAGTTATCAATAAGTTCTTTCAGAGTTTTAATTAAGCCTGCACCGGTAATGTATTCATTTATCTCGCATCAATCAGAAAACAGCACAGCGGCCTTTACATCGGATTGTTAATAATGACAAATCATTATTACTATAAGGTTATCTACTGGTTAAAGTAGGTTAGGCGGGAATAAAACCCACGATCTTTGGTTAGCAGACGAGGACGTTACCTTACCGCCACCAGAGCCTGTAAAGTAGGCTATGATTTAACTAGCTTTTTTGCAACTTTTTCTGGCCAAGAGCTCGGATTCAGATCCATAAAATGCCATATTTGCATCGAAATGCATCCCTTACATTGTTACCGAGCCGATGACGCAATTTCAACACTTTTCCATCGTTTAAACACTGAAGTCCCCTCCTCCCCTTTTGGAATGGTTTCAGGCCGGGGCAGTGGTTAACTTACGCCCCTTATTCAGTTTCCAATATCAATCTTGGGTCAAAATTCTTCCAGCAAATGATTCATTGAGTGGCGGAGGTTACTTTGGCTGTCGTTTGCCACACCTAATGCACGCATACCTGTAGATATTCTTTTATTCAATTAGTAGAAGTGTACCAGTAGTGGTCTTGGTGACACTTCAGGACACTCAAAATAATAGAAAGTGAATGAGAAAAAGCAGAAGAGTAATTTTTACACTTTCATCAACTATGTGTTCTAAATATATAGGCACCATCGTTTACAAGTTTACGTTATTCGTATATCGAATCATACAAGCGAATAACAAAGACAAACATACCAAAATAGAATGCGCAATCCATCACATATCCCACATTTATTTCATCTACCCTTCAACGTACATTTTTTATATAATATCAAGTGTCTTTCTTAGTCATTAGCAGACCGCGGAGGTCCAATGAAAATATGAATTTTAGGTATTTTTCATTAATCAGCAAATCGTCTCTGCTCCTCAAAAGCGGTAGATAAAACGGTGTAATGATTAATTTTTCTAGAAATTCATTACTTCACATTTTTTTTATTTAATTAATTAAAGGGCCCGCTCACAGCGCTAATAATGTTGAAATCGTCAGGATAAATTCTCGCAGTCCGTTCTATCACTTATATCTCGATTAATGACCGTCGGCCGGTGAGAGAACACTGATGTTGCCAACCATTATGAAATAATTATGAATGTATGAAATCTGATGAGTTTTAAAAATACTTCGGAACCCAGTAGATGATTATGAAATGAGATGCAAAGGAACGGGCGATGGCCGCGTGTCCCAAATTCGAGCAAGCCCTCCCATTTCCACTTCCCCGCTGCGAAGGGTGTAATTGGGCGGAGGTGTGAGAGCTGTGGGTGCGCGGGTGACCTGGTGTCTAGTAATGGATGGTGAAAGCGGACGAGAATGAAATGATAATGGAACAGGCGGCGTGAGTGGAGCCAGCGGAGGGTTTTTTTTTCCTGGCCTCTGGAATCGCTTCCACGGGCGCGCACTAGAATTCATTCGAATAGGCGCCATCTGGCGGACGATTACCGGAAGAAGAAATAAAATACGAGAAAAAAATTGATTCTAACACGGAGCCAGCTGTGAGAAGTGCGCTGCGAAATACATATGTGTCTCAGTAATTTTGTTCCTTAAAAAGCGAAAGTTTCCCGCCCACCTCCATGTCCAATTGTCCCCTCTCTCGTAGATGTCCCTTAAAAGTGCACCATTCGGATTTTACTTCAGATAAATGGAAGATGGTTGAATGAAAACACCTGGAGCTATTCAAATCGAGGACAATAGATGTGCATCTTTCAATTAGCCGGTATTGTGGCAGTTACTGCGGAAGAAGCGCTACTCCAGAGGTCAATAGATCCTCTTTTTAGGACGGATGGATGATCTGGGATGGTCGGAAACGCAGGGAGAAGCCCGGTATTCGAAACGGAAAGTGTGGTCGCCATGAAATCCTACGGCGAGGAAAAACTGTTTCCTTCGCTCATTTGGAGCACGACGACTCCTCATCCTTTCGCGGCGGCCTGGCCGATGACCTCACGTGAGGGTCGTACGTACTAGTGATGGGGGAGTTAATGTACGTGTGCTATTCGTTGTGAGCAGTGACGTATTGTCATTTCAAGTTTAGGACACTGCGCATGGAGGGACGGTAATTTCGTAGTAACGGAGCCATTAAAGAAGTAAATACTCTCGCCTACTCAGCCGCGTCTCTTCCCTATTTATTCTCCCTCCAAGTACATTTTACAAAGTCCTTAATTTTTAGTTACAATACATGTCTGTAAAATATTTCCGAAGGGGAAAGATCATGATTACTACTAGTACATGGACTACGGTATCTAAATGAGATGCACTTTTCTTTGCATACGAGACGAGCTGTGAGTAACAAGGACAAATCCCTAACAGTTCAAAAACGATACAAATAAGATCAACAGCTGCGCGACGGCAATGATTGTATACTTATGTTTGGTTAGTGATTTCCTGGCGTTGATTGATGGTGGAGTACGTTCACCCAGTTGTTTTGAATTCCGTTTATCAACCAGATAACTTTCAACAAACCGAACGGTATTAGGGTTAACCTTGTGAAATTTATCCATGATGGAAAGGAGACAAACTATACAAATTTCACTTGAATAGAGATTTATTCACGACCCGGGTTTCAAACACTTAATGTCATCTTCAGGTGTTTGCATAGTTTGTCTCCTTTCCATCAGATAACTTTCGTTATTTTTTATAACTAAGAACAATAAATATGTTCTTCGAAGGTTTTATAATGGCATAGTCAGATAATTTTCCGGCTTTAAACATCTATGATGTGCTTGAAATTCAACAGAAGAGTCGCTTGATGGGCCACAAAGGCTGTAGGTTTTCTCTAGTCTTTCTCTTCCTCTGGAAATTCATAAAATCGGGGAACCACTCAGCGCTAATATACCAATGACTTTTGCATTGCATTTATCGTTAAATTATAATGCATTCATTTCTCCAAGCCATGCGAACAGAAACCAAACAACAATTAGGTAAGAGAACGGTGTTATTAATACGAGTGAAATATCATGATGGGTCATACAAAACCCGTAGCAATAAAGAGTTCCACTAGAAAAGCTAACATTGAAGAATCAAGAAAATATATCATCCCTTTCAAAAAACATCAAGTTGGACCTTTTTAACCGCCTTTTTTTCTTTTTTAAAATTAAGTATGGCAAAATATCTCTGAGGTGAAGCACTTTGATTGTGGATTATTGCCATAATTTCGTTGGTTAAAATATAATGCAACAATTTCAGAGAGTAAAAATCATTCGCCTTGACCGGGATTCGAACCCGGATCCCTCGATATCCGGCCGAGTGCTTTAACCAATTAAGCTACCTAGACGTCCTCTTACACTCTGAAATTTTAAAGCACTCGGCCGGATATCGAGGGATCCGAGTTCGAATCCCGGTCAAGGCGAATGATTTTTACTCTCTGAAATTGTTGCATCATAATGCACACATAACGGATGACACCGTTAAAAGTTACTGTTGCGGCATCTCCCGCAGTTTCTTGAAAATTGGTTAAAATAATTTAATGCAGCTCTAAAACATACATTTTGTGACCAACAATTACTAAATTAACTTTTATTACTATTTATAAGTTTAAAATTCAAACAACTCAAAGTTTCACATTTGATTTTCGTCAAATTTCATGAGCTTGGTAATTTTGACAGAGACAAGAAATCGTGCCAATAGTAAGGAAATGGCATGAACTCCAAAGATAAATTGATGGTTGATACGTCGCCATGCAAACGAAATGAACTCTCGACTTGTGCAACTTTAGTTTTAGTGTCAGGTGTTCACTATCATACGTACCGACCTTGGCACTAATACCTTGGGAAACGATTCAATTCCAAAGTATTTCAATGTGCGTACGTAGCGACCCTTTTAAAAAACTGCCCGCCCGTGATAGGAGAAACTAGAACGTTTTAATGCCAGATCTTATGAATCAATTCTTACGAAACTGGATTGTCCCAAATATGTATTTTTGTGGGGTCAAATTCGTTGAGGAACGAGTAGTTATTACACGTAGTGAATGCCCTCCAAAACTAGAGGAATGAAACATCCTATAATTTCATCGTGCTGAGAGATATTAGTGCTTCCGGAGTGGTGATTTTTTCTCTGAGGTCCTCTTTGAGTCTTAGTAACGTTAAATCAGAGAGAGACGACGAATTAAAAAGTTTGCCTATACAGGCTCTTATGAAGATCTTATGTGCATGAACGGAAATATTTTCGGACGAAGAGAATGGATGCGGGGCAGGTAAGGGTGGCGCCAAGAAATAATCTCAATTGCATTGTAAATTTTTACTCATTCAACGCTCAGTGCAACATCCAATTTTGATTAATGTTAAAAGATATTTATTAGTAAGCTTCCTTGGTTCCAAAAGTACACACCAAAGAGGGGTGCAAATGTAGATGATAATAATTCAGCAAGCGAAAATGCAACCATTTAAATGAATTGGTGATTGAAAGAAAATTCTCACAAGGCAAAATCATCCACATCCATTTGATTTAATCTTGTCGGGTACCATTTTATATTCGAAAAGCTAATATCAGCTTATTTGTTCGCTGATAACCAAGGGGAGTACTAGAAATAGGCCCCGAAGATTGAACTTTATAAAAAAATCCTTTTAATTGATTATATCACATAATTTCCCATCATTGCCAAAGCAACTCGAATAGCTGTTGACATAGAAACCATCAAGATCGAGGAAAACCAATTAACGTAGCGTAAATGTTCAAGGAGAACTGCTCCACGAGGAGTCAGACTACAGGTTTTACCTCGCGGGGCAGACAAGACAATGTGATGTGTTACAGGACAAGGAACTGGTCGCCTGCAATGATATGGGATTCAGTGGGGTGTGGGTGAATTGGGGGGAGGGTGGGGGGGAGTCACGTCTCTGTCATAGCAATAATTAAAATGCGTATAGTGAAACAGGATTTCGCTCTCCTCACACCACGGGCAGCAATGAAGATATAAATCGTCTACCAGACCTTGTCTCTTAAAGGGACGAGTCAATTTCGTAGTATCAATTTTTAGTTAATTCATAATTTGTACCTCAACAAGAACAAATCTGATACATCGCTTATATTATGTCTAAATTTGTTTTATCAAGTTTTTTAAAATTAAGTTTTTTTTCTTCATATCTGAGGAGAATTATTGATAACTTTAGGAAACGGATCCATGGTTACAACTTCCGTAACGCTCTCTCGTCCCTAGGAACTACACTGAGTCGTTGGTACACAAATAAGGACTACTTTAGCTATATTCACGTGAGAAGTGTTTACTACCACTTTAAGGAAAACTTTATCTATGAAAACGCAAGCAGCTACCTTTCCTTCCACTTGATTTTTAATACCAGATTTAAAATAAAATTTAACAATTTACGCCATTCAAAGTTCTATATGAAATCATATACAAGTATGTTTAACGTATATTATTGAAAAGAGGCTGAAATAAAATTGTTCACTATATTGCTACTAATCTAATAAAATGAAGAGTAAATGTGACAGAGGTAAATCAACTATTACAACTGAATAGTGATGTATATCAGTTTTAAAAAAACACATTTTAATGTATATCTATGCCTTTCGCGTACACTTGATAGGTATAGCGTTAAATGGTAAAACACAGAATACTAATTAACACAGTAAGTTACAGTAATGAGATATTAAAAGTAGCGACCTTCCACAACAAACTGAAAAATTCGCAGAAAAATTGCTTTAGTTAATCGAACCAAAACGGTGAAAAATGAACCAAGCCTTCACCATGAAATTGCTCCCAACTAACACTCAATTGATGTTTAACTATTTTCATTGTTGATTTATATCATAAAAAAACTTTTTCATCAACATTTCCCAGAGTTGATATCATAAACATAAATGTTTTAAAAATGGTTTTTCTTTAATTCTGCTAATTCAATATTCTAAATTTCAATATTATAATTTTTCGCTTCCTGATCTATTTTTAAAATAATTGCATATTAATTAAGTTATCAAAGCATTCGAAATTACTTTTATCATAACGTAATAATCTGAAATATCTGTAAAAATTGTTTATAAAATTTTTTAAAATACATAAGGAATTTTAAAGAAAACATACCCATGCCTTTACTAAAAAAATATAAAATTAATAATTAGAATAGTCTGGTGAGTGACTAAGAAGCCCGAAGGGTTTGAGTTAAGTTTAAGCATTAGTTTTGAAAAAAAATACAAATGGCTCGAGTAATTAGACACCTAAAGATCAGCCAGGAGTATCATGTGAGGAAACGATACCTGAGTGATTAAGGTTACCAATGGGTACCACAGTACAAAACATTCTATTTATTAAAGCTAATCTGAAATTCCGTGGAAAATATCTTCAAACAACTATATTAATATTAGTTTATTTTCTTTTTAAATTAAATTTTGGATACGTTTCACCGGTGCCTATGCCTCGGAAAGAGAACTTTTCAGGAATTAAATGTTCTTGAAAATGTGCCAATAGCATTCCATCAAATAATTTGTGGAAACTCAAAAATGTTCCACATATATACACCGAAAACGGCTCTGGCAAAGAAAGGATCACAAAAGTGGCACGCAAATTAATTTTCAAGTATCTGGTGACACAAAAAAATTCTTGATTCAAAGAGTTCATCCTCAATTTGAAATTTTATAAGTGTTTCCGGAGAAATGAAATCAGCTGGAAATTATCATTTAAAATGTTTTAAGACTCACAAAAAGTGAAAGCTATGAACTAAACTCAAGGTTCTATGCAATTTATCACCATAGAATGAAAGAATCAGAGGCATCGAACTGACAAATATGCAATACAGCTGTTGATGATAAGCTGTAAATGAATCTCGAGGTTCAGAGCCTTATAATCTGGGCACATAAAGAGGTGTGCGTAATTATCTCCACCTTCCCCTCCTCTATCTACCCCCTTCAGACCCCCCTTACTCCATTCCTCCCTACAACCTGAACCGCCCCATCCTCCTTCACCTGTAGACCACCGGAACGCATTAGGATGAGGCGGGAACGGATTATCACTTAAATGTCTAAAACAAAGGGATATCGCGCCATCTATGGATGAAAGAAAATGCTTTCAAATGAAGCAGACCACATCGGTCTTCGAGTATATATAAGAACTCCTTGCATCTGGGACACACAAATCCTAAAGGAAATTCCTCCCAACAGGTGCTCTGGTATTGTTTCTGAAGTAGGAGTTATTTACACTTGGAAATGAAGCTTCAGGTGAGCAAAGATAATTAATATCTATTTCTTTCCAAAGGTTCTGATATCCCAAAACAAATATACTATATTATACCTATATACGTATTCATTCACATCGAAATTTATATAAGGAAAAGGAACGCATACAAAAGATGAACACAGGATATGTTTGATACACGTATATGTCTGCTGGACTTAGTATTGAATGAATCCTACCATCACCCTTGATAGCTGTGTTTGTGGTTTATATATTTAATGTATATATATATATATATATATATATATGTCTTTGATTAAACAATGGTTTTCCACAGTCCACTCGTTATATATTTGAGAAGCGGTGACAAAAGTCATAAACTTGGTGTGTGTGATGGGGACGTTTTCATCAAACCTTTTATGATTATTATATTGCGATGCATTGCATCATCTTCAGGTCTAAATATAGTATAATACATCAAAACCCGGCCCTACTATTGAACATATCTATTGGAAAATTGTTATTATCCGTTCTTTATTATATTCGAATTCCACAACAACTTCATGTCTGAAGCTACTCAATTTGTAAATCCAAAATTTTCATCGAGAAAAGAGTCATATAGTGATAGATTTCAACCAGTTCTATGCGATCAAATCCAATGATATAAGCATTACATATAGCAAATATTTTTAGCCGAAGAAGCCACAACGTTAACAGTTACTTTTACATAAGCAATTCTCTATGCTTTCACCGTTTTTGATGCCGTTTGATTATGAACTACCTGATAGAGGGGTTTTCCAATAAAAAGATCTCTAATTCTTAACGAGGATTCTGATTAGGAAATAACTGACTCTTAATTACCTCATTATGTTTTCACTTCCATCATTATTACAAAAGAATGTTCTTTGATGGCTTTATTGGTGTAATCAAAGAGGAGTCTCTCGATATGGCACGGCGATCCCTTTCTCCAATATTAGAATTAAATAGGCATTAATATAACGGCATGTTATGGAGTTTTCCTCCGACCAAACAGAAGACTGAAGCCAGACTAGAATTTGAATGGCTGACCCATCATCAGGGGCTTGTTTATTGCTTTTAATTGCATATTAATGATTCTGGAAATTTTCTCTTTCTATGATGTATAGATAAAATTAATTTATGAAACATATAAACTGTAATTCATTGCTCTATAAATATTGTTATGTTAACTTATATTCAGTTATGGTGTGAACACTTGATTGAATCGCTCAATTCTTAACTAATCAATGATTATTCTTTGAAACCCAAATACGTTATCTTGCCGTTGTGTGCGTATAGGACATTTGGTATTCCTCGCCGTGCTTCCTTTTCGTTTTACTATTATTATGTCATAATTCATATATCTGTAAAACGTAAGGTGCTTAGTACCAAGAGTATGGATTTCCCCTCCAGCCATATAGCCTCCATTAGCCCTTCTTACCCACTGCCTTCAGGCCATCTAGAAAGCATCCCTCCCACCCAGAAAGCCGTTAACCAAATATCAACCCTTCTCATTCACAATGTTAATATCTACCTACTACTTATCAGTATTTCCAAAAACCGATCTTCTTCCTGCTTTAATTTTCACTTCAAAAATTCGTCTCTTTACCGAACATACGGAACAATATTTGTCACATTTATTTCCTCAGTCCTACATGCCCACAACTCAGAATTTTCCAATCTGTGCTCATCCTGTTGCAACAAAGACCACAATTACAACACATAATAAAGCTATGTCCAAATCGATTCTATAATAACGTTTCCGATATGTCTTCGTGTATAGTACCCGTGATTAAGTTTCCTTCTTTATCCTAAGAAACAACAGCCAATGAAAAAAGTCTCCTAATTTCCATATTAATATGCTCTTTTCCCTCCAAAATATTGCCTAAAAACGTGGAATGATCCGCCCGCAATTAATTTATGTTTCCTATGCATTTTTCTTAAACTTGTTCTCTAAATCGATCGTATTCCTCCAGCAGTTGTCGATATTGATTGTCGCTGCGGTGGCGGTGATCGCCTCCTGCGCAGAAACCAACGCCGATGAGGCCAAGAAGAGCGAGAAGAGGGGGCTCTCTGACCTGGGGTACGGACACTTGGGAGGGGGCGGGTTCGAAGGGTACTCGGGAGGAGGCGGATTCGGAGGAGAAGGTCACCACCACGAGGAGCACGTCAAGACAGTCACCGTCCTCAAGAAGGTCCCCGTGCCCGTGCCAAAGCCGTACCCCGTCGAGGTCGTCAAGCACGTGCCCTACAAAGTGGACAAGCCCGTGCCGTACGAGGTCAAGAAGCCCTACAACGTTTACGTAGACAAACCATACCCCGTCACCGTGGAGAAGCCCTACCCGGTCACCGTGGAGAAGAAGGTCCCGTACCCAGTGTACGTGCCGCACAAAGTGCCCGTGCCCCAACCCTACAAGGTGTTCGTGCCCAAACCCGTGCCCTACCACGTGCACGTCCCAGTCAAGGTGCCCGTACCGCACCCGGTGACCATCTACAAGAAGGTGCCCGTCTACGTGCATCACAAAGAGGAGAGCCACGGGGGCCTTGGGGGCGGCCTCGGGGGCCACCACTACCATTACTGAGGATAACACATTCCTCAGAGATGTGAAGGCTGTATTTCATAGTGCCCTTATTAATTTTTTGTTAAAAATGTGATGTCAATTATGTTATATTAAATATTTCTTTGAAGAACACAATTTTCTAATTTATCATCCTTTTACTAGAAATGCAAATGCCACATATTATGCAAGCCTAGTTTAAACCACAAAACCATCGAAATCGAGGCTAGCTTTGTACGAATTATCTAGGATCTATCACACCACCTTCTTTTAAAAATGTGTATAAATAGGCGGAACTACCATCTTTCGAACCAGGAGAACGTATGACGTGATGGAAGGACAGACGCAACAGTCAACATGAAAGATTTAGTTGTTTTAACAAGGGAGAATTCTTACAAGCTTCAAAATGTTTTGGGAGCCATTACACAATAGTATTGATATATAATAAACTAAATCATATTTCAAAACAAAATTCGCAAATGTGCAACTACCCTATTCACGCAATATTAATTTTTGTTGCATGATTCGGTACAAATCACGGCATGGATTTCCCCCGACACCATATTACAGTCACTTATTTCTAGCTTCGAATTTAATTATAGTTTTTGGATAAAAAAGCAGTCATAAATGGTTTTTTTTACAAAGTTTCATTATATTAAGTTTCAATTAAAAGTACGAAGAGTTTGTGAGAGAGAGTGAAATGAGTCTTATCCTTCATGATTCAGTAATGGTAATTCGCTCAGGAACTAATTTCACCAATCCCATTAGTTTTCATAAAATACGTCACACTTTTCATTCCCTATGTGTGTTAAAAGTGTGGCAAACTTTTCTAAGGTTTTTCATCCCTGATTTACTTTTGGTAATACATTCACGTTATTCCGTAATTTACCTTTTTCGTATCCCCGGAATCGCACGACTGCTTTCAAACAACCATGAGAAGTCACTCCGTATGAGAAAATAACTAATTATATATTTGGGAAATTGAAATGAACTTTAAGGCAGATAGGTCAGATTAATCACATCTGAATGGTCAGCCTAACCTGAAGGGTCTTTTGACCCTTCAGGTTAGGCATTGAACTACGGAAAGTGTACATGGGTGAATGAGGTATCTTAATTTGGCATGAAAACAAATTATCAGTTTTCAGATAAACCCAGGAAATTTTTAAATAATCATCGTTGAATAACTTGAGGAATTTAGTGTAGAGAGAGGTTAAGAGTAGAACAAACAGATGTTAAATGTTATTTTTTCTACGAATAATAAGGGATCAGAATAACGTTGTCCGACCGTGGTAGGGTCATATTTGGGTCAAATTTAGTCCGGTGGATATTCACCCTATAGGGTGTGTGGCATGGGGGGAATATATACATACCCCTTGCAGGGTACTAAAATATCAATAATTCTCATTACGGAGTAAATGAGTGGAATCAGCTGCATCAGAAGAACTATTATAACGATATCATAGTCATACCCCAATATAAAAACGATATAACAGGGGGTATGACAAATTTTAAATAAAAAGGGGCCACACACAAGAAGAAGATCAAGATATTTTAAAATATGGAAAGTAGAATTAACCACGTTGCGGAAAGGAAAGAACTTGTATCCAAGCAAAGCAGTCATTCATTCAAGGAGAAAAGTTTACTGACAGCCGGAAACGTGAGATTGAAAGTAAGGGAGAAACCATTTAAACATTTATACTTGGAGAATAGTCCTCTGCAGTGGAGAAGCATACATAATTAGATAGAAAAGAGAAAACAGGAAGCAATGGAAATCTGCATTACAGGAAAATGATGAACATCAAACTTAGAAATCAAGTAATTAAATTACTAGCGAAGGAGTTTCATAAATGGGAAGGAAAGAAAAAATAATCATTGCAAACTAATCTCAATTATGGCAAATGACGGTGATTATAATAACTAGCATCAAACAAAGTATTCGTATCAGATATATTTCGCGTGTCCTTGACCTACCTGATCCCTCTCACAATGGGAAGCTGATATATTCTCAATATTAGACTATAAACCGATTGATTTATGTTTAATTAAATGCGAAGAATGAACGGAACACTTATTTACGTGTAGTTCTTTATTTACAATTATTTACAGACAGTCACATATTTTTATTTTATAAAGGCCTTTTAATGATTTTAATGAAAGTATGGTAAAAGAATATCCTCAGAGTAAAAACTTCTTGCCCTATTTCATTATGTTATATTTTGTTGTTTGAGTTACTTTCTCTACTACAATAACACAAAGATAACCAACAACAGTGGAAATTGCATCAGGTGCATCAAAATCATGAAGACGTAGAAATTCACATGATTAATGTGACTACGATTCACTGTGAAAGAGGAACCCAGATGTTCTAAGGGAAAAGCTGTTCCAAGTAGCTCACTACAATGACATAATTTTATTTTTATTATATGCTTTCAATAAAAACTATATACGATTTAAAATTCTACTAAATAAAAATTAGTTTTCAACACTTCCCTCACTTCATCATGTGTTGTCGTGACGATTTACTTTCAGTACACTGAAGAGGGCTACTTTGTGGCCGAAGTACGCGTATTCGTATTCACCTTTCTTTCCCTTTCTTTATTTGCCCTTTACCCTATCATTCGTTGTCTCGGGCGTGACTTCATGGAATCGACTTAACATAATGAAAAGAGAAACTTTGTAATTCCAGATAGATTTATTAGACGGACGACCTAGGTTTCGACGTGGCACGACGTCATCATTTGCAAAATGTACCTGATGATGACGTGCCACGTCGAAACCTAGGTCGTCCGTCTAATAAATCTATGTGGAATTACAAAGTTTCTCTTTTCATTACTTTACCCTATCCTTTGACTTGTGGCGTTTGCCAACTAATTTCAATTGTACCTTGTTTTGAAAGGTAAACTGTTTACGGCTATTGGAGTCTTTTCATTTATCCAATACTATTACCGTAAGAGCTCAATTAAATTAAGTAAGAGCTCATTATTAAATTCGTGTCGTGGAAGTAGGAAAATTGGTCCGGAATTTTAATCTTTTCCAATAGCGTTTTTTAATGACATATAGTCATGTAATATTTCCTATTAAATGCAATGATTCTGCTCAGCTAATTCGAAGTTTCTATCTGCACGGATGCACTGATTTCCGGAAAATATTCAGTATTCAATTGATTTTCTGCATTCAGTGGAAATTACTGTTGTTAATGAGTTTTGGTACGAATACATGACAAAAAAGAGATAACTTGTTCACTCTGGAGGTAAAATTCGTTGGAAAAAATTACTTGAAAATTGGAAAAGTGCTTACAATTTGAACATCGTCCTGGGTTCACCACCCGAGTCTACGAATTTATAAGGAAAAACTTTTAATTGGGAAGGAAGGAACAACCAGAGCAAACAGGGAGAGGTACCGTTTGAAAGTAAGGGATGTGAATGCGAGCATAGTAGTAGCCAACGATCGTCGAAAGGCATTCACATGGAAAGTGGCTGAAATCATTAGAATTGAGATGGAATATTCATAGTAATGATGGCAAACCGTGCATGACAAGCAGCATAAATTACTCCAGGTTTCGCCCATAGCTACCAGCAAAGGACGTGAAGGAAGGAAATTAAACTCCCGGATAGACTTTTAAGTTCTATCCGACTTGGAGCATGACTTGGAGTGAAGGCCGTGCTCGGACACTAGAGCGAATCAAATGAACGTTTTGTGCAAATAAATCCGCTCGCTCCCGCCGCGGAACGGTCAATCTCATTAAGCAACTTTCATATTGTGTTTGCGTTCTAAATGCGCGCGTGTACTATCTCCACGCCATGAGCTTTCTATGCGAGGGCCCTCTCTCAGGGAAGGGTGGGCGGACCCCGGCGGAGAATGCGATGACCGTGGGCGAAAGTCCCACCGACATCAACATTCATCGCTCGCCATTCCCTCTTTTATGGGACAAAAGCCGCCGTTACACGGATATAGAGGCTTTATGCGCTCTTGGCCATGAAGACGGTGAGGAGAAGGGAAGAATGCTTCATCGCGAAACACCGTGGACATGCTTTATTACGCGCATTTTGTCATTCTTCTTCGCTGACGGATTGAAACATTCCAAACGGTATTATTTTTACCTTATCCTGCTCTGTAAAAAGAGCCACGCTTCCCTTAATATGTCTGTTAGAGCTTTGGCAGAAATATATAAAAGCACACGAGGCAACTTTTACGCTCTTTGACGGGAAAATCGCTTGGAAATTAGAGAAATGATAAAAATTCATCCACCCTACTGTGCACCACCTGAGGCAACAAACTTGTGACGAAATACTTTTAATTGGAAGGGAAACGGCAAAATGATCAGTGTTGATGCAGGGACCGTATAAAAGTAATAGATGTGAGAAAAGTAGCGTAGAAATGACATGGACGACACGCAGGATTGCAACATTGTGATTCAGTTATTGAGTTCCTACGAGTATCATAGTCATCAATATCATCCGCTAAAGGAAGTTTCTAATTCCCTCATGGAAATCCATTTTTTCCAACACCATTCTTAAATGTGATATTGCGGCCCCTTTCTCTTGGTCTTTTGCCCCGCACTTTAATTCCAAAGATGTTCGTTATTAAATCAAGGTGCCTTATCACATGTCGCATAAATTTATTTTTCATATTGCCTCCATTTATAAAATACCATTCTTTTGTCAACTTCCGTTAGCACTTGAGGTTTACTTAACCTCATTGAATGACTCCTTTTTGTTAGTCTAATTTACGTGTCTGCAGCCTTTTTTTCTTCTTTTCCTCATTTCAGACACACTTTACTACATTAAAGGTATAACCATTAAAATACAAATGAAATATTATCCTCTAATCGTGAACAGCCATTTCTGAGAGGGAAAGCAGTCACTGAATTTGAAACATTATAACGTTTAACCAGATTCGTGCTTGTGCGAAAATGTATAAAGTTTAAAAAGATCTCTGAAATTTTGAGCAATAGTTTTTATACCGAGTACAAAATTTCAGGTTTATTCCATTTAACTAGTTTCTTAAGTCGTCATAAGGGGAGTTATGAACTCCTAGCAAAATAAAGGTCATAAATAATGTAGGAAAACATTAATAACTCTTGGAATCTTGTCAATGTGGTCTAAATTCCTCAAAATTCGACATCAGTGGAACTATACGTATAAAAGGGTAGCTATTCAAATTATGTCGATATTCCGTGTCAAAAAAAACTTGCAGAACATTAAACTCGCGAATAAAAAATAAAGTTAATAAAATTATGCTTCCTTTGAAAAGAGACATTGAAGTTTTTGATTCTAAATTCCAATCAATCGTTCACCTTATTCATTGCAGCACATTAAAATTTTATCCGCATTCCGTTTCGAAAATATAAACATTTTTGGCGACCCTCACGCAGCGGTGACTGTCACGGGGAGACCTCGGGGCGGCAGTGCTTGGTATTCGTGAAAGACCCGTCGTGATAGCCACTGTCGAAACGTTTCGAGCGGGAATGCAGCAAATAGAGCAAAATGGAAATGAATAACTAGAACGAGACGGAATGGTATGGAGAGGAGAGGAAAGGAAACCCAGCATCGGCAATGACCCATTCGATGCAGAAATTTCAAAAGACCCATTATCTAACGGCATAATCGACATGGCCTGAGCAGAGGACTGTATCGGCTGTTTCCCACTGCGAGCGGGGGACGATGGAGTGGAGAGGGGAGGGGGGCGGCGCGATTGGAGGGTGCCACGAGGCGGCCAGCACGGCGGCGTCTAGACGGCACGGGACCCGAGGTCGTCGACTGACGCGGGGCGCGAGTCTCGGTCGAAGAACGAGGGTTCGGTACCATTCAATCAAACCAGGCAGCAAAATAAATAGCAACCGAAAGGTAAAGGTAATTGCAAATCTTCGGTAGAAAAATACAAGAGAAAATTGCTTTCAATGACAGGGATAAATGTTTAACAAGCCATATAATCAAAGAAAAACGTTTTAAAATCTCCCCCGAGATATTTAGCTGTAATGGCTGTGAGACATGGAATGTTCTTTTTTGTCAGAACATCAGAGCGTTAAAAACTTCGAGATATGATACTATCGAAGGTTATTATCCTGAAGGCGGCAGATCTTTTTTAGTGGAATCCCTACTTAGGGTGCTCTGTGGAGAGCACTTTTAGTGAACACGCCATCCGTCGCATGGGACGTTAAGCTGCGGACCCCTTGATGTCTTTCGTTGAGAGTATGCTAATGTCGACGCCGGGTTTCTCTTCACTCTTCCTCCATTCCCATCCATACTTGATGGCGAAAATGACCTAATCGGCAGCTACAATAGTTCCATTCCCCCAAAACAAATTGCAGTTATTAAAAGTGGCAACTTGAAGCTTATTACATTTTCAATGAGTAGATAATACAGAAAGCCTAGGTAAGATAGAAGAATGGCCAGGACCCCGGAAAACAAAGAAGCGAATAAGGGACAAGTAAGTAGCGCACAAAATCAGATAAGAGGATGTGTGAAGAGAAAAAATTCAAAGTACTTATTGTAGAAAGGGAGGAGAGAAAAGGAATATATGAATCAGATCGCCTAAACAACCATTAAACAATCAAGAAATCGGTAGCCAAAGAAAAAGAAAACTTACACTTCGTGACAGATTTTAGTGTACGCTGAATACGAAGGATATGGTTTAGCAAGCGTTTGATTGCACTGGCCATATATAAGAACACACGGACACAAAGAGTGCCGGTCCAAATGTTTACAGTTAGCAGCCACATCCAATCACACCTACATAAAATATTATTTCTAGAGCTCAGATGAGATCCAATGAACTACAGGAATCAAAAACCGTGGCCAGAAACCAGTGCGCCGTCCCAATCTGATCCAGCCGTACGTTCCTACGAAGTTATCTCCTCGTCCAATATTAAACCGCCCAGTCAAGAGAATGTGAGTAGTGGGTTCCACCTTACAGAGTAATACAATTATTTTCAACCTCATCGTGGTTTTTGGTTCAAAGATCTTTGAAATATTTCGATTATAGGCAAATCATGCGATTCGTACACCAAAGAAACACTGGTTTCCCATCCTGAGGAGCAGCGATCGAATCCCGGAGATTGCAAGCTTAACATGATCGTGATCTCCCTACACCTACTTTCAGTGATTTTTGGGGCGCACTTAAAGAGAATACGCAGGCCGTCAGATCTGACGTTAAACTGTAGACCCTTTAGAGACTTTCGCTAAGAGTGGACTAATACCGACGCCGGATTTTCTCTCCTTCCTTCTCCCCTTCCCTGAACGTCCTACCTCTATCGAGTTCCCTCTATCCCTAATGGTGCCAATGGCCACAGGTTACGATCGCCTCCCATTGTGAAATCCACAAAACTAAGGCTAGATATTCTGAAAATATTTGAAATAAATATATTCTGTGATCATCGAATACTCTAATAAATCATGGTGGCTCCTAAAACTTTTGCTCGCCTACAAAAGTCCAAATACCACTTAACAGAATGCTGATCAAAAAACTCTGAAAATTTCTACACACGACTATAATCGTTTTATTTTAGTAACGCCTAATTCAGATTTTCAAAGTAAGTCATCATGGAACGATTTCCGACGCCGCTGTCTTAATTTATTTTGTGCTCCAGCAGTCCGCGTCCTACGACAGGCGGATCATGTTGAAGTGTAGTTATCCTTATTTCCAATTATATTGTTTGTGTATATTTATATTTTTATCATATATTATTACCCGTAAGGATGCAACCTCTCACCAGCAATATTCAACGTAAACCTGGAAGAGACAATAAAGGAAACACAAGAATTGGGTAGCAAAGAAGTCAAGGTAGAAGAAATCAACATGCTTCGGTTTGCAAATGACATCGTAGTAGTGGGGGAAACGCGAGAGGACCTGCAAGCTAAGTGCTATGGATCAAGTACTGGGGGAATATAATATGAACACCAACAAAAAGAAAACTGAAATCCTTGTTTGTGGAAGAGAGAAGTGAATATAGATATTCCTCAAGGGGTGAAAATAGAGCAAGTGGAATCCTTCATCTACCTGAACAGCAGTATAAGATGGGAAGGAGGAAGTTCGACCGACTCAAAGCGAAGAATAGCCCAAGCTAAGAACGCATTCATGAAGAAGAGGCGATTACTATGTTCAAGGAAACTAAACCTGGAAACAAGGAAGCAATTCGTCAAGACTTTCATGAGGAGCATGGCGTTCTATGGTACCGAGACTTGGAACATTGGAAAAGTGGACCAGCGAAGAATAAAAGTCTTTGAAACATGGTGCTGGAGGAGAATGCTGAAAATTAAATGGACAGACAAAGTAAGAAACGAGGAAGTATATAGAAGAGCAGAAGAGGATAGAACCATGTGGAGAACTCTACGGCAAAGAAAAAATAGATGGATTGGGCACACATTGAGGCACAATGTATTGATTAGGAATATAATAGAAGGAAAAATAGAAGGGAAGATTCCACGAGGAAGACCAAGAGATATGTACATAGGACAAATTAAAAAGTACGTAAAACAGAGAAGGTATTCCGGATTGAGAGAAATGACATAAAATAGAGTAGAATGGAGGGCTGCAGTAAATTAATACTAGGATTGAAATGCTGATGATGATGATTATAACTCAATATCAATCGGCCAATAGCCATTGCTATCCTCCCATTCTAAATTAAACTTGCTTTCTCTCTGAAAAAAACAAGTTCTTTCGAAACTTTATGATAATCAGTCGCAGCTTACTGATTTCAACAAACTTTTACTTGTCACAGATTTAACGGTGGTAACTTTGTAAATGTTAATTTAAATAATTTAATTACTCTCGATCCATTGTTTTGAGGTAATGGAAAATATATTTCAAAATGGGGTTAACTTAGTAACCAACCTCTCCATTGAAATTATTTTACTGTTTATCAATTTATATGGGTTCTCTCTTGGAAGTATTTTGCTCTCCTGGATTACATTTTTGGCCTCTCAAAAGCAATTTTATGGCTTAATTCGGAGCTGCTGTGTTTTGTGAAAGCCGATTCCCCTCTTTCCCCTGTCATATTGCATTTGTCCCTTGCATTTGTAGAAAAAGACAAATAGTATACCCGAATCTTGCGAGAAATTTTCAAATCGTGTGAACTGAACCTTATGCATTAAATTGACATGAATTGTCATGTATCCCCGTATTAAATCGAATGAAAGCCATGATATGCAATTATTCATTTCCTACATCCATCTAAAAAAATTGTTTCCTAAATAAGCGACATAAAGATAATTGTTTCACTAAATTTCATTAATTAAGATATACTTGAGGCAGCTTTTTTTTAAATATAGTAAGTCATTTTAATTAATAACGAAATGTGCAACTTCTATTACCCTTTATGCCGTGTTGTAACTCCAAATCGAGGTGGAGTGGAGTCAGGACTTAAACCGTAACCGCAAATGAACGGCGCTGGACCCAGGAGGAGGAAATCATGAGGAAAAAATGGCCCCGATTTCATATCGATCGCATCCACGAAATACGAACATTTGAATTCTTTTTGGATTTTGTTAGATTGAGGATATTCACCGAATAAATAGACTTGGTATTTTTTACAAAATATTTGTATGACAGAAAACATTTATATTTCATACTGTCAACTCCACCGTGTTTGACATTATTATTTTTACTGGAAATTGCATTTAATTAGGGACAACTGACCATTGGAGGGCACGGGTTCGATTCCGAGGCACATATCCGAGTACCCTCAGCTTCGTCCAAGTTTTGTGATTTTTCGAATACTAGATCTTCCTGCGAAACCATAACTTGCTAAATGTGTGAATATCATAAGCGGTTGGGCTTAGTACTAAATGAGCTCTACCCGCACCCATCAAACTGACCTTGGGTTTACTAATGTAGGTGCACTTTTTTATTATGTGCATTAAGGCTACAGGTTTGAGCTAGTCTAGATTCCATAAAAACTTTTCAAATCACAGAGAGACACCTACTGGAATAACAGCATTGGTTTTATGGCTTCTAAGTGTAGAAGATCCTCAAAAAAATAAGCATTTAAGCAATTAAAATTGTTTGTATACTGATGAGTACTGTTTGCATAAAGCTCTAATGTAAATTCTCCGTGGAACAGGTTACAGTTCCTGTGAAACCAAATTATTTTGTAACTATAGATATTCGCTGGCTTTGCCGTTCACGCACCTCAACGGATTTCGCCGAAGGAGTCCTTACTTGCCTTTGTCTTCTCAAGCCTATGAGGTCATATGTCATCATTGGGCGTGAAATTACCGATTAGTTTAGTACTGAATTACACCCAGTAAAGCTCACCGTATTAAAATGTTAGAGCATATGTTTAGTGATTATTATAAGCTCATTGCATTTAATAACAATAAGTCCCTAACCTACTCGTATTTGTAAAATTTTATTTCAAAGAAAATATTTTTGAAGTACCAAGAAACATGCGAAAACATTACACAAAAATCAATTGACATCTGGTTTATAGTGATTTACACCCCACAAGAGTTGGTAGGACAAGGATTCATACACATAGAGATTCATCTAAAACTTTCCGGGTGATTTCAGAGACGAGTCCGAATATCAGTTGAGGCAATTATGCAGATTTAATTTAACTAAAAATGATAAACGCAAAGAAAATAGAAGCATAATCTAGAATGATTTTGTCCACTATTGTGGCATAGGATTATTAATTTATGTGGTTTCCCGGAGGATTCCTCAATTATGTACTTAACGTGACACTATCAGCCAACAAGTATTAATTGGAAAAAATAAAAACGAATACCAACAGACTGTAGAATATATTATAAGTGATGACAAGGAGGCGAGCAAAATGTAAACGTATCAAAAAAAGAGATAAGGAAAGCCACAAACTATACTTTAGATACACTAATTAAGAAAAAGGAAACCATAGTTTATTGACGAGATGATGAACGACGCAAATAGACAATGGGATAATGTAGAATGTTAGGGAGAAAATAATAAAAAGAGCTAATAAATTAAGGTGAACAACGAGTAGGGAAAACAGGTGTGGTGGAAGATTAAGTGCGAGGATATGGAATATTAAAACGAAGGCGATATTAAGTTCACTGTCCAAGAAGGTGAAAGTACAATCTGAAAGTTAAAATGGAAAATCCGGGCAAGCAATCGAGGTTCATCAGAAAATTTATTAATTGAACCAGAAAAGATACAACAGATACAAAAAGAAAACATGAAATATCTTATGGAAAAGATACGGTCGGCAAGGTTATATCGATCATCAAACATCGAAAGAGAATATGACGTAGATAAGGATACTAGAGGTCCAGGCGTACTTGGTCGTGTAATAGGAGAGCTATGAAAGGAATTCAAATCAAATAAGGCTGAGGGGATGGATAACAATGTCGCAGAACCACTTTAAGCTTTAGACAAATGTGAGAGGATGATTTTTTACGGACTAATTCGGAGCATTTATGAGGGAAGACTTTGGTCGTAAGATTTCGTCAGGTCAGTGTTTGTTCCCTACCTAAAAAAGGAAAAGGAATCCACATATAAGGGCTAGAGCACTACGCATTTCATTTTGTACGCAGATTATTTGGTTCTTAGGATCATCAATAAGAAGATGGAGAATAGTGCCAATGATTACTTAGGAAATGATTGATTTGGGTTCAGGGAGGGAGGGGCACGTGTGTGGCAACAGCAGTAATGAGGTAACGAGTAGAGAGGAATATACTACATCTACATAAATACCCTGCAAGCCACCAAAAAGGTGTGTGGTATGGGGTGTAGCACCATGAGGGAAGGGTAAGGGATGAGGAGGTTGGGGGTTAGGTGAGGAAAGGTGGGGGGAACCTGTAAGAAAAAAATATATTTTTTACATACATATATATATATACATATACACGTACATGTGTATATATATACATACATACATATATATATATATATATATATATATATATATATATATATATATATATATATATATATATATATATATATATATATATATATATATCTCGATGATGCGGAAGTACTCACGAGAGCAATATAACTTTTGGACGGCACAATAGAACACAGAATAAAACAGATAACACGTAAAAGGACACTCACACTGTAGATGATTTAAGCTTTCGGCCTACTCCGAGGCCTTCTTCAGGTCAGACTGCTGTCTTTTTTGCTTTTACGTGTTATCTGTTTTATTCTGTGTTCTATTGTGCCGTCCAAAAGTTATATATATATATATATATATATATATATATATATATATATATATACACATATCCTCGCGCAGTCCCTAACCTGTACGTTAATACTTATTGTTATGAGCTAACTCCTGGGGAATGTCAGCTACAAGCATTCTGGTCCCTTATCGTTCTTGGAAAAAATGACATTTTAAACCTGTCAGTCTTGCAGTATATCTCTCTAGTCTTATATTCGTGATCCCTTCGACCGTAATACGTTGGGGTTCGTATTGTATCCATATAGAATGCAATGAGGATGTGTTTGTTTCAAAGGTGACGAGGAAGTGTTCAATTGAGTGGATTTGGTAGAATTAATGAATGGTTTGTTCAATAAAGGAGTGGAACAGAGAGATAGGAAACTCCGAATTCTGTATTTCAGGTACGTGAGATGTGAGTGGTGGAATAAGATTCTGGATGCTCAGTGTTGAAAAGAGGAGTAAAACAGGGGTATCATTATGAACCGTACATTCTACGCATTTCTACGTTCAAGAGAAGTTGGAAGAATTATGGATAGGAAAAATTCAGCAGAGAATTTATACAAGTAAATTAAGTCAGGTTTCCTGATGGTCAAGCTTTAGTTAGGCAGCCAATCAAGGGGTTACAAGTATTGCTGAGCACTTTAGAAAATCTGTGCTCATAGGTTTAGGATGAGAATCATTGAACAGAGCAAAGGTTTTCCGGTTTTAAGAATGAGAAAATCTTAGTTAAATATTTAATTAGAAGGCCATAACCTAGAGCAATTGTACTTAGAGCACTTATCTCAGAAGGGTTTTGGACCAAAATTGACAAAATGTAGGGACTTAAGAAGTAGAAATAGGTTAGACAAAGAAGGTCTCACAAGGAGGAGGGAATTAATGAAAGAGAAAATGAGTAAAGATGTTAAGGAAAGACTCGCTAAAACTTTGATATCGAGAGTCGTTTTGTACGGTTCGGAGACATGGTCGTTGAAGAAAGATGATAGGCGTATACTGGATGCTTGTGGGAGTGGAGAAGATTTAAAAAAGTGAAATGGAGAGAAAGAAAGAAACAGGAAGGGAATAGGCATGGTGAGAGAGAGGAGGCGATTGTTCGGAGGAATCCAAAGGAGAAAGCAATGATAGGTATGACGCATTTTGGGTGAAATCTTGAGGACTGTTTTAGACGGGAGAACGCTAGGCAAGCAACGAACAGAGAAGGTATGCAGATTTGACTGAGACTAGAGTATGGTGGAATATTGAATTTTTTTTTAGAGAAGCAAGGAAATTTATCGTTTTATACTATTTTAGTCCACCCAAAACTACCCTAAAAATAGAATTGTTTTACCGGTTACAATAAACTATTCTCGATTTCTGCATAATTCATTCCTCTCTTCGTAATGCCCAAATTACATACAAGTATTGCATGCAATTGTATTCTTTACCTTTCCCTTCCTCGTTCACCTAGCATCCTGACCTCTATCATAGTCTTCAACATCCTAATTCCAATGAATATGCTTTTCATCCATTTTTTCGGTCTCCTTACAATTTCTCCCAGCAATCCCCTCTCCTCCTTAATCATACCTAGTACTTCCTCATTTGTTTTCCTTTCAATCTACTTCACCTTCTCCATCCTTCTCCACGCCCACATTTCAAAAGCCTCCAATCACGTCTATCAACCTTTCCTCGGTCTCCCAGCCTTTTCTTAGAATCCTTACTAAGCATCCCTATCATCTACTCCCTCCTCCTTGTAAACGGCCCTTTGCCTAACGGAATTCTTCCACTTACGTCTGTATCACTTCCATCATTTCTGTCCAAAACATTGTCAAGAAAGTTAAAATTTGCCACCTACACAAGTTTATTAGCTTCAATTTTAATATTTAACTTAGCTTTTCTCTTGCTCGAAAACCACAAATTGTTACCTTTAATTACAATTATATCCCATACTTCTTGCACTGACTTTCCAATGCGCTAATCAATGATTTTCAATATCTCAGCAAAGCAAAGCTAAGTCTTTTCATCCGCAAACCAATTTGATTTAATGAATTGTCCACCGGCTTTCACTCCTATCTCCATTTAGTCCCATTACTCTATATGGGGAAGGGGAAGTAACGGAAAAGAACGGAATCAAGCGAGAAAGTTAAATATGCGGAATTTGATGATATATTTCATTGCAATATGTTGTTAGATGATGTCTATGGGAGGTGTTGTTCAGAAATGTATGTAGCGTTAGCACACATGCCAATAAAAATCTACCTTGATCGGTAGGCTACGGATTTCAATACTAGTATATGACTACAGAAGATTACCGTCGGGTGAAATTCTTAGGAAGCGCGAGCGGTATATAGAGAGGGCGTGACGGGGGAGTGGAGACGAGGGGGTAGGGTGGACGGGGGTAGGGGTGGATCGAGCGCATCGGAGCGGCGTAACAAAGCCTCTCTCGCCCTACGGAGCGGGAGAAAATTTTAGAAGTGGGCGAACGGCTGTGGGGGAGTTTGCTGGTGCGAGGCGAGGGAGAGAGGAAAAGAAAGGAGAAATGGCAAGGAGGGACCATCTGGGAGAGCGGATCATGGGAAGGGGGAAAGAAGCAATGTGTTCTCAGGGAGGGGGGGTAGGATATGGGACGCTTCGTCGATGCGAGGATGCTGCGAAGCACATCGCGAGCCCGACTGGGGCGCGTATATAAGCGTGGCGCCCGGCAGTAACGGACACATTGGCCGCCATCTCCCAGCACGGCACCCACAGCACCGGGACATGAAGCAACAGGTGAGGCTACTTCCGAAGAAAGCATTCGTGAGGTGCGCGTTGATCGCTAGGGCTTTGCCAGCGATTCGATGGCGGAGAATCCCCCTAGTGGCCTTTCTGTGCATAAGGCATTCACTCGGTGACACTCGGAAAGCTTGAATTTGAGGGTTCCATATCAACAAAATCAATCAATCAATTACCTAATTGCGTGGTCATCTCTCGACCGGAATATATATTTAAAACGAATCGTTATTAGGGAGTTCGGCGGAACTGTAAGTACTCGGTATGCTTCATCAGATTTTTCCACACAATACAGACTTAGACAGGGCAGTTGTGCTGAATCGTTGCGGATGCTCGAATTTTCGTTATTGTTCCCGAGTTGTTACATGTTGAACATACTTCAATTGACATTAATCTGAAAGAAACGATTGATTTTGATTTGAACTATTTAATATTCTACACAAAATTCTCCATGATATATCGTACCTTAAGGAATAATTTAATAAATTAAACAAAGTGAGACAGAAATTATAATTTTTTTCAGAGTCACTTTTCTAACTCTATCGCTCCATAGCCTGGAGTGATATCAAAAAACATATTTCTGGTTCAAAAAATAATTTTAGCAATACTATTTAAGAGAGTAAAATTTTTGCATAACTTTCAGAAGCAAATTTGCAAATATCCATTTGAAATGGATTGTATTACTTGCGTTAACATTAATTTGTACTAACTTTCGTTGGTGTAGTATAATTTTTGACATATCGTGTCGATATACCCGGAACATATTGTTTATGCTTTTCAGATGCAATCAAACTAATATCGAGTAGTATTAGTAGTTACAGGGGAGGCGACCGACTGCTGAGGTCAATTGCGCTACTTGGGATGAACAGAAGAGAATGAACACCGGCGTCGACATTAGCCTACTATTAGCGAAAGGCACCAAGGAATCCAAAGCTTAACGTCTCATCCTACGGATGGCGTACTCACAGAAAGTGCTCACCACAAAGCACATCAAGTAGCGATTGCAATACCACTGAAAAATATCTCCCCTACCTGTAATTCGAACCCGGGTCCTCTGGGTTGGAAGCGAGTTCGTTAGCCAACCGACCCCGATTTATCAGAGAGAAGGATATTCATATTCTTTCCCTCCATCGGTGATGCATTTCCACATTGAGGGAAGATTCTACACGATACATTTCGCACACTTGTTGTTTAACTTAATTGCACTTTCTATTGCAGACGCTCGCCTGTCTCCTGGCCCTTGCGGTCGCCTTAGCGTCCTCCGATGAAGGAGCGAAGGAAGGCGACAAGCAGCCGGAGAAGAGGGGCGTCGGGGGCTTGGGATACGGAGGGGGATTCGGAGGGGGATTCGGCGGCGGCCACGGGGGATTCGGCGGCGGCCACGGGGGATTCGGCGGAGGCCTTGAGGGTGGATATGGCGGTGGACACGGAGGAGGATTAGGCGGGGGACACTTGGGAGGGGGCGGGTTCGGAGGATACTCGGGAGGGGGTGGATTCGGAGGAGAAGGGCACCACCACGAGGAGCACGTCAAGACGGTCACCGTCCTCAAGAAGGTCCCCGTGCCCGTGCCAAAGCCGTACCCCGTCGAAGTCGTCAAGCACGTGCCCTACAAAGTGGACAAGCCCGTGCCGTACGAGGTCAAGAAGCCCTACAACGTTTACGTAGACAAACCATACCCCGTCACCGTGGAGAAGCCCTACCCGGTCACCGTGGAGAAGAAGGTCCCCTACCCAGTGTACGTGCCACACAAAGTACCCGTGCCCCAACCCTACAAGGTGTTCGTGCCCAAGCCCGTGCCCTACCACGTGCACGTCCCAGTCAAGGTGCCCGTGCCGCACCCGGTAACCATCTACAAGAAGGTGCCCGTCTACGTGCAGCACAAAGAACACCATGAGGAGGGAGGCTACGGCGGAGGCAGTTACGGCGGAGGAGGATACGGTGGAGGCCACGAAGATGGCGGATATTGATAACGGCTCCGTTTTGCACCGTCATGAAAGAATTTCCTCAAAATCCGTCTGTGATTCGTCTCATTTGTTACACACAGATCATGTTACCGAATGAGATAATCGTTTTTTGTTCCAATTGTCTCAGATTTTTACAATAAATGCTCCTAAATGACCCAAAGATTTGTTATTCTGGATATTATAAAAGTCATTCCCCAATTGCTATCACAATGAGTAACCTGTTTTAACCTTCCTGATAAGCTTCCCATTGGACCTACTTGCTATTGTAACGTAGGTCCGCCCCTAGAGCCATTAAACAACTGAAAATATATTAAAGAGAATAAATTAACGGCGATGTATTTTTAAAATCCTATTATGATTGGCCTACTTTGCCGCACCTCGGAAATTAAAAAAACACTATTTTATGGTTTTATTAAGTACATCATTGACACGGATTAAAGTTCGTCAGAGAGTTTAACTAATATGGATTGAATTGTATAAACTAATTTAAAAACATTAGCAAAATGACCAATGAGCCTGGAAATTTTTGCATTTACGGTATTCCGGATCCGCTTTATTGTAATTGCAGTTTTCCTATCAACACTTTATGAGGCTATCTTCCTCACCAAGTGTTAAGTATGCTGATGGTATCCAAAGTTTATGAAAATCATATTACCTTGTGGCACCCAGTTCTTGTTGTCCAAAATGCATATGCTTTGCCAACCACATCCTCCTTTGCCTAAGTTTCTGCCCTCTGATCACAGCCTTCAAATCTCATCATCAATTAAAATGCTTTGCATTCATTTTTCATGTCTCCAAAGAATTTCTTCCAGAAATTCCCCTCTTCTCCTCAAAATGCCAGGTATATTTTCATTATTTTTCCTTAAATTTACTTCACTTTTTTTATCCTCCACCTCGCCCACATTCCAAAAGATTCCAATCTACGAATGACTTTGTTTGCGTGTCGTATAAAACCGTATACCATAACGCAGTTTTGACGATCCTCTAAGTCCCCATCTTCAATTCCCTCCTTGTTAAAGCCTACTATACCACGCTGGTGCTATACATGTTAATTAGAATTAAGCTTGAAAAAGTTCGCAGAGATGAATCTCTGGAAAAAGAGCAATTCCCTCCAGAATACCTGCTTTATCAGGAACACCGAAATAGAAAGTGTAGACTCAATTAAATACTTAGATATTACTCTCACTCACGACCTATCCTGGGTGAAACATACCATACGGGGAATATGTAGGCAGGCTAACTAAAAATTAGGATTTCTTACGAGAATATTGGGGAAATGTGATGAACAGATAGAATACTATATTTTCTCTGTTTTCTTTCAGTGTTAGTTTTCGCTAGTTAGGCTTAATTTAAAATATACTGCGTGTTTATGGGATCCTTGCGAAGTTGAATTGAATGCGGAATTTGATCGCGTGAATTGTAGAGGAGTTATATGTATGTGTATTTGAAAAGCGTTTTTATCACAAACTGAGTAGTGTATCAAAATGATCAGAGAAGCTGGATTGGGAATCACTCAGGGAGTTAAGGTAAATCAAGAGCATAATACAGACTAAATCTCTAGCATAATTTGTAAAGATGTTTGTTTAGCATTGGTGTTGAGAGTGTATTATTATCTTCATCATACAGTGGTAGGAGAAATCAAGTCAAGAAAATTTGATAGATTTAGACGTCAGACAGATTTTAGCAGACGTCATTTTCCCCTCGAACGATGACGTATCAGAATAAGGTCGTCCGACCGCGCTAGGGGGAAAAGTATTTGGGATAAAAAGTAGTCTCGTGTGTAATAACTCCCTGCAAGACACTTTAGTGGTGGTTTGCAGGGTACTATGTAATAAAAATAATATTAATAAGGAAAGGAGCTTGCTTCTTTGATTATTCTTTGGCAGAGGTCAATCTAGTCAATTCTGCCATCTTCTAATACTCCCGAGTTGATATTATGCTTGATATTGATGATAAACTGCGAGGTGTACATTCATTTTAATATTCAGAATTGAAGCCTAGATTTGTTTCATTTTTTATCTGAGAAAAATTCATTTTGTAACGTAAGGCGATTTAAAATGTCATTTTTCTCACGAATAATAAGGGATAAGAAAAAGAATAACGTTTTGAAATGAAAGAAGTAACTTGGTGATTTAACACACAAAACCAGTAGAAAACACAAGTCGAACCAATATTTACCAGTCGATTTCCTCATGCGTATGATGTGACTAGTCCAAACATGAAAATATCTTTTGATCGCCACTGAATCCAAAAGCGATTCCAGAATTGGTTGGAAATGAGTTCGTTAGGAATGAATCTTCCTACGCAACTTAAGTAACTTTCAACTACTCTCGGAAAATGAAATGTTTCCCTCCTCCGATCGATTGATTGATTTTCAGGCGAATATGCAATATTTTCCAGGTTCCCTGGCTGAAGTCGGGAAATTTTGCCATGAGAATAGCACAGAAACCTGAACTTCTTTCGAAGTTACCATGACTACCAAGATTCTCTTTGAACTGAAAACGGGTCCCTCCCTGGAAGACCCCAGTCATTGTGGTTGGGGTTGGGGCGACGTTTGTTGGTTTCATTTCGTTGGGAAACCCTCTCGCAGATGGCTGGTAACAAAGTCTTAAAAAGGTTGGATAAGTGACACGGGCTTGCTTACTACTCCTACTGCATGAAATGAATTTTTTTTAAAAGCACGAAGCTTCGCATTTTACGTCACCATTTGTTCAACGAAACATTTATGCTCAAATTAGAGAACAAAAACTTCGATGAAAGGTGCAAAAATACGTTGTTTTTGCTTCTAGAATTGCGACTCATTATAGAAATCAAAAGAAAACATTTGATAAATGATACGGACATTTGCGTATTTCCATTATCAAAGTCACAATGCTTGAGTGTTTGCCTGCACTCCATACGCAAATGCAAGCTAATGGTTTGGGGTGGGCTACAATTCAGGAGATAACATCAAAACCACGAAAACCATAAATTGGAAGAGACGAGGTTGTCTGATGAGCCCACGTCGAAAACTCCAGAGGTGAGAAAAAATATCCGCGAAACTGTTTCAAGAGAAATGCGATGAAAACTGGAGTTTATTTGAATAACACGTTTGAAATATATAGTAATGCGCTACAACCTTGGGTGGACTCCTCTGCGATTTGTTCGCATGGGGACATCAAAATTCACCAGATTTTTTCCAAAAGCAGAAAAACACTCGAGGAGTGCGAAATTGATCTAAAATTTCACTCAAACATAAAAATGTGATAATACTTCATCGAAAATTCCATCAATTTGCTTTCTTAGAGCTTTTTCTCACAAGCAGGACAATGAATTTACTGCGCTCTGATGGGACAGGTCTGACAATTCTCAACGTATATCGTTTCTCTAAATATTTGGCAGCTTCAATTAACCTACTTTTTACTTTCTGATTATTTGAAACATCTGAAATTCGATGTTTTTTCCTGGTGACGAGCTTACAATTTCCATTGTGAGAGGATTTCAAAACAATTTTAAAGAGGGGAGCGATTTCATTGAAATACATATATGTGGGGCCTTCAATAAGGCCTCAGGAAAAAAACGAAAAAGAAATTATTTCGGGTAATTTTTTTTTATTCTTCAGCATTATTTCCTTTCAGTTTGATACCCGGGGTTCGGGATGGTGCGATTGCCTCCCATCCAGAGGGTCTGGGTTCGAATCCCGACGGTGTCGAATGTTTTTCAACGGCATCTCGATCACTACTTGAGGTGCTTTGTGGAGGGTACTGTGAGTGAGTTCGCCGTCCGTCGTATGGGACGATAAGACCCCTTGGCGCCTTTCGTTAAAAGTAGGGTAATGCCGACGCATAAGTTCAGTTTCTCTCCACCCTTCATCCTTTCCTGTTCATTCCTAATAGCGCAAATGGCCTTCGTTGTCGGTCGCCTCCCATAAATACTACTACTGCTAGTTTGATACACTTTTCCCAGCGTTTCTCCAGAATCCTTAAGCCTTCCAAACATTAGGATTTCGGCAGGTCCTCAAGGGAGACATCTGTATAGGCGACGGCTTCCTCAACCGACGTGAATAGTTTTCTCCCGAGGCATTTTTATAAGTTTGGCAATGAAAAAAGTTACTGGAAGCCGAGTATGGGTAATAAGGTGGGTGTTATATAATATTTAATTCCACTATTTTCGCCATCGAAACTGAACAGTTGCGCACACATGCATTGTCTTGATGGAAGAGAATTTTTTCCTTCACTAAATGTGGACAATTTGTCTTGATTTCAATAACGATGGGTCATTCTTTCCATTTGTCGTCTGTCCTTTTGGCAAGTAATCGATGTATATGTTTACGCGTGCATTCCAGAAATCCGTGGCCATCACCTTGTTGGCTAATACGAGTATCACCACGGTCGCCTCCTTTGAGATGCTGAAGTCCATCCGCCTTTTGTAAATCAATGTTTCGACTGTTTCTTTGCCTCTGCAGTGTATAAGGGTAGTTTTAAGACAGGAAAGCGCCAAATTAGCCTCCGAATTGAGTACACGATTTCGTTTATTTTCCACTGAGAGAAAATGGGGAACCCATCTTGCCATGGTTTTTTTCACACCTAATTTTTCGTGCAAAATTGAAAATATTTTATCTTGTGATATTCCCTTAGTCTCAATTTAACTCAGATTCGTTGATCGCTTAAAACCATATCGTTGATTTTACCAATCATTTCGGAGGAAGTCACTTCAAATGGACCTCTCGAACGATGTTCACCATTGGTGGATATGCGGCCACGTTTCAATTCATTTACTCAATTGTAAACAGTAGTAAACATAGGAGCGTATGTGCCAAAAACTTCATCCAATTCACCTTTGATCTATTTTGCCGTTCAGGTGTTTTTAATAAGCACCTGTAAGCACCTGGAATCAAGTAGGTGAACCTCCCCATTCATATGTGCAATAAAAAAAGTCCAACGATTCTTCTATGGTTAATTTTAGTCTCCTATAAACGATTAGGTAATTGTCATAGCTACCCTGAATACTCTCTACTCTGAATACTGCACTATTAATCATTATATTCAGACAAACAGCATGGTAAAACTAAAAGGAAACAAATTGTCAGGCTAATACCGAAATATCCATAGCCCAAGCGGACGTAAGCCTTTCATTTTTAATCAAATTAATTTTTTTGCAAACCGTTTCTTTCCCACAAGAAACAGCTTTGCGTTGAGAATTTTACAGTCGACTACTACTACTTTTTAAAAATGCATTTACATGATTTAAATTTTCTTGGAACGTAAAAACGCTACTAAGTTTATCCCCGCCATATATAGCAAGCAGTGTTTTTTTTGGAGGATCAGGAACAAAATTAAAAATGCATCCCTTAATCAATCCTTTATATAATATCAATCAATATTTCTCTCCCAATCGTGATGGATACAGAAATATATCCTGGGGCCGGTTGAGGTCTACGGCTCTCGTGCAGAGGAGATTCAAACCATAAGGTTTCACTTGGATAAATACTAAGATGAATTTCTGCACTGTCATTGCATCTCTCAGTTTCAATAAATGACTATGCACGCTCAAGAAGTAGAAGTCGATTTGAAATACAGACCCTGCCAAAGAGCACGAAGGAGGTGCATAATTTCGTAAGAACTCACTAGGAAGTGTGGCGTCAGGCATTCGACGGATTAATGGATTAGGCGCTCGTCCTTCCCCCGTAGGGGCGAGGGTGGGGGTGCGGTGTGGGGCGCGTGGGCCTGTCCTCACCCAGCACCGTCGGAATCCCCTTCGCATTCGCGTCGCTTTCCTGATTATTAGAAAGTCCCCCAAAATCT
Source organism: Hetaerina titia (assembly GCA_037158775.1). NCBI lineage: Eukaryota > Metazoa > Arthropoda > Insecta > Odonata > Calopterygidae > Hetaerina > Hetaerina titia. The sequence continues at coordinate 13,936,167 of CM073770.1, forward strand.
CCGGAGACGCCGTGCGTTGGGTGCGATCTGAATCCCATCACGGGAAGAGATTGCCGGTGGAAGGGCGGGCTTAGGGGAGCGGGGGTGGAGGCGAAGGGGATTAGGGGAAAGGGTTGAAAGGGTGGAAAGCATTGTGCATACGGGCAGGAGTGGGGCATCGGAGGCGGCGGCGGCGCCGAGAGCCGCGTCTCCGGGCAAGCGGAGCAAATCGCCGCTCGGGGAACCGTATATAAAGGGCCGACTGAGAGAGAGGCTATCACCACAACCACCTCCGAAGCCCAGCTCCGAGTACCTCGCAATCGGAAAGACTGGAACATGAAGCAGATACAGGTGAGACGGGCGCATTCACGGAATAGTTTGATCTCTAGGTTTCCGACTGGTTTTGGCATTTTTCATAAAATTTCGCACTCTCAGACTTTATTCTTGAGGAGCAGAGTACTGTCAGTCCTCGAGAACACTGCGTACGGACGTCATTTCACTAGTTTTCCCACCTGGATCCGAATTCGAATCTCCGAGCGCATAGCAATTTGCAATGGTGTCGCACCACATTCACGAACGACACTTTATCTCTAGATTTTCATCAGCATTGAACGGGATTGAAGGAGGTCACCTTCCTTCCATTCGTACCATTTTGTTTGAGAGATAAGCGCTGAACTAAGTACTAAGCGCGCTGAAACGGATCTTATTTAATTACTGGGATGAAAATCTGAAAAACTCTAAAACCAGCTTGTAATTATAGAATAAAATTCAAGCATAAAATAAAATCAAATGTACCAATGGCAAATTAAAATTTCATATTTCATAAAAAGTAGCACCAATTTATAACGACTACATTTACATAATCCTGTTTTAAGCTGCGAGATCATGTAGTTAAATTCATATATAATTCACCACACTTTTTTTAAAGTAATTGTTATTTGTAAACCAGTTTTCTCATGTTTACTACAGAATTAAGATAGTAGTACAATGAAACTTCGACGAATAAGCGTTTTCTTGTGATAAATATGCTAAATATCCTATTTTTTCTGAATCAATGGCTATCTAAATTTTTATTTTTCGATAAAATAGCCAATTAGTTGGTAGTGAAGACGTTAATCACTCATTCAACTTTACAAAATGTTACAAATTTATGAATAAATACTATATTTAAATAGTTCGTAAAGTCTCAGCATATTTCCGCATAAAGGTTCAAATGTGAAGTTCGAATTTAGATGATATTTCACTTGGGTATAAAAATTATATGAAAGAAAAAAATAAGCTGAGCACACAATCATAGCTGCATGTCACTTTCATATCAGAAGAATTTCAATTGCCGCATCACTCATTTTTTGGTGAATTTGGTAACGAGAATATTGAAATACTGACGCAAAAAAGTGAAGAGATCACAATAAAACGGTGAATACATTGTCTTTATTAAACCAAAAAAGTCACTAAAAATGGTTCTCCCGCCAAAAAAAACAAATTTTTCCTTGATTACATTTTCCATTGCAGACGCTCGCCTGTCTCCTGGCCCTTGCGGTCGCCTTAGCGTCCTCCGATGAAGGAGCGAAGGAAGGCGACAAGCAGCCGGAGAAGAGGGGCGTCGTCGGCTTGGGGTACGGAGGGGGATTCGGAGGGGGATTCGGCGGAGGGCTCGAGGGTGCATATGGCGGCGAACACGGAGGAGGATTAGGCGGAGGACACTTGGGAGGGGGCGGGTTCGAAGGGTACTCGGGAGGAGGCGGATTCGGAGGAGAAGGTCACCACCACGAGGAGCACGTCAAGACGGTCACCGTCCTCAAGAAGGTCCCCGTGCCCGTGCCACAGCCGTACCCCGTCGAGGTCGTCAAGCACGTGCCCTACAAAGTGGACAAGCCCGTGCCGTACGAGGTCAAGAAGCCCTACAACGTTTACGTAGACAAACCATACCCCGTCACCGTGGAGAAGCCCTACCCGGTCACCGTGGAGAAGAAGGTCCCGTACCCAGTGTACGTGCCACACAAAGTACCCGTGCCACAACCCTACAAGGTGTTCGTGCCCAAGCCTGTGCCCTACCAGGTGCACGTCCCCGTCAAGGTGCCCGTACCGCACCCGGTGACCATCTACAAGAAGGTCCCCGTCTACGTGCAGCACAAAGGCCATCACGAGGAGGGAGGCTACGACTTTGACGGAGGCTTTGCTGGTGGTTTCGGAGGTGGTGAAAGTCACGGCGAAGGGGGATACTAAGGCCAATCGAAGCAATATCATTCACTTCCACTGTGAGCATTTGTGTTTGTGGACACTTTGACTGGTTTTTCTCTGCGTATATATTTTTGTTGTTCTTCACTACGTGTTCGATGAAGCTGACTGACTACAGAAACGTTTTATAATAAATATTTATACTGCCTAACTTCTAATTGATTCTGATTTCTCGCCTGACCCCATGGAGTGCAATTGGTTGCTCCGTCTTATCCTAATTTCATCGACAACCCTAGAAGTCTCCATTTCTAAAGGAATGGTTTTTATTTTCCTCTAATGTAGCATATCGTGCAGTTTCATGGACAATAGCTAACGTAATTGTATTTCCACCATAATGCTACTCTATTACAAAAATAAATCCATCATTAATACATGAAAAAACCGTAACAAACATAATATATTTCAAAGAACTTACTCTTTCAATGATTTCCTTGCATTCCGATGAACTACTACTATCATTCCTAGCCAACTACAGATATCAACCCAAAGATTGGTTTGATAGGCGAAGCGAGAGCTCACCTAGTACTAAGACCAACGGCGTATGATATTCACACCTAAGGGTAGGGAATCCATATCAAATCTAATCGAATATCCTTTTTCACACATTGAGAGTTGTATTGCACGTATTTACGTATGAAACTTACTATGCGAAACATTTTCCATTTATCGAATCGTTAAAGAGTTTCATTTTAGCTATATTATGAATATCTTAACATTTTTTTATTTTTCATTCAAAATGAAACTCGAAGTTGGCACTTAAAATTTTGGTCACAGTCACTTGATCACTTGATTTTGCCTCAGCAAGGAATAAATCGGTCAAGTTCCTTGGTGTTCGTCCCCGCTGTGTGATTCTTTTCTATGAACGAAAACTGCATCCACGTTTCCTACACCATTACTGGATTAAACAGCTTGCCTTCCTCATCTTCATTTTTATTTTGAATTTAAGTAAATCAAAGTAGGAGGACAGCAAATGATGTTTAAACTCAGATAAAAATGGTATACTTTACAATATTTTTAGGCCGAACTTTTTGTCATTCTCATATGTATACAAGCATATTCAATCAATGGAAACATTTGCTTAAATTCTCGGTAATTGTATTCATTCCTTAATATATTCCTACATCTCATTCGTTATTTTTTCCTGAAAATTACATCCGCCACTAGCTACCTCAGCATTTGGATAAATATTTCTTACGACAGTGGGCTGTAAATCGGCTGAACATTAATTATGAGCAAATTAAAAAAAAAGATTACTTTAAAGTATTCTATGCCATAATTTCGTAATAAGTAACACCTCAATTATAAAAGTGGCCATGGTAACTAATAATATAATTGCTTGAAATATTATTTCAATATTGAAAAAAATGAATGATATTGCGTTTATTACAGGTGGAATGGAGTAGCATTAATTTTTAAATTATTGAAATGTAACAAAATAAAAAGTATTATCCTGATGCATGCGTGAAAATTACGGTTTGATAACTCTTAATGCAATGTTGGCGCCAACGTAAAATCATCACATTAAAAATAAAAGAGCCATCAGAAAGATTTTTAATTAACGTCTATATTAAATGAACACCTGAAAAAGAAAATAATAACAGTTTGAAAGCCATGTGATCACTTCAAACATTCTGGGGATTACTCTATTTCAGGGGCTTCCTGATAATACACTTTCTACACTACTTCTACTTATTCCTCCCAATTTTTGAACGTTAAAGCATTTAATGTACGAGATGTGTTCAAAATATAACGAGAATTTTTTTCTTTCGCGGGCTTGAAGAGTCCGATTGTCTAACTTTTTTTATTGTGTTGGTATACATGCCCCTGAAGTATAATAAAACTTTCAGATATTTTCATTGCTGTTCAGGTGTTTCAGCTGTTTCATTGTTTTCAGCTGTTAATACACACCAGAATAATTTTACTCGAACATGACCCTACCGCGGTCGAACAAAGCTATTATGATCCCCTATTGTTCGTAGAAAAAATGACATCTTATATCTATCTGTTCTACACATAATCTCTCTAATTTTAATAGCATGGTCTTTTCTACCGTAGTACGATAGGGGTACTAATATATTTTCATCATTACTGCTAATATATTTAATACCAGGATAATTATTATTAGGTAATCTACCAGTTAAGGTAGGTTTTTGGATGGACACAACTATCAAAAAAATATTTTGTAACTACAAACAAAACCCTATCCAGCAACCTACTCTACATCAGATCCCTCTTCATCTCTGTGTACTTCTTTCCTCCCTTCATCCCGTCCAACATCCCTATCCTGTTCCTGCCTTTTCCTCGTTTGCCAAACATTCTCCCCTCGATTACCTTCTTCAACATTCCACTGCCGCTCAATACGCCTTTCATCCATTTTTCCTACCTCCATAGGATTTCTCTCAACAAACCCCTCTCCTCACCCACCATCTCCAGTACTTCCTCATTTGTTTTCCTTTCATTTGTTTTGAAAAAATAATATGGCCTGTCCTATATCACTAATGAAAACACTAATAATATACTAAGCTGAAGCGTTTTATTTATGTTTATTTAAAATCATCGGCTTTTTAAGGTTTCCAAATGTTTATTTCACTTCACTGCATAAATTATTACCCAATAAAAATAAAAAATAAAGTTACATATCAAATAGTGTACATACCTTTTCAATAAAACATATGAATCGACAGATCAGTAATCGCATTTAAAAACGACCACATGTCCTCCACAGGAGAAGTCACTATTGACATTACTGGATTGCACTGTTAATTAATTTATGAGGTAAGGGGCGTTTATATGTCAATGTTCCTTACAAATGATAGGGTTACGTGTAAGAATATGCTGAAAATAGCCTTATTTAATGAAATGCCAGTACATTCCTCTGCAGGCAGACACGTGTAGGAAGAGGAACCAGGAAACTTTTGACTACCCAAGTATGGGAAAAACTTAACACTATTTCATAACTAATTTTAAATAACTAGATGGTACTCATGCCTTACTACTAAAATATTTAAGGTTATTTAACACTTTTTACGTATGACTACAATAATGCCTGATAGAAATGAAGGTGGGAGCATTGAGCTTATCAGTATAAACTAAAGGTGGCGAAGAACCTTCATATTTACCATAGTATCAAAGGTTAAAAAATTGTGAGTCCAGTCCACGACGAAAATATCAACGAGAACCATCAAGACGAAACATCCGCAGAGGATGAAGGTTTACCTGTAAAAGAAAGTATAAAGTAAAATAAGAATATTAAACAAGAAAACCAACATATCCTTTTAAAATTTAAACTACGACAATACGCTACTGAGACAAAATGGAATAAAAATAAGAATAAGTAAATATATAACTATGTATAACTAAGAATATAATTTATGGTTTTCGGCGTAAATTTGTGAAATTGATTCATATTGGAAATGAAAAAATGGTAAATTTGTGATTCCACAGATAATTTATTACGATACGACCCGGATTTCGACGTTCAACGTTCAACCTGAAGATGACCCTGAACGTCGAAACCCGGGTGATATCGTATTAAATTTTCTGGAGAATCACAAAGTTATCATTATTTCATTTCCAATATGAGTTATACAGCTATGACATTAGTATTCAAGAGTATATTACTCGTAAAATAAATCCTATCATGAATTGAATGAATTCAACGGAATCATGAAACTCGAGAATATTTCGAAGATAACACTGGGAGTCGGTTCAAACGCCGAATTAGAGAGACACCAGGACAAGAACGTAACGAGACAAAAATCCGGAGGACGCGTAGATTTTGGCAAATGAGCAACAAACAATTGTGATAGTGAGCAGTTATTTCGAGCTGATACCTCGGACCAATCATCGGGGACGAGAATACTAGACTAACCCAAGGGTAATACCACTTTCAAGTATCAAGGATGACCATCATACATGTATAATCAATCAACGTGTAATAATTGGTTTCTAGCAGCTCACTAATCTATATTCAATCTCCTTACCAATTATGAACTTCATTAAGAAACCGTGCCTCAAGATACGTCTAATCAATTTTCTTATTTGTAAGTGCCTTCATTAGACTTCTTTTTACAACCAATCTTGGAAATATTTCGCAATCTTTTCTGTTAGTGGTGGAATCTTATGACAGAGCGCCTTCTTCGCCATTCTCATTCTTCTTACTGCATTTCTCTTGGTTCCTCCATCACGATTAATCCAACTGAGTAGGAAAACACTTCCACTTCCCCCAGTGTTCCTTTTCCTTGTCTTATTTGGAGATTTTCTTCCCTCCTTTGATTGCAGACCTTATCCTTAGTTTTAATTCTGTTTTTCTTGGGGTTCTACTTTTTCTTCCAATTCTATTCAAGAAGATGGACAAACGGAAAGAAACAGACATTTGAAAACATCTGAATGGACACTTGGTGAATTATATTTTGTTTGAAAATCTCCTCACTCTTCTTGAAGTGCCTCTATCCCTCGCCAAGAGAGACCTAACTCCCCTCCCTGTGCATTTATTGTCTCTACCCCTCCCCTGCATTCCCGCTAATTGCTCCAGCGGGAAAATGGTAGGCAATTCCACTTCCCTCCTTTTCTAAGCTTACCAACCCCACTAACCTTCAACCTCCACTTCCCTCGCCCTCAATCTCTGCCTCGAAACCCTTTATAATACTCCCTGGGAATATATTCCACATTTTTGAACAAAAAAAATTGTATCTGAAGATGACGGCTATGCGTTGGAACTAGTTGTACCTTAAATAAGAGTATGTGGAAAATACCATGTAGTCTTCAAATTCCTTAAGGTAAATTTTCAAGTAGTCAAACCTGACACCATCGAGTTTAGTATTTATTATGCACATAGAACTATTTTAGCTCGTTCAGAAAGACCAAGATACAGATCTATTAAGGATTGAATGCGAATATTAAATGTCTATCTTCCCTGCTACAAGTTTACCTCAAATTCCGAAGTTGACAATGTGTATGTTAGGAGTTAAAATGTAAAACGTACGAATACATTGTTATCATTTTACGTAAATAAATTTATGTGGATTGAAGACTGCATTTCTTTGGGAAATGTATAAATATCTCCTTGCGACATCACAATTCTTTTCAATGACAGTCCTAAATGAACAAAAATATTTCATTCTCATTTCGAATATGATTTATTTAACAAAAGACCAACAAATACAACATAAAAACAGTCATCAGCAGGTACAGATTAAAACAGATTTGAGCTTTAAAATCACAAAGTTAAGACGGTGAATACGGTTAAAAAAACAGGTGTGGAGAAATACTCCGAGAGATCGTAGGCGACCGCCTTCATTTGCAGACGCACGTGCGGGGGGTAACGCGTAGGGTGTTTCGCCGTGGCGTGGTAAATCTAGAAGGCTCCTCTCATCGAAACGATAGCCCTCCAATCAGCAGTCCCCTCAGTCGTGGTGCTTGCCGTAGTGACTTTTCACAAACACTGGCACCTTCTTGTGCACTATGATCGGGTGCGGTACGGGGACCTTGACCGGAACGTGGACAAAGACGGGCACGGGCTTCTTGACGTACACCTTATAGGGGACGTGCACCTTGATGGGAACGTGCACGGGGTAAGGGACCTTTTTCTCGACCGGGTAGGGCACCGGATGTACCACGGGCACCTTGACGGGGACATGCACGGGGTAAGGGACCTTCTTCTCCACCAGCACTGGGTAGGGCTTCTTCACGAAGACGGGGTAGGGCTTCTTGACGGGGTACGGGACAGGGTGCGGCACTTTGACGACGACCTCCACGGGATACGGCTTCGGCACGGGGATCTCTTTGGTGATGGTGATCGTTTTCACCTTCTCTCGGTGCTTTTGGTGTCCTGAGGCGCCTCCAAGGAGGTCTCCCTCCTCGTGCACCCGGTAGCCGCCGTCGGTGTCGGCTCCGTGGTGGTAATGATTCAAATGGAACCCGTGGTGCCCTTCTCCGACTCCGTAGCCATAAGCTTCCTCGAGTCCCCGCTTCCTCTGCTTGGAGTCTTTTTCTGCTCCCTCGACGACGGAGGTTGCCAAGACGACTCCTAGAGCCAAGAGACAGGACAACGACTGCCAAAATGGCAGTGACCACGGCTGTAATTAACTGTGTGTAAGGCAAAAACCATTGAAATGGAGGACAACATCCCACTGGAGGGCAGATTTGATTAAAAATAATCAACCGGTTGACGTAGGTTTTGGATGGACAAAGCCACCAAATATCTTCTAGCAAAATACAACACCAAACCCTACTCTACATCAGGTCCCTCTTCATCTCTATATACTCCCCCCCTCCCTTCATCCCGTCCAACATCCATATCCTATTGCTGCCCTTTCCTCGTTTGCCTAACATTCTCCCCTCTATCACAGTCTTCAACACCCCACTGCCGATCATTATGCTTTTCATCCATTTTTCCTGCCTCCATAGGATTTCTCTCAACAAACCCCTCTCCTCACCCACCATTCCTAGTACTTCCTCATTTGTTTTCCTTTCGGTCCATTTCACCTTCTAATCCTTCTCCACACCCACATTTCAAAAGCCTCCAATCTACGTCTATCCTTCTGTTTCAGTAACCATGTTTCCGCGCCGTACATAACTACGTTCCGTATCAAAATAGTCTCTTTTAACATCCTTACTCAACGCCCCTATCATCAATTTCCTCTTTGTGAAAATATCTTTGCATAGTGCAATTCTTCCCCTTAAGTTCCTACTACTTTCTCAGTTCTGGTCTAAAATACTTCCGAGATACGCCAAGTGTTCTAGTTTTTACCTTCCTATTTTAATGTTAAGCTCTTTCTGGAAAATCGCATAACATTTGTTTTATTTATGCTCATTCTCATATTATAGCTATGTATAGCACTGAATTTCCAATGCACTCAGCAATGCCTGTAACCCCTTGGCTGACTGACAAATTAGAGCTTGGTCATCAGCAAAGCTGATTTTACAAATTCACCGCCGGCTTTCATTCCTACCTCCAGTTCTTACCATGCCTCTTTAATCATTTCCTCTGCATATATGTTGAACAGCACCGGTGACAATGGACAACCCTGCCTCTCAACCTCTTCCTAACACTGCCCATCCGGACTCTCCGTTCCCCACTCGCACCTGAGCAGTCTGAGACATGTACAGGTTGCGGATCAGTCTCCTGTCCCTCCAATCCATTCCTATTTTCTGCAATACACGCAATAATTTTTCCCAATTCACTCTATCAAACGCTTATTCAAAATCTACGAAACAGGCAAATACGTCCTGATTGTATTCTCTGTTCCTCTTGATTAGTGATCTCATTGCTGCAATGGCATCACGCGCACCTCTCCCCTTCCTAAACCCAAACTGATCATCCCTTGCGTAATCATTTACCCTACTCTTTGTCCTTTTGTTGATGATCCTGAGAACAACTTTAACCGAGTGGGAAATCAAACTTATTGTTCACATGGTGTAGCCTTAATCTTTTTCGGAATAGCAACTAGCATTGATCTCACAAAGTCTTCCGATCAGATTCTTTCTTCATAGATACTACGAATCAGTCCAAAGAGACTCTTCCTACCACATTTTTCTAAACCTTTTAGCTGTTCCGCTGGATTATTTTTTACCCACTTATTTGCTTTCATCTCCTTTAATGCCCTTTCTATTTCATCATTGGTTCATGCCTGAACCTAAGCTATTTTCATCTATGTCATGTTCTCTTTTTATTTCTTAGCTTGATGCTTATTTTCTTTAATATACAGTTTCTCTATATATTCCTTCCATCTGGCTTGGTTCTTTTCTCATTCAAGTATTATTTTACCTGACTTTTCTGAAACTGTTAAAACAAATTTTCTCTTCTTACTTCCCAATAGTGTTTTAACTTTCTCGTACAGCGTCCTTTCTTGTCCTTTTCTTATGGAGTGATCCTATAATTTATTTTGCAGCTTTTGATATTCCTTTTTTGATATATTTCTATTTTCTTTGATAGTACTCAGCTCTTTTATCACATTCATGGTTCTCTCTAGAGTCTGCTGATGCTCCTTCCTTGTGATCCCAGTTAATGCTTCTACATTCCCTTTCCTAACTTACTGCTCCTGGGTTATTTTTTTTAACGGATGCTACACTTCATGCGGATTAAATTGTGATCAGAGTCCATATTCGCTTCAAGTAAACTTTCCGAATTGATCATGATGTTTCTAAATCTGTGACCAACCATCATTTTATCTAACTGATGCCTTTCTGAATTACCTGTATTTTTCCATGTACGTATTTCTACGCTTTTTGTGGTGTCTAAACCAAGTGTGTGTAATGAATAACCCCTATCTCCTGCAGAATTCAATTGCTTTCTCCCCGCGGATATTCCTCGTACCTAAACCATAGTCCCCCATCTCATCACCATCTCTTTCTTCGCCTACCATCGCATTCCAATCCCGAATCACTATTAAACGTTTCCCTGCAGGAACACAAGCGATTAAATCCTCTAACTGATCGCATATTTTATCGACTTTTTTCCTTCTTATGATTGTTTGGTGGCATGTACGCTAAAATACCTATATTTCGTCTTTCCATCTCTCGCTTAGTATTCTCTAATATTCATGTCCTGAACATTGTCCTAACATTCCAAGTTCCTCTTCTAATTGATGTTTTTTAAAATGAATATTTTCCACCAAGTTACGCCAGAAACTGTTTTATTCCTATTCTAACTAAATTGGTCTTCTTCCTCTGAGTCTTCTGTTCTGCTGCTGTCGGTTTTCTTTTGCAAGGGTGTCGTGAGATGTCGACCGTGGAAGCCTTGCCTCTCCCGCTGTCGGGCATGACACACGGCCGATTGGACCGAGTCCCGTAGTTACCAGGACTCATGTTCTCTGTAGTACCCGTTGTAACATCCTTTTGAGATTGTTTACCGCTGCTTTCCTCAATATTGTTTTTAACGTCACACCGTCACTCAATGGCCGCCCCACTGGCGTCAGACGCTTCTGCAGCCGCCTCACTGAGGAACAGACGCTGCGTGGACTACCTTTCATCTAGCTCCTAACATTCGACCTATCTGGGTTGGGAGATACTACCAGGAGTAATTATCATTGCTGCCGCCAGTAGATCTTTACGGGTTATCGGAACGTACAAGCCGCTCCCCCACGTCAAGGTTGTAGTCCATGGGAGGGGGAGGACAGATATATTCAATGAAAATATGGGATATTACACCACGATAACTTTAATGGGATCACCCAATGGTGTCCCACGATTACGAAATATTTCGTATCCTATGTGGTCCGGCTGGCATCTTGAGAGCCAGTTACCGAATACGACTCAACAGGCATATTACTGATAACTAAGGTACCCGCGTTGGAATCCTGGCTTATAAGAATAATTTCTTTCACTCTGCACGGAAATATGTTTTGATGTGAATTCGTCAAAAGATCGTAGCCGCGCAAATTGGTCGCGATAAAATCGACTCGAAGAGCACAATTGATCGACCTTCCATCGGTATTCGGTATCTCGTATTCTAATCATGCTGTTAAACTGTTAACAAGATGGGTCTATTAAATAGAAAGAATAACGTGCAGGATATTGACGAATATATACACTACCAATTCTAATTATCTCCTACGCGATTGCTGTCATATCTATTTTGACCTCTAATGATACGAGGAAAAAAAGGCATTTTAAATCCATCAGCTCTACAATACATCTCCCTGATTTTACGTTGGTGATCTGATCTACCATATTAATTTGGGGCCTGTCTTTAAGATCCTCAGATAAGTAACCTGCCTCAAATTTATGCAGTTCATTTAACCTGTATTTAAACCTACGGTCAACTAGTGGCTCATATTATAATTCTTCCAATAGTGTCATGACACTGCTTTGCTTATCACAACCAAAATCAAAAAGCTAAGGAAAAAAATAGTTAAAATATATGTCTTAAGAAATTTAATGGAGGAAAATGGTGATTTTTTCCAGAAAATTTCATTGTTGATAAATAAGGTTTTAAGGAATTAATGCTCATGCATGCAATCCGTAGCCTCAATCGTGAAGTGAATACTGATTCTCTATATTTCGCCTAAATAAAGACCTCTATCTGTCTATCAAATCATTAAATACGGAAGAATCAGAAAAAGTTAAAAAATGATGAACCAGGAACGATACGTTATAAACTAAGCATCATTGCCTCCTCAACTCCAAACGTGAAAGGGTGTTCAATTGATCAATAATAAAAAAAGGTCTAATTAAGAAAGAAAAATGTAATAACTAGGATAAAGAAATAAAATCCACGCATTGAGATTGAAGGAAAAATGAAGGAATCTTCTACCAACTTGAATGTTTGCAAAAATATTCCTAAAGAAAAAGATGAACGTCAACCGCACAAGGAGAAATGGGCCAATCGATAGCTGACAAAGCGTTGGCTACTTCAACACACATGGTTCAGACGTTACAAATAAAGTCTGTGTCATTTAACTCAAAATACACGTATACATCCCACAATAGATGAATTGACTGAAGATGAAAATAATCTGGCTTGTTCAATTTTCCACAGTCGCCTTCAAGAAGAAAGGAGAAACATTTCAAATGCCATTGAAATTCCTTCCAGGTGTGTGAATTTCAACTGCAGCTTAATTTTAATAGAATATCGACGATTTTAAAATCAAAATGAAATCCTACTGCCCATATAAAAATATTACAACAAAATGAGAAATCAATTCTTAATATGGATTCCTTATATTTCAGAATTAAAACAGTTCCGTTAAACCTAAATTATTTACGTAGGGCTAGAGAGAACACGGGGCTATAGAATTTAGTAAAAACGATTTGGAATCATCATCTAGGGTCAAACATAGGAGAGCCCGAAAAGTAGCATACGCGTTCTTTCTTTAAAGAAAAGATCATTCATAGATCCCATAGATAAAAAATGTAGTGATTAAAGAGGATAGTAGTGGAGGGAGCTATTTCTCATCGCGGAGACCGAGCACCGTACTGACATGAAATGATTGCTTATTTCTAACGCACGACGCATCAACTTACCGAGAGCTTCATGGCGCCTTGCTGTTTGGACGAAGAGGCACAAGTGACAGATGATTCGCTAAAAGAGCAACTCTTTTATACTATCGAGATTTGGTTCGTTACCCTAGAAGGAGAGAAAGAAGGCATTTCACCTATTAAGGAGCCCACTTTCGCCTTTCCCTGTACTTTGCCATCTCAATAATGCCCACCGTTTATTCCAGTTCATGAACTAAGGACAAATGTGCACTAAGTATGTCACAAAATCTCTCTCCATCGTTCGTTATTAACTCTATGGCATCTTGTAATTATTTGCAAAGACCATAAGTCGGTAATCTCAACTATATGCAATATCATACTTTCTTAAATATTAATACTGGATGTCTTTCAAATTGTTGATGCATAAATCCCGGTTTTGTAAAGCCCGGGTTTCGAAAGCGTCCAAATCTGAAGACGTGTTTTAAAATTCTAGGTCACCCTCTTAACATGCGTATGAATATGCGTACTTAATGAGACCCGGGTTAATTGCCAGTATTTCCACCTGCATCTTCCACCCGAGCACCGAAGCCCAATTGAAACCGTAGAGGAAGGAGGAGGGTTTTAAGATACGAGTATGTAACATAAAGAGTACCCTTACGCTGCATATCTAAAAGCAAATTTTAATATGTTTATTTTTGAAGAAAAATAGTGCAATACCTTCCCCTGAGTGGTGAATAAATACCTGTTCGAATAAATATCCCACCGAAATATTCTATTTTCATCATATAATTCAGTTTTCTGTCTTTTTAACTGAATATGACTAAAAAATATGCCCATTTCCGCAATTCTGTATGTATAAATTAGCATGAATCAACATGAAGTTAGAATAAACTGATATAAAAATGGAAAAATATTCAATTTTGTTTATTCATTGACTAACACTAGAGCATTCCTAACAAAAATTCTATAAAATTAGCGATAATAGTAAATTTCCTTACTTCTAATGTCTTACTTTTGCACCCCTTGAAAATTGCGTCCCTCCAAACCTTCAGGGATAAAAATATGATATGCATCTCTCATTGAATTTGCAATATTCGTTAATTCTACCATAAATTGTGCAGCCAAACACGATGAGGGATGGAACAACTCAGAGAAGTATCCCATGAATCTTCTTCACAACTTGATGGCATGATTTTCATTCAGTCATTCCAAGGGTCTCGCTTCTTGTCAAAATTTCCCGTAAAAGTTGACTAAATATAATACTTTACAATGGAGTCCTCTGTGGAGAGATTGCCTTGTATGCTACATTATTTCCCAACAACAGAGATGCACCATTAAATAATGATTAAATTCTACAGATAGCATGGAATCAACAATCATCTGCTAATCAACTGATTATCACCAGGTTTTGGCATTATGTAATGAGATTCGTGTCAACCCCCTCTCACTCGCCCTACATTAGTTCCATCTTCAATTGCACATACTTTCTACCTGTCTTCATGCCGTCTAGAAACTCTACTCTTTACCTTTTTTTACTCCTTCACTTTCTCCTTCCGTCTTCGTCTTCGAATCTTCGAATTTCACCTGGCAAGCTTCCTCTTACTTCACTATATTTAAGACTCCGCCGTTAGCCTTCCATTCAGACCAACTTGTTTTTTTAAATTCCTCTCCACTCCCACATCGCAAAATTTTCAACATTTTCTCCTCCTTTTGACTCCAAGACCAGATTTCGGACCCGTTCAGCTACAAATATCTACCAATATTTTGTTTACCTCCTTGACTTAGCGTAACTATAGTCAGTTCACTTATCCTTGGTACTTTTTCTTTTGCAAGTACTCATTTTTACCTAATATCTCCACTATAACTTGCATTTCTCCTCTCTTCCTCTAAGAGTATTCTTTGTGTGACCACGTTCTTCTTCGAGGGAATTTTTGAATAAAATTTTCATGGGATTTCGTCCATGTCTTTTTTATTTATCGTTATTAATGCACGAAATTATGTATGAAATTCACATCAAAATAATTCGCAACTTTTGATTTGATCCTTGAGAGCTATTAAAAAAATGTAGAAATTTTAATTCAAAACTTTCACCGCCGCCATATCCATTAATGTTGATTGTGAGACTTTTCTTCAAGGATCAGTGTGTTTTTTTCTCGTGTTTTTGTATTTACGCTTAGATTCCACGAGATTTTTGTCATACTTTACCGATAACAACATAGCCAATTAATGTTAAATCTCGAAACTCTTAGTACAAGTGAATCGAGAGCTTTATATATATTCTACGAGGAAAAAGTTTTATCACCGAGTCAATAATTAATTATTCACACAGTAATCAACCTCAAGGTCGGTTTGGTAGATGATGATATAGAGTCCACCCAGTGCTAAGCCCGACGGCGTGTGAAATTCACACATCAGGGTAGAAGGGCCAGTTCCTTTCTCTGTGCCGGTATGGTTTCCCAGGAAGATCTGGTACTCGGAAAATCACAGAGCTTGGGTTTAGCTGAGAGTGTCCAGAGAGCGGAAGGCCCGGGAATCGAACCCGGGCCTTCCGGTCAGTAGTCCAATGCTCTAATCTAGGCTACCGCGACCCCATCGGACCCATCAATAACTAATTATCGCGTGAAATTCATTTTTTCAAAAGTACATGCATTTTTTAAAGCATATTTTGATTACGATAAGATTAGTGAAAATCAGTTATATTAGGTATACTTTGGGGATTTTTGATAAATTTGGATGATTTTCAATCAATCTTTCGAGGTCATTTGCGATTGCAGTATTTAACTTTTTTTTACCTCTGTTATTGCTGGTTTTTAATTCAATTAAGTCTTTCAATTCAGTTTTCAACTCAATTCTGTGATGTCATATTAAACATAAAGCTCTTTCATCAACGTTACTTTAATTTCAATGCATGCGGAATAAAACACGGAAGTAATGGATGTTTTATTATTGAACGATAAATGTAATAAAAGCAGGTCATCTACGGCATATGTATTTCTCGCCTAAGAATGGGTTAGTCCACTATTTATCGGCTGCCGACGTGACAGAAAGTCGTGAAAAAAGATAACTCTAAGCTTAAGAAAAATACACTCTCTTGTTACTATACTTGCAATAGTAAGTCTTCTGACCGATTGACTTGATGAGTGACTTTATTCTTCGATTTGAGGATTCATAAGTTACACCAGTGCTTTATCATCGGCATGCAAGATGTGAAGTATTGCAACTTTCGATCAGATACATATTATTTGCATCATAATGTGAAAGCTCATTTAAGGCTTATTTAAATAGGAAAAATCTGAGCCTAACTTTAATTTAACACCGTTAGATATGCAATTTACAAACATTTTCCTTTTTTGATAAATTATTTCTAGTTAAATAGTTCATGTTGGGATACTACAGTAAAGTACTTCGGAAATTTCTATCAGGAACGAGAGATTCGAAAATAATATTCCTCTGATACTCAGATTTTCTCACACGTATACCTACTCGTATTTGTGTACGAGGATTGGTCAACAAAGAGTTTTCATGATTTTTGGCGCATAATTTACAAGTATTGTGCATATATTTATTTTTATAATAAAATTGAGCTAAACATTTCATATTGATGTACATGATTCATTGATTTCCCTCCAGTATTGCCTCAGCCGAGGCCATTGCTAGTTGAAATATGCTTAGTCTACTTACGCCTGAATTTTTTGATGAAAAACTCTTTCTTTACACTGGGAAATAGAAAAATAACAAATAGGTATGGATAGGTTTGATTTACCGGGGAGGACGAAGAAAACATTTCTTGAGATGATCGCAATTTCTGGCCGGATTTAGCGAAATCCACAGTGCACAAACATGTCTCATATGCGATTTTTCAGTGTAGGTGCAGGCCATTGTGATTTCCTAACTTTTTATCGTGCCCTTAATGTTATTCAATGATCTTCTCTCATAATTAATCGCTTTAGCGGTATGAATGTTTACTTTGGCAAGAACAGTGACTGGATCTCAGGGTTTTTCTCCCTTCGGAAGCGACTTTTTCCCCTCTTAAAACATCTTAAACGATTTTTCATGTGTATTACAGGGAAGAAGAGACTCCCCAAACCCTCAATATCGTGCCAAGACCAATATTAATTGGTTTTAGTTGAATATATATTCTGAAGAAAACAAGATTTTAATGCAGAATCGCGAATTACCTTCAACGTTGCCGCAGGCGAAACGAAAACCTCTTAGGATAGCTTATTTCGTAGTGAGCTCTAGCCTCCTCTATAAAATAAAAACGTTCGGGTTCATTACCGAATTTTGTTTGACTTATTTGCAGTTAACTAGAAATCACCTCAAAAATTTATTATTACAATTATGCGTCGAAATGAAACTTGACCGTTTCCTCCAATAAAACTAACTAATAAAGCCCGCAAAACCTGGTAACTTTCCTTACAATATAATGGGAGAAAAGAGGAATAAATAAAATTGGAACAACTAAGTAACTGCTATGTGTTGAACTCCTTAAGTTTATTCTTTCTAACTGCTATGCATGCCGCGTTTCAAATTTTTTCTTTCAGTTTTCTTTCTGCATCGAAAGTTCAGCACTGCGACTTTTTTAAGAATTGGTTCTAATCCCCAATCTTGGGACGATTCTGGTATACCACCAAATACCGTGAAGTTAAGTCAAGATATTGCATGTAGCGGTCATGTATGGGAGTTCAAGGCCACGAATGAATCAAGTGGATGATTGCCTTGAGCGGATCTCACTCGGCCTTTAATAATTGAGAAAATGGAACCCGACACGTTTCGTTGAAGTGTAGGAATGCCGATGTTGAAGTCGACACTTGGAAGTTTTTTATGTTCTCAAAACAATAAAACTCGTACTTCCTGTGGTTAACGATGCTCTTAAGTTTAAATAAACTATCAAATTAACGATTCTTTTTTCTCAAAAAAATTATTTCACGACTAATATGTCAAACCGCCACGTCTAAATGGATGAGTACCTAAAATTGAAGTGTTTTGACGTCATCGACGGAAATTACCATTGGCTCCGGAGCCAGATGCATGAGCGATAGTCGTAAAGCGAAAACCTTTTTCCTTAAACCTGCGCCAGCACGAGAACAAAGAATTTAATAGAATTCATCGAACCGACCTGGGTTAAGGCATTTACAAAATTAGAGTTCTATAAAAAGAATGGGGATGAGAAATGAGGAGCAGAGATTGGAAAATATTCAACATCAAGATAGATTTGAGAAGAAACAGGATGAATTCACGAACCTTTACAAATCTAGAGGGTAACTCAACTTGTGAAATTTCAATCTCTCTATATTTCTAGAAAAAACCAGATATCCATCCAACCAACCAAAAACCCAGTATCATTCCGATGGACGATGGTTCCCCGATTACCCATAAATTGGGTGCATTACATTCCTTTCCTCAAGTCAAACTTTTTGACTCATCAATTCCCCTCTAAATACAACGAAAAAGTAATCACGGGCAAATAAATAGCCAAGACAAACCGACATGTCCACGTGTTTAATGGAACGCTTTTCAAGAAACACGAAAAATACCCATCGTAAAAATCACCAGTGATTATGAAAAGAAAACGCAGGGGTTGCAAATGACCGTTTTTTGAGTAATTTACCGCCTGGTTTAGCAAACAGAATACCAAAAGTTAAGTCCAGGATCTTTATTTACATTCGATTAATTAGAGAGAAAATTTTATGGAAACAAAAATATTGCTTGTCCATTCCTAAATCCGATTATGAAGTATTCATCGGAGAGAGGGAGAAGGTTCAGAGTAAGGGCAAGCAAGTACAACAGTTATTTTGACTATTACGGTCAGATCACGAGATTAACCAAGCATTTAGTAGATAGAATTCATTCTAAGTTCAACAAAGAAACTCTCAATGTGGTGTAAAAAGAAAGAAGGCTGAAAAATCTAGTAGATTAAGATGTTCTTTTGAATCACCTCGTGTTCGTGAACCTTTCCCCATTTCATGTGATCACTTTCTCATTTGACTATTACAAGCCTATTGGTCCAAATTCGGTGATATACAGTCCTGAGGTGAATTCCCACATCACTCTTAATGATAATGCCCCCCCCCCTCTCTCTCTCATTTCTTCTTTGCTCTCCAGTCGCCTAATAAAATAAATATTTAACTAATTTTACCTGGTTAACCCAAGATAACGTAGCAAAATTTACCCATGAGAATAATACTCCAAAAATCTTGAAACAAAAATGAAAATTTAGGAAAAAGGATACAATAGCATTATATGTGTGCATTCGTAGATGTATTCATATTGATCACACCCTATGAGAATTAAAATGTGCATTAACTCTAAATATTTCTTCGAGCAAAATTTGATTTTTTGTCAATGGTGGATGGAAGCTGAATTTGCCGGAAAATTATTAACTGCCCATTGTTCATATATCAATTTGAACAAAGAGAAATTAACCATAATCATTACAAATAAACAAATTATTTTAAAACAACTTGTTTTTTACCTAATAAATATGTGCTAGGTATCAAGCGAGTACATAGGGCAGAGAAAGACCAGATGAATTTACGAAACAAGATATTAGTAATACGCAATCTAACATACACAGAAATATCGATGTGGTAAGCAAATGCAAACTTCAAATATTCTGTCGTTGCTTAGATACTCGTGCGAAATGACTTTAAATGATTAATCGACAAACTTCGTTGCAGCTTTGTAGCAAGGTAGTTGCAGAATTTAGAACAGGTTATTTAGAAAGAATTTTCAAAATTGGTTGTGTGGTGTCTTGAATAGTAAAGGTCTGCATTCGATAGAGCAAACTGAAAGAATGATTTACTTTTTGATTTTAGACACGAGTCAATAAAGAATTTTATTCAATGATCAATAAAAATGTATGATTTTAGGCAAAAAAGTTAAATATCATTTTTTTATGACTTATGCTAACAATACTTCATGATTTACAAATACACACATTCCTGAATCAATTGCAGATGCAATAAAATGACTGTTACGTTGTGTATTAAATTGATAATGAAAGATGTCGGGATATTATTAATTATATTTTTCGAAATATTATTCATAATTTAGTTGAGTCTAGAATTACTAATACTGATTATTGAGATTCTCATAGGAAAATTAATAATAAAGTAATTGCATGCAAATGATAATGCCTGACCTGTGAAATACCGTCTCAAAATCAATACTGACATTCTCAAAATACCCAATAATTAATTCGTTGAGAATATTTTACAAATATATCCATAGGTTTTCGCAATGTTTGGCTAGTGTAAGCATATGCATTTGGCATTACATTGGCATTTTTGGGAATTTTCACAGCTTTATAAATGACTCAATTACAAGAAATTTAGCCGGCATATGGCAAGTTCAGCTTAGGACAACAAGAATCCGATTAATAATGAATGTTACAACTCACCACGTTATAGTTACAATTTTTCGCCAAAACGGCTCTATAGTTTACCATCGTTGCCCGTCACGGACCAAATAACCTACTTGACACAGTGTCCAATACAACCCATTTGAAATCCTCACGATTGATTGGCAGTAATCGATGAAAATATTCTGCGAAATAGGGAGTCTTTTAGAAATTCAAATACGCAATCAAGGGAAATAAGACACTCTTGGATGACAAAAATCTAATAATTCAACAGGTTATTAAATGGTTTTTGGCAGTACGTTCATCTGACTAATTTTCAAAATGAAAGAACATCAATATTGAGTTCCTAGTGATATCAGTTTCTATCTTACCCTATTACTTTATTACTATGGTTGCAGGTGCTCATTAGTCATGACCATAAAAATGAAATCACTTTCCAAGCTTGAAATTAGTTAACAAGGCAAAAAATAATTACTCTGGGTGAATTTGGTACCGCAATCGAATTATTTCCCCAAAATTACTCTCATTAAAAAAAATGAGAAACCAGAAAGGCTAATTTTATGGAGTAGGAGTGATGAGAGAGACCTTGTATATTTTTCACTGATAGTTATCTCTGAATTCTCGCAATCTCTTTGAGGGGTGTAAAGATTCTTCTGAAATGTGAGAGTGGTGTTTCATCAACCACGTCCATTGCTATCTTGTTACAGCAAATTTTCATTTAATTCAAATGCATGATACCTGCAATTATGAATCTTGGCGACAATTATATTCCAGTAGGGCACGTCAAAAACGCTAATCGAAATGTTATTTCTCACTTCTTACCATGTCCATGGAATGAAATGAATGAATAAATGAGAAAAAATTAATTAACTTAAATCGTGGAGCACGTATTTCGGTTGAAATTAGTTAATTAAAAGATTAACCACTCTATATAATTATCAATCTATCAATTAGGACCATGTGGACAAATATAATATCTAGAAACTACGTAAGGGTCTTGGAAATCGCTGCAGGGAGAGTTTTAAGGGATTAATTCGTGGAATTTATGGGAGAGGAATCTGGCGAGAAGACGTAGTCAGAACAGCGTTAGTTCCTATTCCAAAAAAATGGCAACCAAATTTGAGGACTATATAACCAAAATTTTGACTTCGCACCCAGGTAAAGTTGTTCTCAGGATCATCAATAAGATGGAGAAAATGGTAAATGATGACTTATGGGATGATCAGTGTAAGGTCAGGAAGGGGAGAGGCACGCGTGATGTCATCGGAATAATGAGGTCACTAATAGAGAGGAAGTATAACAAAATCAGGTATATTTGTCTGTATCATAGATTTCACGAATTACACAGTAGATTGGGAAACAATAATGAGTAGGAAATAGAAGTAGGAATGAGTTGTAGGTTACTTAGCTGCAACCTGTACATTGCACAGGCTGCTCAGGTGTGAGTGGGGGACGGAGAGTCCAGAGGAGCAGATTAGGTAGAGAGTATAACAGGGGTGTTCAATAACACACGTCTCCTATATAGAGAGTAATTGGTAAAATAGGCATGGGTAGAACTCGAGGCAGGAATGGTAGTCGTTGAAGAAATTATAGCATCGATTAGGATTGCGGATGATCAGGCTTTATTTCGTCAGTCAGTCAAGTGAATGCAACCATTGCTGAGCGCATTGGAATACCATTGCAATACTTATAGGTTTGGAGCCATTGCATGTAAATAAAACAATATTTTTACGGTTTCCGAGAAATAGAAAGGGTAAGTTAAATATTGAAATAGTAGTTTATAAACGAACAAGTGGAACAGTTAAAGTATCTCGAAAGTGTTTAGGACCATTATGGTCAAAGTAGTGGGGACATGAGGAGAAGAGTTCCGTTAGACAAGGAAGCTTTCACAAAAAGGAGAGAATTAACAACAGGCACATTTAACAAGGATGTTAAGAAAAAATTCAATAAAGCTTTGCGGTGGAACGTGATTTTAGACGGTGCGAAAACATGCATTTCGATCGGCGATGGGATTCTGAATACTTAGACAAAGGGGCAAAAGATAGGTAATCAAGGAAGGGGTAGGAATGGAATAGACACATTGGATGGAATGACGGGTGGAAGGAAGTATGCGATTTGAAGAAGGGTTTATTGTAGTGTCGGATGTGAAGTTAATAATGCGTTCTGTTGTGAGAGAGAACTGTATTAGGATTAGATAGACTTGGTGCCATTTTAGTCTGTGTCCATCTAAACCTTCCGTAAACGGTAGGATACTAATAATAAAAATTGTTATTATTTTACTAACCAGCAGTGAAATAAGAAATAAGTTTCCTATCATTTAGATTATAAGTTATATAAGAAGGTGGCAGACAGCTGACCCCTTCAGAATTTTACCAGTAGACAGGGGTGGAGAAGTTGGCGGCGGGTTTCCTCTTCTGAATGTGAGGTGCAAATGTGCAATTTGACATTAACCCGACAATGTAGGGCGCCTTGGAGAAGACAAGTCAAGAGATTATAATGCGAAAGATGGGAGCATCCCAAGTGCTCCCGCTTGCGGATCGAACAGACTTGGTGAACGAAACTAGCAATTACAATATCTCACTAATACGAAATATATTTCTTGGAAATCGAATTAAAATCAATAAATTTAGTTAAATTAGAGTGAATAAGAAATAAATGTCCCCTATCCTAATAGTAATTTGACAAAATTAGATTAACCCTCGCGGAAACTCATGTCAAAAAAGTAATCATCTCCCGATGAAAAAATGTATCATCGTAGATGGTGGCGAAAAAGTCAAATTTCCCTAATAAGAAGGAAGATATTTTGAAGCATTCACCTTTTCACTCTCCTTTTTCCTCGCATTTGTGTCCAATAGTATTATTTTATTTTGTACAAATTTTACAAATCATCTTACCTTCGTATATATACGTATATCATAAACGCAGTAATCAACCTGGAGGTCGGTTTGGTAGGTGATGGTAGAGTTCACCCGGTACTAAAGTACAACGGCGTGTGAAATTCACGCATCAGGGTATAGGGGCCAGTTCCTTTCCCTGTGCCGGTTATGGTTTCCCAGGAAGATCTGGCACCCGAAAAATCAGATAGCTTGGGTGGAGCTGCAGGTGCCCAGAGAGGCTTGCCCGGGAGTCGAACCCGGGCCCTCCGGGTAACGCTCTACCCCTGGACTACCGCGACCCACACACACACACACACATACGTATATAAAAAAATACGCATATGCGAGTATACTATATATTTCTAACAACGAATGTATGGAAGAGGAGAGACCAAAATAGATATAGTAAATAGAGACGAGAATTAAATTTGTGGTGGCACAATCACCTCTTTTTCTCTGAAAGAAAGGAGAAGATATATTGAAAACCATATATTAATAATTTTTGAAGGTCCATGGACAAGAATCCGTATTTCAAAATTATGCAAGCAGCGTGTTTAAAATCTGAGGGTGAAACTACGAAAAAGGAAATGCTCACGCACCGTCGTCGCGACTGGAGCCGTTGTTTGCGTGTGCGTCACTTACGTAAGCGGCTGTGCCCGCGGCCCGTAATTGCCGGTTGCACGAAGAGTTGGAAAGTTGAGGAGGGGCAAGGTGAAACTACGTGTGCCTCGCTCTCGGACGCCGGGAAGCGAAGCGGGGAAGCGCGCCCGGGAACGGAGACGGTCGTCGCCGGCACGCCCGGCGAGTCCGGCGAAAGGAGCACTTGACCCATCTCTTGGCTGCCGCGCCACTAGCACCCTCCGAGTTCGCGAGAGTGATTCAAGAGGTCTTCTTTCCAAGGTGACGACGCCTTGGAAACGTAGTGCTAGAGAGTTCGGATTTATAGAGGTAAAGAATGGTGACACCAATCAGGAGTAACAACATTCCCACAAACGTTAAATGAAATTAACAGGAGACATCAGCTCTTTCATTCCCGCAAATAAGGATTTAATATCGGTTTTTGTACGTGATCCCTAGTTTATGAATACATTCACAAGCAAACAAATTACCTTGAAGCTTAAGGTAATAGACCCGGTAGGTTGCTTTACTTTGTGAAATTCTTACACCTTATAGAGGTTTGTGAGACAGTTTTACACATTTTATTGGTGCACGGTATTTAAATGCTCGGACACCCATCTATCTGGATAATGACAAAACTTTTTGTCACCATTTAGGGTTGAATTTTAAATTCAGCAGAATATTTAGATCGTATTTTGTATGTTGCTAATTTGTGTGGAACTGCATTTCACAGATATCTCGGTCAACTAGGTGACCATCAATGGAAGTGAGTGTTTAACAGAGGGCAACAGTTTCGAAATACTGCCCGTGGTCAAGTGAGTAGGACACTTCACATCACACTTGCTTGATCACGGGTAGTACTTGTTCACTTGGTCGGGGATGACCCCCGCTGTCAAACCCTCACTCCCGTCGATGATCATCTAACTGACCGAAACATCCATACATAGAATTCCACAAATATCAACATTGGCTATAGGATTGGCGTCTTACAAATACACAGCCAAATAGTTCACACCTCTTCGTTACGTAGCCGTTTTGTTCGATCATCATACATATGCGTTTACCATTTTCTCAGCGACTTTAAAAAAAATGTAATAACGCGTTTATACTCTGCAATTTTCTCGGTTTTCCCAACGGCAGAATCAACTTTCACTTTCCGAGAAAAAAGTAGCTGAAATTAAGGTTTGTCCCCAGAAAAATGTAATGACAATGGTTTAGATTCCTCTCAAGCACGACCATTTTTTTATACGATTCCAGACTTCCGCATACATTCAGCCATCTCAGATCTCAAATTTTGAGAAAATATTCCTAACTTTAAAAGCATTTCATTATGATATACATTCTCACACAACCATTCTTTCCTTCTTGCTGTTTTTCTCCTGAAAATTCTTAAACTTTTACCTCTCATAAACGCCTTCTTGCTGTTTTTCTCCTGAAAATTCTTAAGCGTCTACTTCCCTTTGAGTTGTAATGATACATATAATGTGGAGGAGGCAATCTTATTACTGCTGATGGTTGTAACATCGATGGGGGAACTATGTTAAATAAGTTCTTCAAAAAATGTGTAATTTAAACAGCAAATATTTATTACTTTACCGAGTCCTGCGGAAGGGTTTAAAACGACATGAAGAAAATGTTTTCACGTGAATGAACAGGACATTCACAGTTCACTCATTGGTGACTCCAAACGATTTCTCGATTATGTCGACTGCAAATGGTCAATTCCAATTTCCCCCCTGTTTTCACTAAATTTGCACTCCCGATTTTATTTTTCACACCACATGCTTAAATCCGATTAAAAAATTTCGTCATGTCACTCTTTTCTATAACGACGACTGTCCGGTCCTACTTTCGCTTATTAATTCCAGGACCCCATCGACGACTACCCGTTCTCACTCATCACCCCATATTCCCAGATAATCACTAATTACATTTCCGCTTGTCTTCCGTCTCTTTTCCCATCTGATTTCATTTTCTGACAATACCGATCCATTTTCGCATTCCTCTAAAACACTAAGATCTATTCTCGGTATATAATTAGTGTCCTTTTCCGGCAATATGCTACCCTTTTACTTTATTAATGATTTATTTTCTCTTGTCTTATGCTCTTTTTGCATTCCACGATATACTACCATTACTGATGCACGTGGACCAATTTCATTGGATGAAAATAAAATACTTATATAGATAATAAAATTCTATGAATACTTTTGACCTACTGATCGAGACTTTCCTTCGCTAGTAATAACAGGAGCGCAGGGTAGCTATTTCATAAATTATTTTCCTTCAGCTTCAGATATCGATTACATTAATGTTTCCTACACTTGTAACTGGTTTCACCCTTGACCCCTGGCGCCTTTATGTCCCATTGAAAACATAAACCAGAGACAAATGAAATGATCCCTCCAAGGCAACGCCACAACTCTGAAATTAATACCAAACTCGGGCTGAGTCAACAGCGTTTCGTTTCAACACTCAAAAGTAAAGGAATGCAAAGGTAACTAAAGATTTGATTTAAGATGACTTGCAACTTTTATTTACAGGAGTCGCTCTTCCTTCCACTTTTTGCATCCTTGCCTACTGGATATGACTAATTAAACTATGTAGGTAGATATTTAAGAAATACAACTTAGCGTATCTATCTTAGCAACCGTTCTAATTCTACCCCCACAGTAATGAATAAAACGTGTTGATGAGAAATTACACAGACCAACAGTGGTTTTGGTGCCGGAGCTTTTAATGATAATTTAAAGAAAAATTGGGGTGCTGAATCCAATTATGACACTAGTTTTTTCCTATCAGCTATAGTTTTCAAGATATAGATATGTTGTTACTTACGTAAAAAAATCTTCCACATGATGATATGGGAATATTATATTAATAATAAAACCCACTAAATATAAAGACTTGATTTATTTCTAGGGCTGTTAAATCACCCACAAACACAACAGAATTTTACAATACAATTGAACACAAATACTAAAATTTTTTACTGTAATAAAACAAATTGAAAAGAAAAAATACATAAAAACATCACTCAACACATCGGAAGCTTCTTTTGCGCGATTTTCTTGAGTGCACTTTGTTCAAACAGACTCGTTTTAAGCACCAGCAGTAATCTGCCATCATATGGTTATCCCATCTTCCTTGGTAGCGAGCTTCCATTGTTTTTATATCCTGGTGAAATCTTTCACCTTGTTCTTCACTTGTGTCTCCTAAATTTCCAAGAAAATTGTCTAAGTGGCTGTGTAGGTAGTGAACTTTTGTGCTCATATTACATCCAAGTGATTTGAAGTTACTGAGCATTATGTTTACCTGCTCAATATAATTTGCACTTTTGTGATTTCCTAGAAAATTTTTTATGACCTCAACAAATGACATCCAACTAATTTTTTCAATCTCATTCATTGACTCGACAAAAGCAGGATCCTTTGTAAGTTGTCTGATTTGTGGCCCCTCAAAAATACCAGCTTTAAGTTTTTCAATACTTATATGGGGCATTTTTAGTCTTAAGTAGCCGAAGCAAGGTCCATCCTTGTCAAGAGCCTTTACAAATTGCTTCATTAGGCCTAGTTTAATATGTAGAGGCGGTAAGATGATTTTCTCTCTTTCAACTAAAGATTCAGCAATGATGTTTTCTTTCCCAACAACCAAGTTTTCTCTCTTAGGCCACTTCTTCTTAATCCAGTGGTTTTGTCTGTCCCTGCTATCCCAGAGGCACAAGAAACAAGGATATTTTGTGTAGCCACTTTGCTATCCAAGAAGAAAGTTCACCATTTTTAAATCTACACAAATCACCCAGCGATGTTCCAGGTATTTTATCTTCTGTAAGACCAATGCTATTGTATCGTATTCTTCTTTCATTTTAGTTGAAACAGCGATTGGTATTGCGTCAAACCTGTTACCATTGTGAAGAAGTACACATTTTAAACTACGCTTGGAGCTATCAATAAACAAACGCCAATCACTAGCATCATATTGTGATAGTAGTCCCATTTTTTCCAAAAGACCCTTAACGTCTAAACAAAATGTAAGATTGTCTTCTTGAGTAAAGAAGGGTAGCATATCCTTTTCCCTTGTGCGATAAAAACTTATTTTTGTACAGGTACTGGTACCGTACCGTATTTTTGTACCGGTACCGTATTTTTGTTTTTTAATCTCATTGGCCTACAATATAGAAATATACATAAAACTTATTGAAATTTTATTGAAAATAAAAGGAACACCGCAGAGGGGTTATAAATTAGTATACTTATAGATTTATTTTACTTTGAAAATTATTTTCCGTAATATATCAAATTTAAAAACAACTAATCGTAAGATGTGCCATATCTAAAAAAGTAAAGCTGTTAAATAAAAACGGATTTCATATTTGGATTAAGCTCTACAAATATAGTTAAAATCATCACAAAGATTCCCGGCACCAAAAAAAATTTTTTTTGCAGGCCTGTGTTATTAGTGAAGATAAGGCTCACCCTGACTATACGAGAATAAAGTACAGCTTTTCCAGGTAACAGGGCTGATATCCTTCTTCCGCGACGAGTAGGATGGAACACCCGGAATTTGAACCAGCATCCCTTAGCGAACACTTAATCACAAAACACACGAAGTAATCACGGCCACTTTAATTTATTTACAATAATAATTAGTTACCCTATTGCGCTAGCACTGAAGAAATTTCCTTCTCGGTCCTGCCTTCTCAAACCAACTGAACGTACCTCGCAAATACTAACATGCGATATGGAAATGAGTGACAATTGTCAAAATAACTTTGATGTAGAGAATGCAAAAGTACTAAAGAAGAAAATTTCACGTGAAGGAAATGATTAAAGCAAACATTTGCCTTTGGAGTGAGAATAGGGAAGAGTAATTCCAGCAACTGGTATCCTTTTACTCCGGTCATCATTATATTCTGGAATACATTCAATTAAAATTCAATATTATCATTCCTGTTGATAAACAGTTTATCCTGGGTGCTCAGCGAATTCTTTTGACTTCAATTTTATAAAAGCTTGCACGAAAAATATATTAATAAATGAGTTATTGAATTATTTTATGTTTATGATCACGCCGTTTTAGCAACAGTATCATAGGTAACTGGATTTCAACGATATGCGTGATATTTCCAACCTTCAACTTTTGAAAAACTGTATCAATACAGAGAATTAGTTTCGTGACGAAAATAAGAAAATGAATCTAATTTTAGTACCAAAGCGATACATTATGTTTACTACCACATATATACACACGATATAGGTTCTCCGAGATAATAATGAATAACAATAAATATATTTTTGGTATATTGAAAATAATTTTCTTTATGTTTATGCATAATTTAGAAATATGCTAACTTTAAAATCTCTATCTAAGGTTAGGAAACAATTGTGTTAAAAATAATTATTAGTTTAAGGAAATGAAAGATATGTATCTTTGCTCAGTTTGATCCCACCCAAAGACTATATTGAATGGTGTTATGTATAGTATTTTGGACCAAGATGGTGAAAGTAGTGGGGCATGTAGTGGGAAACTTTTCTTAAACAAAGAAGGAAGGATGAAGGAATTAATGATTGGGACGTTTAGTAAAGATGTTAGGAAAAGTCTAGTCAAAGCTTTGATACGGAGCGTGCTTTTGGACGGCGCGGTAACAAAGTAATTGAAGTAAGATGATAACGTAGATGAGGAGGAGGAATGTGAAACATGGGGATGTAGAAGGATATAAATATATATATATATATATATATTTTTTTATTAGGTAATCTACCGTTTAAGGTAGGTTTTTGGGTGGACACAACTATCAAATAAACATTTTGTAACTCCAAACGAAACCCAATCCAGCAACCTAATCTACATCAGGTCCCTCTTCATCTCCGCGTACCTCCTTCTTCTCTTCATCCCGTCCAACATCCCTATCCTATTCCTGCCCTTTCCTCGCTTGCCCAACATCCTCCCCTCTATTACCCTCTTCAACATTCCACTACCGCTCAATACGCCTTTCATCCATTTTTCCTGCCTCCATAGGATTTCTCTCAACAAACCCCTCTCCTCACCCACCATCTCTAGTACTTCCTAATTTGTTTTCCTTTCGGTCCATTTCACCTTCTCCATTCTTCTCCACACCCACATTTCAAAAGCCTCCAATCTACGTCTATCCTCCTGCTTCAGCGACCACGTTTCCGCGCCGTACATAGCTACGCTCCATATCAGAGTTTTTACGAGTCTTGTCTTAACATCCCTACTCAACGTCCCCGTCATCAACTCCCTCCTCCTTGAGAAAGCCTCCTTGCCTAGCGCAATTCTTCTCCTTACGTCCCTACCACTTTGACCGTATTGGTCCAAAACCCTTCCGAGATATGTAAACTGCTCTACCTGTTCTATTTTTTCCCCGCGTGTTTTAATATTTAGCTTAGCCTTTTTCTTCCTGGAAAATCGCTTAACCTTTGTTTTATTAATAATGATTCTCATCCCATTTTTATCGCACTGAACCTCCAATTCACTCAGCAATGCTTGCAACCCCTTGGCTGACTGAGCAACTAATGCTTGGTCATCAGCAAACCTAACCGATTTTACGAATTCCCCTCCGACTTTCATTCCTACCTCCAGTTCTTCCCATGCCTCTTTAATCATTTCCTCTACATATACGTTGAACAGTACCGGTGACAATGGGCAACCCTGCCTTACACCTCTTCCTAACACTGCCCATCCGGACTCTCCGTTCCCCACTCGCACCTGAGCAGTCTGAGACATGTACAGGTTGCGGATCAGTCTCCTGTCCCTCCAATCCATTCCTATTTTCTGCAATACAAGCATTAATTTTTCCCAATTCACTCTATCAAACGCTTTTTCGAAATCTACAAAACAGGCAAAAACGTCCTGATTGTATTCTATATTCCTCTCGACTAGTGATCTCATTACTGCAATGGTATCACGCGTACCTCTTTTTCAAAATCTACAAAACAGGCAAAAACGTCCTGGTTGTACTACCTTGAACAAAAAGTTCTCGGAATAACCACCGTGTGGCGCTCCCATCGTTCCGATTTGAGTTCTGTTTTTTTGTTAAATTGGTACATCTGTTGTTGATATTCCCTTTAAATCTTAGTGACATAACTTGACATTTGCAAAAGTTACGTAGCCAAGAGTACATCTATCTCTGTGTGTGTTGGCGATTTTTTACAATTGCAGAAATGGATTTAAATTTGCAACAACGAACTTGTATTAAATTTTGCGTAAAAAACGGATTTAGTGGCGCACGGACGTTGGAAATGTTGGAAAAGTGTTTCGGCAACGATTCTCTAAAAAAACGGTCGTTTACCAGTGGCACGAGCGGTTCAGAAGTGGTCGTGAGTCAATCGAAGATGATGAACGCAGTGGCAGACCATCGACATCGAAAGTCGGTGAAAAAATTGATAAAGTAAAAGAAATGTTGGTCAATAACCGCAAATTAACCATCAGAGAAATAGCGGAGGACTTGAACATTGCCTATGGATCCGCCCAAGACATTGTGGTTAATGATTGGGGTTTCCGTCGTGTAGCAGCAAAGTTGGTGCCAAAAGACCTCAATTTCATGCAACAAAGAGACCGTGTTGACGTTACAAAAGACATGATTTGCGAGGCTGAATCCGATCCCACATTCATCAAAAGGATCATTACTGGAGACGAGACGTGGGTTTATGAGTACGACACGCAATCCAGACATCAGGCAAGTGAATGGCGTTCACCAAATGAGCCGAGACCAAAAGAACCACGTCGTTTTCAGTCAAAAAAGAAGGCAATGCTGACGGTTTTCATGGATTACAACGGTGTAGTGCATCATGAATTTTTGCCAGAAGGCCAGACAGTAAACAAAGAGTATTATTTGGGCGTTATGAGACGTTTGCGTAAAGCAATTCGCCGAAAGAGACCAGAAATCGCCGCACAGTGCGTCGAGACCGTCGCACGGTGCTATCATTTTTCGTAATTTTTTGACGAAAAATGCAACAAATACCATCCAACAGCCACCGAATTCACCTGATTTGGCTCCCTGTGACTTCTTTCTGTTCAATCGAGTTAAAAAACCATTACGGGGAACGCGTTTAAGCAGCCGAGAGGAAGTAATGGAAAAATCGCAGGAAGCACTGATGGACATACCGAAAACCGAATATAAAAAATGTTTCGAGGATTGGATCAAGCGCTGGAATAAGTGTGTTGCAGTCGATGGGGATTACTTTGAAGGGGACAATATAGATTTAGATGAATAAACTTGTATTTTTAATTTTCTGAATAAATTCCGGGAACCTTTTGATCAAGGTAGTATTCTATATTCCTCTTAATTAGTGATCTCATTACTGCAATGGCATCACGCGTAGCTCTTCCTTTCCTAAACCCAAACTGATCATCCCCTAAGTAATCATTTGCCCTACTCTCCATCCTTTTGTTGATGATCCTGAGAATAACTTTAGCTGCGTGGGATATCAAACTTATTGTTCTGTAATCCTCACATGACGTAGACTTTGCCTTTTTTGGAATAGGAACTAACACCGATCTCATAAAATCTTCCGGCCAGATTCCTTCCTCATAGATACTACGAATCAGTCCATATATGGCCTTCTTCCCACCTTTTCCTAACCATTTCAACATTTCTACAGGTATGTTGTCCACCCCCACGGCCTTATTTGCTTTCATCTTCTTTAATGCCCTTTCTATTTCATCGTCGGGTATGCTTGGACCTAAGCTATCTTCTTCTACGTCGTGTTCCTTTTCTATGTCTAACCTTGTCGGCCTAAGTTCTTTACCACACAGTGTTTCTGTATATTCCTTCCATCTCTCTTGGATTTTTCCTGGTTCAACTATTATATTACCCCACTTATCTTTAACTGTTAGCACAAATCTTGCCTTCTTACTTCCCGATAATAACTTAACCTTGCTGTATAGAGCACCAATTTTACCCTTCTTCTGTAAACTTTCCATATCCTCGCATTGCGTTTTCCACCATTCTTCTTTTGCTTTATTTGTGGGCCTTCTCAATTTATTGTTTAATTCTTTGTACTTCATTTTGCCTAACTCTGTGTTTACATTCTTCTATCTTCTTCTTTCATCCATCTTTGCAATCATCTCATCCGTGACCCATGGTTTCCTTATTCTTTTCCCGTTAATGGTTCCTATAGTGTCTTTTGCTTATATATATATATATATATATATATATATATATATATATATCTTTTTTCACACTTTACCCAATTATTTTCTATGAACATTTCACCTTTATTTTTTTATATTTAGTTTTCTGTTTCCTCACAATCACTATCGAAATTTTCACAGACGTTATTTCAAATATTGTTTACGTAATTCAGCATGAAAATGACGAGTAATAGGTGGAAGAAGGGACTAACTAGTCTCAATCTTTCCCCAACAAAGAGGTGTTATTATCAGAGATATATTCCTATAATTTAAATATTGTTAAATTTAAAAAATGATATCAATGCGTGGACAGGAGTCAAATCTTTTGATTAAAAAAAAGTCTATCACTAGATGTTCTAAAAGAATAAAATCTGTTGCCTAAATATTTTATCTCAAAACACGATTTAATATTGACACCTAAATTTATTTTAACTTTTCAAGACAAACAATTGAGTCAGAAATGTGTTTAAGGTATATTTTCACATTGAATATTTCGTATCTGACCAAATCTTAATTAAGCTAAAACTATTTTGGGAAGAATACTTACTACTTTCTCACGTAATGAAATTTTGTATGTATCGCATTCATACTTAAATTTCACCATGTAGTGTGCAAAATTTTTAATTATGGAGAATGCTTCGCATCATAAATTTCACACCCGAGAGAACTCCTTCCAAATTAGCCTTGGAACCTTGAAATTTATGTCCTGGTTATGTTCTCCCTATTTTGAATTGTGTCAAGGAACAATCATTTCTCAAATCTGCGGAAAAAAGGCTTTCTCTTCAAACGTCACATGAATAATCACTATCCACTCACAATATGTAGGTTAACTAGAAATGAACTTTGGCAGGATGAACTTTGGAGAGGTGACCGTGGAATATGATTCATCACATTTCAATGAAATCCACTAAAGGGCGGCAGAGAGTTGCGATCATACCAGTTGCCAGATGAGAATCAAATTATCAGTAAAATGGCTCGACGTGAAGGGGATGGAATGTGCACGAAAGTGTTTCCCTTTTTTCACCAAGATAAGTATTTTAACATTTAAACAGTGATACATTCCTTTTGACGCAGTTAGTAAACGCAATGAATGCAAGTCATTTTTAAAATAATTATATTACATTTTTAAGGATATCATACCTTTTTAGCTTAAAATAGAGTCATTTATGTTGTTGTAAGAGCATTGAGAATAAAACCGCTAAATATTCGGATGCACGAAGCAAGATGCGGGTAACACCTTAAATAATAATTTGGCTATTCCAATTAACTTTTTGATTTCGTAAACGCAAAAAATAATCTTTTTCACGCTACAAAAGCAATAAAATAGACCGCACATGTCGTGTCAAGGTATTTCATTTCTCTTATGAAAGCTTGCCTATCTTAAGTGTCATTGAATGAATTCTTTGTCACTTCATAATGCAATTATATATTTTAGATTATTCAATTAGTTCACCTTTTAATTTTATTTCAGCAATTATATACTCATGTTTGTTTTCTATGTTGTGTTGACATTGGTTTCAAGACGAAAAGCCTTTCATCCTTATCTTCTAACCTGAACCACATGAGTGGGCGTTAAGACGTGTTGACAAGGTCGACCCCGAACTGCGTATTCGATTCGTTTCCAGGTCGTGAATATCAATTTGTCTGACCGGAACCTGACCTGGTCAACTTTTGACTGTACTCTCAGTTGAAACATTTTAAACCCTTCTTGAAAAGCTACCTACTCACGTTATGGAATGTGCACGCGAATTTCACTGAACGGAATTTCACTACAGCTAAATACATTATTCCTCTATCTTACTCCCACTCCCAAGCTTATTTATACTCTCCTTTCAGACATAAACGAGTTTTCTCTCATCGAATTACTTTTTCTCCCTTCTTTTTTCTTTCACCCGGCATTTTCCACTTTTTCCCCACCCTGCATAACACACATATGCTCATATTCCTTTCAGGACGGAATACTTTATCCATCCTAACCTTAACTAGCATTTCAAAAGCCGTTTACGCTCATCCTCAATCCTCACAAGTCAAATTATGACATTATACAATCCTAATTCCATTTATAAAGGATTACTTATGCAGTTCTTTACGTATTTGTCTTAAACAGCTGCGGATATCAATTCCATTTTGTCCGTCAATGCTAATTCGAAAACCAATGTCCTGACCGATTTGCCATTTCCATCCAAATTCGTGCCGAACAAGTGAACCTTTTATTCCGCTCTAATTAATGCCCTTCCACTATAATTTATAACTTCTCTTTCCCAATTCACGAGAATTTTGTCCGTTTCACCATGATTTCTCCCGGTGCGTGCGTACCACGTCGTTGAATCTCAAAGGCAAAGGCAATGGTCTCTGAACTTTTGCGAAAACACCACACCTGTGAAGTTTCTTTGAGCAGTATATATATATATATTTTTTTTTCATAAATATATATGTATATTTTTTTCTTCATAAATATATATATATATATATTTCTATATGTACTCGTAAAAAAATAACAAATAAAAAGATTAAGACAAACACAAACTCACTTCGATTATTTCGGTGGTCCCAGCAACCCTCTCAAGGTATGTGGCCGTAAATGTGTAAGTATACGTATATACATATGCATATATATATATATATATATATATATATATATATATATATATATATATATAATTATATATAAATCCCTATACAGT
Organism: Hetaerina titia; assembly: GCA_037158775.1. NCBI lineage: Eukaryota > Metazoa > Arthropoda > Insecta > Odonata > Calopterygidae > Hetaerina > Hetaerina titia. The sequence continues at coordinate 13,971,998 of CM073770.1, forward strand.
CAAATATTTCAATTAAGTTTCACTAAATTGGGGATGTAGAACGTTTATTACCACAGCAATGTGTAATCCAAACGATATGCACACAAAAAAGTGTGTATTAATACAAATTTTAAGGAAAATTAATAAAGTTTTATAATGTATCATATAAAAATTTGAATATACGAAAATTGATAAGCTGTATTTTTATATGCACAACTATTTAAAAATATATTACGCGTAAATAAATGAAAAGAAAGTCGTGAAACCCACGAACGTTTCGGAACCTGGAGAGGACCTCCCCTTCATCGGCAGACGAATACTGTCTCTCTTGTACATCTCATACCTGTAGCATGAAATTTAATATTTATTAATCTGTATTTTTTCCATCATTATGTGATCACACATTGTTCCATTTTTTTTGTTTCATCCACTCTTGGGTATGGACCCGTGTACACCCTTGAACGCCCACTTTGCTCCTATGGTAAACACAAAATAACATCACATTCCTTTGGCCGACAGACTGCGCCATTTATGCGCAGAACCGTTTGAGTGCGTAAAAATCAGCAGCGTGCAAATATTTATCAGAGAAAGGAGTTGCGAAAGGAGCTCCCATCACTTGTTCTCGCCCTCCCCTCCTGGGGCGGTAGTTGAAAAAAAGGAAAGCGGCCCCTCCTCAGCCGTCTCTCCCCTTACGCACGTGGTAGCGATGGAGAGAGGGGGGTTGGGGTGTGCGGGGTGGTTTTATGGCGCTCGGATCGAGGAAGTGTGTCAAACGGAGATGGCCGCGACCAGCGAGTCATCCTGCCCGACAGATGGTCAGCGGGTCCCACGGCCAATTCCGGACCCCCTTCCTCCTTTACCTCGCCCCGCTGCACCTCGAGTACCGCCCCCCGACTCTCACTTTCTTCCGCCTCGCCCTCCGCTCATCCCCCGCCGCACCCACACACGCAGCCTCGACAATGAAAGTGAAATGGACAGACTCCAATACCACCGATTCGAGATGGGTCACGTGAGCGGGGTTCATTAGAGGGATTCCCGCGCCGGCGCGTGCCTCGGGGAACCCAAGTGGACGACCTTGGAAGGAGAACTGCCCCCCTCCCCCAGAGACTTCATCTATCTTCCCTCTTCTAAATATTACAAATTGTTAAGGATGAAACTTACTATGGATGAAATATGTTACTGACAAAGCATTCCCTAGTGAATAGAAAAAATATTGTAAGTTGAACAGAAAAGTTGAAAACGTTATAATTTCTGTCATTAATCGTTTTGGTATTACAGCCTTGGCATTACCTTCATTCGCAGAAATTTCACTATCAACATTTAGTTTCCGCTAATGTTTGAATGAATGTAAACAATACTTTATTTTACATGCCAAGAAAAACTAAAGTTTTGTATCAAGTATTACCAATCATATATAAGAGATGATAAAATTTCGGTCACCAACGAGAAAATAGGTCATCAAGGTATCGATTTCCAAATAAATACTAAATGAATTTAAAATTCAACTAACAAAGAAATTAACAATAACAGTTGTCAGCCGTTTTTTAACTTCAAAATAGGTAAACTTAAACTAAAAACTAAAACTAAACTATAAGAGACTGTTTTAGCCGTTACTTTGTGGAATTTTTCCATCGTAAAGAAAGAAAGAAAACACGGTAATTCATGCGTGGCATCTTCAGGTGAAGATGCCACGCAGTGGTGAAACCATGGTCGTCTAATAAAAGTGAAAATGTGGAATTGCCGTGTTTTCTTTCTTTCTTTAAAACTAAACTAAAAAACTAAAAACTAAACTACTGTCATTTACAATAATTTTCGCCAAATGGCATGTTCTGTTTTAAACAGATGCTGGAAACGCAAGCGTAACAGATTATAATGAATGGTATGGCTAAATAGAGCATCGGATAGCATCTATATATAAATAGAACATCACTAAGCCTAAGTTCACTAATTTCCAGTAACATTGTTGGTCATGTTAATATTCCCAACAATGCGTTACCCTTTGAATCAGGATTGAATGAGTGGTTGAGAAATTTTAACTTTGTGGGTAAAGCACAAAGTTAAAATTTCTCAACCACTGATTTCTCAACCACAATACAGCTTATGTACCCTGTATGAAAACCTCCCACAAAGTTAACCTGAAGGTGTAGAATAAGCTTATGAAAGACTGGCTACAAACCCTTGATTATATGATTACAGGTTGGGACCTTGTTAAAAGGGACGATGGAGAGTGATGGCCCTCGTGTCCTCACGTCCCTTGGAGAGTGCATGGGGAACGAACACATTAGATGACCACAGTCGCAGATGAAGAAGAAAATCGACAACTCACTCTTTTAAGCAAAGTGTTACGGTATTAGAAAAAAAACTTTTGGGGAAAAAAGGAACTTTATTAATTTAACATCCTGAAGCAACGCGGTTGCATATTCGCCAGTGGAACCACTCAGGCTTTATTATTAATTTAACTATGCAAAATTTGCATTGAAACCATGAAAAAAGCGGTAGAGGGTCACGTGGCGGTGTCGCGCCGGGTCGTATCAATATCCGTAGCAAGACTCCCAAGGTGAAGAGCCTATAGCCGATAGAATATATAAGGGTTGATCACAATCTAGGTATATTTTATGATATTTATTCCTCTAAATACATGCATATATATACACTGATACATTTATTACTCAATCACTCATTTCATTTGCTCCTCATAAAATCGGAATAGTAGAACATTTGGTCTGTTGAAACATATTTCAAATTGGTTCTCGTAATTACTTTTATATTTTATTTGTGTACTATTATTTGTCAGTCACATAAGAACTACCTATTCTTACTTAATGCAATTGTAATGTTCATTCTAGCACTCTCGTATTTTACAAATAAAGCGATAGTGTACGCTTTATTGTGTGATAAAACTTGGTATAAGCATGCATGAACATACTTGGGTGTCAATAAATATGTAAACACATTTTCATTCATCAATTTACTGAGAGTTGTGATGAGAAAATCTTTTTTCTATCTAAACTTTAAGTATGTTCAAACTTGTGTGCTTATTTTTGTTCTCATACCTCAGAAAAAACATGATTTATTTTTACCAATTATTATGTGTCTGATATTGCTTGGTTCTTGATGGTCATGTAAATCGATTAATTCCTCCTGGTAATGAAAACCACACGCAGACAATTATGTATATACATTAGCATTTATGGGGTGTTTCGGTTTCTATCTTGATTACTGGTCACCTAATGTAAAACTTAAAACCCTATTCCTTTTTGTGCGGATGTTAAGGAACCAATACTGGGGAAAATTCCAAGACTTGGTTGACATAATAGCGAAGTATTGGAAACGAAGAAAATCTCCCGATTCTTGCTTAAAGATAGCGTCCACACAATCCTCGAAGATTTTCAGAATCACTTCAGTTGTGTATGAAAAATTACTGCAGCAGTCATCTTAAATTAATCAGCCAGTTAGGCTTGATTTCAAACCACTTACGTAGCGACGGTAGCGATACAAGGAGCGGGAGACATGTTGACGTTTATTCACATTAGTAACGTAAGTCTTTGAACGAGGCGTCATGTGTAATAACGTTAAAAGTTACTTAGAATGTATTTTACAAAGTATGCGTAATGAAAGTGGGGTGAGAATGAGGAATAATTTGGCAAGGGATGTTTTTAAGTTAGTAAAGCAATAATTAACATTAATAATATCAATTTTACCAAATTTTTTAGTAGAACTAGGTAGCAAACCCTTCTAATGCCAATGATTCCTTCTGGCAATGTTGATAGACGAAGATATTAATTTATTCTGGTGATAAAAATTATAGTGAATATTTATTTGATCAGTGATTTTTCTCAATTGTTATGCTTGTATGACTGGTTGTTTATCAGATATGTAACTACATGCATTAAGGCAACTTTTTTCTGCTTTTTTAAGTTTTGTCATCCACAACTATATATTTATGTTAGCCGTGATAATTCTTAAATAAAGATGTGATGATTTTTTAATGGAAAATTGGCATATTGAGTTATTAGTATCAGTAAGCATACTAATGACATGATCATAAATGATACGTATTCTTGGGGCATGGCGTATTCACTGTCAGAGTATTGTCCGACTGCTGTTTAAAGAAATAAAGTTAAGTGGTTTCCCTTTCTCGTACTTCTGAACAAGTATCCTTAATATAGGTACACCACTGTTTTGATATAATTTCGGTTTGATATAAGGTTATTAGAGTTAGGGTATTGGAGAGAATTTTCTATTATATAAATAAAATTGTCTGCGAAAGCCATTAATGTAAGCTTTGGGGTTTGTCAAAGCACATAGAATGACAAGTTTAAGTAATGAGCATTATATCGCATCTTCGAATGAAAAACATTTAATATAATATGCACGTGTATGTGATACCACTCAAGCTGTGTAAGTTTCCGGGTACCGAATCTCCCTGGGAAACCATAGACGACACAGGGGAAGAAATTGGCCCCCTCACCCTGCATATGCGTAAATTTCACACGCCGTTGGGTTTAGTTTTGGGTGAACTCTAGCATCAGTAATCAAGCCGACCTTTGGGTTAATTAGTTAGGTTTTGATTCGGGTAGAAAATATAATGAGTTACAAAGAAAAAAAACGTGAATATCACAAGACGTATATTCCGTATATCATAATGCCAACACAGTCAGGAAACAACAATAAAATCGATTGCTTTGAAATCACGTAGAAAAGATATTCATATAAAAAATTAATGAACACGATAAACAAAACGAAAACTGTTGTATATCACTGTAACAGTATTAACATCAGAATTGACGGTAAATTTGGGTGGACAAACTATATGCATGGATGGGTGACCTAAATACGTAATGGTGGGAAATATTTGGTGACGGTGGCCGGGTAGATAGATAATTATCTCGGAATAAGAGAAGTCGACATAGCTCGCGAAGTTGCTTCGAAATCGAACGATTCCTTTTGGCGACTGTCGACATAAATCTCAGAATTACCCCTCCTTTTCCTCCTGCGCCAGACCCGTAGTCGTATTACCTCCGTGAGTGCAAACGGTGTCCATTGCGTACTCCTACGAGGTGAGTCCAGCCATTCAACATGCATAAGAGCTTATAGCTACTTCGTCTGAGAGGCACTAAGCAAGTCCATTGAGCAACTCTTTAGGTACACCAAAAATCAATGAATTAATACCTAAAAATTTAAATAGCATAGATTTTCGAGAATCTTGGATTAATATCTAGACCATTCCTTTTTTATGGAAAAAGAAGCATGTAAGAGGCGGTACCAATATATTTCTTCACTGATTTGTGAATTTTCTGTAAATTTGAATAAGTTTTTAAGCTTAATTTAAGTTCTACGGAGACCGATTACTTATGGCCTGTTAGGTTTATAAGTTAATACGATGAGAGAAAAGTTAGTACAATCTATTCGTACATGTATTTAAAAAAGGATTCTTTCCATGAAGGAAACATTATAGCCTATTACCTAATGTAGATAGAGTATTTTGTTAAATAATTATAATGCCAACAATAAAACTACCTTCACTTTTGCCAAGTATATCCGATTAAATATGGCTGAACTTCAGCTAAGATTCATGTCGCATACGGTCTACAGACGAAATCCAGATGTCATATCCGTAATAAAATTGAAAATTAAACAACTTGGCTTTTCCACATAAAAATTTTTTTATTCACTACGTAGGTTTCGTTATGGTATAACATCATCAGGTAAGAATGAAAGTCAAACACAGTATGTATATATATATATATATATATATATATATATATACTGTTTTAATATATACTGTTTATATATATATAATATATATATATATAGAGGAAAATATTTTTACATTTGTGATCTGCTCACATCCGCCATCCCCACCTCTCTTGTGTTCGTCCTTTATGTGTGTTCCTTTCCCATTTCCTTATCTCTATTTCAATGTGAATGAATATGTATTCGCCGTATGGCGGTATTTCGTGTTTGAATGTGTGTATATATAAATATATATACATTCAAACACGAAATACCGCATTGAGAGTCTGACCTGAAGAAGGCCTCGGAGTAGGCAGAGCGCTCAACTCATCTACAGTGTGAGCGTCCTTTTACGTGTTATCTGTTTTATTCTGTGTTATATTGTGTCGTCCAAAAGTTATACATATATATATATATATATATATATATATATATATATATATATATATATATATATATATATGAGAGATGGAAAGAGGTAACATAGATGTTTTAGGCCTCTGCGAGGTGAGATGGAAGGATAGCGGGGATTACTGGAGTGACAATTATAGAGTAATATACAGCGGCGGGGACGAGAGCCAACGAGGGGTTGCCGTAATTTTAAATATAGGGGTAGGAAAAAGCGTAGTCAACATAGAGCAAGCGACAGATAGAATTTTACTCGTAGAGATTAAAGCAGAGCCGACGAACTTGGTCATTATTCAGGTATACATGCCACCGAGCAACCACAAGGAGGAAGAAGTCGATAGGATGTATGATGAGTTAGAGGATATCATCGCGAGTGTTCCTGCAGGGAAACATTTGATAGTGATGTGGGATTGGAATGCGACGGTAGGCGAAGGACGAGATGGTGGTGAGGTGGGGGACTATGGGTTAGGCACGAGGAATGAACGCGGGGAGAAAGCAATTGAATTCTGCAGGAGGCAGGGGTTAGTCATCACTAACACATGGTTTAGACACCACAAAAGGCGTAGGTATACATGGAAAATGCCAGGTGACTCAGAAAGGTATCAGTTAGATTATATTATGGTTAGGCACAGGTTTAGGAACAGTGTGATAAATTCGCACCGTTTCCCAGGAGCGGATGCGGACTCTGACCACAATTTAGTTGTTATGAAATGCAATGTTCGTTTCAAGAAGATAAGGCAAGGGCGGCGGGTTAAAAAATGGAATTTAGAAGCAGTAAATGAATTAACGAGGAAGGAGTATCAGGAGGCTGTAGAGAAAATGATGGATGACGGTAAAGAACTGAGTACAATCGAAGAAAAATGGGAATGTATCAAGCAAGGGATATTGGAAGCCGCTAAAGACACTATAGGAACCGTTAACGGGAAAAGGATAAGGAAACCATGGGTAACGGATGAGATGATTGCAAAGATGGATGAGAGAAGAAAATGGAAAAATGTAAACACAGAGTTAGGCAAAATGAAGTACAAAGAGTTAGACAATAAATTGAGAAGGGCCAAAATAAAGCAAAAGAAGAATGGTGGAAAACGCAATGCGAGGATATGGAAAGTTTACAAAAGAAGGGTGAAATTGGTGCTCTATACAGCAAGGTTAAGTTATTATCGGGAAGTAAGAAGGCAAGATCTGTGCTAACAGTTAAAGATAAATGGGGTAAGATAATAGTTGAACCAGGAAAAATCCAAGAGAGATGGAAGGAATATATAGAAACACTGTATGGTAAAGAACTTAGGCCGACAAGGTTAGACATAGAAAAGGAACATGACGTAGAAGAAGATAGCTTAGGTCCAGGCATACTCGACGATGAAATAGAAAGGGCATTAAAGGAGATGAAAGCAAATAAGGCTGTGGGGGTGGACAATATTCCTGTAGAAATGTTGAAATGGTTAGGGAAAGGTGGGAAGAAGGCCATATATGGACTGATTCGTAGTATCTATGAGGAAGGAATCTGGCCGGAAGATTTTGTGAGAGCGGTGTTAGTTCCTATTCCAAAAAAGGCAAAGTCTATATCATGTGAGGATTACAGAACAATAAGTTTGATATCCCACGCAGCTAAAGTTATTCTCAGGATCATCAACAAAAGGATAGAGAGTAAGGCAAATGATTACTTAGGGGATGATCAGTTTGGGTTCAGGAAAGGAAGAGGTACGCGTGATGCCATTGTAGTAATGAGATCACTAGCCGAGAGGAATATAGAATACAATCAGGACATTTTTGCCTGTTTTGTAGATTTCGAAAAAGCGTTTGATAGAGTGAATTGGGAAACATTAATGCGTGTATTGCAGAAAATAGGAATGGATTGGAGGGACAGGAGACTGATCCGCAACCTGTACATGTCTCAGACTGCTCAGTTGCGAGTGGGGAACGGAGAGTCCGGATGGGCAGTGTTAGGAAGAGGTGTAAGGCAGGGGTGCCCATTGTCACCGGTACTGTTCAACGTATATGTAGAGGAAATGATTAAAGAGGCGTGGGAAGAACTGGAGGTAGGAATGAAAGTCGGAGGGGAATTCGTAAAATCGGTTAGGTTTGCTGATAACCAAGCATTAGTTCCTCAGTCAGCCAAGGGGTTGCAAGCATTGTTGAGTGAATTGGAGGTTCAGTGCGATAAATATGGGATGAGAATCAATATTAGTAAAACAAAGGTTATGCGATTTTCCAGAAAGAAAAAGGCTAAGCTAAATATTAAAATAGGCGGGGAAAAAATAGAGCAGGTAGAACAGTTTACATATCTCGGAAGTGTTTTGGACCAACACGGTCAAAGTGGTAGGGACGTAAGGAGAAGAATTGCGCTAGGCAAGGAGGCTTTCTCAAGGAGGAGGGAGTTGATGACGGGGACGTTGACTAGGGATGTTAAGACAAGACTCGTAAAAACTCTGATATGGAGCGTAGCTATGTACGGCACGGAAACGTGGTCGCTGAAGCAGGAGGATAGTCGTAGATTGGAGGCTTTTGAAATGTGGGTGTGGAGAAGAATGGAGAAGGTGAAATGGACCGAAAGGAAAACAAATGAGGAAGTACTAGAAATGGTGGGGGAGGAGAGGGGTTTGTTGAGAGAAATCCTATGGAGGCAAGAAAAATGGACGAAAGGCGTATTTAGCGGTAGTGGAATGTTGAAGAGGGTAATAGAGGGGAGAATGTTGGGCAAGCGAGGTAAGGGTAGGAACAGGATAGGGATGTTTGACGGGATGAAGGGAGGAAAGAAGTACACCGAGATGAAGAGGGACCTGATATAGATTAGGTTGCTAGGTGGGGAGTCACAAAATGTTTATTTGATAGCTGTGTCCATCCAAAAACCTACCTTATCCGGTAATAATATATATATATATATATATATATATATATATATTTACATTTCTATGTGTGAATTAATATATATTTTGGATTTATTCGAAGTAACACGGAAGTGTTAAACAAAATACTTAGACAGCAACACAACATCAGAACACATAAAAGGAACACTCACACGTTATATCTTGATAATTTCGACGGACTTGAACTCGACGCCCCTCGACTCCTTTTGCCCCCATCGGAAAAGGGGGCTAATAGTCTATGGTTATAGCCCCCTCTCTTCCTACCTCAACCAATCAGTTCCTTCTTACCTCCTCTTCCCCCCCGCCCAGATATATATATATATATATATAATCTTGAAAATGACGCTCTCCGGCGACGCACAAACACACAAAAACTAAGATAATAAATATTACACACACAGAAACATAAAAGAAGGACACTTACAGTGGATATTTACGTTTCGACGGCACGGCCGTCGTCATCAGAATGCCCATATATATATTACATATATATATATATATATATACATAATACATATATATATATAATCTTGAAAATGACGCTCTCCGGTGACGCACAAATACACAAACACTCGGTAATAAATATTCCACATGCAGAAACATAAAAGAAGGACACTTACAGTAGATATTGACGTTTCGACGGCACCGCCGTCGTCATCAGATCTGATGACGACGGCGGTGCCGTCGAAACGTCAATATCTACTGTAAGTGTCCTTCTTTTATGTTTCTGTGTGTGGAGTATTTATTATCTGAGTATATATATATATATATATATATATATATAGATATGCTGTGTTTGACTCGCATTTTTACCTGATGGTGTTATACCACAACGAATCCTAGGTGCATAAAAAAATTTTTTTAATGTGGAAAAGCCAAGTTGTTTAATTTTCAATTTCAATATGAAGATTTTTGACCAAGTCACCCCAGAAACTGTTTTATTTATTATATTCGTGTGTCTACAGGAAACCTTTATCCCTTAAATGATGATCTGTGGCACTGTCTTCAGAAATATTTTACTGTATTGTTGCACATAGTATTGAGACAAACAAAAATATGACTGAAATTTCCCATACACAAAGACGTAATTTTGGATAACTTTATTCTGTTGCTGCAATGTCCATCAAGGCTAAGACGACGGTGAAAATTGAGTTTCTCCTAAATTACGGTTTGTACTTTTTAGTGATCACGCTTCTCGTCATATAACACGCGTTCATTATCTCGAGCTTGTCTTTCATAAAATTTGGTTGCCGACGAAATTAAGGGAAGACACGGAGCGAGACATTGTTACGAACCCGTCAGTGTGTCTTTGGTTCGAGTTGTTGCGTGGCATTCCTTCGTTTTTATTTGATTTTGCTTTACGCTGTCAGTGGCGTTTACTTGTCCTGAGACCCAGCTTAATAATCAGCCATGAAATTCATCACACTCCATTGACTTCCGTTCCTAATCCTTAAAACAAGCCACGCCAACTCCCAGACTTTGATAAAGGTTCATATGATGATTAACTCAATGGTTCATTGGTGAAATTAACTTGTAAATTCTAAAAATCACTTTCATATTCTATTGTTACCTTCTGCGAGAAAATATATGTAAATTGGGTTATTTTTGGAAAATAATACATAATGGTAATTGAAAAAATTTCTCAATTTCAAAATTCATCGAATTGAGAGAAGAGTAAGGAGTACTGCTTATGACGTATATGCCGTTTCACGATTTATGGAATGGAGGTGCACAAATTATTTCCTCTGAATGCATTAGAAATCGGCCAATTTCTCATGAATACCACTTTCTCTATGCTAAATTCAAGGGAAAGCAAAAACACTACAGATCAAAGTATGCAGCATAAAGCATTTATTTTAATAAAAAAACATGCCGGGTAAGAAGGAACGCTTATGTAAACAAGTGTAATAAGAAGAAACTGGAAATCACGGGCTTTTCTTATGAGCGTGGCTCCACCTCGGAGAAGGAGAATTCAAACAATCAAGTGGAACCCACAGAGTACCCGTACTTCCTAGTGTTCTCCGTCATCTATTTGGTATGATTTCCCCAAAATGTCAGATGTATTAAATATTATTTCAGGGGAACTGTGTGAAAGATACAATAGTATTAAAAAATTTTTACTCTGACAAAAAGCACAAAAAATTGAAATAGGATTCGGGCAGTGTTTGCCTTCCGTGCAAGGTGAACCCGTTATTGACTTGATTTTACTTAATTTAATGTTGTCAGTATTGTTATACAGTGGTAACGACAAATATCCATCAATGTTCAATGTCATGCCTGAATGTTATTCACCTCTAAGCATGTTAACATTTGTATAATGTGTGTGTGTTGATGTGTATATATATATATATATATATATATATATATATTATTATTATTAGGTAATCTACCGTTTAAGGTAGGTTTTTGGATGGACACAACTATCAAATAAACATTTAGTGACTCCCCACCTATCAAACTAATCTATATCAGGTCCCTCTTCATCTCGGTGTACTTCTGTCCTCCCTTCATCCCGTCCAACATCCCTATCCTGTCCCTGCCCTTACCTCGCTTGCCCAACATTCTCCCCTCTATTATCTTCTTCAACATTCCACTACCGCTCAATACGCCTTTCATCCATTTTTCCTGCCTCCATAGGATTTCTCTCAACAAACCCCTCTCCTCCCCCACCATTTCTAGTACTTCCTCGTTTGTTTTCCTTTCGGTCCATTTCACCTTCTCCATTCTTCTCCACACCCACATTTCAAAAGCCTCCAATCTACGACTATCCTCCTGCTTCAGCGACCACGTTTCCGCGCCGTACATAGCTACGCTCCATATCAGAGTTTTTACGAGTCTTGTCTTAACATCCCTAGTCAACGTCCCCGTCATCAACTCCCTCCTCCTTGAGAAAGCCTCCTTGCCTGGCGCAATTCTTCTCCTTACGTCCCTACCACTTTGACCGTATTGGTCCAAAACACTTCCGAGATATGTAAACTGCTCTACCTGTTCTATTCTTTCCCCACCTATTTTAATATTTAGCTTAGCCTTTTTCTTTCTGGAAAATCGCATAACCTATGTTTTATTAATATTGATTCTCATCCCATATTTATCGCACTGAACCTCCAATTCACTCAACAATGCTTGCAACCCCTTGGCTGACTGAGGAACTAATGCTTGGTTATCAGCAAACCTAACCGATTTTACGAATTCCCCTCCGACTTTCATTCCTACCTCCAGTTCTTCCCACGCCTCTTTAATCATTTCCTCCACATATACGTTGAACAGCACCGGTGACAATGGGCAACCCTGCCTTACCCCTCTTCCTAAAACTGTCCATCTCGACTCTCCGTTCCCCACTCGCACCTGAGCAGTCTGAGACATGTACAGGTTGCGGATCAGTCTCCTGTCCCTCCAGTCCATTCCTATTTTCTGCAATACACGCATTAATTTTTCCCAATTCACTCTACAAACGCTTTTTCGAAATCTACAAAACAGGCAAAAACGTCCTGGTTGTATTCTATATTCCTCTCGACTAGTGATCTCATTACTGCAATGGCATCACGCGTACCTCTTCCCTTCCTAAACCCAAACTGATCATCCCCTAAGTAATCATTTGCCTTACCCTCTATCCTTTTGTTGATGATCCTGAGAATAACTTTAGCTGCGTGGGATATCAAACTTATTGTTCTGTAATCCTCACATGATATAGACTTTGCCTTTTTTGGAATAGGAACTAACACCGATCTCACAAAATCTTCCGGCCAGATTCCTTCCACATAGATACTACGAATCAGTAGTATGTTGTCCACCCCCACAGCCTTATTTGCTTTCATCTCCTTTAATGCCCTTTCTATTTCATCGTCGAGTATGCCTGGACCTAAGCTATCTTCTTCTACGTCATGTTCCTTTTCTATGTGTAACCTTGTCGCCCTAAGTTCTTTACCATACAGTGTTTCCATATATTCCTTCCATCTCTCTTGGATTTTTTCTGGTTCAACTATTATCTTACCCCACTTATCTTTAACTGTTAGCACAGATCTTGCCTTCTTACTTCCCGATAATAATTTAACCTTGCTGCATAGAGCACCAATTTCACCCTTCTTCTGTAAACTTTCCATATCTTCGCATTGTGTTTTCCACCATTCTTCTTTTGCTTTATTTGTGGCCCTTCTCAATTTATTGTCTAACTCTTTGTACTTCATTTTGCCTAACTCTGTGTTTACATTCTTCCATCTTCTTCTCTCATCCATCTTTGCAATCATCTCATCCTTGACCCATGGTTTCCTTATTCTTTTCCCGTTAATGGTTCCTATAGTGTCCTTTGCTGATTCCGATATCCCTTGCTTGATACATTCCCATTTTTCTTCGATTGTACTCACTTCTTTACCGTAATCCATTATTTTCTCTACAGCCTGCTGATACTGCTTCCTCGTTTATCCATTTAATGCTTCTACGTGCCATTTCCTAACCCGCCGCCCTTGCCTTATCTTCTTGAAACGGACGCAATTGTGGTCAGAGTCCGCATCCGCTCCTGGGAAACTATATATATATATATATATATATATATATATATATATATATATATATATATATATATATATATATATATATGTATGTATGTATGTATGTATGTATATATATATATATATATATATATATATGCTAACGATTATATATGTATATATATTATATGCGAGTATACTACATTCAAACGTGTATACATTCAAACACAAAAGCCGCCAAACGGCAAATAAAACCCATGTGCATGGGTAAAAGGAAATGAGATGGGAACACACATAAAGGGCGAACACAGGAGAGTTGGGGAAGGCGGAATCGAGCAGATCACAAGCGCGAAAATATTTTCTTGACCGGGAATTGAACCACGGATTTTTGGAGGAGAATGATGAAGAGTAAATGGACAGACAAAGTAAGGAATGAGGAAGTATATAGAAGGACAGAAGAGGATAGAACCATATGGAGAACTCGACAGAAAAGAAGAAATAGATGGATTGGACAAACAATGAGGCACAATGGATTGATTAGGAATATAATAGCTGGAAAAATAGAAGGGCATATTCCACGAGGAAGACCAAGAGACATGTACAAATTAAGAAGAGCGTATACCAGATAGGGTTTCAAGGATTGAGGGAATTGACATTATTACATCGTATGGCTGTATTTCGTGTTTGAATGTATATATATATATATATATATATATATACATATATATATATATATATATAACTTTTGGACGGCACAATAGAACACAGAATAAAACAGATAACACGTAAAAGGAGTCTGACCTGAAGAAGGCCTCGGAGTGGGCCGAAAGCTCAAATCATCTACAGTGTGAGTGTCCTTTTACGTGTTATCTGTTTTATTCTGTGTTCTATTGTGCCGTCCAAAAGTTATATTGCTCTCGTGAGTACTTCCGCATCATCGATATATATATATATATATATATATATATGATCACTTTCTTGAAAAACGCAAGAACTTGCACAATAATGTAAATTGACTAACTAGTCTACACAAACACAGAAACTAAAACATATAAAAGAGGGACTCACTGGTTCTCGAATTTTCGGTGGTGCAACCACCTAAAAACGTACATACATACTGTGAGTGTCCTTCCTTTATTTATTTGTGCGTTGAATATTTTGTATCCAGGTGTTTGTGTTATATATATATATATGTTATATTCCACACACATACATACATCTACTGGTTTAATATATATTTTTTTATACGTGCTCATATTCATTACCTTTTCCCAATACCTATAACTGTAAGAAAATACACACTAACATACACACACGCACACAAGCGTTTGTACTAGCGGCCGTGCCCGGCATCGCCGGAAAAATTTAAGCGTGTAGGTTTACGCGCATTTAATTGGTGTCACAGGCTTTTTTATGTAGCAGTTTCTCTGTAACGGTGTCGTCTGTGAGCACGCCATTTTGCAGATACTTTGAGCAAATGTGATTTTATTGCGAAGGGTTCTGAATCCATCTTTCCTGTCTCCTCTGTATTTTACTTGGCAGTTCTTTCTCCTCCCTCACTATGTTTAACACTTCCTCCTTTATTTTTCTTTCTGCCCACTTCACTATTTTCATCTTCAACCACATCATCATTCCAAATACCCAATTTCAACCTGCATCTATTATCTTGCTTCGAAGACCATTTTTCAGCACTCTGCACAACATAACCAGACATATAAGATATTGTAACTAAACATTAATTAAAATTGAATTTATAATTTACATGGAAATGACGCCGATACGTCGAAACTAGTTGTACCAAATAGAATTAAGTGGAAAAATGGATTGGTATTT
The DNA here is from genome assembly GCA_037158775.1 of Hetaerina titia. NCBI lineage: Eukaryota > Metazoa > Arthropoda > Insecta > Odonata > Calopterygidae > Hetaerina > Hetaerina titia. Next base: position 13,987,305 of record CM073770.1, read on the forward strand.
TTACTTCAGTTCTCCTTTGATTTTGCATTAATCTGGCATAAAGGTGGACTTAACTTCTTCGCTTGAAAGTCCCTGAAATCTTCAAGTCGTTTATTATAAAACAAGTGAATGTTGGAAAATAAGCTACATAAATATAAATTACGAATGGACTACAAGTTTGACATGGTGGAAAGGCTTGTATGTTCTCTGTGTAGTGCCCTGAGCTCTAGCATGCGAACCCCACTCTGGACGCCCAACAACGGCCAGAACCGACTAAACGTTATCGCAAGTATGCGACACAGTATTCCTTCCCTGGCTCCTAAAGTTGGGTATAAAAGTCCTGGTCGCGGGGTGGAAGGTGGTCAGTTGGTTATCTGGCGGTGACCGGTAGAACGCGAGGCTTCGGCTGTGTTGCGCTCGTCGCGACAGCGTGTCCTATTACTGACTTCCCGACGGATGAGGGCCTTGCATGTGTTACAGTGCCTGTGACAGCTTCCGCCGCTGCCCCACCCCTCATCAGGCCTTGCCATCGGACGAGGGATTACTAGTTGCGTGACGCGTCTATCCTACCTTTATTCCTTACTTTCCGACGGACGAGGGCCTTGCCCGTGTTACAGTGTCCGCCCCTCCCGCACTCCTCATCAGACCTTACCTTCGGACGAGGGCTCTGCCGGGATTACGAGTCTCGTGACCGCATCTATCCGTGGAATGATGGGATGTTTCTATGAATGTGTGCACTGCTGTGGATTGGGGTTTGCATGTGTGCGTTGGTTTTGAATGCGGTATTTCTTTTTTCCTTTTTTGGGTGGTGACCTAACACCCCCCGCCACACGCCCTTGCGGCGGCTTGCGGGGTATTATTTAGATGTAGATCCATCCAGCCTTTACCACGTCTCAGGTAACGTTCCCCCATACTAATGTTGTCCGTTCTCGCGTTAACACCCCTTGTGATAACGCGAATCGTGTGCGCAAAGTCCGACCGTCGATTGAGCATCCAGAAAATTGCTGATACCCTACATATGTCCATATTTGTGGTACATGAATAGTGACCGAGGAAATCTGGCAATGTGCAAGGTCTGCGCGAAGCTTGTGCCGAAAGTGTTGACGCAAGGCCATAAAGAACTTCGAGTTTCGCGCTGTCGAGAATTGTTGGATTTCATTCAAAATGAACACCGGAGTTTCCTAACTCTGTCGTAACCGGAGACGAATCCTGGATGTTCGAGTACGACCCAAAATCGTCAAGGTAGAGCAGCGAGTGGAACACAAAATCATCCCCCTCAAAAAGGCGCGAATGAGCAAGTCTCGTATCAAAACGTTGCTCATAGTCTTTTTTGACGCCAGAGGAATCAAAATAAAAAGAGAAGTTTCAGGCGTGATATGGTGGAATATCATGATTAATAAAAATTGGCAATTTTCCACAAAATAAAATTTTAATACGACCGGTTTCGATGTAACTACATCATCTTCTGGTGACAGTCATAGGACTATGCCCTAGGACTATGGCACCGCTCTGAGGGATCAACGAGACACCCACTCCATCCAGCCACGAGGTTTTCTCCGGACTTTTTTGTGTGCCCCACCTCTTTCTCCTCCCCCGCACCTCGTCACTCACGCGTCCTTCCACCTCCCCTCCCTCTATCCTCCATTTTCCACTACACACCAACCCCCCCCCGCTTACTAGCTTTTCAGCATATATTCTAGACGCTGTGTTATGACTGTCACCAGAAGATGATTTAGTTACATCGATACCAGTCGTGTTAAAATTTTATTTTGTGGAAAATTGCCAATATTTATTAATTAAGTCAGAGGAATCGTTCATTTTGAATTTTTACCACAGGTAGAAATGTCAACTCAGCCTTTTACCTGGATGTGCTCAAGAGATTGAAACGCCGGATCGTGCACGTGAGTGCGAGTGCGCTCTCGTCAAAGACACGATCAAGTCCTGCCATGACAATGCCCCCAGCCACACGTCCTTCATTGTTACCAACTTGGTGGCCCGGAGCACGACACTTTAAGGGGGCTGCGGTGGTCTCCCAGTCCCCTTACAGGCCCAACTTAGCTCCGTGTAACTTTTTTCTGTTTCCCCGTCTGAAGAAATAGCAGAAAGGAAAGCATTGGAAGACTGGAAAACATCCAAAAGCATGTTACAATGTTACCGAAAGATATTCCCGTCGAGGCGTTTCAGAGAGCCTTCCAGGCGTGGTAGGCACGTCTCCACAAGTATATTATTGATGCAGGGGAAGAGTATTTTGAAGAATTGTAAGCATTTGTACCAGTACGATCAATAAATCTTTTTTTCCCAGAGAATGCGCATTACTTTTTTAGTAGACCTTGTAACACTAAGAAGTAAATTTAAATACTATTATAAAATATAAGCAACAGTTAAGGCAACTCGAGTAAAATTAATATGCCGTATATGCGGAGTGCAGAAATGATTTTTTTGTAACCAAGGTTGAAACGATACGTGAGGCATATGAACGTAGGCATAATATTCTGTAGCTGATTGAGTCAGATTTGCGGATGGTCGAGCATCCAATTACAAGATAACCAATGTATCATAATCACCGTTGAGAAATGACAATCCCACTGTAGTTAATATGCAATGAGAATCACTCATGAAAAACTAAATGTTATAAGGCTCTCCAGAGATACGGAGAATTGGTTGAGCACTAAAGTAGAACTATAGCTGGTAGGTTCCAAATATTTGGGAATTTTTTTTACAAAAAATTCTGAGTCTATCCAGAAAAATGGTAATTTATAAGACTATTAAGATAATTGGAGTCCAATGAATAAAATTAATAAAATTTGGTGAAGAAGACGCTTTGGCTAAGAAGAGGGTATTTATAGAAAGGACTTCAAATATACAAACAAATATCAGGGGAAAGTTTGATAGGGAGAGTAGTTTTTCATGGTTCGGAAACTTGGTCATTGAGGAAAGAAAATATGTGTATGTTGGAGGTTTTCAAAATGATCGTGTATAGGAGGACGGAAAAGATTAAATGAACACAAATATGAACAATCGAAAAATTTACAGATATGTTATATGAGGAGAAAAGCTGAAGGGAAAAATTTTAATAAGATAGAAAATTTGAATGTAGGCCTTATTGAACGGTATTGGAATTTTTATGACTGTGATAGATGAGGAAAATATCAGGAAAATGACGTAGAGGATTAGCTCCGTTGGAAGTAATGCAAGAAGGTAGAATATACAGGTATGTGGAGCTAAAAAGCGCTTTACTGTAATGTTGCAATGGTGGTATAATATCTATGTAGTCTTGCAATAGACATAAAATAGTTTGAAGCCGAGCAGTGAATGGTCCTGGAGTCATCAAAAGCTTACCCCCCATGTGAACTTCGTTACTAATTAATTTGCATAGAAAAAAATTAAACAAAAGGTACAATGCGGATGACCAAACCTATAAAGACGTAAGAACCAGTTCTGCAAAGGAATACCTGAAGTCAATCAATCTTTCAATGAATATACAATGCATGAGACCATTAGTGAGATCATAATTACCGGCCCGAGACCATAGGGTAGGCCCAAACTCTATTTTTTCAGGCTCAACTTTATTCCTGTTGTTATCCATGTTTCCTTTATTCCATATAGGTCTTGATTAAATTATTCTGCAAAATAACATTAAATTGCCATGAGCACCTAATTCAGATATCGACTAATATGCCTGGACTAATAGAACCTCAATATTCGATCTGCAGACGGCGTTTTATCGTCTACAGTAGTCAAAATTATATATAAATCTACAGCAAATTTATCAGTACTTTAGATTTAGCAAGCACCAAAATTATGGTGGCGTTAGACGAAAATACTTTAAAATAAGTTTTTTGGAGACACAACGTGTCTGATCCTGACAGCGAAGGCAGGAAAGTAGACAAACGAGCTGAATAAATGAAATAATTTTATAAGATGTTTCTTTATATTTTAATTGAACTAATTATCTATAGTTCTTTGTCCCTTTCTCCAGCAGCGCTTGATGTATGTTTCATTTGTATTTTTAAGCCGCTGCATGTCTAATAATTCTGGAGTAATGTATATATATATACTTTATATATATAACTCTTGGACGGCACAATAGAACACAGAATAAAACAGATAACACGTAAAAGGACACTCACACTGTAGATGATTTAAGCTTTCGGCCTACTCCGAGGCCTTCTTCAGGTCAGACAGACTGACTGACAGTCAGTCTGACCTGAAGAAGGCTTCGGAGTAGGCCGAAAGCTTAAATCATCTACAGTGTGAGTGTCCTTTTACGTGTTATCTGTTTTATTCTGTGTTCTATTGTGCCGTCCAAGAGTTATATATATATATATAACTTTTTAACCGAAGATATGTACAGTAGTATCTACATAAATGTTCTACCGCTGATTTTGTATATAGCCAAGTACCATAATTGTAAATAACATCATCGAAGCGTTGAGGTTGCAAACACACTTAAGAGGGTTATCAGGAAAAACATCTTCAATATATCTTGCTGATCAGATTATATAAATGAATAGTGTTAAGGCAATAGTATTGGTGGAGAATTTTGGAAAGAAAATAAATAAGTAGTTTAGACGGTATGAAGGTGAATATAAATTATATACTATGTGCAGCTGGATTATAGTGGTGCATCAAAATACAGGCTGCATATAAAGCGTTAGCTGGACTCAGAAGTGAAGCGCTCGAAAGAAACGATGAACATATTAAATGTCAACCGATACTAAAACAATAAAAAAGTAATAATTAAAAAGCTACAACCAAGAAATGTAACGAGATCGATAAGTATTGGACTGCATGAGAATAACTGTTAGCCAAATAAACTCGCAGGAGATAGAAAACATTTCGTCCCTTAGTTAGCATGTTTAGCTAGCGTACTCGTACGTAGTAGGAACCAAACACGACAGTAATAGGAGATGTGTCCGAAAATACCCGATCTGCACTTTTAATAATATTTTTATTATGAGGGTTTTGTGAAATACGATTAATTTCCAAGAGGGTAGATGATCAACAAAGAATATTACGCTGAAGTTCTGAAATGATTGCGTGATACCGTAAAAAGAAAACGACCGCGTCTCTGGTCAAGCGGTGACTGGCTTCTTCAGCACGATAACTATAATTCAACTCCACTAACATGAAGGGAAAAAGGCAAGAAATAACCGCGGGGGAAATGTTACCACTCTAAACAAAAATAAAATATCCGTATCTGAATTGCCAGCCATTGAGGTGATAATGAAAATGAAAAGTCGCTGGGGCCGGTTTCAGTTCGGACGCTCCGAAATATGAACAGAGGCGGATTCACAATCGAGATGAGACCGCATCTTTCAAACTGAGGTATTCACAAAAAGGCAATGACCCGAACGCGTGAGAATCACATTTTTCTGTTTTTTTTAAACAACACGGTAAGGATTGAAATTGGCATCTAAATATTTGTGAACGATTTTTGATGATTTTTGCGTTAGTCTTTCAATCCATGTTAAGGACATTACTCCGTTTTTCTTTATCCAATTATAACCTTCCACATTACCTAACGTCTTTAAATCTCTCTTTACTTGCATCGTTATATTCCAATTTCAATTTTCCCATACATTTTACCCTCTTTATAAGGTCCCCGTCAATTAACTACGCCTCAGCATGTTCCCAATGCATTTCACTCATTTCCGTTTCCCTTACATGGCATTTTCGTTTTCTCCTCTTCGAACTTTCTCGCTCATGTCCTTCCCGATCCATTTGATGGTGATATATTTTTTCTATAGGTGACGTATTAAGACGACAATGGGGAATAAATACATGCTGGAAATGATGAGTGAAACACTGAGTAACAATAATATTTCTGAATCCACGCGCAATAATCTATAGGCAGCATATAGACGTCCAATGAAATGATCTCTGAGAGCAAAAAAGAGTAATTTTTCTCTTTTTATCTTTCGCACATTTTTATCCATTACGTTTCATCTTCCTTATGCATCAATGCCTATGTGTGGATGGAAATAATTTCAAAATTCCATTTCCAAAAAAAAAAAGATTTAACGCACTTCGTGCAATCCTTCGTGCTTCTTTCACCTATGCATGTAAGAGTATGTACAAGTATTTTAGCGGCGCCAAGTACCATACCAAATATCATAAACACCAAGGCGCAGGTCAAAAATTGGTATTTTCCAATGGGATCTTCGTAGGGCCCTGTGCTCGAATTCCTTCCCAGGCGTCCATAGTGGGTGGCGTCCATAGGGAGTGATTCCAACCATTTTCTGGGCTTTTTCTGTAGAAGATTCAACGAGGCACCACCGCACTAACTCTTCCACAACTAGTAGTCCCAAAAATGATGAAACACGCGTTACGTATTTGTTATACTCATTCATTTGTCATCCGTACATGGTACCCTGCAAGGCATCGCTAGTGTGTAAATATGAACATTAAGACTTCATATGAGCCCTACACGAAATGCGAATTACAGAACCGTTTAGAATATGAAAATTATCTCTCATTATCACCCTGTCGGTATCTGGCGTCCTTTGGCGGGATGGCTTTGAAGTAGACTGCAATATCCTATTTAAATTATTTTCATTTAACATCCATCATTATTATTTAGAATGAATTCATTCACCAGTATGAGAGGGAATAATATTTTTCTCATGTTAATATTCCCTTTCGTGTTTATTTGCAATCCTTAAAATTACCTGACCGCATAAGTATTTTATTGGTATTGAACTCATTACATGTGATCCTTAAGTATTGAAGGGCTGTATGCAATCACAGCTTCATGCTCGATCCTTATTTAAAGTTATTTCCTACACCAACTCTACCAAAAGTAATTATTTCTCAAGTAGCTCACGTATCGACCACGAAATTCCTTTTTAAAAATGCCCGACAATTATCTGCCGATAGACTTTTGCCGTCAGTTTTAATAAATACATAAATGATGGATAAAAATACTGGAACGAATTTCCTCAGGATAATAAATGACGAAATGATCATTCTTAGTGAGAGACGAGCTCATTCCATTAACATAATCGCAAAGAAGAAGTAGAATTTAACAAAAAATCCGAATTTCTTATTTGCATAATTAATCTTGCTAACGTTGCGTTCATAATTATTCCGCGGAAAAGGATTCCGGCAGACCTCCGAATTTAAACGTGGTCGAACACATTCCTTGGCGATGCATTTCTTTCTCCATGTTCGGTCCTTTGGGACACGCACTGATCTCGATATGTCGCACGGGTGTCGGCAGGAGCGTGCGTGCCAGGGATTATGTAAGGCTTAAAGGCCTTAAATGGTGGAGTCGGTATGGGGAAAGCGGAAGCTCTTGAGGTGAAATTCTTTCGACGGAAGCAATGCAAGCCCCTCGGTCGGCCGAGGACAGTATATAAATGCCGCACCCGCGGATGTCTGATCATTCCGGCTTTCCATTCCATCGCTAAGCACACACGCAACACACCGAGGAAATGAATCGACTGGTGAGTGAGATCGGCCGTTATTTCCAGGGAATTAGTCGCGGTTTGGCCTTAAACGTTACTTAGGGAACAGAAACCCTTTTACCCGAAGACCCACAAACTGAAGTAGGAACTACCTTCAGACAACTCTCAGTGTTTTGCAAATCTTGAATAACCGTTAATTTTTGCTATTCCAATTAAAAAATATTAAATCTTAGTTTCCTTAAAGTGTTTTCTTCAACTTTTCACTCCTCTCGCCCCGAAGAATCCCACTCCTCCTAGTCACAGCGAGCATCACCGGTGTCACAGAGATGTGACTCTTCTCCATCTCTCCATTGTCTTATCTCCATTCATTCTTCAAGCCAGCCAACATTTTAAATATTTATTATCCTTTAAATTTGCACTTTTCCTTTTAATCGACCTCTTGATGTATCCTTCAGTAAGCAGTTCCTCCATAGTCCATAGCTCATCCACCTCGTTTTCCTTCAACTAATTCAGCTGATCATTGTTATTTTCTCGTAAAATATAAATTTACAGGAATTTGCTTCTTACTTCCCTGAAGGAATAATACAAGAAGTCCAGTCGCAATTTTCAAAAGATTGTTTAATAGAGGGTGAATTTGGAAAAATGGTAAACTTAAAATTCATTAACGCTTCATTTTTTAGATGATCAATCAGAAAATATTAATTAATGAATATCAGCTCTTCATAAAATTATCCCGTAATGGAGCTCTACTTTTCTCCTAATTTTAATCAAACCATTGCAATAGTGTTGTGGAAAAATATTTACTATTTGCCTTACTCAATAGGCACTTTGTAACTATCAATTTTTAAACCTTTCAAACAGTAAATTTTCGAAAATTATCCATTATTACTTCGAAACCAGTTGCTAATCAAGAAGTAATTCATAGATGAAAATCTGCTTCAGAAGACTAAAAACGAATATAGATATATTTGTAGGCATATCACGTTTAGCATAGATTAAATGGGGCCGGATCGGAGGAAACTCCTGTTAATAAGGTTTCATTTAAACGCTTTTCATTAATTTTTCAATATATTTCCAAGTATCGGATATAGATTTATAGTCAAAATAATTATATCGGAGGGAGGATGGTAGCCGAATTGGTAGAAAGCATATATTTTCTGGCCGAATAGTCAAGTTTTCCCATTTGGGAGAACCTTCTGTCAACTTCCAACTAAATTAATATCCTAGGTGCCAAAGGTTCATTCGTTTAGAACGAAACTCAAGAAGGAAGAAATCTGCTCTTCTTTTTTGCTAAACCAGTCGATTTTACAGGTCGTTTGCCATGGTGACAAGTGAATACTATCCTGGAAAAACAGTTAACACTAGACTACGGTTTTGTCCTGTGAATCTTGGTGTGGATGTGCTTTGTTACTTAAACTCGACATTATACCCTAGGTTTAGACATGTTTGGCTTGAGTTGAAGCACTTAACATAGAAATATAGTTCATTAGAATTTTTTTTAATGGCAAAATAAATTGAATTCACAATAAATCGGTTTTGACACTAATGAGCTTCCGCAGATTAACCTAACCTGTCTGGACGCTCACATTAAGAGGGTTTTTTCCGACAGGTGCGATTTTTTTAACAGTCCACACATCTCGTCAAAGGACGTGAATATGTTAACCACATTAACTCACCCTTTCAGCTAACGAACACTTAACTCTCGGTCCTGGACTACGCTAGTGAGTGCTCAAATCATTTTTTTTGCTTTGACCGGAGATTGCTTAACTTCAGTTTCTTCAGTTCAGTTCAGTTTCAGTCAGTGCTCGCCTCCATTGGCGAGGCTTTGGTTCTCCCTCGAGGGAACCATGACCCACCGATGAACGCTCTCGCCTCTCCACAGACATTCTTCTGCCTGCTGGCCCTGACGGTCGCCGCCGCCACCGCCGTCGAGGACGCCAAGAAGAAGCACGACAAGCGTGGTATCTACGGTCTGGGGTACGGTGGACTCTACGACGGCCACTTCGGCGGACTCTACGGCGGACACTACGGTGGCCTCTACGGCGGACACCTCGGTTACGGACACCTCGGCTACGGACACCTCGGTTACGGAGGCTATGGCCACGGCCTCCTCGGCTACTCCAAGGCCATCACCGTCACCAAGGAGATCCCCGTACCAGTGCCGCACGCCGTCCCAGTGCCCGTGATCAAGAACGTGGGCGTGCCCGTGCCGCACCCCGTTCCGTACCCAGTTGACAAGCCGTACCCCGTGGCCGTGCCCAAGCCATACCCAGTGCCCGTGGAGCGGCCCGTACCCGTTCCGGTCGAGAAGCCCGTGCCCTACCCCGTGCACGTCCCCGTCAAGGTCCCCGTGCCGCACCCCTACCCCGTGGCCGTCCCCAAGCCCGTGGCCGTGCCCGTGCAGATTCCCGTCAAGGTGCCCGTGCCGCACCCCGTACCCATCTACAAGAAGGTGCCCGTGTTCGTGGGTGACCACCACGGCTTCCACGGGTACGGGTATGGTTACCACGGCTGAAGCCCCAAGAAATGACTCTCTATCCGTCCTTTTGTGTTATCCTCTTTGTTCCCCCTCCCCTTCACGCCCTCGGAAGGTTTTGCCGGGAGAAGGCGCCATTGAAATCACGCTTCAACAGTAACCATTATTCCATGTATCATGTAACATATATTATGTAAAATAAATTAAGTTTTTTTCTGTGTACTTCTAGGTTTTTTTTCCGATCCATTAAAGATCTTCCCGTCGGATACAGATCAGCTCATAGGTCGTAGAAGATAAACACAGAAAGGAAAGGCATTTCAAATTCTTAATAAAAAAAAATTACTTGTATCACCAGTGATGGATGGCACCAATTGACAATTTTGCTATCCCTCCAATATTCATTTTATAGAAAGTCTACGTGTATGAACATCCGTACTATATTGTGCTATTAAAAGAAAACCATAAACAAGAGACTATACAAGGAGATATGTTTAGCGATAATCTGTAGTACGATGGGATCCTAGGTAGATAAAACTGAAAATTTCAATTAGAATAAGTAACATTCACCTGTCAGATATTTACATGCTTATCAAAATGAACGACTTCCTGATAATCATTTTAAGGCTAGTTTTATATATAACAAGGCAATTAAAATACGGCCATAGAACGATGCAGGAAATATTTATCGCCAAAGGGAAAGTACAGCTACATTGAAGAAACAGAAAGTCTACTTCCGGCAACCGCGAGTCTAAAGTGAGTAAGTTTCCGATTATTTGAAATCCAAAAGGCTGAAGAAACTCCTGAATTCAAAGCTAGAAGAGGATTAAATATGAAGGAAATAAGAAAAGTACCCTAAAATAAGTGAAAATAACGTAATAAATGATAGGGAACGTTGACAATGAAGATGTGAAGGAGATATTAAGACACCTTCATTAGCTACCATTGGGGGAACTGAGTCAATGTTATGACAGTTTTCTATGAAATAAGGAATTTAGTAGCTCTACATTGGCAGTGAACATTTACGACAAAAGTGAGTGTAAAATTTTTGAATTCTGAGAAGTGAAATGTTAAGAAAACTATTTTTACTATGCTTCTTCACCAATAGGAAACTTTTTCTGCATTCACTCTTTGTTCTTTTTCTAGGAGCGAGATGTATCTCAGCGTACAGAATTGAAAAATCAAGGATATTTAAAATCCATTGCAAAGTGTTTATATAAAGACAAGCTAATGAGACAAGTGCTCTTCCAACATTTTTCAATATTCTTGAGGAAATCTTTTAGCTTACATACGGAGTTTAAACGCCGACTTCCTCTTCCTTCTCTATTTTACTTGGCACATGCTTTCCCGAGTCGTTTCTTTAAACTTGGAAAATTTCCAAACTTCCCGAAAAAGAATTACCAATTAGTGACAAAAATAATTGAAAATGGCAGTGAATTCTTCTCGGGATTTCATCCGGGTAATCTCCTCCATCTCCATCGCTGCCGACGTTTCGATGAAATCCTTTTTCATCGTCATCAGGGCCGAGAAGAATTCACTGCCATCATCCGCCGGGAGAAATTGAAGTCCTACATAATTGAAAATGTTATCCCGAAAAATTACACCTCCTAACTTATTGGGAATTGAGCGTAAAATTGCGTATGCAAAGAGAAAATATCATTCTGGTTGAATATGAACAGGTGTAACTAATGGGTTGGCAGGAATGAAATTATCAGGATCTCCTAATATATACGGGATGATAAGTGATAATATAGTTAATGCAAAGATTAATACTAGAAATCCTATAATATCCTTTCATGTAAAGTAGAGGTGGAACGGTACCTTATCCGTATTTCTATTTAAGCCAGTTGGGTTGTTTGACCCAGTTTGATGTAAAAATAATAGATGAACTATTGTAGCAGCTGCTACAATAAACGGAAGAAAAAAGTAGAAAGTAAAAAACCGTGTTAGTGTTGCATTATCAACAGCAAATTCTCCTCATACCCATTGAACTAAAGTGGTTCCAAGATAAGGGACTGCGGATAATAAGTTAGTAATTACTGTAGCTCCCCAAAATGACATTTTCCCTCATGGTAGCACATATCCTATAAATGCTGTCCCTATTACTAGGACAATCCTCATCGAAAATAGCTTGATCATTACAATGTAACAATTTCAGAGTGTAAAGATCACTCCAAAGTCCAAATGAATTAGCCATAACTATAATAGCCTTTCTGAAATTGACACAATTGTCCTTTAACTATTTACTACCAACATTGATATTTATTAATAAAAATCAGTCCAAGAATTAGGTAAGTAAGCCACAATTTTCTTACTTCTAGGTTTTCCAATCACGCAAACTCACCTATCAACATACTTAAAACGGAGTATCAAAACTATAAGATATAGCTTCGATTCAGAATGTTTTTTACTAAATCGTATTCTAAATTATGAATAAAAATTTAATTTCTACGAGTTACACAAATACGTATTATTAATTTGCCTACGATAATTATCATGGTGACTTACAATCCATTCGTTTATTTCTCCTGCCCAGCCCTATTGATTGAAAGTATGTGGTGATTACTGAAATAATCTAAGTTATTTTAAGTTGAGTACATAAACTAGTTAGGAAGGCATTTCTGTAATCGTTTGTTCAATAAAAAATAACATGTTTACTTCAATAACTTAGGTAAAGTGTTTTATTAGCTGGCACGAAATAAATGAATTTTTTGGCAACTTCAAAGGACTGCGGGAGATGCCGCAACAGTAACTTTTAACGGACCCATCCGCTAATATGTATTAAAATGCATACAATTTTTTAAAAATTTGCCTTGATCGGTAATTTCCCGTCCAAGCAAATGATTTTTATTCTTTGAAATTTTTGCATATGAATTTTTGAACCAATATTTTGTTTCGGTATCCTAACAAACACAACTCCATTCGGTTTTAGTGGATGTAGTCGACAGTTGGTTTAGTAAATGAGAATATTAACTGTAAATAAAATAAATAAGGATATCCTCGTGAAACAGGGAACAGGGAAATACTCGCATAGTTACTTTTGGCCATCATTCGGTTACACTGCAATACCTGGTATTCGAAAGGACACAAACCTTGGGAAAGATGAGGGTGTTGATATTCACGGTCACCTGAATATGAACCCAGCGATCAATAGTATCACGAATGCTTTAGCACCAAAGCTATTACGCTTCATATAGTAAACCCATTATTAGTATTAGGCTCACGTTTATGGCATTTTTCGGGTTGATACAGACTAATCACTAACATCGCTACATTTTTTTACTTCGCCTAAGAAGGGGCATCCTGACAAACCACACTATATTTAACTGTTCTTCAATTCCGAATCTTCCTTCATTGTCTTCAACATGCCTATTCTTTTCATCCCCTTACCTGTCTAGCCTGCCTAACATTTTTTTCTTTTACACACAACACCTTCATCTTCTACATACATCCCATCAACAATCAAAACGCACAGCATTAACCATTCGTACCTCCTTCGAATTTCTCCCGAAAAGCTGTCTCCTTCCCTATCATGGCTCATACATGCGCTCTTGCTCGTTTGTATTCCTTTCTCTCCAACTCACTTCTTTCATTCTTCTCCACACTCAAAACACAAAGACTCAAATCTTAAGCCTGTGGCGATCATCTTGCTTCAACGACCTTTAAGTTGAGTTAATGTTTTCGCGGCGTATGAAACCATCCTCCATTTTAAAATTTTAACTAGTGTTTTCTTAACACCCTTATTCAGCGTCCCTGTCATCAATTACTCATTTCATGTGAAGGCTTCTTTGACAAGTGCAATTTTTGTCCCTGCGTCCTAAATACTTTGATCATAATGGTCCAAAACACTTCGGAGATATTTAAATTGTTGCACGTGGTCTAGTTTCTGGCCTTCAATTTTATTATATAAATTAGTTTTCCTTTGTCTTCAAAACCGTATCAATTTACCTTTGTTTATATTTATTCTCATCCAATACCTATTACAATAACTTTCTAATGCGCTCGTCAATATTTGTAGCCCATTGATTGACTGCCAAATTAAAGCCTGATCATCCCCAAACTTACCTGATTTTATGAATTTTCCATTGACTTTCATTTCCATCTCCAATTCTTCCCATGCTTCTTAAATCAATTCCTCTGAATCTAAGTTGAAAATCACGGGTTATGATTGACACCCATTTCTCTCCCCTCTTTCTAACAATGTTCCTATCCGGACTCCTATTCATCTGCCATTGCACATTAGCAGTCTGAGAAATGTAAAGCTTAAGAATACATCTCCTATACCTCCAATCTAATTCCAATTTCTGCAATATATACAATAACACAGGCCAACAGTGGTTTTGGTGCCGGAGCTTTTAATGTTGATTTAAAGAACAATTGGGGTGCTGAATCCAAGTATGACACTAGTTTTTTTCCTATCAGCTATAGTTTTCAAGATATAGATATGTTGTTACTTACGTAAAAAAATCTTCTACATGATGATATGGGAATATTATATTAATAATAAAACCCACTAAATATAAAGACTTGATTTATTTCTAGGGCTGTTAAATCACCCACAAACACAACAGAATTTTACAATACAATTGAACACAAATACTAAAATTTTTTACTGTAATAAAACAAATTGAAAAGAAAAAAATACATAAAAACATCACTCAACACATCGGAAGCTTCTTTTGCGCGATTTTCTTGAGTGCACTTTGTTCAAACAGTCTCGTTTTAAGCACCAGCAGTAACCTGCCATCATATGGTTATCCCATCTTCCTTGGTAGCGAGCTTCCATTATTTTTATATCCTGGTGAAATCTTTCACCTTGTTCTTCACTTGTGTCTCCTAAATTTCCAAGAAAATTGTCTAAGTGGCTGTGTAGGTAGTGAACTTTTGTGCTCATATTACATCCAAGTGATTTGAAGTTACTGAGCATAATGTTTACCAGCTCAATATAATTTTCACTTCTGTGATTTCCTAGAAAATTTTTTATGACCTCAACAAATGACATCCAACTAATTTTTTCAATCTCATTCATTGACTCGACAAAAGTAGGATCCTTTGCAAGTTGCCTGATTTGTGGCCCCTCAAAAATACCAGCTTTAAGTTTTTCAATACTTATATGGGGCATCTTTAGTCTTAAGTAGCCGAAGCATGGTCCATCCTTGTCAAGAGCCTTTACAAATTGCTTCATTAGGCCTAGTTTAATATGTAGAGGCGGTAAGATGATTTTCTCTCTTTCAACTAAAGATTCAGCAATGATGTTTTCTTTCCCAACAACCAAGTTTTCTTTCTTAGGCCACTCCTTCTTAATCCAGTGGTTTTGTCTGTCCCTGCTATCCCTGAGACACAAGAAACAAGGTTATTTTGTGTAGCCACTTTGCTGTCCAAGAAGAAAGTTCACCATTTTTAAATCTACACAAATCACCCAGCGATGTTCCTGGTATTTTATCTTCTGTAAGACCAATGCTATTGTATCGTATTCTTCTTTCATTTTAGTTGAATGAGCGATTGGTATTGCGCCAAACCTGTTACCATTGTGAAGAAGTACACATTTTAAACTACGCTTGGAGCTATCAATAAACAAACGCCAATCACTAGCATCATATTATGATAGTAGTCCCATTTTTTCCAAAAGACCCTGAACGTCTAAACAAAATGTAAGATTGTCTTCTTGAGTAAAGAAGGGTAGCATATCCTTTTCTTTTGTGCGATAAAAACTTATTTTTGTACCGTATTTTTGTACCGGAACCGTATTTTTGTTTTTTTAATCCTATTGGCCTACAATATAGAAATATACATAAAACTTATTGACAGTTTATTGAAAATAAAAGGAACACCGCAGAGTGGTTATAAATTAGTATACTTATAGATTTATTTAACTTTGAAATTTTTTTCCGGAATATATCAAATATTAAAACAACTAATCGTAAGATGTGCCATATCTAAAAAAAGTAGAGCTGTTAAATAAAAACGGATTTCATATTTGGATTTAGCTCTACAAATATAGTTAAAATCAGCACAAAGATTCCCGGCACCAAAAAAAATTTTTTTTTGTAGGTTGTGTAATTCTACCCTATTCACTCAATCAATGCCTTTTCGAAATTTACGAAACAAACAAATACATCTTCATTGAACTCATTGCTTCCCAGTATTATTGGTCTCATTACTGCTCCAGCATCACTCGTACGTACGTATCTCTCCCCTTCATGAAATCAAATGATTATCCTACCATCACAAAATGATCTGTCTGCTGTAGAAATCTATTTCTTTCTCCCACTCCTTGCTCTCATTGACAGCTCTTAAAATATAATCCCTTAATCTCTAATGCGAGCGGATCTTTCCCCATGGACAACAAACTTGACGTGGTGGAAGGGCTTGTGCGTTCTGATGAATCAGAACGTATATCGCTGACCTCGCCATCACATCTCTAGAGGGCACTATAGAGATATTATGGTGGGGTCAGCGATAATTGCTCATGATGGGTTCGCCCAGATAGGTCGAAGAGTAGGACTTGAGCGAAAGGTAGTCCTTATAGCGTCTGTTCCTATGTGAGGTGGCTACAAAGGCGTCTGACTCCAAAGAAAACTCAGAAAATAAAAACCCCAGTGAAAATGGGGACTTGAAGAAAAAGGGAATTGATGATAACAGCAAAGTTCGGAAAATATAAAACAAGAGATGGAGAGAATAGATACAGACATATTAGGCTTGTGTGGGGTGAGATGGAAAGATACAAGTGATTTTTGGTGCGTAGTTACAGAGTGGGCAGTGGAGTTATAAGTGGAAAGGCAGACAGACAACGTGGATATCAAAAAGCACTGGTTAGCAAGATGGAGAAGGGTAGCGAATATGGAGTAGGTTAATGGCAGATGCTGAATATCAGTAAAAATAAATGCAGACCCGGTTAATCTAGTATAACCAGGGAGAAGTGCCAACAAGCAGTCATATGGAGGAGGAAGTGGATAGTATATACCACCAATTAGACAAAACTATGGGGAATATACCTGGAAGAAAATGTTAAAGTGGTGGAGAATTGGAATACGGTGGTAGGAAAAGGTAGAGACGGGGTTTAGGTAGGAGGGTACGGTATAGGGTAAATAAATGAAAGCGTGGATAAATATAGCTTAACGCATGGCTTAAAGAGGGCAGTAGACGTAGGTAAAAATGAAAACATACGGAAAATACAGTTCCACATTAATTTGGTTATACAATCATTAAACATAGCTTTAGGAAGAGATTGATCAACCTTTCTGGTTTCCAGGGAGCAAAAGCAGATTTCAATTACATTTAGTGGTCATGAATTGTAATATTACATTAAAGAGAAAGAATGAGGAAGGGAGAGTAAAAAATGGAATCCAGAAAACTTACCCAAGGCAAAAGGGATTGAGCATTTGGAGGTAGGTAATACAATAAAGCACAAGAATAAGGAAACGGACTTAGCCGAAGAAATATGGGAATATTTCAAGTAACAAATAAAGTAAGCGGCGCACGAAAGAATGGAGACGTTTAACAAAAGGAGTGTTAGGAAGCCATGGTTTACAGAAGATAGATTAAGAAGATGGACGAAAGAAGGAAATGAAAAAACTTGAATAAAAGATTAAGGATATAAAGTACAAAACACTAAAAAATAAACTAATGGGAGAAGTTGAGCAAATAAAATTTGGTTGAAAGAAAAATATGTTAGTATGAAAATTTTAAAGAGGCAGAAGGAGTGTGCTCTACAGATATTTGAAGAAACTCTCAGATTGTAACGAAGGAAATTCCGTCTCCTCGATTAGTGATACAATGAGTGAAATATTAATCACAGAAGGAGATGGCCTAAAATGATGAGAAAAATATAGAAAAACCATATGGTAAATATCATAGACCTGTGAGTTGGAGATAGATAGAAAATACGTCTACATCAAAAATAAGTAGAATCTATCACCATCAGAACATGGACCGCTGGAGTGGGGATGTATCTGATAGCAAAGGCGGTGGGAGGTCCTGGGAAAACAAAAACGCGACCCGCGTCAATTGCCTGCCGGCCGTTAAAGTGTTCGGATTGCTGCTAGACTGGAGTCTTCGTCCCGTCCCGAATTCACGATTGGAACAACGATAAGAGATAAAACCTTGTGCTAAGCTCGGAAATTTAAATTCGGAGACACTGAGCATGGCAAAGATTTTTACGGAGACGAAACAATGTCCCAAGGAATAGTTTTCTGCTGGCGCAAAGTTTTTTGGTAGGGTGGAGAGTAGGTTGACGACGAAGAACGACCTAGATGTTCGTCAAAGACACAGTGCGACGAAAATGCGCAAAAGATGAGAGAAATTTTCAATTCGGATCTGAGGCCAGAAGGATCTGAGTGCCAGAGTATTATTAAAAGAGTTCTATACACCGAAGAACCCAATTCATCATATTCTTACAGAAGATTTAGCCATAAAAAGGTCTGTACTAAGATGGCCCCCAAGATGCTGTCGGTAGGTCGGTTGGCTGCTTGTGTGAAAACCTTGCGTAATTCCTTGGACCCAGCTGCCCTATTACCCAGATATGTCACCGCCAGCCTCCTTTTTCTTCCCAAGAATACAAAGGAGCTTAAAATGTAGCCATTTAGGAACTCCCGTTGTCGTGTTCCCGTCAACTCCTTCCAGGAAGCGCACCGCGACGGGCAGAGGGGTTGGCATCGATGTGTCGACGCAATAGGGTTCTCCTTTGAAGAATTTTAGTAAATTTTACTTTGATCAAAAAATATTTTACTCGGATTTATTCTACTTAATGTTGGAACAGACCATGTATGATGCTGGGAAGTTTTGGCCCTGAAATAGCTGATTGCAAAAAGGAAATGAATTAAAGGAAATCAAATTGAATAAACCTATGGAAAATTATAAAATATCACCCTAAATACCCAAGAATTTAGGATAAAGGGTAAGATATTTGTTGAGATTTTTTGTGAAAAAATAGGTGTTATAAATGGCATTTTTAATGGAGGCATTTTTCGGAAGACTTTATTAGATCATTTATACTAAATTCCAAAAAGAAAAAGCATCCTTATGTGAGAATCATGAGTGTAATTTCACTCGCGGGATATGTATTACTTACGATAATCAAGAAAAAGAATGAAAGGAGAGCAAATAAGTACTTAGTCAAAGCTAAGTTTGACTTGGAAAGGGTAGGCGTGATGCAATAGCAACAATTCGCGATAACTAATAGAAAGTAACACAGTGTAACCAGCATGTGTTTGTATAATTCGTGAATTTAGAGAAAGCGTTTGAAAGAGTAGAATGGGCACTATTAATGAACGTTCTGCAAAATATAGGTGTAGACTGGAGGGATAGATTACTTGTCTGAAACCTGTACCACCTGTTCTTTTCAATATACATTCACAGGAAATGGTGAGGCATGGAAACAACTTGAGAATGGAGTGAAAGTAGTTAAAAAACTAATCATATCAAGTCAATTTTCGGATTATCAAGGATTATTTAAGTAGTCAGCCAAAGAGTTGCAAACATTACTAGGCGCATTTCAGAATCAGTGAAATATTTATGGATAAAAATTAAACGTTAGAAAATGTATTTAATAGAGGTTTCAATAAATTATAATGCAAGATAAATATGGAATTTGGGAGGCAAAAACTAGAACCGATAGACTAGTTCACGCTTTTTGCAGTTTTTAGGAGTGTGGGCAGGATAGCAGGCACATTAAAAGAAGAGCTTAGCGAAGTTAGATTAAGAAAATATTACAAAAATGTTTGGATTCCTGAAAGACATCTGAAGGAAAGATGCAAAAAAAAGACTAGGGAAAACATTTCATGGGTCCTATACATGGTTTGTATAGTATATGGAGGGAAAAGTTTCGGAAAAATATCTTTAGTTTAGATATTGATACTATAACTAAATATTCTTAAAAATACAACCACTGAGCGTCGAGACACTTTCCAGCGGCTATTCCACGACTCGATGTTCCACGAAGTATCCTTGGCATGTGGATTACGTGAGCTCCTTAAGGATACGCGTGCAAGCGTCTTTGACGACACTAAGGATCCCATGGTGCTGTCCTTTGAAGGAGAATTTCTCTTTTGGGAATAATAGTCTGCTGGTGCCAAGTCGTAAGCCAAATTTTCGCGATGCCGATGCAGGTCTTTGCAAGCAGACGCTCGACTCTGCCCTCGGTCGTCCGTGAAGAACTTCGGGACGAGTTTAGCGCTGATCTTCCTCAACGCCAAATTTCCAGTGATAATTCTGTGCACTGTCATCTTATCAATACCAATCCGATCTGCCATCATGCGCACGCTGAACCGACTGACTGAATTCAGCACTTCACGCACACGTCAGGAAAAAATTGCTACCGATACTTTTTATAAAAACTTTGTATGCGTAGTTCGGATAATTGGTCATCAAGATAAAAGGTTACGTGTAGACTAGAAAAATCCAAAGAAGGCAGAGCGCGTGGGCGTAGGAGATACTCAGAGGCAATGGGGGGCTGAAAGCGGTTATAGAGAGTTGAGGGCTACATATGGATATTTTTTGCTATGCTATGTAAGGCTTAGGAGTGCATTCAAATGTTGTGCGAGTACAATGATACATCTAAAGCTACCCTAACCCGATCAGCTAATACTAATCAATCTAGCTGCCCAATCTACATACTCAATTTACCCATTCAATATTTGGATGTAATACTTCTATAATCAAATATTCCATAGATATTCGATAGATGACTATTTTTAAAATGTCACATTCATATCGCACATTAAATGTTACACGTAGCAGTCGCACTGGCGATTTAAAAAATGTTCAAAGACATGGGTAAGCAATTAAAATTTATCATATGGGTAAACTCACTTATATAACTCTTACCCCGTTTAATGTTGTCTGCGAGCGCACGATAAAAGAGGAGAGTGACTATCAAGTATTTTATCTTAATAATCTCTCTTTCTTTTCAATATACTCGTAAATTCATAGGAAATGGGAAGGCATGGGAACGACTTGAGGTTCAAGCTCTAAATAACCCAAAAAACATATTCATGTACCTAATACTACCATGATTGAAACAAAGTTACGTATTAATAGCCTTTCTCTCCTCTTACGGAGTCATTCTGTCCATACAAGATTAAACATCTCATCAAACCCCATACAAGATTAAACGACATTTCCATTGTTTGAAATTAATGAGCCGTTCGTTTCGCGCAAGAAAATGTATAAATTTATGTTATTTATAATCAATTTTAATAATAAGAGGATACTCTAAATATGTAAAGGTATGTTTTACTCTAAGTACTTGAAATAATTTTATGAATATTTGAACACAGTAATATGCGTGCAACATCAATGTAGTTTACCAGTAAAAATTCGAGATCCGAGCTTTAAATTTTACCCCATTATTAAAATCACTTTTTTTCACTTTCATTGCGAAATGTAAGCTATAAATATATTAGTTGTTGAATTTTATTGTTTGAGGCTCTACGTTGTGAAAATTCATGACCACTGAATAAATAAGCTTGGTTTACCTTCGCATTAAAAAAACAAGTTTATTTATTTAGTGATTCTAATTGTTCTTTAATCCTGGAAAATTATTTAGACTGATGTTAATAGACTAATTAACTAGAAAAAAGATTGCTTAATAAATACTCGTGCACATATTTCCTGCCGAGAAATAAACAACATCTTAATCTGATTGTTAAAATGGCGCAAATATTTTCTTGCTGAGACTCACCTTTAACGAGAAAAGTTATTATTATTACTTGGTTTGAATAAAATAATTATTAGTTAATCCTAAGGGTTAGAATTTGGATTTCGTTTCCTCCAAACTCTATCGTCACAATGGGTAAAGGCCATTTTAATATTTTATTAATCTCAATATTTTATTTTAATCTGGCGATGTAATGGTGTCAATTCATCAGAATCGCCATTCGTTAAATGGAATCATTTTCCATTGGCCGAAGATTGTGGGTAAGTATCCTACGTGTTAGGTGACCCAACCAACTCATCCCAAACTAACCTCCAAATGGGCAAATGCATTTTCGGCGGGGAAGACCGCCTTTTAACGAGTCACCATAGAAGAGAAAACTATGCATGCGAGTCAATAACAAGCTTAATGTATTAGTCAATCAATGAAGGCGACTATGAGTGAATAAAGAGTGAAGGAAGAATTTTGTGACGACAAAGGTAATGAAATTGTAGGATTATTTGAATGTTTTATCAATGGCCTCCCCAATGCACCGACTCTATTTTTACAACACTAAACGGAATTTTTTTGAGTGAACAACTGCTCTTTACTATTTATTAAATTTATTTCAATTTACCTAAAACTAAAGGTATTTACCTAAAAACTTACGATAAACTAAAGCAACAAAACGAATGAAAGTATTAAAGAAAAAATATTCAACCTTCATACAATTTTACAATCAAATAATAAAGCTGTACAATATATCTCTTACAAAAAGAATTAATTGTCAACTGCACAAGACACTATCTTGAATAAACAACTAGGCACGCCTTATACTTAATGTGAGATATCATACCAGTATTAGCAAAAATGACACAAGCCGTCAGTAGAAGGCAAACGAGGTCGCCACATTCAAAGGGTAAATGATTAGGGCGATAATGTAACTGGTCCTGGAAGCATTGAGTTGTAAGTACATATGGTTGCTTCTTGACAAAAAATAGAGTTGTGTAGCATTATAGAATATCATGTGGTATTAGCATAGAATGATGCATGCCGTGAATGAGCAATACGTGATAATGTATTTGCTGTTCAATATTTTTACGGAGAAGCGCTCATAAAAAATTGGAAGGAGGTAGCAAGATTAATTAATGGATACGCATTAGCACCCATCCTTCCATGCCTAGATGATGCATTATTAACGGATGAGGGCCAATAGATCAAGAGGGAACCCTAAAAATCTAGAACAAAATAAAATATAGAATTTACTGAGGGTAAGCAAAGTTAGCGCCTAGGTATGGCTATAATAACTAATATATGAGGAATGTCATTAACTGATCAAGAAAAAAGCCGGAAAAACACTTTCTGTGGCACTCACGTCTAAATAATTTGAAATACTAGACTATAATCGTAAAAATTCATAGGTTTTTGCATTAAAATTTTTCACAAATAAATTTTCCAGATTATAGTAACTCTTCGATATATGACAAAGATGTCAAAATTTTAGTTATTAAACTAAGAATGAGATTTTTGTTTACTTCTAATATTTTCTTCCAGAGTACCAGCGTATTTGTTATTGCTAAAAATGCATAGATGGAACAAAAACTACACAATGATATTCCATTCGACGGATACGAAGATAGGCATATTTCATAAAGAGAATGAGAAGAACTATTATGCACACGTAGAGAGTGAAAACAGCGATATAATTGAACAAGTGCACAAGCGATGTTGCATATCTTACCATAATGTGTAACCAAAGCCAAAGCCAAAAGCTAGGCAACCAAAGAGATTAATATGGTGGAAAATTGGCGGTTGGTCTCAAGTGGAGTATGTAAAAAATTAATACTCGTATAAAATGTAGCTGTACGGTAGCTGAAATATAGTTGTACTCCCTGTGATGAGTACACATTTATAGACCAAAAAAGTGTGTAAGCGGATACTTGGATACACTACGTTGACTAAAAATGTCGAATTAAAGCGAGGATTAGTATGCTGTAGCTTTGGAGTGCTTTCTGTTGAATTGGGAAGGGTAATAATGATAAAACGTTTTTAATGGGGCGAGATGAAGACTAGATAGTCCCTTCTTTCACCTAACCCCTCGATAAGATAGGGTAAGCCGTGAGCGGGTCATGGTTGAAAATGGATTGGAACCACTGGTGAGGGTTATACGTACGTATATGAGTGAATGATGTGCTGCGTCAGTATGGTCTTACTGAGTGAACGGATAGGAGTTATATATCGTGCCAAAGTGCCAACCAAGTGTATGAAAGAGGTTTAAATGGCTTGAAAAAGAGTAGGAAAGGGGTAGACCGCGAATTTAGTCCATTAGTCACTCAAGGCGAAACAGCTCCAGAAACAGAAGAGCGGGTAGTAAGTTACATATGAATTTACTGTGGCGAAATACTTATTCAAACATAGGCCATTAGGGAAGGAATCAAAATTGTAGTATATTTTAAGCATGAAGGAATTTGGGTAGAAAACCTTAGGACTAATTGCATCGGGTGGCAATTACCTCCACGTTAAAAGACAGGTGAGATAAGTCACAGCTGTTTACAAAGTCCGATAAAGTATATGGGTGGAAAAGTATTTTAACTAATGTTTTTAAATGAGAAAATTAAAAATCAAAAATACTTGACAAGTAGATCTTGCCCATTTTAATATTCACCAGAGATAGAAATCTTGGAAATGTGTGGAAGAGTAGGAAAAGCTATAAAACTAGTTAAAATGCAATTCCTATGTTTCTCAATAGAGAAAAATATCCTAGGAATTCCATCAAGGAGGAAAAGTACGAGAGGGAGGAGGAGGCGTAATTATCCTCATAATTTCCTCCAATGAGAACGCAGGAATGTGTCTCAGAAAAACGGTTTTGACGAGAGTAACAAAGGCAGGGAAGGGCGACCTTCAGCGATGCGGTTTGAAAGGATCCGATGTCGAAGTCATTAAATGAAGTAGTTGACCAAACGGAGCAACGGGCATTTTCCTTGACTCAGAATCTGGCTTTGCGGGATTGAAAATGGCTTATTTAAATTTTTAAGATAACACTATTTTTACATATTAATTAGACCTATATTGCTGTATTCCTTATGTAAGCCCAAAATCCATTGTACCAAAAATATTAAATTAAAGATATCTCCTCTTTTCAACAAACAAATTAAATAGTCTGATGCTGAAGCGTCCGTATCAATATCTTTTCATTTGGTGTTTTAGTAGTTATTTACGAATATAATCACACGAGCTTCTAAAATGCGTCAAATCAATACCTGAAAATAGTTAAAATTGCACTTTTTATCACTGTTCATATATTTCAGAATGTATTTGTAACAATTACCGGGTTTTTTATTCCCTTTATGAACACTTCGCTGAATTTTTGGTAACCAGCAAACACAGATAGATAGGTGCTTCTAGAAAATAGGCATACAAAAGGTCTGCTAATGTCTTTTATATTGACAGGCTTCAAGTAATAAGACTGTTAACAATATTGAATAATTTTTTTACAAATCTTTGATCAGTGTTTAATTTTATACAATATGGATTTTTGTCTAAAATTCTCTTCGAAAACTAATCCGATGAAAGTTTAGTAAAAAGAAATAATTTCTAATTTGTTTTAAAGTTCACTCCTGTACGTAAATACGCTCTGAACATTTGCATTGACAACATATTTTTCATTTTATATACATTCTAGGCGACATTCTGGGCTTCATATCCTTGGTATTTGCGGTAAAATGTGGCCTTTACTATCGGTACAGTAAAAAGTCAAATCACGGCCACAACTAAGGCTATTTGAAACAGGCAAAGAATCCAACATGAGGTCATTCAATTTGGACACCTGTTTAAGTTTTTCCTCTGAATCAGAAAGAATTTATCCAGAGGACGTGGAGATTCCCTCAAGGACAATTCTCGGGAGGCTATCAAACGAGGCCAATTTAATTAGATGACAATGAAGCTTATAGGGAATTATCTACAATTTCATTTCAGAATTTTTTGGGGACCATTTTTCATGTTATAAATAAAAATGCATTTCTTAGCTTCAAATAAAATTGACCTTCCGGTTGTTAACTGCGGTGAACCATTATGTTCCAATATTCACCATCGAGGCTGAATAATTTGTATCATTCAGTTTTGAGAGTTCTCTTTAATTTCCATCTGTGAGATTCTATCGCATATTACTATTAATTATTGAATCTTAATCAAGTGTAAAAAGGGCTGAGTCACGATTACTATCTAACTTAGCAAGGGCACCACTCACTGTATTCATCAGAGCAAAATTAAACTTAAACTGAAGGTAAACCGTTATCTTCCAATTTAATTTTTTTTAATGTGACCATTAATATTTAAATATAATCCTTTATACCATACGACTCTGAATATTGATATCACTAAATGCAGTCAAAATACTTTATGCCTCCATGTTCAATCACTTGAAAATGATGAAATTAAGGTGATATAGGGTGCGTCAATGTGACTTCCTTTTTCAAAGGGATTTTCCTTTATGAAAAAGGAAGTTATGTTTCCGCACCCTGTATAAATCTGCCTTAATAATCCAAAATTCAATAAAATCATATTGATCATTACAGCCATCACAATTACGTGGGAATTTAATTTTATATATTGAATGGTAAAGATTTTATTTTCGCTTTTAATTTCCATATCTGCCTATCTGCCTGTCCCAAAAGTAAACCGAATTAATTCGAGAAAAATATTGTGTCTGATCAAAATAAAAATCACTAAATTCTTCAAAAGAGAACCCTTGCCAACAACACACCGATGTCAGCGCCTCTACCAGTCGCGGTACAAATCCTGAAAGGCGTCGACGGGAAACTCGATCAGCCACCTCGTCACGGCCTCTTTGACGTTATCCAGCGTTCCGAAAAGTTTGCCTTTCAAGCTCCTTTTTATTTCTGAAAACAAATATAAGTCCGGCTATGTGACATCGGGGCTGTAGGTGACTTTCACAGCAGTCCAAAAGATCACGCGAGATTTTCACCCGAACAGCCTTCTGATATTCCGACAGCACCTTTGGGGATCATGTTGGCACATAACTTTCTCATGGCTTCATCTCTCGTAAGAATGCGATGTTTTGGTTTATTTGAATATTATGCACACTCCTCTGCTGATATTATTGCACTGAGGCATCGATCAAGCATGTCTCTCCATCATTGCACATTTCCGTCGCACTGTGTCATTGACGGACGTTCCTCGTCGTCAACCTTCACTCTACCATCCCGGAACATCTTGTGACATTGAAAAACCATTCCTTGGGACATTGTTTTATCACTATAAGCATCCTTAACAATTTTCATGGTCCTCAAACCCGATTTTCCGAACTAAATACATAATTGTATTGCGTATCGTTGCTCTATGGAACGCTACATCGGGAATTCTTGTCGCGACCCTCGAACAGGGGTCCGGTCTAGCGGTGTTCCGCACACTGAAACGGCCCGCATGCAGGTTTGAATGCTTTTGCAAGACCTTTCACCACTTTTGTCGCTTCAAATTACTCCACTCCATCCCTCCGAATAGGTGGGAAACAAATCATTCTACTTCTTTTGGGACAGACCCTGTAATTATGGAAACGGTTCAAAATTTGTGTTATCGCGTGGAATGATTGTTATACTTTTGGAATGGAATAAAATTAGTAGTGCAATTTCATGGTAGGGCTCGCATTTCAATCAATTCACGCATTCAAAAACAAACTTTAGTCTAGCTCCAAGAACTCATATAAACTGCACAAAAAACACGCGAGTGACGATTTCTGTTGAAATGATCCTCGGGCAGCGATGGTAATTTGATTTATTTTAAATGCCCAAAACTGACTCAATGTGATGATTCCTAGTTTTTTGGAAGTTTTTAACGAGTTTGTCACTTCAGCTACGTTGCTCTTAATTGCTATTGCACTAATGCAACCAGACAGGTCGTCCGGATTAGTCAAATTAGCAGTGGCTTGATAATCCAAGCCACTAGTCGCTTTGAGACCAGAGCCTTTAAGAGGCGAACACGTAAACCTCAGATTAGTCCGCAAACAAAATTCCCAGCCAGAGATAGCGGTGAGTGCGATTTGATTTGGGTACATTATTGTGAGGTAACAGTGGCACCAAATCCGCAAAATATTCGTTGAATTCTCTCCATCATCTGGGAACCACATAAGCATTGAACTTAAACTGAACATTGACTTACTTCCGCCTGTTCAGAAGAAACGTATCACGGACATACATGGGTTATGTGTGGACAAAATGGTTAAGGAAACTTGATAGTATATTGGCAGAGAGAACGGGGTGAATCGTCTCACTCTCATTAGCCACATCGCTCAGTCATTGCATTCATGGGGAATACCAAAGGGAATCACGTACAAAGTACATAAAACACTGAGCAATAAAAAAGGTATGGTTGATTGCTTTCAAAATCGCGAAAACCCCGTCATGGGGAACAATATTATTAATTTATGAAATTAATGCAAAGACATTAATTAATAAAGAAAGTCCATTCATAGAATTTATTCATGGTTAACAATTGAAATAAATATAGCAAGTTTAACATTGTCATTGAATGAAAATTTACGAAATTGCGACTAGAATTCGAGAAAGGTAACACAAATCCGAATGATTTCCGAGCGAACAGATCGATAAAAGGAAGGTTGTTTTTTATTGTCCTCGGGAGAGTTACTCAAAAAATGTTAAGAAAGGTACAATTTCCGGCCCCGCTTTGTGAAATTGATTTCACGAGAATTTTGACTCCAACTCGGGAATTTTGAAATGTAACAATTCATCGAAACATAGCAAATATGACTTCTACTTAAACAAAAGTAAACGTAAATTTTAAATTCGACTCGTAGTTAAATATAGTCTTTTGAAAGAATTAAGTTACAATAAGATATGAAAAATATACCAAAGAACTTCTCCTTCTCCTACCCATTCTAAAACTTCACACAACAATGATTTCAATGACTCCTGGAATACATGACCCAATTGGAGCGGGAACAGGTGTTCCTACCTACGCGCGTACTCTACTTTTTGAGTAGCATTTTGATGCAGGGTTTCAGAAACCGAAA
This sequence comes from Hetaerina titia, assembly GCA_037158775.1. Taxonomy (NCBI): domain Eukaryota; kingdom Metazoa; phylum Arthropoda; class Insecta; order Odonata; family Calopterygidae; genus Hetaerina; species Hetaerina titia. The sequence continues at coordinate 14,015,843 of CM073770.1, forward strand.
AGGTCCCCCGACCTTAAAGGGTGCCTCAATGCCCTGAAGTAAATAAAATGTTGCCGATCTCAAAAATTTGCACCGCATATATTTGCATCAATATTAAAAGGCCAAACACGCTATTTTTTACTCTTGCTCTGCTAAAAATACCGATGCGAACGACTGGTTTTCGATTTTCTAGGAATAGGTATCTTCCTAGCAAGATGAATGCAATTTTCGAACGAAAAAACGTAAGGAAGACATGGAACGAAACACGAATTAGTATTGATAGATAACCGGAGTAAAGAAGGAAATAAGCGAGATTATTCAAAATAACGATGTTTTATGGGCGTGAAGACCCTCAGAACAAGATGGCTATGCCATATAGAAATAATATCTGAGGTGATAATGCGAAAGGCGAGACAGAACCGATGAACTCGGTAAAGAGGTCGGCCTAATACGATATGGATTGGAAAAGGGGAGGGTAATTAGACAGCACTAGGAACTGTTTAGGAATGGCTGGGGAAACTGCCAAAGGCGGAATGGGAGAAAATTTGTGTGGAAGCCAAAAACTCTCCTCGACTGTAAGAGATGAAGAATGATGAGCATTGAATCCCATGGGTATCGCACCGCGGTAGTGTACAAAAGGCGTTCTCTCTGAAGGCGGAAGCAATAATGAATCGAATAAGTCAATCGCGGGGACGCGTGGGGTGCGGGGGGGTCGCGTGGGGGAAAGCGATCGGGTCCCCTCCGCTCTGACGATATCAACGCGCCCCACCCGCCCCTCCCCCCGTGGGAAGTGGTACATTAGTGCCGTACGGCTCTGGGTGGGTCGGTCGGTGGGATGGGGGTTCGAAGAATGATACGGAGCAGAGTGCCTTTCTAAGAGTGGTGCACAAGGGTGAGAACGGGGTATAAATAACGGCCAGAATGGCATTTTCTCCACTCACCACTCACCATTCGACCGAGGAGCAAAGGACAGCAGAGGTGAGAACGAGCATACTGAACATCATGAAGGGAATGGTAAGTGCAATACAATTCCATTATATCCCTTTCAAAAGGCCATTGGGGCATCTCGTCTGCCTCTATAATTTAATATTTATACACTCGGGGTTTTTTCTGTTTTAATTCAATCGAATAAAGGATTTCGGCATAGTTTTAGGATTATACATATTTTCATAAATTGGATATCAAATTTGTTAGGTCATGATTTTCGATTAAAGAAGTTGCCGTGAGAATACTCTGGAAGTCCTGATTTGTATCATTCATTTCCACGTTTCACAGTTACTTCAGTTACACAATTTAGGATTTCGTTCGATCAAACATCTCCATGTGGCAATTAAATTAAAGGTCTTGGTTAATTCATACAAAAAGCAATGCGGGAAAGGATCCCGAACGAGGCACACGTCTTTAAACTCTTGTTTGCCCGAGTTGACTTACTTTGAAATTCATAAAAAGAATTTCTCCTAGGAAACCCTGGAATTGCGTAACGCGTTTATTACATGTAACGGATTTCAATAAAAAACAAATCAATTTAAAATTACTGATCATAGGAATTCAGAATTAATATTCATAGTGAAGAGCACGCTAGATGTAAAATCCGTGAGGTAAACTGGAAATATATTTCTTAACATTTGCTAATTATGCATATTATTACAAATTCCACATTAATTTGTGCGTCTCACAGGACAAAGTGAAGGCGTAGAATTTTAATACGGAGATTTTTAAATGCTCGGAATTTTATCATTCGGCTACAAGGTACCAATTACTAAACAACCGTAACACCTAAGGTTTTAAATAAATCTGAAATGCGGAAGGCTGTATTAAATTTCAGAACACATGGATATTAACCCTTCATTTCTCGGAGGTTAGTGGATCCAACTTTTCCAGTAGAGCTTTTTAGACACTTCACAACTAATAACTCGATAAAACGTCTCCTTTTCTGAAATTCACGTCACCTCCTTTTGAACTCCAATAGTCGCGCGCAGATTTCCATTCTAATAATTCTGCGATTAAAATGAAGTATTTTCTAAACTGCACTAATTTACTCAAATTTCGGTGTTAAATATGAGGAGATTGTTCACTTCTTTGTAGCCTAAGTAAGCTGAAGTCAATTTAAAAATTAAAAACACGTTTTACATAAAAGTTTCCTTTTCAAAATGAAGGTTTCGATAACATCATTGATTACGATTACACATGAAACACATAACTTAAAATGTCACTCATTACTATATCGTAAATTCGTGCTGAAAATAAGATTTCGTTTGAAAAATTTTGTCGGAGAATGATACTTAATGAAGATGTTTGTTACATAACATTTAAATGAACTATTAAGTCTTATTTTTTAATTAAAAATTATTTCCTTAATATTGATTTTAATAGCAAGTAAGAGCAATTAATAATATATCGCATATTATTTCCAGGAATCCTAAACCCATAGTATGGGTATTTTCAATGCTTCATTTACAATACAGTGAATTGCATTTCCCGTTTCTACAACAAATCCTTTCTTCCTACTGTATATTTGAATTTCAAAACATTTCGACCAGGGAGAGGACTCAGTATTGAGAATCCTATTTTTTTACATTTACCATTGCGATTATAATATCATAGGGAATATAAAAAACAGCGTTCAAAATCAGGAGAACCGTGACACGAGGAAAGTTTTAGCCAAGGCAGTCTTTGCTGCTACATATTTGGCAGCCAATAACAGCGCCGCTCTAAAGTGAAGGGCTAAGAAATCCCTCGATGGTTGTGAATGTCCTGCTCGTGAAGCAGAAACCTTGATATAAATATCCTCATAGTATGACGTCGAGGTTAAATATGTTTACTACAAGACACGACGCATTTGAAAACGCAATGAAAACAGTTTGATTTAAACCGTTATTTTAAATGACCGTTGTTGGATCAATTCGAAATTCAATAGTCACTAATTCATTGAGCTCAATTTAGTAAGGATCTTATGAGTATACACAGTTTTTCCAGTTAAATTATATGTAATATTCCCAATTATAATTAACTAAGTGAGGATGTATTCACTGAATATCATATAATCCCTGTTCCTGCTGAAAAAACGCGAAAGCAAATTTCTATGGAAAAACGGATAAAAGACTGAAAGCCCAATTCAGCCATTGTTATTCTAACTTCCTTCGTAAAACAACCGGGAGCCTTTTGTAAATATTTTGCTCTAATATGAAAAATATTTTCTTATAGGATGTGGCATAGGAATTTTCCTTCACTAACTTGTGAGCAATATTACTCAACCATATAGGTACTAGCTTTGTAAAATGAGCTTGCAACTTAGTAAAATCGCTACACGATTGGAAATGTAATATTAGATGGAGAAAACTGAAAAAAAGGAAAATATCATTCCGACAAATAAGATTTGTTGCAAAATGTAGTAACTAGTAAACGTTTTGATAATTCATAAAGGGATAACATGGTGCCATTTTCATGGCAAAAATATTCGTCAGCAAACGGGTAAATGGGAAGTCGAAAGGCAAGGATATATGATCTTCTCTATAAAGTAAGAAGATATTCTAATCTGAAATAATTTATCATCAAATTTAGGCTCACTCATAGACCCATAAGGTGAGGAAAATACTAAATGCTGGTGCCTCAGTAATGATAATTTTACGGCAACGTGTAATCTTTATTATGAATTCTTTAAGTTAAAAAAAATCAGTCTCCAGAGCGTATTTTTTGTGTACATTTTATGTTAAAGCGATCTTGAAAGGACATTTTTAGGAATCAAAAAAATAAATTTTCGTAATCAAGAAGGTGCAAAACACAGTATTAAATGCAGATTAAATTAACGAAAACATTAATAGTGATATTAATCTCTGGATTAAATTCTTTTTTTTGTTCTCATCGATAAAATTAAACTCAAATACTCGCTTGTCAGATTACGGCATACGGCAAGGCAAAATCCTTGAATATAATGTACCGAGATATCTCTCATTAAGAAAATTTCTCTTTAGAGGAAGATAAATTGATATTAGAAACCAAAATATTCATTTAAACTAAATGAATAAATAAGCAGTAGATTGATCTTGAAGAGGAAATTGTTTAGATGTTATGCTCCGGTAATTTTTTTTAGTCGGTGATATGCTATATGTCCTCATTCGTATCAACGACTAATACTCATTTCAAGATAGATAAATACAAGGAAATGCGTCCTCTGATATTTGTAGGGTCAAACATTGAATAAATCTTTAAATTGATATAGAAAAATATTTTTACACAGAATATTCTTAAATGTTGACAGCATTAATGATGTCTCAAAGTTATGCTTGAAAAAAGTCTGGAGTGATTTAAGGGAGATCTAAATTATAAAAGTAGAAAGCAGCAGGAAACATATATACATCACAATCTGATAATTGTCCGACTGAAAAAGTTTCAATTTGTGTCAGCAGAATCCATCACACAAAGGAAGGGTCCGTTGGTGACGCAAATCGGGGACTGAGCGCAGGCGGGCGCTGGCGCTTATGCAATCGCACCACCGGGGAGGCGAGTGAAAGGCGGCGGGGAATTGCTTGCTCCGTTAATGATTTCCGAGAGTGAGATACTTCTCGGTCGAGTGCTGCCACGGCACGACAGTTAGATGGATATATCCTACCCGTGAGCCTATTTAAGGGATTTTTTTAAAGACGCACCAAATGCGTAAGAGGGAAACGAGCATCTGGCGGAAATTTCTCGTAAAAGTAAATTTCCAGAAGATCGGAATTTTCATGGATGTTTCAAAAACGATGTGCACCATGAGCCGTGCCCACCTTCAGGTTATTTAAGTGACCTTTTTCTTCCCTTAGTCACACACTCACAGTGCCTCTCGAATAGTTCACATATAAGTTGGAATATTCTCGAATAAAAATGCGACGTTCGTTCATAAAAATCCATTTTATACTTCAATACACATAATAGCTGAAACCCATTTATTTAATCTATTAGTAATTTTAAATGGTCTTGTAACTTGCTTTCACTATAACTCTTGTCCATGCGCCACCTTTGGAGGGTATAAGGTTGGCCCTTTGAACTTCTTGCAAGCTAATAGCATTTTATGTCCACCGAACCTCGTCTTCTCTTTAACACGAACAGATCTTGGCCTGCCTCTTGGCATCGCTGGCCCTCGGTGTCAGCTCCGCCGAAGAAAAGGAGGCACCAGCCTCCAAGGCCCAACCGGAGAAGAGAGGCCTCCTGGGGTTGGGCTACGGAGGCTTCGGCCACGCGGGGCTCTACGACGCCTCGCCCCTCCTGCTAGGCCACGCCGGAGGCTACCTCGCCGGTCACCACGGTGTCGAGCACGTCCACAAAGTCATCACCGTCACCAAGGAGGTCCCCGTCGCCGTACCGCACCCAGTGCCCGTGCCGGTCATCAAGCACGTGGGCGTGCCCGTGCCACACCCAGTCCCGTACCCCGTCGACAAACCTTACCCCGTCGCCGTGCCCAAGCCGTACCCCGTGCCCGTTGACAAGCCCTACCCCGTGCCGGTCGACAGGCCATACCCCGTCCCCGTGCACGTCCCCGTCAAGGTCCCCGTGCCTCATCCCGTGCCCGTGCACGTCCCCAAGCCCGTGGCCGTGCCCGTTAGCGTGCCGGTCAAGGTCCCCGTGCCGCACCCCGTGGCCATCCACAAGCCCGTGCCCATCTTCGTGCACGGACACGGCGGCGACTACGCCCACGGCGGCGGATTCGACGACTTCCACCACTGACCGCGCCTCCCCGCCCCCCCGTAATAACGGCGGCCCCCCGTCGGCGGTCGAGTCGCCCAAATCCATGCACACGCCTGCGCGCGCCCGTTGACTTACCATCATTCGAAGGAAAGTTCTCCTTCCCTTTGTTTCACTCGAGGATGTAGTAAATGTCTCCCTTTCGTACCGGAAAATGTATGCTTTTTCCCTCAACTCAGGCGACTGGATCTGTTGCAGACTGATCTCAGTTGCCTATGCAAACCTACCGATTCAAATTCCATTAAAAGTGATCTCCCAAAAAATCACTACGAATCGCTATGTCTATTACGCACGGTAAAGTATTCAAATAATTTTACTGATAAATAAATAACCATAAAACAATCATAGAAAAACATATGCACCGCAAATTGTAGGAAACTGTCAGGTACAACTGATGATGACTACAATGATACACACTGATCAACTGACAAGCATAATCGACCACATTCAACATCGAAAGTAATTATTTATGTTCGCTGGTGACTCGAGAGCTCACAGTTCTGAATACTTTACACTTCTCACGAAACACGAAACAGCATCCCCTACAGCCCCACATCGCAGTATTCTGTCTCCTTGCATTACGAGGGAAAGGAAAAAAACTCTGCTATTGCGCAAAAATCTGACTTTACTGCGATCATACACTTCATCAAAACGTTGTACCGGTCTTAGTAAACTTATATTTTTGTGGAATAGCAGAGTTTTTTCTTACCTGCGTATCATGAAGAAGTTCAAACCAAGTGAGGCCATCCTTGGGTTGACGAGGTTCATGTGGGATCCGACCGGCCGCGTCGCCCCAGCACGACGGTTGGGTTCGTCTCCGGTGGATGACCGACACTCTTGCCTGGAGTGGAGGGCCCTTGGAAAGTGGCGGTTTGGAAACACTGGAGTAACTTATAAATGTCCTTTCCTGAAAAGAGCGAATAAATTAATATTTCATTCGTCGCATCCTACCGCTTATGTACCTAATATTGTAAATAGTTTCAATAAATTTGCGTTATCAAAATATACCTACATATTGTTTTCTTCAGGATATCAAGTTTTTACGGTACCTTAAAACACTACTTTTCAATAAATTGAAATTTTTATCTTACCAATCGTTGAATTTCGTGAAATAAGAATGTAAATATCCCACTACACAAAAACAAGTCAAACCATGCAGTCTGAATCCATTTACTATTTAACCATGAAATCTAATACTTAAGAGTAAAGATATAGACTGAGGATTTGAATTAAAAATAGGGAAAACGATGGCAGAAAGTTAACATTCAGAAATTTTGCGGAGCGACCTATGATTATGGAGAAATTCGCAAGAGTTATTTGGTGGGTGATTAATGATGATCACACTACGATGCGATAATGCGATTTTGTCCCATAAAAAATAATATTCGTGTTGTCTCTCAGCATAGACTTAAATGGCATAAAAATATCACTTTTGAAAAAATTTCAACAATCTTAAAAAATATATATAAACTTAAGATATTTATTTGAATAATTACATTATGAAAACTTTACTTGGGGAAAGGGTAAATTATTTTCATTTTCACCGTCTTATCTTAGAATTAATATCAGATAAATATTATTTAACGTTTAGCCATCATGGAGGAAGAAGTATCAAGTTTGAACTCGGGCAGGCATAATGATTTCCTTCTCGCTGCTCCACAAAAGTAGTCCTTGTCTTATGAGAGTTATTGGTTTTCATATTTCCAGAAGGCAACTGCCCAACCGCACTGCCCTTTAAGTTCGCCCCGAGTTGCCGGAAGTCTCGTTATTTATACGCCTCGATGCTACATTACTCTTAAAAAGAGGAACCAGATGGATTGGGCATACCTTCAGACGAAATGGATTACTCAAAGGTGGGCAATCGAAGGCAAAACATGCCCAATAGTAAAGAAGTGTCGGAAAGAAAAGATACACAGAGGAGTTGCGGAGTTTACAATAGTGGAGAAGAGTGGAAGGATGCAGTCCATCAATCCTAGTTTTGCAATACTCATGATGGTAAAAAGTATGCGCTATTCCTTGGACTTTCATTCCTTCTCCTTATCATACCTTACTTTCCCTTCGCCCATCACGAACATGTGTCGTTTCTGATACACTTTGAGCCGGATTCCAAGAAAAACTTCTTGGGTATAAACGTATTCAAAAAGAGATAAAATGAACTCGTACTTGTATTTACCACTTAATATGAGATATCTATCAATAAACTCCAGGAGTCAAAGCAATTTCATGCCATATTGTAGTTCATGTCATGATGAGCGGCCGCACAGGAATATACTTGTAGCATACACTCCCGACAGAGGGGATGACTATTCCTCTGGAACAAGGTTCAAAAGAAACAAACATTACTATACCTTTCTTTATAAAAAAAGAAAAATACTCAATGATTGATTCACTGCCTTATAGGACAGAGGAACCTAATACTACACCCCACCAAAACCACAGCTATCAGCCCGAAGACCTGTTTAATGGGCGAGGGTGTAAATGGTTTGATAGGTGAGCTCATCCAGTATTAAGGTCAACGGCGAGTGGTACTCACACATCAGGATAGAGGGATCAGATTCTTTGCCTGTGCCGGCAATGATTTCCCAGGAAGTTCTGATATCCGAAAAATCACACGGCAAAGGTGCCCAGAAACGTGTCCTAGAATAGAATCGGGATCGTCTGGTTAGTAGCCCATCGCTCTACCCACTCGACTATCTCGCCCGCCACTTCATTCCACAAGGGGTGTGGATTTGACACCTTAGCAAGTTAATAAGAGAGGAAATTTTATTTCCCTGTGTCGCCTGCAGTTTCCCAGGACTAATCCCGAATATTCCGAGCAGTTTGGATTAGGCTTATGATGTCATGGAAGATTACTCCTGGAATGAAACCTGGACCCTTTTTTCAGTCGACCAGCACTCTAACTACTTGACCACCTTGACCCCTTTTCCTTAGCGAGAGCATAATGGGGGACCACACGTTTGCAATAAGCTCTATGCTTGGCTTCAGGAGTAGAGGGGTTTTACAACTTAAAAATAAAAATACAAGGTTTGTTGAAAAAGTTCCCGAACTTTATTCATTACAAAAAAATACTTCACTAACAAACTATTGGTCTATGTCCCCATGAAGTAGTTTCCTCGCTAACGCATACACTTATCGCAACGGTGTTTCCACGAGATGCTACACTCTACTGCAAGCTTCCTAACATTCTAACATCAATTTGTACGAACTAGATGGTTCACTTTCTTGATTTGGGGGGGTCATCAGTCGACGTTGATGATTTTCCGGAACGCTCGTCGTCTTCCACTAATTGCCGTCCCTTTTTGAACTGGGTAAACCAATTATAACACGCGGCACGTTTCATAGTATCCTTACTATTAGTAATCAACTCAAAAGTTTCCGTGAAGGATTTGCAGATTTTGACGCAGAATTTCACTGAACAGCGTTGCTCCTTCAAAGAACTAATTTCCGCAGGTCCGATTTATCCCCGCACTCCACCAACACCCATTCTCATAAACCTCGGTAAAAAATCAACAAAACTTGATATCAACAACATAATTAAAGACGGTCATTTGAGAAGTTTCCACGGACCTAACGCCTCCAAGCGGATTTAATAATAACCAACTGAAGGCGCACTATTCAAAAAGATTGGAAACTTTTTGAACAGACCACGAAAGGTAATTAATTCAACACTTCTCTACACAAGACTCCGAAGGGTAGGCGTATGGATACCGAATCAAGTAGTATAATACATTGGAATAACACTATTATCGAGCCAAAAACAATACAAATGCTGCACTAAGAACTAGTTTCCAGCATCAAATTAATATCGGGAAAATATTTAAGGAAAGGAGTAAATAGTTAAGAAGAGTTATTTTCAGAAGTTATATTTAATATGGGTCGAGATTTTGGGACCTTGCCCGGAGGCATTTGCTTTCGGCATTACAAATGAGAGAAAGTAAATCTTCCCGTTTTGTGAAGAACCACCATGAACGAACAAGAAACGCCACCTTATTACAATTTGATAGTCAGGTGAGTTTGGGAGGCAGGAGAAGAGCGCACATTACAGGCATGGCTTAAACTTTTGCAAAATAATGTCATTCTAGTTTAATGCTAAGGCGGAATCATTCCAAGGCCGAACCACATTTGCAGCCAAGACCACAATGAACAGTAAAGGCATATTGAACGCCCACCGATCGATTAAAAGATACTTATTTCCCTCTCGAAATTCGAGACCACACCATTAAGAAATGTAAGTTCCAACGAAAACCTGACGAATTGGACTTCCCGAGAGCCATTAATTGCGACCCTCGTACTCGGATGGATATGGACTTGACACCCCATGCCACACGCCCTCGAGAAGATTTGCAGGTAGGATGCAGCCAAATTCAAAAGCGTCGGAGAAACGGTACACCCACATCGCATGACTTTTTAGCAGCTCCGACACTTCTCCCACGCTTGGTTGGCCGCACGCAGAGGCGGCTCTTTTCCAGAGGCAGCGCGTCACACGGAGGCGTGGGCACGACTCCCGTTGACGTGAGTAAACGTGGAATGTCCCGCTCGAGACAATTCCTCGATGGGCAGTCCTTCGGCGGCGATTCCCAGAGTGGCAGCACGCACGGATCGCTCGGAAACTGGTTCGAGGCCCGCTAGAAAGTTTATTCTAATGAGCTTCAGAAGATGGTATCTGGCACTTATTTCTCGTCTCATGCTAGACCTCGACATCTTCCTCTTCGAACATGTGGGTGCTCGATTCTGAAAGATACGAGTCAGTTGTCGACGCCTTTTAATTTGCATAAACTGAGTCTGCTGATGGTAATGCATGGTGTAGCACTTGATACATGCCTACATTACACATTATACGGATTTGGAAATAGTACTCCTATGTTACAATTAACATTCTTCTCAAAGGACTCGTAAAGTGACTTTGTAGCTTTGAGAAACAAGATCCAAGTCAAAATAGGTCTACAAAAATATTTTTTAGATTTAAAATCAATCAAGTTTTAGACGTGATTTGGTAGAATTCAAACTTGATAAAGAACGGATAGTAGTAATTTTCCACTAGACAATATTTATTGTACTGTTCTGTTTTTAACATACTTCAAACTTTGTATTTTGTACCCTATGCCAATCTTTCCCTTCTTCCCCCTCCCTCTTTTCCAGCTACATCCACCTCCTCTTCTTCTCGGGATGTAAAAATGTATATAAGAAAGCATTTGACTTAATCTTGGTACCTGAAAATGATAATAAAATCGATGGTTTTAGGCGTTATTTTATGGAATCGGTTCATTCTTAAGCGGATAAAATAATACTTTGTAATTTCACAGATTTATTTCACAAACACACGACCCGGGTTTCCACGTACAACGTCATCTTAAGGAAGATGACGTTGTACGTCGAAACCCGGGTCGTGTGTTTGTGAAATAAATCTGTGGAATTAGTATTATTTTATCCGCCTAAAAAACCTGAAATTGATGTAATGCATCAAAACCCGGTCGTTCAATACGTTTTATCCAGTGTAAAATTGGTTCTATTCGTTCTTTATTATCTAAAAAAATCTTCAAAACATATACACGCATAAGTGAAGAGAAAGAAAGTGAAACAAGAATCCGAGCGAAATCAGGAAATACGCGCCTCATTCCCTCTCAATTTCAGGATCCCTCGCCCAAATGACCAACTTGTTCACCCGGAGGAACAGTGATGCACAGAGAAATTCTGACAGGCCGTAAGAAATGCTACAATAATAATTGCCCTTGTCTAGGTAAGACCTCATTTTGCGCTAAGACCTACGGTCTGGTATGTAAATACGTGTACTTAGATCAGGTGGGAAGTTTAATTCTCTGTATTGTGCTCAGGAAGCATTCATCTTGGGTTTATTTTGAGGTGTCCATCGTTAAATCGATGATTTGAACCGCGTCCATAACCGAAAACACACACACATACATATAAAAACACACATACGTTTATGTACACACTTATATATATATATATATATATATATATATATATATATATATATATATATATATAGATGATTTCTTCGAAGTAACACGGAAGTGTTGAATAAAAAACTTAGACAGTAACACACAGCACGAGAACACATAAAAAGAACACTCACAATAATATCTTGATAATTTCGACGGACTTGAGCTCCGTCTTCTTCGGAAGATAAGATATGACTCAGAGTCATATCTTATCTTCCGAAGAAGACGGAGCTCAAGTCCGTCGAAATTATCAAGATATTATTGTGAGTGTTCTTTTTATGTGTTCTCGTGCTGTGTGTTACTGTCTAAGTTTTATATATATATATATATATATATATATATATATATATATATATACACATATATGTATATATACACACACACATATATATATATATACATACGTATATAACATATCCTCCCTTACCAATTCTCCCCTTATACCATTCATCTTCCTAATATGTCTTCATGTCACCACGGATGTTATTAAATTCGTTTGACACACACACATGGAAATGATTCATAACCCTTACAGCAAGTACCATCCCGCCAAAAAGTACAGTCGGATCTAAAATATCTGCACCGTGTTGAGGGGATTGAAAAACATTTGATAATCACTGACATGTTACACATATACAAACATATATAAGTATATATATATGTATATATGTTTATATAATGTATTAATATAATTTTTATATTATCGTATATATACCACATAATACTGGTATATATAATAAGGTAAATATTTATATTTATATAATTATATTTTGGTGAATTATGTACTGGTTAAAGCTTTCGCAGGGAAAGAGTTCCAGGATCGTATCCATGCTTCCTAAGACGCTTTCGCATTGGAGCAAAATCGATATACTAATCGATTGGAATGAAATCGATATTGAATTTCGCACGCTTTCTTGAATGATTCGAAGAGGCTTTTCTACAATTTTTACTTTCACCATTAATTAAATTTTTTAAAATGGAAGCAGACTTAAATGGACATGTGAACACGGCTTTGAAGATTCTTTGGAGAGGTAACATAAAATTTCTTTCTCTGATAAAGTCCTAACTTCAATGGAGATCATCACTGGATGAGAAGAAAACATCATGAATAATAAAGCAGCAGTAACTACTAAATAATCTGCCGTATCAATCAAGGAAATCTCATGCACACAAGGGCAGTAAATTTGTGAGAGATAAGCGACCCACCGACGGTGGAATGGAAAGTGGTCTACGTAATATCCGTAAATCTCGAAGGTCATCGAAAGTACATTACTTCACCAACCAATGACTTCACAGAATAACTTAAAAACTTCAACTCATTCTAAGATCCCTGAGAGGTGAAACGACCAACAGATGTCTAAAGCTCTAAATTCATTCGATAATAAGAATTTCTCTCATTTTGGAGCCATGATGTTAGGCGCGACTACTCCGGAAGTTGTCCGGAAGTGGAAAAGCTTCCTGGTTTTTTTATTGACATTAAGAGTTGGATTCGTGGCTTCAATGTGAAACCACACTTTCTCCTCCGAACAAAGAAATCGATCTTTAAACTTAATAGATACAATTCCAGCAACTTAATGCATTAAAAGTGTTGCAGACCGTAAACGCCATTAAATGACTGGTATAAGTTAAAGAAGATAATGGTTTTTTTAATAACTAAATTCAATGTTACACTTAGCTAACAAACATTCATAATTTGAAGTAGAGCATTCTTCAAACACTCAAAAGCCCTATGGTATTAAACCGACAGTCTTAGGTGGGGATAAGGATGGTGGGGTGGCTAGCGAACTGGCTTCTTATTATTGCATCACTTTGATTGTGTATTGTGCGTTTGCGTGGTGGGGATGAGGTGGAGTGGGGACTTGGTGGGGTGGCTAGCGTACTGGCTTCCCATCTAAAGGGCCCGGGTTCGAATGCTTTGTGGAGGGCACTTTGAGTGAGTACGACGTCCGTCGGATGGGAAGTTAAGGTGCGGGCCCCTTGGTGCCTTTCGTTAAAAGCAGGCTATTTCCGACTACGAGTCTTTCTCTTCATCCTATCCCTCCCTAATGGCGAAAATTACCTCAGCTGTCGGTCGCCTTCCCTAAAAACTACTTCTAACTATTACTCGGGTTGCGGTGGTTTGAGCGCAAAGCTTACGACTGCTAGTTTTTATTGCATCATTAGGGATCTAACAACAAATATAATCTCGTAATACAATGACCCGCTTTCTAACATTCTTCTCCAAGTTGTGTTAAGGTTATATTCAAAATTTATATTTTTACTCGTATATGGTAATCATGTATATAAGGAACATTCAATGCCCTTACTGGATCCTAAAGTAAGCAACATTTCGTAACTTAAAACTCATGTCAGAAACTACATTTTTTTCGACGTTACAAACAAAAATAATATCCCCGTGTTGTAGGAAAATTTAAATAGGAATACTTTTCATATCCCCAGAAAAGTTAAGATAAAATCTTAATTCAGTTTACATTTGCAATTGCATAATGTTCTCATGGTCTGTCAATTAATTTTATATGGTACCTCAATTTTAGTGTTTAAATTTTTCTTTAAGCCTATCAATAATAGTTAAAATCTCAGCCATGCTCTTTTTTAGCATATAATTTATCCAAAATGCAATTTTTGCCGGTCAAAAATACTTAAATCTGTAATAATAAGAGAATGTCTCCAAAAATATATTCATCTGAAAGCTCTTTAAATACCTATCATTAATTGATAATTTACCCCTGTAAAAATTTAAAAATCTAAAAAGTATTAAAACAATAGGATTTCATAGACATAAAGACATATCATTCTTAACAAACTCTTTAAAGAACATAATTAACGATTCATACATAAAATACTTTAACTAATCATATAAAACATCACAATACCCCAGTTTTAAAGTTTATATTAAATTCTTACGGAAGAGCATAGTTGTATGGTTTAGCCCTTTGAGTTTCTATCACCTCACCGGCACACTTAAACATTTGAAAAAACACCTTTCATTAGCGCCAACTCGTAGGAACAAGGAAGTATGTCGCCGTCGCACTCACTATTGTATGACAGCAGCCCCTCGCTTGCAATCTACGACGAGCACACCTCGAACAGTGGCGTTATTGTCAGTGGCAGTTAACAACTAAAACGGTTAAACTGTGATTTACTCAAGACGTCAAAATTATTCTTCCTGTATAGCTCAAATTTTAAATGCCCATGAAGCATGAATTTAAAATAAAACAGAGGGAAATGAGATACTTTGAACATATTAAACTCCCCAATAAAAAGCGATGGATGAACATTACGTATTTCTATATTGATAATAATTATTCAATATCTATCTCATAATTATCTCATCAAATGCTGGAGAAAATTTCGATAGTTATTCTTTGAGGTTTGATTTGATACCTAAGTCTTTGAAAATATTTAAGAAAAATACGTTTGCATAGAGGACAATTCAACACACTATACCAATTAGATAGTAACCCACGTGGAATATGAAAGATTAGCAGATAAAGCATTTATATTGTAATGAAACACGTGGTACACTTCCTCAGGTTAATTTAAGCAAAACGATGCGTTTCACCGTACTGCAACACCACTTGCGCAAGAGGGAGGTTGACTCAAAATTTAGATTAGGTTGAATGCGGGGTGAAGGAGTGGGAGGAGTGTGAAAAGGAAAGGAAAATGATTATTGACCTTGATGGAATTCCAGTACAACTTGGAATGGGAGGAAATGAGAATCCAAATGCTGCATAAGGAAGGCAGGAGATTGAACGCCCTTACCTGTTTGAAGCGGTAATTTTACATAAATTTCGACTTATGCCTACGCATGTGACAACTGAATTTAAAAAATTGGGCCAAAGTACATCCAAGATACGAGGTAGACCGACAGGGAAAAATCTATCAAAGTTGTTCCTAGGTTCAATGAGTTAAAAACTTGATTTTCCAGACAATTTATTGATTCACTAGCCCCACTATCCATAAGGAAATTATCTATCACATTAAAAAAAGTTCAATAAATAAAAACGTTTCTTAACACTTCTAAATACCTAACTTTTCAGAAAATCTAGACTTGTAAAATATATCCGACTTATTTACCAAATATTAATAGTTTACAATATGATTGAAGGTATTTCAACTGTCCAATGTGTCATGTGCATGTATTGTTATTTTGTAAACCACAGTAATCTATTCGATGGTTGGTTTAGTACAACCTATTCTCCTTGGTAAATATATTAAAGCAACGGAGTGTCACAACAAATTCGAGTTTTTTTAGATTGGTACTTGAGTCAATACCCTATTGTAAGATTGATATTGAATAAGTGTATTAGAATAATGCAGAAATTTCTCAGACCGGAATCCCGGTCAAGGCGAATGACTTTTACACTTTGAAATTTCTGAATTATAATGCATATTAGCGGATAACTCCGTTTAAAGTTACTGCCACG
This sequence comes from Hetaerina titia, assembly GCA_037158775.1. NCBI lineage: Eukaryota > Metazoa > Arthropoda > Insecta > Odonata > Calopterygidae > Hetaerina > Hetaerina titia. The sequence continues at coordinate 14,031,927 of CM073770.1, forward strand.
TCATCTCCTGCAATTCTTTGAATTTATCAAAATAATGTCTGATATGTAGTATCCTATTCTTATACACTGATAAAATTAACTTACCATATGCTATATTTTAAACGTGGTCTAATTTATGGACTCGTAATCGTGTTTCTGTAAGCATGAACTCTTTATCCTTATCAAGATGAAATGAGACAAAATGTGAATGCTAATTAGGAAATATGAAAGAATAATTTATATATAAACATCATTTTCAGTGCAAGTATAGTACGCATTCAGTATATTTGTGAGTTGCATAATATCGGTTGGCCCCTTGTTACAGTGGCTTACCTCCGCCGTCTCGAAATCATCGATTGTAGTCTCATGGTAGAGGAGCAAGTGGCAATCCAATTCATTCTGATTGATCATTTACTTTGTAATAGGCTATTTATACCGGACACCCAAAGTGATCAATTTTCTCATATGCATTGAATGTGGCTCACGTGAGAAAAGGAACTGCCACAAGTTACCGGTGAAGAGACGAGGAGTCCTAACTTTGCCTTCATCACCACACCATTTCGGGTAAATTTAATGAAAAATACACCAGTGGGATTACCATAAATGAACAGAAACCCAAATAATCTAACCTCAAAGCAATCTAATATATTACAAAATTGTTTGAAAGCACATAATTTGAAAACTTTGTAATCGAGTTACATTTGAATAATCTAACTCTTGTGAGGTTTCGGTACTTAAGTAAAAATATTTTTAAAACATTTTCACAATCGTACGTGTATTTTGCGATATAGCGAATAATGATAACCAACGACCAAATTAGAGCAAAAGGCAGAAGAGCTAACAATATTATTGGGACCTCTTCTCACACGAATAATACGAAATTATTATTAGCAATAATCACGGATTAAATTAATAATTTCATGTTTAGGGTGGATAAGCATTTTTGTATTTTCTCACACTAAATGACACGTTATGTCAACAATTTAAGAGTCCTCAATTCTAATCCAGTTCTTGAAATTGTTTCCCGTTCCCGATATCCTACCCGATCCTATCATCCTCTATCACCCACCTTGAACGATTCATATGTAATACTCTTTAAAAAAAAATAGATTACAACTCTGGCGCAAAGCCTTGAAAAAAAAACACCCATTGTTCCTATGGGTTGAACAATTTCTAAGGTGGAGAGAGGAAACGCAACCAAATGGAACTCAACATAAACTGCCCGTAACCTCATTTTATACGAGTATTTTAGTCAGCTTAAATTCCATTTGTGAGTTTTGTCTAAACAAAAATAAATCATAGTGAAATGTTCATTTCATGAGAAAACCATAAACCTTGTAAGGGGCTGCCGTAGAAAGGGAAGAGGCCTGGCCTCCAGGCGGTGGCAGTAACCCCTTCCATCTCAACGAATGACACAACTGGAATTCGTTTTCAAAGGTGAATCAAGGCGATCTAACATCCAAGTATTGAGTGAACTTCACCTCATAAGTTTCTTCTTTAGTTCTGCGTACGTTATACCTACCGACTAAACGGTGAATTCTCATCCTTCCTCTTCTTTACTTACACAACGTTCTTCCTTAAATTGCGCCAATTTGTATCCCACTCCCTACTCAATATTTCCTCTACACACTTCTGGTTTCTATGGATTTCACCATCAGTTTATTCCCAAGATATTTAAAGTTCTGTCCTTATTCTTTCTCTTTGTCCAACGCTTTTTCTATTCATGTTTATTATACTCCCACATTCTAAAAGCCTCCATTTTCTATTTATCCTTAAGCCGAATTGACGGGTTACGGATTAATATTAATTAATTTCGGCGCTAAATGCCATTTTGAAGTTCTATCAATATTTTATTTACTTCTTTAATTTGGACACCTGTCATCAATTCCCTTCTTCTTGCTAGTGATTCTTTCTCCGACTTTCTCCGTACTACCCGAATACGTCAATTGTTCCACATGCTCTAGTTAATTTTCTCCTACTTTAACGTTTAACGGGGGAATTTTACCTAATTTCAATCAAGAACTCAAAATTGCTTCAACTTCACTCCATTTTAGTTGACGCTGTCCAACTAACGCCATGCGAGGGAAAATACATTACTCCCGAGAGACGGGAGTCGCGCGAGGCAATCAGAAGCCATCCCGAGGTCACCGGTAATATTCCCACATTGCTCAAGCGCTTACGTTTGTTCGTTCACCGGGAATGCACGCACCGGATAAGGAAACTGCCAATTTACACAAAAGGGACGTACTTCGTGGATCTTAGATGAATCGCGGGGAACAAGGGAGAGATTTTTATTTTCGGGCGCCCAACAGTTTAGCGCAACAGATCGCTGGAAAATCTGAGCTCCTCGTCGACGAGGGTCGAGCATCCGGCGGCCCCGGACGCGAAAGAATTCAGCCACAGAGACAAAGGCCACCTCCCTCTCTCCCTCCACGGCCAAACAGAGGCGAAGGGGGAGAGGAGGGGAGACTGGCTCGCAAAACTGGCTAATGGAAGGGGAGCTACGGGAACCTGGGCTTCGGAGACGGTTTCCCGCGATTCGAGCCGAGCGCCTCAGATTTGAAAACGCGATTTCAATTGTGCCATATTCGATCGTCTCTCTCTGTCTTGAGTATTCGGTGCAATTAAAACGCATTCTAGGCAGGCGGATGTTTCGTATGAATTTCCCAGAGGGAAAGTTGTAGGATGCAAGTGATTCTTCACACGAGTAGTCTAACGCATTCTGCTGCCCCGAGAGTGCATTTTAACACGCGATGAGATTCAGTGAGAAAAAATTGAACCAAATTACAACCAACTAGCAGTAAGAAAAGGCATGACGACTGATGTGAGGAAAAATTACTTAATTAGTATTTTTATTGAGACCCAATGCTAATATACATAAAAAAATATTTCGTTAATATTCCGGAGTATGTGCAAGGTTTGTTTACTAAATAAGGGGAATTTGAGTAATTTGGAAATCATTTAATTTATTCGTATTATATATATATATATACGTGTATATATATCGTATAATAATTCAATGACATCCCCTTAAAAGTAGTGCATATTAGATATTACACACTTACGCCAGGGATTTTTCAATTCTTGGAACACTTGTGGAACTCGATCATTAGTATAGGTTTTAGCTCTCTCGGCGATGCCGTCTCCATCATCATCCATCTCATCAATGTTTGTACAACGACGGCCCTTTAAGGGTCTCTTCATTTGTGATAACAGAAAAATGTCACGCATGGCCAAGTCTGGCGAGAATGGAGGATGGGACATCATTACAGTGCCTTTTTGGCTAAATATTCACGAACAAACAGCAGTGTGAACAAGTGTATTATCGTTGTAGTGCAAAAGCCATGAATTGTTTCAGCACAAATACGGGCGTTTTTTTCGTAATACTTTACGCAAACGGTGTTGAAATAGCTCTATGCAAAATTAAAAAATTCGCGTTACTTGATTCTTATGTACATTATACTCAAAATTACAGCTATTAATGTTGATTTGTTTTGTTTCAGGGAGCTGTAGATTGAAGTAACTCGCAGTGTGTAGACTTGCAGATAAGGCTCGCAGTGTCATTAAGTTTCTTCATTTGAAAGGTTGCAGTGCCCGAAAAAGTCACGATGAAATGATGGCTGTTTAAGAAAATGATAACCCATCATACGGCACAGTTGTGAGGTGGGTACGGAATTTTCCAAATAGCAATATGTCCCTCATAGATGATACAAGAAGTGGATGACCATCACTCACGGGCAATGCTGCTACAGAGAAGAAAGTGGATGAATTATTATATTAGACCGAAGAGCAACCATCCAAATGATCATGAGTGAGGCTGTTCTTAGTTACGGCAGTGTATGGAAAATTATTCACGAAGAGCTGCACATGTCAAATGCCGTCAAAGAGCTGTCATTTCATCGCGCTGGATTTCACTGGGATTACTGACTCCTAATCAGAAGCAAAAACGGCGCGACCTGAAATCGCAAGTATGGCGCGACCAGCAATCAAAGCGATATAGGTTTAAAATTTTGTCATATCTGCCCTGTTTTCCCGTTCTCGCTCCAATCATCTTTTCTTAATCCTAGAACTCCAAAAGACATTGCGGGGTCGGAGATTTGTTTCCACAAATGACGTAATTCAAGAGGTGGTGGTTTTCGACGCAATCTGCTAAGTTCAACAATGACGGCCTTCGGAAGGTCAATAAACATTGAGAGAATTTCATAACTCTAGATGCATAACTCGAGAAATATTAAGAATGAAAAATAATGTTTAAATTATTTCTGGGGATAATTAAAAGTTTAAAACGATACCCCTCGTAACAGGGTGGGAATTACATTTGAGCTCGGTAATCAAACTGTCTTGTACAATATTTATGGAACTCAGCTTGCCAGATAAATTTCTTTCTGGGAATGATTTGTTAAGTTCAAATGAAGTTTTGAAATAAGAATTGACATTTTTTCGTTAAATGCAATTGCAAAAAAAATGTTCAGTTGACAAAATGAAATCGCACAGCGGCAAAATTTTGGATATTTTTTAAACAAAACATTGGATTAGCAGGGAATAATGAAACGAACAAGTCAATCTGTGAAAATAAGGCGACAATGTTCTTATGGGTGTAGGAAAACAGGTTTAATGGTGTGCAAGTCATTTCGAGCACCTAAGGATACAAAAGCGCGAGCTTTGCTTCGAGCACCTAAGGATACGTTAGTAGACGGCCGTGGGAAGCTGTATTCGCGCGAGGAGTGACCGACGACGTGTGTCATGGAGTGGGCGGACTACCAAGGCCCACTCCGTGACAAACGTTGCGTGCAAACGAGATCCGCCCCGTGCCACACACACCCCGTCTTCGCACTCGGGTCGGGAGGCGATCGCTCCGGGGAGAATGTCCGGGGAATGGCGATCGGAGCGACGACTGCGTCGCGGTGACGTGAACGGAGACTGACTGCCCTCTCACTTCGTCGAAACGGAAAGGCAAATTGCCGTCGTGGGAAACAATCGCCTAAAAACCAATCCAAGGCACGATGGAGTTGTCAGGAACATTATAGAAGGGCAAATAGACAAAATAAGGCCCTGCGAGGAATAAAAAGGGAGAAATACGAAGGATAAACGGTGAAGGATGCAAGACGAAATAGCCGGATAGCTCTTTACGTAACAAGTCGCGGAATTTTAAGTTCGAGAGACTAAGGCTGTTCTCCGATGCAAACAACACGTCGAGTGAGTTGTAAGACATTTCACACGTGCTGAATTCAGGATTTTTTAGATAGCCGTAAAAATAAGGTTTTCCTTGTAGTAAAGAATAATAATTTGTTTACAGGAGTCATATAATGGCAAACCTTCACTTTTCACCCTGGTTGTTAGAGAGTTGTTTCATAGGGACTGATTTATTGGCATTTAATGAGGAAACAAGAGTTCATCGGTAACGAGAAGGGAATTGCAAAAAGATTCTAGAGAAACTGTCTAATACCCAAGAATTCAATATGCACCCGTAATAATGGGATGTTAGAATTATCTTCAGCTGCAACTTATACTCAAGTCTAATGATACCTTTGCTTCCAAATATTCACACATACATACCTAATGAGATTGAAATAATTAAGATGACTGAATGGTTGATAATTCAATTTCTTGGGTAATACCACATCTACACTTTTGTGCGCCAAAAAAACGGCCATGTTTCCAGCATAAGCATGTTGAACAATGAAATTTTGAAACTTAAAGAAAAATCAAAACTTCCTATCCTCCGAATGTCTATATGTGAATTTTTAATATTACCGCTGACGAGATAAGAACGGAGGGGTGAAGTAAACTCTACAGATAGAAGGAATAAAGAATGAATGAAAAATATTTCTATTCAGAATCGAATAAAATAAATAAAATATTTTAATCAGTTATTAAATTCGATAGTGACAATTTCTTACTTGACATTCTTGGGAATGAGGATATTTTATTTATGATATTTATGCAAGTCACCGTAAGGGTGTGTGGCAGAGGTTAATACACATCAGAAAAATTTTACCCGAACATGACCCTACCGCGGTCGAACAAAGTTATTATGATCCCGTATCATTCGTAGAAAAAATGACATCTTAAATCCATCTGTTCTACACATAATCTCTCTAATTTTACTAGCACGGTCTCTCATACCGTAGTACGATGGGGGTATTAATATATTTTCATCATTACTGCTAATATATTTAATGGCAGGATTATTTGACAGCAAATATAAAACTTGATTTTTTTATGAAATAAAAAGAAAACTCCTACAGTCGTAATAAGTCAACACCACTCGTTCCCCGATGATAACAAAATTTTTGTTGTGATGATTTGTGGGAAAAGAAATTCCACAAGAGTGACCAAACACAGCCTCTCAACCAGAACACCCTTCTGCAGCAATTTGCAGGAATATTACTTCCTCGCCAGTGACCAACTACAGACCCATACACTCAATCCCAATTGGGATTATTGGCTTACAAACTTTTGTTGCAAGTCTTTATATTTAAATAATTAATATTTCAGTGTGAATTGATTGATGCATGAACTGTCTCTGATGGTTTTGAAAGGTACCATAATGTAATAAAAAGAAACAATACTGTGATAATTATTCTGCAAAAGTTTAATATTCTTGAAAATGAAATTACGTATGTATTTAAATAATTATTTATTTCGAAGGTATTGCAAATATGTTGAAATGCGAAGTGATTTTATGGGTAAGTGCTTCATAGGCACTTTTAAAGAGCGCTTATGAAAAGGGAATTTTACAAGTTAAACATTCAAAGCCACATGGCAACATAGTGATTGAGACCTAACTAACGTTTTTATGCAATAGAACTCAAGGAGTTCCTAAAGTGGATCGAAAGAAATGGGGTTATGCTCCGCGTTCCAATTATCGAGGAAATACGTAATTTGTCGGCTGGATCACGTCTAAGGGCGAATATTTCGTGGGCTAAGCTATCAGCCTTGGAAATCTCTTTCTCCTCCCCTTCCCTCTCTCACTGAATTTCCACGTCGCTTCATTATGGTTTTACATTTTCGACACCCCTGCGCGTTACTGCAGTATAAAATCAATATTAAACTTCTATATTTACAAAATGTACCATGTGTCTTCCTCTTTACCTCCCTCCTTTAAAACTTCCGTTGAAAATCAGTATTCTTTTTTCTGTGAACATCCCCCCATATTTCTTTCCCTGACTGATATAGTTGATCTATTTACAGCAATATCTTCCCATATCTTTACATCATTTTATTATTGAATTGACAACGAAGAATATATTAATTTATGGGTTATTGGGGAAGTTTAACTGGTAGGTTATAGAAGCAGCAACGAGATCAGCGCTGGAAATTAGTAAGCTTCTTTCTTTGCTCGAGATTTCTGTCCGAAGGAAAACTTTACAGATGGTTGATGGATGAAAAAAAATATTAAGCAAGAACTCAACCTATATTTTGTACTTTAGAGCATTTGAAAGAGGCTCACAATTTTGATTAAACTAAAATAAAAAAAATGAAAATAAAGGTATGAAAAGGATTATGCTCTAATTTACAAACAAGACAATAATAAATATTCATAAGTATAGATTCAATTAGGGTGGAAAAATAATACAGGCCTAATTAAATAACTAGAGGGATAAAAACCTCGAGATACGAATGGGTACTTCTATACAAATAGTGATGATAGAGATTACAAAATTCGGAATTATGCAAAGAGGACCTCTAAAGATGGCGCAATTAGAGAAATTTGGCATGAAATTCCACTCGGATGCCATTTAGAGGGTTCGTCAAGACCGGAATGGTACACCAATGATTAACGGCTAACTCGACTTAGGTAAAAGTTCAGAAAATGTTCAATTTAATGTACTAAGAAATCAAAGAATGGTCCTTAGCGTGACCATCCAATTGGATTAATTGGAAAATGCTCGAAAATAGGGGAGGTCTTTCCAGTGATTGCTTGCAATACATTGGGCCCTGCACGTAATTGAGATGAGAACAAAACTTCACATGCTTCGGGAAAGTGACAATAATTTTAAGATAAATTCACACTATAAAACCGATTTTTTTGTTGATCCCATATGCGTATTAATAGTATTTCCGTGAATGACAACAACACGAGATGGTAAAGCACAGTTACCCGAGAGGTCTCCGACAACCACGGGTGGGTGCACATCCAGGGGAGAGAGGAATATATTATTTTAGGTGCCAGTGTGGTCATCCATCGCACTCTCAACCCCACCCCCTCCCCCCGAGGCAGGACTTGCGCGGTCGTGAGCGTGCCCCCGTCCGTCGTGGCGAGGGGGCGGAGTTCGCCCGCCCGTCTGCCTGTCTGACGAGAGGCGGCTGGCACGGCGGGGTGGGCCACGCCCCCGTCAGCCCGGCCCGCTCCTCCAAGAGCACTCCCAGTGTCGCAGTCGAGTCCCTTCTCGAACTGTGCATAGAGACAAATGAGTATGCATAAATGGAGTACCTGGTCACGATTCCGTTTAATCTATAGTCGAGTATATCAGAGGAAGTCATAGAGCTACACGGAGTGAATGGTTATTGACTAAATCCGTCAGGGGATGAGTGATAGCATCCGACCACGGCGTCTTAGCTGAATGGTGAGGACTATTTAAACATATTAAATAGCAGATGTTCTTATAATTGGGCCCAAAAGGGAAATTTTCCTCCTCCGACTATATAAAGGAGTGAAATCACCGTCCTTTATATTCTACCCACCTCAAGCAGATCGGTAGGAGAGAATGGATAAAAAAATAAAAGGGAAGGGAGGCGACAAAGCTTATAGGGTTTAAAGTAATCACAAAAGATTCTGAGCCCAGACAACGTATGTCAATGTAGAGAGCGCTTGACAAATCTGTAATTAATTGTCAGGAATATTATAAAAATAGATGGATAATGTCAACAAGAGTTTCAAACCTTTGCTCGTAAATCATCAAGAGCGAATATTATTCACGCGCAATTATCCACTCTTCTATTGTATTCTCACAGCTGATTAACAAGATATTCCACATCATAATACTTCAGAATTATCAGGAATAATAAATAAAGAAATCAGTTACTGACGAGTTCTCACCATTTCTTGGCAAAGTTTTACTTTCTAGAGTTTAATTTCTAACAATTACCTCCAATTTAAAAAAAACGCTTCTGCAGGTGAAATTCAGGATCCTGAAACCAAACATGAAATCTCAGTTCAGAGATCTCCTCCATCGCCTAAACCAGAGGACTCAATTGGTGGTATTTGCTGGAAAAGTTATAATGTAGTCATTTTTCCGTATCCAACGAGTGGTGTCTCAGAAAGTTGTACGAGCACACTAAAATTTGTCACAAGGAAGAAAATCCTAAAGCCAATATAATAATGAAGAAGAACTCCTCACTTAGGAACTCTTAGGAGTTCTTCTTCATTATTATATTGGCTTTAGGATTTTCTTCCTTGTGACAACTTGTTCAACAGCCAATAGCTCCATTTCCTCTATTACACTAAAATTTAAATGGAGCATGCAACGGGTATGTACTGAATATTACCCAAAGTCATATTGATCTCAAGAAGCCACGTTTCGAAGCGACATCCGGATTCTGCTTCACTGTGAGGTATTGCTTCCTGCAACCTCTTAAATACGTTTGCTTAGAATCTATGGAACATCGCAAAATAACGTGAATTTTACACCTCATCCATCCGACCCTAGATATAGTACCATGTAATTTTTGTATCCTGTTTCCCAAGGTGAAGAAATGCCTAGTGGGAAAACGTTTTTCGTCATCAGAAGCAGGCGACCTGAACATGTTTGGCATTGCTACGGCTACCGCTCAGGTCAAATATCAATAAAACTTGCACCGGACTCAGGTTTTCTATTAAAATAGCAATAAACACAGTTATCAACCAATGTAGCATAAAATTAAAATGCTGCACCATAAATCTTGCGAATTAAACTATTCACATTCATTTTTAATTGAATAGGCCTTGAACATTTTTTTACGGAACATTTCAAGTTTAAATTTCTTATGAATCGCTACCAAAAAATGGAACACCAAACAGCCTCCTGTGGTGAGTGATTTTTACTTTTATTCAGGGAGTAGCTTTAAAAAAAATGGCTTAACCACAAAATCGAAAAGTGCAAACTCCAAAGCCGTGTAATTTATCTTCATCCAAATATATCAAAACTCTTTCTTTACAATTATGATCATATAGTGGAATATCTTTGGGTATGTAGGCTGGTTATGTGGAACAATTTTCAATATTTATTGCATTAATCTAATAAAATATTAAGGTTCCAAAAATTGCATCTTTATAAACATATATAAATTCCCTATTCCAAAAATATTACTTCATTCACACAGAGTACAGTGGCATAATCGAATTAAATTTAGCATTTCGCATCCTTTGGTCATAACTTAATAAGATTTACATCATCGGAAAATTATCCTAATACTTCTGATCATTTATATTCGTAAATACAAGACACAGTTCAGATTTACCATAAATCTACCATTAAAATGATTAGATTGTTCCGCTTTTTTTGCAATTCTCTGTTAATTTAGAAAGCACACGGGGGGAGAAAATTATTTAATATGAAATACAATTGCCTTTAAAAACTTCATCAAATTCAGTTTTCTGCTTGAAAATAAGTGGTATATTCGATAAATGTGAGCGTTTAATAATTCTATTAATCTAGAATTCACACAACCGATATCATCATATCTCTGGCGAAATCACCCCGAAGTATGGATGGTCAAAATATATTAAATTACATACACACACAAATATAAATCCTTATATGTATAAAATATTATAAAAATAAGTATATACAGGGAGAAAAGGAACCGAATTCCTTCTTACCTTGAGAGAGGTGGTTTAACCACCGAAAATTCGGCATACTTGTGAGTTTCATTTTTGTGTTTCTATGTTTTTGTTCGTACTCGCTTCTTCGTTCTCGATATACACATATAGCATAAAGCATATATATCCATATAGATAGCACCTTTATGACTTTAACTTATCCTTGATGCGCATTAGAAATTTATAATACGTGGTATTATAAATTTCTATAATAATAATAGGGATTAACAGAAACATATGTATATTTATGTATACATGTATACAAGGTTTGTATAAAAAGTATTGGTAGCTATTTTTTTCCTGACGGGTGCCTGACGTGCTGAATTCAGACAGTCGATTAAGAGTGCGCATGATCACAAATCGTATTGCTGTTGATAACGATGCAATTATCACTGAAAATTTAACGATTCGAAAGATCTGCGCTAAACTCTTCCCGAAGGTCTTGACGGACGACCAAGAACGGAGTCGATTGTATGCTTGCAAATATCTGCTACGGCATCTCGACGATTCCTCAACGTCCTTACAGACCCGACATGGCACCAGCAGACTCTTTTTTATTACCAAAAGTGAAATCCTCCCTCAAAGGGCAGCACAATGGGACCCTAAGTGGCGTCAAAGAACCTTGCACGCGTGCCCTTAAGGACCTTCCGGAATCCGCCTATCAGGAAGACTTCGGGTCGAGGAAAAACCGTGGCAAAAGTGCGTCGACGTTCAAGGGATGTATTTTGAATAATATTTAAGTATTGTAGCAACATCTGATACAAATATAATTTTTCGAAACTTTTCCCGACACTTTTTATACCGACCATGTAGTTTGCCTCCTGCTTCACACTCACTTTCAACTCTGGTGGCAATTAAGTTCCCTTTCATCGCCAAGATTGAAAATCCACGATCGGAAAAAGTTCGCTCAAGCGCCTGAATGTGTCCGCGCGGAACTAGAGTCGGAAGCGAAGTGGTGAACGGAGAGGGGGTGGGGTGGAGGTGGTGAAAGTGACAGAGGAGACGGAGGGGAACTTTGATTGGCGCACGATAGCCACCCTCTCGTCCCGCTCAACCCGTTTTGTCCACCACGCCTCCAAGTTCAACTCGCTACTGCTTGGCTGTTTATCCATTCCCAAGAAAAAGGGAAGACGGAATACGATCCGATGACGTTTTGGCAGCAAGCCCTCCTTTAAAAATAAGTAGTAGCCTGCCACAAAGCGGCGGGGCGAATCAGCGATTGGACGCTTTCCATTTCATTCAAATATGCGACAGAGATATATTAACGGATCACTTCCACCTCATGAAGGCCAGTTTTAAGTGGAGTGCAACTAGATAATGCAAATAAGTAATAATGAAATGGAATAGCTACGTCTCCGAGAGTTTCATTCCCCGAGTGAAGCCAAAATCGCGGAATTCGGAACGAAATAAAACGAATAGAATGAGAGAAAATCAGGCCCGAAAAAATTCAATTTAATTAAATTACACCCAGGCAGGTCGCTTCTTTTCGATGTCAAGCAAAACTTTTCGAAACCTCGACACACCTGTCACTTGCTTCAACCCATAAACATGTTGGGCTCAGGGGAAACAAGGGCACAGTTGGGGCGACTCCATACAAAATTATTTAAATGATTTTTTATCAAGTGTAACTTTCAGTTTTCTAATTTTTCTAGTATCTTCGATAAATTAAATTAGTACAGCTTTCGTCCTTTCCTATATATCCTCCTTTATGCTGCACAGTTTTCGGTTTCCTTGTTCTTTCATTAATTCGATTGGAACATATCCTTGCAGAGTCAACGAAATATTATTATTCAGCGGTTCAGATCTCAGCACTTATAAATGATAATGTCTTGGTGGCAATCCATGGTAACAAACTCTTGACCATGATGGTGAATATGTCAAAATCTTGATTACGTATAGCTATACGAGCTATAGCTCGTATCTACACCATATTCCCACAAGCCGCCACAAGGGTGTGTGGCAGGGAAATTATTGATACCTATTCCCAAAAAAGGAAAACGAAGCAGCGTGGGGACTAGAGGACTTGAGGCTTTTTAATCCATATGGCAAAGGTAGTGCCATAAAGGATCAATGTCAATAGAAATATTACGATGTATAGGATCAAACTGATTGGATAGGCGACTTACTCAAAACTTGTTCATGAATCCGATGACAGAGTAAGAATGACAAGAGAAGAATAGGGATGAGCTTTGATAGGGTTGCGGCAACTTTTCAACATACATGCTGAGGATATGTTAAGGATGGCATAGAAAGACCTTGAGCAGGGAAATTACCAATTTTAGAGGAAAATAAGCACAATTTTGGTCACACTAATAGAATAATTGCGTTAGCGAAAGAACCAATTACAAGAAGATATTGGACAGGTTCACTAATTAGAAAAAAATGTTCGCACAACTTAATGGTAGAACATAGTGCTGTATGGGTTTGCAACAGGATGATGAACGTAGATTTGAGGCTTTGAAATGTAGTTTGGGCGAAGAATAGAGGATATACATGTGTGTTAGACGAAGAGGAAAAAAACGTTGAAGTCTAAAATCAGAAATTACGAAGGGAGGATGCTCCTGGCAGAAAAGGGCAAGAATTGAATGAAGGAAATATGGACGGGTAAATGGGATGTCAAACGCCAAAGTAGAAGGGAGATTGTAGGGTAAAAGGAAGAAGGAAGACAGGGAGAGGAAGGAAAAGAATAGGACTTTTGGAAGCAAGAAAACAGGTTTAAGTTATGGAAAAATGAAGAAAAAAATAAAGTAAATCAAACAAGAGGAAGTTCTCGCGATTTAGAGAGAATGATAGTCGTTAGGGACCATTCAGAACCGACCTTATCAGGTAGACTTTATTGAATCAAATAAATAAATTTAAACTTATTTACTCTTACATAAATACTCTTTAAGGTACAGCTTTCAGGTCAAAACAGTTTGAATTGTAGGTTAAAACCAACTGAATCCTTTTAATTTATTCAGGAACGTCCCAACGGTAATTTTTTTTATTGTTCCTATAACAGCTGACCTCTGATAACTCATGAAAAATAATTTCAATCAGTGCCTCACAACAGAGACCAAACGGTTCGGATCGGCAAGCAAAACATATCTATGTTAATTAATGCGAGGTAACATCATCGTTAATTTTAAAAAATGCGTACCACTAGAAAAATTTGTGAATCAGTAGTGACGATAGCGTAATTAAGTAACCGTAACTAGAGAAATCGAATGAACACTTCTGATGGAGCATAATCTAGAGCCGGAATAAAATTTGCGTATTCATTAATTTGCAACTTATCGTGCTTCCGAACTCACATATTGCTATTCAAAGGCACTGCATGACGCAGTGAAATAAATTATAACATCTCAAAAACATCATTTTGAAATGTTTGACCTTCAGAGATTCGAGGAAGGAGACAAGAGAATTTAAATTTAATATCAACGCTATGGTCTTAATTGAAGATACCTGGAAATATGGTATTTTAAAGCTTATATCTACGCAGCTTGCATAATTTGTTTTCATTTATATTACCACCATTGGTACCCAACCGTTTAAGATAAGGTTTTGGATAAACATAATCTAGAAAACTGCACAACGATATATTTACACGTACATGCCTCTCCTAGCCAAGAGGGTGGTAGAAGAGACTCCATGGTCTCAATTTCGCCCAAAAATTAAGGCGACTATCTATTTATCTATCAAGAAAAACACAACTTAAAATCAGGCAGCAAGAATACGTGTGAGCGCTTGGCTGTAAATGTGAAGTTATATGAATTCCTATAACCAATAATATGAAACTTGAATATGAAGCCCCAATAACGTAATTTCGGTCAGCCGGTAACTATATACGGTGACCCTTAACTCTCCCCTCTGGCGAAACATAACGAAATGGCATTATTGGAGCTTTCTAAGTTTATTATTATTGGCTATAAGAATTTACGTAACTTCATATCAGGCAACAAAGTCAGCCCCTCTTCAATTCTGCATACTTCCTTCCTTCATTCCGTTCATCATACATGCATATGCTATTCCTACGCCTTCCTTGTTTGCCTAATAATCTCCCCTCTATCATACTTTTATTCAAACCTATTCAACATAGCATTGACAATCAGAATACTCTGAATCCATCTTCCCTGCCTCCTTTTTATTTATCCCAACAATCTCCTCTCCTCCACCATACCTAACACTTCCTCGTTTTCCCTTTTCCCTTTCTTCACTTTTTCCATCGTTCTCCACACCCATATCTCAAAAGCCTCAAATCTGCAGTCTTAGGATATGTAAAAGTTGCGGAAAAATCGAGTATATCTCCGATGTACTTCCATTTTTTTTATTTTATTCTCTCCTTCAAACGCCTTCTCGAAAGCCACGAGACAAACAAATAAATCTTGACTGTATTCTGAATTACCTCTCCATTTATGATCTCATTAGTGCTATCGAATCATGTGTCTTTTCTCTTTCCGAATCCAAACTAATCATTCCCAAAGTAATCATTTGCCCACATAACCATTCTCTTAAAGATGATACTGAGTATCTGGATACTGGGAGCGGAATATAAAGTAATTATACTTTAATCTTCACATTTCTCCAGTTTGGTACGAAAACTAACCCATATCCGACGAAATCTTCCGACAAAATCCCTCCTTCTCAAAGGTAATGAATTAGTCCATTAAAATTCTTCCATTCACGACTTAAAAGAAAATGCTTTGTATTCCCATATAAATCTTTATTAGAGACCTAGGTTTCCACACTATGCACCAACATGAGGTTGACTATTACCTTCATGACCATGACCTAACGCTAAGCGTTGAAACCTAGGTCGCTTAATTAAGGTTTATGTGAGCATACAAAGTGTATTCTTAGTGATCCCTTGCCAAAGGTAATGCTGGAAAGGGATATCGGGGCCTCCATCGTCGACTTTTAGCCAACAATCCGATCGTGAACCGTTCTTGTGTTCACTGCACGTCTGAGGCCGCCAGGTGTGCAGCGGGTAGGATATTCGAGCACTGCAGGGCTTTTTAGATTAAAGTGGAGGCCAGCGTGTAGGTCAAATAGTGGGTCTCCAAAGTGTCTTTTGCCAAATTACTCAGCCTTAAATTAAGTGAGGGTCAGTGCTAGCAATAGTTCATTTAACACGAATCAGTTAAAATCGGACAGAAACTCTTGTAAGTGACTCAATATTAATGAGAAAATTATCCTCGCTAAAAATTCAAAGAAACCGTTGTGTCAAGGTAACGTTATCTGTATTGGTAGTTGGTATTTAATTGCCAATTTTTAAAAAACAAAGTCGCAAAATGTCATCGTTATTCAAAGAACAGGCGCTGATGGATAAAAAGCTGGTTATCCACTGATACTGCCGACGGTGAAGTTTTCCCAAAATGTTTTCCCGTTTACCAGAAATGACAGAGCAAGTAGAATCAGGTAGTGGAGCTCAATTGTAGTTAAAATTCTTGCGTCAGTAGGGCTGAGGTCATTCCAGGCGACGGTTTGGAGAAAGCGTTTGGTGGTCAATTAAAAGTTCACACTCCAAAAGAATTTATATATGCGCAGATTACATACCGCCAGACGACAGATAACTCAATACTAGAATTAGAACAGCAAATCAAAGGTATCTTATTCCAACACAAGCACCGCGATGTTATAATTGGTGGACATTTCAACGCCCCATCTATTGACCTGATCACATAATGTTTTAAAACGGGGGTAAAGACAAGGGTATAAAGGTACAAAAGTAAACTAAAGGGAAAATTTACCTGTTTAAAGAAGGGGACTACAATGTCCAAAATTGCGTGCTACAGAATAAATTTGCTAGTTTTAGGAAATAGAGTAATCACCGAGATACTGAGGATACGTGGAATCACTTCCTTGAGATCACGCGCTCATTTGTCATCCAATTCATTCCCAGGAAATTTATAAAGAATAATACGGAACATGCAGTAATGAGATCACTAATCGAGAGGAATATAGAATACAATCGTCCTGATTTTTTGCCTGTTTTGTAGATTTCGAAAAAGCATTTGATAGAGTGACTTGGGAAAAATTAATTCGTGTATTGCAGAAAATAGGAATGGATTGAAGGGATAGGAGACTGATCCGCAACCTGTACATGTCTCAGACTACTCAGGTGCGAGTGGGGAACGGAGATTCCGGATGGGCAGTGTTAGGAAGAGGTGTAAGGCAGGGTTGCCCATTGTCACCGGTGCTGTTCAACGTACATGTAGAGGAAATGATTAAAGAGCTATGGGAAGAACTAGATGTAGGGATGAAATTCGGAGGGGAATTCGTAAAATCGGTTAGGTTTGCTGATGACCAAACATGAGTCGCTCAGTCAGCCAAGGGGTTGCAAGCATTGATGAGTGAATTGGAGGTTCAGTGCGATAGATATGGGATAAGAATTAATATTAATAAAACAAAGGTTATGCGATTTTCCAGAAAGAAAAAGGCTAAGCTAAACATTAAAATAGGAGGGGAAAGAATAGAGCAGGTAGAACAGTTTACATACCTCGGAAGTGTTTTGGACCAACACGGTCAAAGTGTTAGGGACGTAAGGAGAAGAATTGCGCTAGGCAAGGACGCTTTCTCAAGGAGGAGGGAGTTGATGACGGGGACGTTGTGTAGGGAGGTTAATACAAGACTCGTAAAAACTCTGATATGGAGCGTAGCTATGCACGGCGCGGAAACGTGGTCGCTGAAGCAGGAGGATAGACGTAGATTGGAGGCTTTTGAAATGTGGGTGTGGAGAAGAATGGAGAAGGTGAAATGGACCGAAAGGAAAACAAATGAAGTACTAGAAATGGTGGGGGAGGAGAGGGGTTTGTTGAGAGAAATCCTATGGAGGCAGGAAAAATGGATGAAAGGCGTATTGAGCGGTAGTGGAATGTTGAAGAGGGTAATAGAGGGGAGAATGTTGGGCAAGCGAGGTAAGGGTAGGAACAGGATAGGGATGTTGGACGGGATGAAGGGAGGAAAGAAGTACACCGAGATGAAGAGGGACCTGATATAGATTAGTTTGCTAGGTGGGGAGTCACAAAATGTTTATTTGATAGTTGTGTCCATCAAAAAACCTACCTTAACCGGTAGATTACCTAAAAAAATACGGAACATAAATAGTACAAAGCAGATATTACAAAAGCATTGCTACATCAAAGGCTATGTATGCAACGGCAAGATGAAAAATATTAGGGATGGTATCTTTAGCGACAAAAATAATGAGACCACCTATGATGACCACCTATGACACGAAAGGAATTATAATAGCCCACACTATTTAAGTAGATCAGACCACAAATATAAAATAAGGGAGATAGATTCCAATACAGATAGATTCAAATACCCATTCTTCCCCAGAACAATCAGAAATCATAATAGTAAGAAACCGAAGTCCATTTAGAAATTTTTGAAAACATTTAAGTTACAAGTCGGAATAAAATTAAAAATTCAAAGATTGTGCATGCGTATGTTTGTTGGTAGTTTGAGTGTTTGAATGTGTGTGGGGAGAAGGGTTCTTGCATGAGTGTTTACCATGTTTGATTTATGCTCTATAAGTTTGTGGCTTCTGAATGCGTTTTTTTTGCAAAATACGGGTGGTCCCCTAACACCCCCCGCCACACGCCCTTGCGGCGACTTGCGGGGTATTGAGTAGATATAGATGATCATGAGATATCCAGGGCGGATTCCAAGAATGAATGTTAGAAAGCGTTAAGCGCATTCAAAAGAAAAGTTTAGCGGAAAATTTGAAAGAGAATCCAAAAGCATTTTGGTCATACATCGGAGAAGTTCGTGGAAATAAGTCAACTGTTAGTTCACTCAACAATGATAAAGGCAGAAGAGTAACCAATAATTTGGAAAAGACTAACTTATTAAATTCCTTATTTCAAAGCGCCTTCACCAATATCTCACTGAATGCCTCCGATAACTTATCAAATCAACCGATGCCCAAAATTGAAATGTCATGGAATGGAATTGAGCGTTTGCTGAAAAATATTAAGCCTAATAAACCCTCCGGGCTCGATGAAATACACGCTCGTACATTAAAGGTTCTAGCTTCGGAAACTGTGCCGTACCTAGAATTCATATTGTAGAAGTCGCTGGTAGATCACAAGGGTCACAGAGATTGGAAAACGGCTAACGTGACACCATTATTTGAAAACAAGAAAGAACCAAATAATTACACACCTCACATACATTTTCTGCAATGTCATGGAACATGTAGTTTCAAGCTCGATTGTGAGACACCTCGATAATCAGAAGTTATTAATGAAACATCAGCACGGTTTCCGAAAAGATAGATCCTGAGAGGCACCACTTGCGTTTTTTGTACATGATATGCTTATTTCGGGAGAGAGCAATGTTCCAGAGGATGCGAGTTTTCTAGATTTTAAGAAAGCCTCATACAAAGTACCTCATAGTAAACTACTCGCAAAATTAGAAGCAAATGGCATACATAAAAATATCAGGGGTTGGATAACAGACTTTTTGAATGGTCGGGTTCAAATAGTAGTGATAAATGGAGTTAGCTCACATGCAGTAGGAGTTACTTCAGGTGTTCTCCAAGGTAGTGTCATCGGACCTCTTTTATTCCTACTTTACATTAACGGCAATGACTCCGTAGTCATTAGTAAGATAAGTTTAATTGCCGACGATGCAGCGGTTTACCGTTATATCCGTGATCCTGAGGACACAGCAGCTTTGTCAGATGACCATAATACCATAAAACGCTCGTGCGACTCTTGGCAATTAGAATTAAACTTTAAAAATTCCGTAGTGATGAATTTTTGGAAAAGGGGAATTCCCTCAAGAATGCCTACTGCATCGAGAACACCGAAATGAAATGTGTAGACTCGATGAAATACTTAGGCGTTACCCTCACTCACGATCTCCTCTGGGTGAAACACATATGTATGTGGACAATCTAACAAAAAATTGGTATTTAGTTGTAGTAGTATTAGTAAATGTGATAAAACGTTCAAAGAGAAATGTAAAATCTTTCGCTAATTAGGCCTCATTTAGAATATGCTGCAAGTAAATAGGATCCTTACAAAGTTGGATTGATTGCTGAAAAGGATCACGTGCAGCGCAGAGGAGTTAGATTTGTAAAACGTTGTTAAGATAAACTTAGAAGCTCATCTAAATATTAGAGCAGCTAGGTTGGGAATCACTCACGGAACGAAGGTTAAATTACTGATTGAAGCTCTTGCACACATTGGAAGGAGGTCTCTTTAGCAGTGATGTTGAAAATGTATTATTACCCCAGTCGTACTACGGTAGGAGAGATGATAAAAGTAAAATTAGAAAGATTAATTGTAGAAGATAGATTTAACATGTCATTTTTTCCACAAACAACAAGGGATAAAAATAACATTGTTCAACCGCGGTAGGGTCATATTCGGGCCAAAATTAGTCTGTTTTGTATTAACCCCTTGCCACACATCCTGTCGGTGGCTTGCAGTGTACTAAAATATCTATCTAAATTCCATTTCGTCAACTTTCTTCCCTGTTTTTATCCTCTCGAATTTGACACTATACTTCAATGGAATTAAATTATCATGTAAGAACTCATCCGCTCCCTGAAAACTGTGGGAATTAATCACGCTCTTAATAAATTATTAATGGTTATTCTGGTGTGCCAGACTATTTCAAAAAATAATAAACATAAGAATGAAATTAGAGAAAGGATTATATTATATTATTAGTATTATATTAGAGAAAGGATTATATTATTATTACCTACAGTGGTTTTCATCCTCTGAAATTACTCTTTAATATTACGTTGCATGCCATGACTCAACTATATTGTATATCTAGATTTCCATAATGATCACAATATTCAACAAGCC
Organism: Hetaerina titia; assembly: GCA_037158775.1. NCBI lineage: Eukaryota > Metazoa > Arthropoda > Insecta > Odonata > Calopterygidae > Hetaerina > Hetaerina titia. The sequence continues at coordinate 14,052,522 of CM073770.1, forward strand.
ATTCAATCAAATTTCCATCGCAAAAATATCTTTGTAACAATCAAAGCAGCTTCATATGAAATAATTTACACATGTAATTTCTAAATCGCCTTCTATCTATTGAATTGAATTCAGAGGATATGAATAAACAAATATATTTTCATTATATACATTTTACGAAGATACTGATCAACATTTTTACGTAAAACCGCCACATGCGATGTAAATTGAAGAAATAAAATATATATATATTGTTCTACAAGGCGAATTAAGTAACGCACATTACTAGTTTCAAAATTTTTAAATTAAGTTCTACATACCCCCGTGGTAGTATCATAGGACCAGTACGGTTCCCTTTTAACAACTACGTAATAATTAAAAAGACTAAAATACATCAGTGCAAGACCACTTGCAGTTGTCAATTAACAGATTATTAAAGGGCAAATATATCGAAAAATACCTTCATGGGAAATTAACCATAATCAGAAATGAGAACGGAATGGGATAGCCAAACAATATGGCAAACAATACTCTGCTTAAGAAAAAACATCAGGCTAGGTTTGTTCCTTCGATGCTCAATGGAGCTGTGCCAGTTTATTTAATCATGAAACTTAATATGGTGGTAATGAAATAAGTTTATGACTAGGTAAAGTCATAATCGTACTGACCAGGGTTACCCCCGCGTCGTTCCATCTGGTTGACGTTTCGCTGGCGTTGCAGCTGCAGCATTTCTAAGATTCTGACTGCAAAGCCGGGTAGACTGACATCCAGTCAAAAGAAACAATACGGGAGTAGCCCGAAGGATAAAAGGAAGGTTTTGATCTGTGCATCACCGCGGAAGGCCTCGGCACAAGTTTCGTACTCGTATAATCTAAACTCGCTTTTTCATAAGTAGGTATATACGGAATTCAAGCTATTACCCGAACAAATAGGACGTTCGCACGCAGATTTGTTCGCAGATAAATCCTTCCTACATTACAGGAATATGAAGAATTTCTTACAAAAGTTATGATTCCATTTGAAAATAAGCTAAGTCATCATGATCCTGAAAGCAAACAGAAAAACTCGGAGTGAAACTCGGCCATCGCCAACACCAAAATACCCAAGTTTCGGTTTCTGCTGGGAATATTATGGTCATGTTATTTTTCGATTTCCAGTGAATGACGTCTCACCAAGTCGTACCAGCACACACAAATTTAAATGGAGCATATAATAGGCATACACTGAAAATGATCCAAAGTCACATCAATCTCAAGAAGCTACGTTTCTATGGAACAGGGTGGATGCTGCAAGAATATATTTCACGAGTGCACATTGGAAATATTGTTACTAAATATCTCGCGGAACTCAACGCCAAGTGTGTCTATCGTGCTCTCTGGCCCAGATTGCCCTTGTCTTTTCCTGTTCACCGTTGTGAAGAAACATTGATACTATAATATTCGATCATTCACTTGTTTTATGATTCATTTTTACGGAAGACTTCCAAGAAAATGTACATGGAAATAGTTTGCGATTTAAAAGGTCATGAATTCAGTCCTATGTGAGTTCAATCCTCCTAAATCTTCCAGGAATCTATTTATTCTCTTTTTAACCATTCAGAAATACCATAATGTACCTCAAAGACTAAAAATCGGAATTGAATAATTACTGAACAAGAGGATTCTTATTAATTTTCCTTTTATATTAAAATAATTTAAGGATGAAACTTTTTCTTAAAATAAATAAATCAAGTATTCGACTAAGGTACTGAATTAGCATGTCAGTCTAGCTAAGGGCTTTTCTCTCCGCTGCACACCCCAGGAGAGACCATTTCCCCAAAATTTTGGAAAAAACTCAGAATTCCAGGACATATGTCACTCGAACTTCAACGTTCGTTCAACCTCGGTGAAATTAGGCATGAAATGAACTTGCTTATCACGAGGCCAAAAGTGTTCATTTAACTCCACAAAAGACACTTCGAATTTCAGATAATAATGAAAGGAGGAATCAGTTTCCGCAACGGAAAGTAACCTAAAATACAGGAATCCAATTTAGTGCGATAGAATATTAATAATAGATTTCTGGCTTCTATCTCCACAGATATCGTTCCTTATTTAATTTTTGCATTTGCCTTTGCAGTTTGTTCACTTTCTCTTCTTTCTCTCATCTCTTAGACTTTTATTCCAACATCTATTGCAAAACTTATATTTGGAAAAGTTTCCTACAGTCAGTACAACGATCTGGCCAACATTTCTCATTTTTCTGTGACACTCATACTCGTATAACACTTTCACCACAACCCCCGCAACACTTGCTATGTACCCTTATTCGCCACGTTATTCTGTTGGCTAAGTCCTCCTTTTAGCATCACTGTTATCGTTGATTATAGTATACCGGTATTCATTAATTCAGTTTTCACTAACCAATAAGAAAATGAATTGTGCCAAATACAATTCACGAAGAACTTTTAATAACCGCTTCTTTGGAAATACAGAGAGTTAAGAAGCCCTACGTGAAGAAGGAGATTCGAAGTGTCACCTGTTTTTAGAAACTGGTTATGTCCTATGTCTTAAAAATCCGTTTCAATGCTGTCAAGATATTCCTGTGGTCAATCATTCTTCCCAGCGACTCAGAGGGAATGCCGTTCAATGGAAAGAGGGACAGGTTTCGGGGGCGCCCTGAAGGAGTTGGTGAGAGAGATCACGTCCGGGAGAGCGGAAGTGAGATGCGAGACCTCTTCCAGCCCCCTCGACATCCGGTCGAAGCCTACACGCCCCCAGCGCCAACGCCCGGAGTGGACCAGAACCCGAAAGAAACAACGCAAATCATCGCACACTAGAAAGGTGACGTTCTGAAACAAAAGCCTGAGTCGAAGAGGTGTGTGCTAAGGAGAAAACGATATTGCTGCCATTTGGTGCAGGAAAACTGGTCTCTATGCACGGAGAATCGTTCTCCAAGACTCCCAGGGTTTACCTTGAGGCCTAAGACATGAATCTTTCGTTGCGGAATAAATGCATGTAATCGTCTCGGCAATCAAAGAAATGTTTTTGGCTTCGCAGCAATGATAACCGTGACGTACTTCTGAGTGAGTCATGTAAGTGTTCGTTTCCGACATTCCGATATTCGTTTGACTTTGAAGATCCGTCGCCACCTTTTCTCCAGGAATGGAGCAGTGGCATTCGCCGAGTCTGCGATTATGAGGTACAGTAGACGACTGCTTAAACACGCCAGCAAACACGTATGCAGAGGTCAGCGGTGTTTCATTTCAAGAACAAATGCAAGCACTTGGAGTCTGTCAGAGCCTTTTGTATGTAATTGCTTCCAAAAGCAAATAATAATGTCCCAAAATCAACAAATTAGTTTTCCAAAGATTTGGACTCGTAAGATTTTCGTTTCCGTCAAAAATTTCAAAGATGCAATGTTCGGGTAACGATCAAATCAATCATAATGATGCGATCTTTGAGACCACGCTTCACTGTGGCGGTATGACGGATATTCTCGCGTCTCTGGATCATTCTTCATATAATAAATTTGCTCTTCGCAAATATAGCAAGCAAATATATAAACCATAAACACAGTAATCAACCCGAAAGTCGGTGGTAGACCTCACCCGTGTACCAAGCCCTACGGCGCGGCGTGTGAATATTCACACATCAGGGTAGGGGAGCCAGTTCCTTTCCCTGTGCCAGTTATGGTTTCCCAGGAAGATCTGGTACCCGAAAAATCAACTAGCTTGGGTGGAGCTGCAGGTGCCCAAAGTGCCTTGCCCGGGAATCGAACCCGGGACCCTCCGGTCAGTAGTCCAACGCTCTACCCGCTAGACCACCGCGACCCGCAAGCAAATATATACCATATCTAATTAGATGCGAATATTTCTAAAATTGAAGGCTAGAAGGTACCGATACAGAATATACTCGCGACTTTTACGAGGGCTGTTCAGAAAGTAACATCCGTGTTCGTGTATTGACGCACATAGTAGTTCAGTACGCCTCGAACTGCAGTGGTTGGAAGGTCGCGCCGCTTATCGTTTGTTTACAATAACAAGTCAAAATGAACAATGCAACATAAGTTCCCACCAAAATTTGAAGTTCGTTCCGTGATAAGGTTTTTACTGACAAACAAACTTCAAAACTGCCGAAATTCATCGGAAAATTATTACTCTGTAGGGGTCATATGTGATGAGTGACAAGAGTTTTCTGTCTGTGTTGCTCGTTTAAGAGTAAATCCGAATCTCCATGGTGGCGTGTGGTGAACAATGAACTGCACCTGAAAATTGATGGAAAATTTCGTGAAAATTGTTTTGCGATAACTGAAATCTTTAGAAAGTTTTCCACAGATTACTAGAATTCTGTTGCATTGAAACACGACTGAAAATTTAGAGTACTAAGTATCTTGTCAACGGAGGTCACTTTCTGGACAGACCATTTGGCGGGAATTTCAATTGTGTTGTTCATTTTGACTCGCTATTGTAAACAAACGACAAGCAGCGTTACCTTTCAACCACTGTAGTTCGAGGCGCACTGACCTACTGTTTGTGACAATACAGCGACCGTTCGGTTCTCTCCACTAGTTATCACGCTACACGAAAATGGAGGTTACTCTCTGGATTATCCCTCGTACTTTAACGGCGCGCTAAAAACTATATTATCCTAGCAACATGTAAAATGAGTTGGAGCGCATACAAGTCATAAAACTTTTTGAAAAACGAATAGTGTGCCGTTTTAGTGATAATAATTAATGACCAAATCCGCCCATTTTAAGAGTACCAGTCCATTCATTTTAAGGAATTTCACTCATCTGAGGAAATGAACATGAAAGATCCAGACCGCATTCTTCCATAGGATGATGAAATGCAAAAAATTCCCCCCCCCTAAATGCCAGTGATCTCTCAAAATTCGAGTTTACGAATATCGTAACATGAGATCTGGAAGGAAAAGATTCTGTATGAGTCGACAAAGAGCTTATGACTTTCGCACAAGACGTAATAACGAGCAAAAAGCGAAATTTTTTCTCTCATTTCGAAATGTGAGAGCTAATCATCAACATTGAGATACTTCACCTGATTCAATTTTCTCGGAGAACGTGGAGTTATCATTGCGCTCCCGCATCATTTCCAGTAAGCTCCTCAAAATGATACATGAACCCATGGGCAACTCCCCTGATGTGAGAGCTCTACCATTCTCTTTTCCCCCAATCACAGGGAGGCGAAATCAAAAGATTAAAAAAATTCCCATTTCTTTCCGGAAAAAAAACAGCGAACCAAACATAAATAAAAATCATGCCCTCAGGTCTAATCATGAATAAAGGTTCCGTGTGAGATGGGGTCGGAGCCGAGATCACTGTTATGCGATTCGATTATCCTCATGATTTTTTTTTCTCTTCGTTCCCAAACCGCACCGTCTCCCCATCCTCCCCTCGGCCGAAGGAAAGAGCATCTCGCCCAAACCCCGCCCCCTTTCACCCTCCTACACCGATCCCGTTTCTTAAATAATAAAACGTCGAAAGGAAAGGGGCGGTCGCCGAGCCCTGCGGCTCATCGCTGTTCTGAAAGTTGTCCGGGCGCGAGAACGAAAGTGCCTTTCGGAGTGGACGTCCGGACGAAGAGAGACGACCGGTCGTCTGCGGAGGACTTCTTTTTTCGGCCGCCTCGCACGCCCCCCCCCCCGGAATATCATATATAAAAGCGTCCGGAGGCTCCAGTGAGCACACTTCTTCCAACGACCTCCTCGAAACAGTCGCTTCTAGGAACACACGGCGCCATGAAGCTCTTGGTGAGTATCATTCACCAGATAGTGTCGCATCTCCCTTACTTGCGCCAAGCAAGTCTCTTGGAACACCCCCGACCTCCCTTGCCATAGATAGAACCCGCCATTCCGAAGAGCACCTACCTGGAAATGAAGGAAAAGATAATCTATCACAATTCTTGTTAATATTTTTTAATAGCTATACTATCTTAGGGGCTACTTTCTTGTCATATTGGTTCCGTTAATTTTTTAAAGCAGTCATGCTCCAAAATTAGTAATTTTAGTGGAGGTGACCGACAGCTGAGGTCATTTGTGCCAATAGGGATGGATACGAAAGGAAGAGTGGATAGACACCCGGCGTCGGCATTAGCCGACTCTCAATGAAAGGCGCCAAGGGGTCTACAGTTAAACGTCCCATCCGACGGATGGCGTGCTCACTCAAAGTTCTCTCCACGAAACACCTCAACTAGGGTTCGAGATACCAATAAAAAATATCGGCCCCCCCAGGAAGCCTGTACGTTAGCCACCGCACCATCCCGATTCCCCGTGCTCCAAAATTAACGCTTTTATTCTCACGAGTATAAAATTAAAAATGTTCACGATACTAACTTTTCAAATTCATTTTTTAGAAAACTAATTATGCAATACAAATGTAAATTTTTGAAAACTGAACAAGGAAATTTTAGCCGCAGCTGAAGTACATAATTCTAGAATTTCTGTTTTTTTTTTAATTTCTTGGGCGTGTTTTCCTATTTCACCAAAATCTTGTCTGCTATTTTCCTCTTGTTTTTGATCGGAACCCCAGTTTATATTTTCGAAAGCTTCACGCACGATTATGTGTTCTAGGGTGTCAAATGAATCAATCATTTCTTAGTATTTCCCTAGTAGACAACATGTCAATATAATTAACAATACGACATCACGGCTGTAAAATTACCCTTTGCCGAAAATATCATATTAAAATGGTTAACTAGAACATCTTGTGTGCAACACGTGGAAGTATGTTGCTCGCACTCAACTCAGCGAACGATTTTCAGGCCTCGTGGGTGACTTCTGTCTCTCTCCAAATTTCTTCAGTTCTACGTCTGAAAATGAGTGATACGAACAATTCTTCAAAGGCTTCCTTTATTATTCCTCCTTTTCTTTTAACAATTGTCTCATAGGTCCGTTTCTCGTATGTCTTCAAATGTTTCCCATGTATAATTTTAAATGTTCTCATATTTTAATAGTCATTAATAATTTGCTCAGATATTCCTTAGGGAATTAATCCGTACATACGACTCCATACTTATGTAATAATTTTCCTTCAGACGACAAAATTCCTTGTCCCTTCCTCCTCATTACTATTATATCCACTGTAATAAATCTGGGATCCGTAGAATAATAGACTGAATACTTTTGACGAAATGTATTACTTCTCACACTATGCTGATTTTTATCCAATTTAAGAGAATAAACAGCATCATTTGTCCCTTCCCCTCAGTTCATATACCTGTATGTTTCATTTCAATGCCACTTTAAATTGAAAATATATGGAAACATTATATCATCACTTAAAAAACCGGGATACCTAATTTCTCCAATTATAGATTCGTTAAGTACCTGCTGCAAAATGATTCTTTGAAGATAGAGGCAAAGGATCCTTAGTAAATTTAAGAGAAAAAGTTGGCGGAGGAAAAGCGAGCGTATAGTGAGCGATAATCTGAATGGGCGCATATGGTAAGGAGAGTTTACGGATGGGTCGAGAAGGTACTCTTCAACTGATCAGAGAAAGTAGTCAGGGGCTGTCAGTGGCTGAGTTAATAGATGTTATAGATAAACTTTAAATCTGTTTCAAGTCTGTCATTGGGAAGTTTGGGAAGACTGAATGGTATCAGTGGATCTGCTGTGTTTTGTGGGATCCTTTGTTCCACTATTTTACCAAAAATAGTTCCACTGTTAAGAGTTTAGAGTTTAGATGGAGTGGACATCAAATGGGAGACCAATATGAAATAATTGGAAGAACAATATTTGAAAAACACAATTTTAGTGTACGGGAATCTCTACATTTCCGTACGTGAATCCCAGGAAAAGTATGGCCAAGTTCTGAGGTCCTATTTAGTGTATCCTGAAGGTCGTAACGATCTGCAGCACTAAGAATTTATAAAGGATATTTTGAGTTTCGTAAAAATCCCTCTCTTTTTGAGATATACATAATAGCCAATATAATAGTCGGTAGACTTTCCCTTTCATCCTCTCAGTATCACTTACTCATTTTAATGCTAACAAATAATATTTGAGCGATTAAGACTTAGGGAATGACGCGATAGTTAGTTCCTTGAAACTTGTTTACTGGTGGTACTTGCTGGTCAAGAAATTTCAAGTTGAATGAATTACGAACTAAGAACTAATTTAACATGCACCTCGACGTTAGAGATTTTTTATATGCAAACGTATGATTTAGATGCCGAATACAAAGCGACGCCTGGTAAATCTTCAAAATTTCGCGCTTGGGACGGTAATTAATTACCTGTTAAGTAAAAATCATTTATCTGACCTTTGAAAAAACTGATATGGATAGTACATTGACACAAATGAATGATTTTAAAAGTATCAGAATTCGCACGAAATATTCAAAAAGCCTTCCGAAAAGCATATTTTTTGTTAACTGGTCCCATATAAAATCGGTGCCGCTGAAAACTGCTAAAATATACGCTGTCTATAATTTGGGCTCCAAACTTGTAAAAAAATTTCCTTTAAAACAAAAAAGGCATGGCAATGATCATTGAAACCTTCGCTTAATATTTTCAGCTAGTAATTTCCATTCTCACAAGACAATCGAGTTCAGTATCCCTGGTAAAGGTAAACTGGAAGCCAGTTGGTTAACTGAGTGCAAAAAGAAATAGAAAAGCGCACAATGGAATATTACGAACTCTCTTCCGTAAAATTCAGTGGCGTACAAAAAAATTAGGATTCAGTAAGACTTGCTCTTTCAAAATGTTCTCATTTTAGATCGTATGGTCAGTTCCTTTCCTAAGTTCTTGGGATATTTCTTCACTAATCTTATGGGCCTGTCTGCCATAACTAGGCAATTTTATTTGGATCCCTTCAAAGGAATAAAATAGAAGTACGCCCTGAATGTGGATACTGGCTGACCCATTTAAACTCAGAGGTCGTCAAAGAAACATGATTTTTCAGGAATCTTAAATGCGCTTAAGTCCGCCTGGGTGAGAAGAGGAAAGAACACGTTTCCCTTTTGCTGTCCACTCCTTAGGTTCCTATCCACCACTTAGGAACCTGACGCCTTCCAAAGCTACAGTGGAAAGAATATATGGATTACCGTTCGATGATCAATCGTCCGTCTAAACGTTAAAACATCTAGAATAGAATCAAAAGATACCAATGAGAAAAAACCGCCATTTTTTTCATTCCCAGAAAGAGATTTGTTGTGTTTTTTTATATTAATGCTGTTTGTGACGCTATACGAGATGCTAAAAAGTAAAATATCAGGAACTATCGAATTTTGGATCACCTTTTATAACCAATGAATGTACAAGGTTTGTACAAAAAATATGAGTTTGGTCTTTCTTTCTGCGCACGAACTGTTTGAAAAATCACAATCACTGACATGTCGTTTTGTAGCGGCGTCTGTGAGAAGGAAAACACCGTGTTGCTCGTGATCCTATCGTGACTTGTCTCTGCACAACAGCGATTCTTGTCTATGCTTGCACACGCTTGCTGTGCAAATTCTTGTATCGGTCAGAATGAAGTTGCTGGAGAAGCAGCGTTTGTGCATTGATTTTTGTTTTAAAGTCAAGAAAAGCGCAACTGAAACTTATTCAATGTTTCAAGAAGCATTCGGGAATAAATCTATGAGTCGGCCACAGTGTTTGGTACAACCACTTCCAGTCTGGGCAAACCTTGACCGATCAAGAAATAGAAAATACTAAAATATAGTTAGGGGGATGTAAAATGTACCATATTTTGTGCAATGATAAAATCGATTAGGATTAGATATGCTGAATCTTCAAGATTTGTCAGTGATCATCCAGCTACGAATATCAATCCCCTTACAATGCAAACATTTCAGTGTGTAAAAATAATTCGCCTTGACCGGAATCCGAACCCGGACTACTGTTTTAGCCAATTAAGCTACCAGGTGTCCTCTCACACTGAAATTTTGGGGGTTTTAAAGGAACAAGATGTTGTGACGAAATACGGTACATACAATGTCACAGGAATTCATAGTCGTACGCGATGCGCCACAGTCCACGAGGTTAAACCCAACTTGTACAACTAGGGTGTTTTACCTTACACAAATTAATCAATCTCCTTACTCCGCTGACAGCCTCATCCTTCAACCTCTCTCTATATCCCTGCAGATTCCGACCGCCTTGCTGGTCCTCGCTGTCGCCTTCGCCTCCGCAGCAGAGGAGGAGAAGAAGGACGCGAAGGGCGATAAGACACAGGAGAAGAGGGGTCTCTTCGGCATCGGATACGGAGGTCTGGGCGGCTTTGGAGGGGGCCACGGACTGGGGTCCTATGGAGCCATAGGCTCAGGGTCCTACGGAGCCCTCGGTGGGGCGTCCTTCGGGGGAGGACTCGGACACGGCGGCGGCCTCGGATACGGAGGAGGGCTCGGGTACGGGGGCGGACTCGGATACGGAGGCGGACTCGGATACGGGGGCGGCCTCGGGTACGGCGGTTACTCTCTTGGATACGGCGGCGGCGGTGGTCTCGGTTACGGGGGCGGACTGGGGGGCGTCCACGAGAGCAAGGTGGTGACCATCACCAAGGAGGTGCCGTACGCCGTACCGCAGCCCTACCCCGTCACCGTGGTCAAGCACGTGGGCGTCCCCGTGCCCAAGCCAGTGGCGGTACCCGTGGACAAGCCGTACCCTGTGCCGGTCCCCAAGCCGTACCCCGTCACCATAGAGAAGCCAGTGCCCTACACTGTCGAGAAGCCCGTGCCCTACCCCGTGCACGTCCCCGTCAAAGTCTCGGTGCCGCACCCCATCCCAGTACCCGTCCCCAAGCCCGTCGCGTACCCTGTGCACGTGCCGGTCAAAGTCCCCGTGCCACACCCCGTGCCCGTGCATAAGCCCGTGCCTGTCTACGTGAAGAGTCACGGCGGATACGGTTCGATCGGCGGAGGTTCTTACGGAGGAGCCTCGTCCTACATCGGGAGCGCCTCGTTCGGCGGAAGTCACGGTGGGTTAGGTTCTTTCGGCGGAAGGTCCTTCGGAGGGGGCCATTACGGAGGAGGGTCCTTCGGTGGAGGGCTCTACAGGGGAGGTTCCTACGGGGGAGGGTCCTACGGAGGAGGGTCCTACGGAGGAGGGTCCTACGGAGGAGGATCCTACGGTGGAAGCCACTGATTCATTTGTTCTATCCTTTCATCTCATCATTCATGCACTTCACCACTTTCACCCTCTCATTCATCATTTTTGTACATATAACTCGCAATAAATGTTGTTAAATAAAACTTGTGTTTTAGTTCTTATCAACAACTTTCCCTATCCACTCTCTATCTTTTCAAGAAAAACTTGGAAATCCATTATCTAACGTGGAAATCCATCATCACTGAAATAAAAAAACAATGCATCTTTCTACCAATGTTATTAGGCACGACTAGTTTCCGATTATTTGTTTAGGTACAACTGGTTGATTATTAAACTATTATTACATTAGGTACGACTTATATGACGCCGATGCGTTATAACTATTCGTATCTAATAAAATTGATGGAAAGTTATATTGTGTTCTTTTACTTCAGGAATCGTTCTCTACATTCAATTACCTGAATTCCAAATCAGGGACATTTCTGAAATTTTTCATTGTAACGCTTTCAGAGGATCTATAAATTAACTTATAGCTTAGAGACACGAGCCCCAGGTTGTTGTAAATATCTTACTGCCAGCAGGGAGGAAAACCAGCCTCTTATTTTTTAACTTTTGTATTCTCTCTTTATACGAGGTCAGTCTAGATATTTTGAAGAAAAATAGCCTACCTAGAACAATGAGGCCTTAGTTGTCCGCTTCAAAGTTCTTATTTTTGAACCTCACACGCTTATCCTAGCGTCCACTTCACTTCAGTTATTTTTTATAAAGAATACAGGAATAACTAAGGAGAATGTCACCAAGACACGAAAAACAGATAATGGCACACGCGTAGGTGGCTTTCGGATTCGAAGGCATGCGAAGCATGTGGCCTCAGAAATCTTGGCATCATAAAATAATAAATTAATCTTAACAAATTGATTCTTAAGTTGATAACGGAAAAATGTAAATACGGGGGATGCTTCTTTAACTTTCGAGAGTCTACAGAAGATCACCTAAATTTCTAAATAAAATTCCTATTTTACCATCAGTGGAATTTATGTTATTCAACAGCTGATTCTTCCAGTGTCCCTCCACAAAAGCAAGCACAGAGTTGACCTTCATCAAGAAATCCACAATCAGTCCCACTTGCAAAACCAACATACTACAACAATACGATGACCTTCCAAATCCACAGAACTAAAAAAATGACATTTGAACCATGTAATATGTCAATTTTCTATACCCAACTACATAATACTTCATAATACACGTAAATTTAATGGAATACTACGGCAAATCAATGATACTTGTTTTTACCCAAAATAATTGTTAAATTATTTGAAATAAAAACTTAAGATAATGCTATCAGTGTCATCTACTTCAGTAAAACTCACATTAATTTATGATTACCAAGGAACACTATTGATCATGATTTATTTTCCTGAATCCTCCCTGATCACAGGCATTGGGGAGAAATGAGAGGCCAGCGTCAACCCTGGAAACGGCGTTAGGGAGGAGGGCGCTGTTTAAAGATGGCAGCCTGCATCAAGAGGAGAAAAATGCCAATCGAATCTTAGGACAAAGTAATCTAGTCACACAGTTGGAGGCTCATCATATATCGCACCGCAAACCTACACCAATAAAAAACCATAGCATAGGTTTATAAAGTCTCGTTCCCGAGAATGTCTTCGCCGGAAGCATGACCACTTGTGTCAGCCGGATGGGAGCACGTCCGAGCGACACTCACCTCGCACCCTATCCGCCTCTCTCCGCTACCAAAGGGGGAAAATCTGAAGTAAACCCCTGAGGATGAGGGCGAAAGTGTTTTAATTCCCCCCCCCGTCCCCTCTTCATCGGACGTGGCCGTCGAATTTCCTGAGCGATCCACGTTTGCTCCGCCCCAAACCCAGTTTCACTCCCGCGCCTCTTTGCCGCCCCCAGGTCGATTGTTCCCCTCCACCCTGGGTCGGAGAGGCGTGGGAGGTCGCCATCCCTTCGCCGAGGGCCATTTGATTTCCGCCGCTGCGTTCGCCCAGAGAGGCACGACAATGGAAGGAACTGGAAAAGGTGAAAAATCGGAAGTGCACGGAACAAAAAGGCGTTCACTCGAGGGTGAACGAACCCTTGGACTCCGACGTCGAATGGAGGAAGAGATTTCGACATAGCTGCTCCGTTTTTTGTAGGCCTTCGGCGCCTTCCTTCCGGCGGAGCGCAGAACTGTTCGCGGTGTGACCGGCGGGAGACCATGCAGAGTAACCGCTGTTTAAAAATGTATTAATCGAAAGGAACATCGCGTTAACCACAGAAATTATTATCAAATAATCTACCGGTAAAGGTAAGTTTTGGATGGACACAACTACTAAATAAATATTTTGTTTCTCCTAACAAAACATAACCCAACAACCAACTCTACAATAGAACCCTCTTCATCTCTGTGTACTTCCTTCCTCCCTTCATTCCGTCCAACATCACTATCCTGTTCCTGCCCTTCCCTCGTTTGCCTAACATTCTCCCCTCTTTTACAGTATCCATCATCCACTGCCGATCAATACGCTCTTCATCCATTTTTCTTGTCTCCATAGGATTTCTACCAACAAACCCCTCTCCTCGCCCACCATACCTAGTACTTCCTCATTTGTTTTCCTCTGGGTCCATTTCACCTTCTCCATTCTTCTCAACACCCACATTTCCAAAGCCACCAATCTACGTATATCCTTCTGCTTCAGCGACCACGATTCCCTGCGGTATATAGCTACACTCCATATCAAAGTTTTGACGAGTCTTTTTTTTTACCTCCCTAGTCAACATGCCCATCACCAACCGCCTCCCTCTTTTGAAAGCCTTTTTGCCTAGAGTAATTCTTCTCCGTAAGTCCCTACTACTTTACGTACATTCCGTTCCTAGATATGTAAACTACTCTACCTGTTCTACTTTTCCCTCCTATTTTAATGTTTATCTAAGCCCTTTTCTTTCTGAAAAATCGCATAACCTTTGTTTTATTAATATTGATTCTCATCCCGTATCTATCGCACTTAGTTTCCAATTCACTTAGCAATGCTTGCAACCCCTTGGCTGACTGGCCAACTAATGCTAGTGGAGATGGTGGTATGTTGTGACCACCATATTTACAATCACAAAAACTGTACACATTTAATGAGTACCTTGCCAATAACCGGAAAATATGATCATCAATAGGGTATTTCGTTGTCTTTGCCCCCGGGGGGGGATAAAAAATTTGCGAATCGGACATGTTTTTTTTCGTCTTAAACTCGGCTGAATAGTCTATGGGGATGCCAAGATCTCGTTTTGACCATTTTAAGACGATTTTGGTGTGTCGATTCCGGAAAACTGGCCCGCAAAATTGCGAAAAAGATTGCGAATCGGACATATTTTTTTCGTCTTAAACTTGGCCGAATTGGGGATGCCAAGAACCCCTTTTGACCAGTTTAAGACGATTCAGAATGACCAAGGTCCGTTAAGACCGGCTCAAAATTTTAAAAAAGTAGCACAATCGACCCATCTGAAGTGGTTTAGAACTTGGTCCTGTAATTTAGCGAGGTACGAAAACCATTCTGAGATCATGGCGCTCATCCAAAAATTTGCCGATGAAGATGATGAATGCATGTTCGAGTAGGGGCGCCATAGATAAGGGGCCTGGAATGCCGGAAAACGTCACAAATAACTGAAAAACTGTGAACATCACAAAATCACGGACACATGAGGCAAAAACCGATCCAATACCTGGAGTTTTTTTTTCAAAAATTATCATAATATAACTATTTTATATTTTCAGTTGGATCAGTGGAGTGCGCAGCCCCTCAGGAGTGTAAATGAGGGTAGAACTGGGCGCATTGGGGGCAGGAAATTCGTCCGTCACTCAAAAGTGATAGATATTTTGGTAGCATTGTATTAAACTAAAAGTCCTTAGAAAGGTTCAAGGAATCAGATTTTTGGACAAAATTTTCCGCTCTAAAAAAATGGCCAAACCCAAAAAATCCCAAATCGTGACCAAAAAATCTCGGAACGTTCACATTGATTGATACCTTGGCCATTTCAATGGGCTGTTTGTTTCATATAATTTTTCTGAAAAACCCATCACTTACGAGTTACGAACATTTTTTCTGCCCCTTTTACATTCCTGGGGGTCGTGGACCCAACTGATTGCACTAAAAATACGGAATACACTTATATTCATGACAATTACCTCGATTATTGGATTGGGTTTTCCGTCATTTGTCCCGCTTTGGATCCGTTTTACACCTCTCAGGAAGGATTCACACCCAAAACTAATGTCCAATTTGGAAAGAGCAGACAATTTTACCCCTAGTAATGCATTTCCATCCTCCTCTGAGCTGAATAAGCCAATTTTATTTTCGAGTGTCCGTTTACGTCCGGTGGTGCGTTAATGGGTTAAAGTAGTTTATTTTCAGAGAAACTGAGGCGGCGAGATGGGGTTTAGCAGCGATTTTTGTCCTAGTGTGAAGTATCATTCAAATAAAAGATTTTGCATGGTTTTGATTTCTCATCACAGTAGGATCCAACTTCTTCCCCAATGTTCATTAATTTGAATGATTCTATTGTAAGGGGCCTGCAAAAATCAGTACCCAGCAGAGGGATCAGAACCCTTACGGAGTCAAGGAAAGAAACAAAATATATATGCTGGACAGGGTTTGCAGGTTACAAATACCATTTATCGAGGGTGAATTTCAAACTGTTGGCAATAAGAATTTCCAACACTTGTCTGATATTTTGTGGGATCTGTGAATGAACTCCTGCATGGAATGACGCTTCAATGTTAATGCTCGGATGAACAGGCCTTTTCCTTTACGGAAGGGATTTAGGATTCAATTTATTAATTCAATATAATCATATCATATTTAGTACAGGGAATTTTCGGGGGTCCAGGAGTTGCCCGATTTTAGCCCCGAAAATTTCTGGATGGCACATCTTATGATGTGATATCCTCCTGATATCAGAGAAAAATCGTGACTTCAATCCGGGTTAACAGAGGATCAATGGAAGCAAAATTTACATTCTTTTGGATTAGTCTGGCCGTATAGAATCAAAAGAGAATTGAAAAATGTCGGGAAAAACTTTCCAAAAAATTGAAAGAATGAGACTTGGTGTTTCTCGGGAGGCAGCTGCATACATGTTCTTTCAGACTCAAGGGTTTTGTATTATGTATTGAATGTATTATATATTCTGTGATTCCGGACGGAAATCTGATAATTACTTCGGAAAAATTTTAGTCCGTGGTAGACAGTGGTTGGGCACGTAAATTTCTGTCTGTCTGTCCTTTCCAAGAAAAATAGAGCCCAAAATGAAATATCCTCATATCAGGATTGTTTTACATTGTTTTGAAATGGACAGAAAAATGTATGCTATATAGTTTTGGTTCAGAGCGGGCATAGGGGCCCATGGAGTTATTTTGTGACTTTGCGGGCCCGTTTTCCGGACCCAGCCCACCATTAACGTCTTAAAATGGTCAAAACGAGGTCTTGGCATCCCTATTGACTAATCGGCCATGTTTTAGACTAAAAAAATATGTCCGATTCGCAAATATTTTTTTGCAACTCTGCGGGCCCAGTTTCCAGAATCGGCGCACTAAAATCGTCTTAAAATGGTCAAAACGGGGTCCTGGCATCCCAATTGATCGTTTGCCTAGGTTTAAAACGAAAAAAAAAACATTTTTCAATTTTTCATTTCCCCCCGAAATTTTTCATCCCCCCCCGGAGGAAAGACAACTGGTAACTTGTAAGACTTACCTCTTTTGTACTCTGCTAGGTATCCTCGTTAAACGTCAGCAAATCTTACAAGTGTAAATATCAGGTTCACATCATACCACCAGCTCCCGTACTATGCTTGGTCATCATCAAACCTAACCGATTTTACGAATTCCCCTCCGACTTTCATTCCTACCTCCAGTTCTTCCCATGCCTCTTTAATCATTTCCTCTACATATACGTTGAACAGTACCGGTGACAATGGGCAACCCTGCCTTACACCTCTTCCTAACACTGCCCATCCGGACTCTCCGTTCCCCACTCGCACCTGAGCAGTCTGAGACATGTACAGGTTGCGGATCAGTCTCCTGTACCTCCAATCCATTCCTATTTTCTGCAATACACGCATTAATTTTTCCCAATTCACTCTATCAAACGCTTTTTCGAAATCTACGAAAAAGGCAAATACGTCCTGATTGTATTCTATGCTCCTCTCGATTAGTGATCTCATTACTGCAATGGCATCACGCGTACCTCTCCTATTCCTAAATTCAAACTGATCATCCCCTAAGTAATCATTTCCCCTACTTTCAATCCTTTTGTTAATGATCCTGAGAACAGCTTTAGCTGCGTGGGATATCAAACTTATTGTTCTGTTAGTTCTATATATTTCTATGAGACCCTACTGTAAAATTTTAATGCAACCAGTGGCCCCATGAGTTTCTTACTTTTAAACGGTTTGATATAAGAGGTAGTGGCGTTATATAAAATCTCATTTGTTTTCCCAGTATTGCATGGTGCTATACGAGAAAGCAACTCTTCCTCGGCATTAAAATTAAGTACTGAATAATATGTACCTATTCGAAATCTATGAAGATGGAGACCCCGACGCACACATGCTTCAAAAATTGGGATGAAACTCAGAGTTCTTGTTGCTGAAGGTTTCCAAACGAGTGAAGGTATTTGAGGTTCGCTATGCAAACCTTATTGAGGATGCTGATGGTAATGTATGGAAAAAAATTGAAGTCACCCCTTAATGAAAATTAAAATGCAGAAAAAGTAGAATGTGAAATCATTTGTTGAGAAATTTCTGCAACAAGATAAACAAATTCAACAAAACCTGCAATAAATTAATCTGGCAAAAACAGAGCCATATATTTGAGAATTCATTTGGAAAACAACCTACTTCGACCCCAGAGGGAATCAAAAGAGCAGTTCAACACAGGAGAACTGAATACGGCAGCCTCAAAGAAAAGAGTTTCTCCGAGATGATATTGAGAACAGCTCACGGCATGTCTGTGGAGACCATTCCTAATATGCTTCTTATGTTTGTTAAGAATAAAATACATATTGCAAGGAAAACAACTATCATGATTTAAAAACAAGTTTAATGTTTCTAAATTTGGAATAGGTAATCCAAAATTTAAGTAGACACCCAGAAACCTTGTACATGATGTCGGGAGCAACTCAGTGGAGCATTTAAATTCCATAATTGCTAAAACGATTGGCGGAAAGCGACTAAATTACGCCCAACGTCGAATTACAAAGGAAAATGTGCGATCATTCGTCACAATACGGGAGTTATATTGCAAAAAACTCAGAAACATTTTTTGGCCATTTACTAAAAGAACAGAAACGCGCAAATTGAAAGCGGACTGCTCGAGTGCAAGAAAACGAATCCAACCTAAATCCAGGAAGCTACAATTTAAAATAAAATGTGATATCTCTTATTCTGAGCCAAAAGCTTAACGCCAAGATATATCTTTAGTACACTATGAAAAGGAAACGTGCAATTTTCTGAGCAACCTTTTCAGAACTGATGAAGAAATAGAGAGAATCGAGAGGGATACGATTTTACAATCTGGAATCGGGCATTGGAGAGAAGATAAGAAGAAAACGTCTCACAGCTTCGTATTTTGGACGGATTTGCAACATGCCTCCGCATACAAGCTATGAGAATATAGCGAAATGAATCATGTACGGAACTTTAGAAAAATAAGCTTTTGTATAAGGAGGAGAATATGAAATCTTGGATCGAAAAGATTTTGAGGCAGCCACCGGCCTTAGAGTGGAATCCTGTTGGTCATTTATTGATAGAGAGATAGCATTCCTAGCCGATACTTCCGATGGGTAAATTGGTGACGACAGTATCCTAAAAATCATGTGCCCTTCATTAGCTAAGGACCTTACCCTAGACGAAGAAATTGCCCGAAAAATGATTGCAATATATAAAATAGATGAGAAGAGCAGAACTTTCAACATTACACTACGACATAATATCCATTTCCGAATCCCGGCCCAACTTCACGTAACGCGTGTCGCTACCTAGTCGTGTAACCACCAATGGGAATGAAAATCAAAAAAATTGAAAGGGTTGATACCTTTTGGGAACAATTATTGTTTCCAAAACTTGAAGAACTTTAATTTTATTTCCTTTCGCCTGGAATTTCGATCCATCATTCAATGTGTATCAGAATTCCAAATTACATTGTAGATGCACCACTTCGGTAAGAAGAGAAGAAATCTCAATCAGTGAAGCAGAAACTTTAAAAAATTAATGATTAACAGAATTTCATTAGACTCTTTCTCTTGTATACATTTTAGGATGGTCTTAAAATAAAGGAAGGATGGAGATTTTTATATAATACTGTGTCCTTTCACATAATTATGAAAATCTGCACGTGCGAATATCTAGGTACAATTTGACTTAAATTAGTGTTTTCTAAAATCTTAATTCCGCAAGGTTTATCTAGATGTTATCATTTATACACTATTCTGTATTTTTGCTTTGATGCATTACATCTAATGATTTCCGCCATAGGAATGACGGTGCTGCTGTTTATGGGCTTCATTCTCAGTGGTGACATTTACCAATCTAAAACGGAAATAACCGATAATATTCTTTGAGTATTGAATGATACTTAAGATTCATCATTATCACCAGCGTTTCGATCCTAAGACTGGTATACTGGGGCCCTGTATTTGTCTCTATTCATTACTAATTTCGGCACCCCCTGATAGCTTCTCCGTTTTACGCCTTTCTTAATATGCCTAATGTACTTTACTCATGACCTTCTTCGCGGGATCATCCCTTCAGTTCTCCCGACCATTATGTTCCTAACTAATCCATCGTGCTTCCAGGTATATCCCATACCAAAGATTTCTCCATAATGCCCTTTCCTCTTCTAGTTTTCCATATATTACCTCACTTTGAGTATTTCATCTTCGGAATTATCTTCTAACACCATGTTTAATTCAATTAGGACCAATTACGCCCAGGCGGGAGAAATTTGGAGCTTCTAATATTTTGCTAAAAAAGGGTAAACATTAAAAAATAATATAGACTAGATCCGAAATTGATAAATATTTCTGGATTTTTTTAATGGAAAAAAGCAATTTTTACGGAAAAACTCGTTTCACGTGCACTCGTACACTCCGATGACAACACATTTCACTCAGAATTAATATTTCAATTCAATCACTTCACCTAGGAGCGACAATTAAACTGTCACATTCATCATCTAGCTACGATATTATATAATTTATAAATCCATATAAAGATTCATGCCGGCGGCGGGGAAAACGCTTCGTATATTTTTAAAAATTCAACAGTCGCAAATTCGATAGTCACGAAATATTTCTTTACAAGTTAACTTTAAAACATGGTCGTGATACATAGTTACATGATTTGTGGATTTTTTTCTCGTCTAATTTTTTCCCACTACCTTTACAGAGATTCCACTAGATAACTACATTTCACAGATTAAAGGCAGCACTTTTAAAAGTTCCGGAATACTGTGATTTACCGAAGAAAATGATAGTGCTGTTGTAAACTGACAGAAGAGGGCATGCCCAATAGTATTGTGATGCCCACGACGAGATAGCGTCCGCAACCATCCGGAAATGTTGTAATTATGATAACAAGATGGAGTCTCTTGGGTAGCCACCTATTGCCCCGGATAAGTGTTTTGTCAGGATATCGTATGTCCTGTCGGCCGCGCTTTCGAATCCATTTTTCTCCCACCACCCCCACCCACCGGCGAGATCTTCTCCCGCTGACCTAACGGGCACAGCGTGCTTTTCTTGCGTGGAACAATCGCGATCCGTACATCGATTGAAATCTGCCGAATCACGCAAACTTAGGATTCTCCTCGTCAGAGAGGCCGACGCATCGGAGCTCTACCCACACGGAGCCAGAGTCCTCGGCTGCCAGCGATTAGCGTCGTGGATGACGAATCAGAATCGTACAGACGGTCACCGACAGTTAATTGCTACGCCACAGACATAGGCTCTTCGGTCGAAAGCCTTTTCTCTAAATATACAAGAAGAAAAGAGTGTGCTTATGTGTACGCGGATCGCTTCATTTACTTCGGTAAACTCTTCCTGTTGATTATATTTCAAATTTTAATTGAGAAATGGGGCAATGTGCTTCTCTGCTTAATTTTAATTGGATCTGGTGGGTGCAAAGGAAGTAAGTCGAGGAGGTAGCAAAATTAATTTGGATCACTCCAACGTATCCTCCAATCAAACAAAAAAATTAATGCAATTCAAGGGCTCAATCCAATTTATTTGTATGATGATTTGACAGACTGCTTTAAAAGCTACGCATTAAACTTGTTGTAGAATTGCTACTTGAGTTCCAGTATGAAATATTTTTTTTTTAATTTTAGTAAATGAACTTTAATTTTTCATATTTTTTTTCCTGACAGCTTGCTCTTTATTGTCACCACATGCATATTTTTTGGTGGACGAATATTTTTTAATTTGGACTGATTACTATAACTATATTTTATTATGCAATAGGACAAATAAAAACAATTTTCACCATTTTCATGAATGAAATTCTGGCATAAATGTGTGTGTGTGTATAATGTCTGTGTACACCTCCAGTCTCCATTCAAAGGCCAGCTTGGTGTAGTGAACATGGTAGAGAGCATCTGACCGCGAAAAAGTCCTTAGAAGACAATATGAAACAAATTGTAAAGCCTTGCCTTGCGTACGTTGTAGCGGGAAAGTCTCGTGAATACTCCAGAGGGGAGGTATGCATTTGTGAAACGGGCTGGACAATCGAAACCCGTATTAAAGAACACAGAAGGTACATTAGGCGGGGGCATTCCAAAAAGCTTACCGTCACGGAACGAAGGCTCGTGGGTGGAGGTAAGACGGAATTTGGGGAAGGCGCCTTGATGGAGGCATGTCTTGATTTCGATCTGAGTCCCTCATTGTATATATCACTACACATATAACTTCCAAATCACCAGAAACATTCGCACTCAAATATTGGAAACCCTTCCACGCCAAACGATCCATCCCCAATTCACTTTAACTCAGAGGACTTCATCTTTGTAAAAACACACCGTCTTTAAATGCATGTAGTTACCATGACAAGCAACTGAAACGTGAATATCCGGAGTATGTTAAAAAAATCTCTCTTTTTTCCCACTTACAACTCACTACGCCCAAATAGTAAAACAATCTACATCGAGATAAATACCCCTAAGTCCACGAAAAGGTGTGGCAGAGAATGCAGGCAATAGTTGGGATGGCTAAGGGATAAGGGTGAGGAATGGTCTTTAAAGGACTAGGAAAAGGGAAAAATCATTCCCTAAAATCTCCGAAAAAATTAATTAATTCCGATATATTTTAGCAGAAAACTTAATTCCAATTAAGTGTTAATTTCACTCACTGTAAAAATTCTCTTTATCCCTTAAGGAGGGAGTAAAAACGAGCTACAACAATTTAAAATAGAACACCACCATACCAAGACAGGTTACGCAGAACTGGAAATCAATAAGGGGTAAAGCCTATTAATCCATGTCCATGCAACCTATGGTCCCCACCCCTAACACCACAGGAAGAAATGTGAAACTCCGCTGTTAGCAGCGGACGGCGTGAGGCATCAACCCCACGGAGAGGCGCGAGGGATAGAAGGGAGAGCTTGAAAACACAATAAAAAAGGTGTATGGAGAGCTGTAACTGCACTACGGTAAAGATATATCAGACCAACACGTTCGTGCGGGAAGGGATTGGCCAACAAAACACACAAATCCATCTATGCACCGCCTTATTCCCTTGAACACAAAAATTAAAATGTATACAAAAAGTTGTATATCCAAAGTTAAAAAATAGTAAATCTAGTTCCTTCCTATTCTATTGGCACCCCTTTTTATTATATCATATAACATATGTTAGCATATGTATTTGCATGCATGTAAGTTATAAAGGTTTTTACATGAAAACGAGGGAAGATGAACCACGAAGAGGAAGGCCTTCATCTTCAAGAATTGAGGAATATGTCGACAGAATCCGGGATCTAGTGCATTCAGATCATCGGTTGACAGAATGATCGGATAAGAGTTGAATTTGACTCACACTACCATTTTGACCAATGAATTGGGGATGAGAAAAATCTCCGCAAAAATGGTTCCAAAAAACCTTTCACAGGAACAAAAGGACTTCAGGAGGGAAACGTGTTTTGAATTTTAGATTCGATTAAAAATGATCCCCATATTCTGAAACGTGCCATTACTGGTGACGAGTCTTGGCGACCCTGAAACCGAGCGCCAGAGCATGGAGTGGCACACTTCAACCTCTCCAAGGCCCAAAAAAGCAGTGATGAGGAAGTCGAGGATCAAATGCATGCTGATTTGTTTTTTCGATGTCCGCGGATTCGTCCACAAAGTGTTTCTACCTCAAGGACAAACGATCAATCAACACTTTTACCGGGATCTTGAAAAAATTAGAAAAAGGGTCATTCGTGTGAGACCAAACATCAAGAACAACTGGCTGTTGCATCACGATAATACTCCTGGTCACACAACAATTTCAATAAACGAGTTTTTGGGAAGTTAAAACATTCCTGTGGCTTCTCAGCCTCCTCATTCGCCTGACTTGAGTCCCTGTGAATTTTTTCTCTTCCCGAAGTTGCAAAATCACCGCAAACACCTCATTTTGAGATGGTCGAAAACATTCAAACGGCTGTAACCGACCAGCTGAAGGCAATTCCAGAGACTGCTATGAGGAGTGGAAGATCGTCTCTCACAAACAACACGCACACGAATGAGATGTTTTTTTGGAATGTCATGGTTTTATCTCGTATGTTAAATGACCGGTTAGGGTGGGTTTTCGCTCACCGGGACGGTGTATGTGTGCCCGTATGGGCCGACAATGAACGCTTGGACCGTCTCCAGCGCTGTGTGGCTTCAGAAGGAAGTTATTTTGAGGGTTACAAAATAAAATTTGAATTCTATTTTAATGAAAAAATTTTTAACAAGTCAGTCTCATTTATTAATTTACAGACCTCGTATATACGACATTGTGGGTTTTGTTTTCTTTTATGGGTGGTGATCTAACACCGACCCACACCCCCTTTCGACAGCTCGCAGGGTACTATATAGATATAGATGAAGAGCATTTAGAATACATATAGCCTTTTTTTTGCAATTCTCCTAGGGTTTAAGTATGGTTTAGTTTTGGCCGCGAACTTTCCGTGGGCAGATACAGAATTTCGAACTGCAGGGCTGGATGCGTGGCAGCCTAGTGGAGAGATTATTTGGCTAATAACCTAACTGGCCCCTGGTTCAATTCTCAGTTGAAACCTTCAACCCCGTATAAAAACCCAAACTGTGAAATTTTCTGGCTGCCTAATCATGGCGATAAATCGAACGGAGGCACAGGGAAAGGAAATGCCTTTCTGTACTAAAAGTGAATGCTCCGACGATGTAAAGCTAAGTCCCGGGCGAGTACCGCCAACGACTGTCCGAAGCAAATTCGGGCTGCTTACTGTGACGTAAATACTGGACCTTTATTCTCATTTTTCATCCGTATGAACTAATCTGCTGAGTCCCTCGGTGTGAAAAGTAAACTCTGATACTCTGCATCTTTTAATGCTTTGTTCTCTATTGCTCTCTTGGTGATTGCAGAGACTCCCAATCCTCGGTTTCGTTTCCAATAATTCCGGCACACTTACTTTTTCATTCTTACAATTTTCAAAATATCGAAACTAGTCACACTACATCTAATTTCGGGATTTACCTATCATTGGTCAATAACAATTGCCAATACTTCCCAACTAGAAATTTTTCCATGGCATATTCTTTTAACCGTTTCAGTGAAAAGTATGGACCGCGTATACTTCTAAATACATAACGTATATTTATAACGTAGTTAATTTTAGATAGACTAGAGGTAATCAGTTACATTCGGTAGTGTGTGGAAATTTTGCACCGGGGCTGGAGGAAAACGCATAACTTTTCGTTTCATCTTCTTATAGTCTCGACCTTTGCTTCAACCCTCCTCCCCCTCCTCTCTCTCTCTCTCAACCCCTTCTTATTCCTTCCTCTACGATCGCCGACAATAGCCTTTAGGCCATTGACACCGAGCACTCCAATACGGCGGCGTGCGAAGATCTCTTCATGGAGTGTGTTGCAACGTCCCACCGGAAACAGAATTCCAACAGTGGTCGCAGAAGGTATCTCCGCTTCCCGGCAGTTAGTTCTCACCGCTCGGTAGACGTCAGTCCAGGCGAAACTTCGATCATTCACATCAGCCAGTTCTTCACTCGGTGTGGGATGCTTTTGAATGTCAGGGCACTCGATCCACGACCGTCCACGCACGGATCTGTCAACGCAACCGTTGCCAGAGCAATGAAATTTCGCTTAGTATGACCTTTGAAAGACTATGTTAAAGACTGTAAGACTGTGTGTGTGTGTAAAACATGTTTTAATTATTTCAAGTGTAAATCCTCAAAAAATATATACAATGACGATTAAATTTTGATAGCTATTAATTTGGAAAGTGAAATCTTGGTGACCTATGCCCTGTGACCCGACGAAGATTTTGAATGATTCCAACTCGAATATGTCGGTGACCTGTACTGCAAATATGTATAGTAGGCTATTATATGTAAAGAAATAATATTGATTTTTCAGCAACGTTCATGGAGCCAAATGGTTAATAAAGAATATGTAAGTAGAAAGGTAATCCGTATTCAATTATGGTAATACGGTCCTCCCCCCTCCCGCCCTTCCACATAACCTCTCCGCTCTTACTCTGAAACGGGCATTCTAAGGATGACGGCTTGCCCATTGAAACGTCAAACGTAAACGTGAGTGTCCTTTCTTTGTACTTCTATTTTTATTTAAATTGTGAAGCAGAGTGTGCACATATGTTTGCGTCGTAGCTCAAGAGCGTTTGTTTTCATATACATATACTCAACTACTTTGAACATGTTCCGACCAACTATGGCCTCATTTACACGTACGTCGGCTATAAATTCTTATTGACGCCGAAATATATTATTATAGTCCGAATCGTTTAACCTGACGATTATTAATTGAAACCTTTTATTACGGTTATATTTTTAAAACTTATAAGAGCATGACAAAAGTTGACCAATGTATGGATTTTGGAAACAATGTAAGCCTATCCATCCAAATTATGCACCTCTAGCTTCCATCAATTGCTGCAAAGATAAATAGCGAATAGAAATAGAAACACCTTATTTTAAAATGAAACGATCACAGTGGATGTAAGCAATATCCTTGGATTATGCGGTTTTTTGAAGAATGTTGATGACAAAGAATAATAGCGCTTAAAAATCGATGATACGAAAAATCGAAAATTAAAAACCTAAAGTTAGAATGGACCCCAAATCACTCTTACAAGCATTAAAAATGTTCGCATGATATCGAAATTCCTTTCATTCCGACATTTTCAAAGCACTCAATATGTTGCAGGTCCAAGGGGCAGATGAACAAGCGGAGAAGTTACCACGCCCCAAGAATCTTTTAATTTCAGCAAAGAAAAAAGTTCAAGGGACAAGTATCAACAAAAATAAATAAAAGGAAAATTCATTGTAATGAATGATATCAATAGATACAGGAGGAAATCCTGTAGACCAGGAAGAAATCTGAGATTTCATTTCTTTTTATCCGAACAGTTAGTCTTATTTTTAAACTCAAACTGCAACTAACCCTCATTACGCATTTCAAGGAACCTTCTTGCGTTTCCTACCAAAGAACGAATTTGATGAGATCGAATGGGAACATATATGTCAGTTTTTACGTAGATTTACGGAGCGGTGAACATCGAAACTTGAAAATATCACCACCAATAAAACACAACTTAGAAGTAGTTGTTGTGGGAGTTGCAAATTCGGCGGCGAACTTCGACAGTGTACTTGACTGAAAGCAAGAGACAAACAATGAAAGACTTGGCCACGACTTAAACCAATGAATGCAAAGCCTTGTCTCAGTGTATGAAAGCCCGTGTGCT
This sequence comes from Hetaerina titia, assembly GCA_037158775.1. Classification (NCBI taxonomy): domain Eukaryota; kingdom Metazoa; phylum Arthropoda; class Insecta; order Odonata; family Calopterygidae; genus Hetaerina; species Hetaerina titia. The sequence continues at coordinate 14,079,522 of CM073770.1, forward strand.
TTCTAAAACGCCTAAGCCATTGTTCCACCAACCGAGGTTTCGGCAAAACTTTATTTATCTTCAACTCTTAAGTTCTGGAGTGTTCCCCCGTCAATGATCTTACCACGATTATAGGGGCAGGAACGTACTTCGGACGACGGTGGAAGGGGGGCTGACAGCGCCTGAGACTGCGGGGCGGATTCAAACCCTTTGCGGGTCGCGTGTTGCCGACCCCTTTGGGCGTGTATCACGGAACTTATCAAATGATAAGTATCGGGTAATATGATGTATTGCTCTCGCTTTTCGACCGTAAACTAATATCCACTCTTCCATATGAAGGCCGCGAAGCAAAAAATTCGTTAATAACCTCCTTTTCACTCCAAACGCTTGCATAGAAATGATCCAAGCTATGTAGATGAACGCGAAGTGCTAAAACTCAACAAATGATCTCGAAATCTAAGGGTTTGGAAATATGGTTTGATACTACAAGCGAAAAAGCTTAAAGGTTTAGCTCAGATCATATTAAAAAAATGCATGAATCATCTATCGAAACTCTCGGGCGTCTTGACCAGTCCGAATCCCGCCACTGAGGGGTCGAATGGGCGTTAGGTACTATGGCCCCTTGCGAAGAATGGTGTCAAATGGTCCCCAGGAGACAGAGGGCGGGGGGGAGGGATGTAGACGGGGCACCTGGGCGCCGGAGATGAAGAAGCGAGCCACCCCGCACCGCGTTGAGTCGCACCGCAGGAAGCGGACGGACTGAGAGAGCGACACCACCTGTCCGCAGCTTAAGTAATGGCGAACAGATGACTGGCGATATGGCGTCCCGCTCGCCGAGGGCCGCTACTCCGCTGAGATGCACGAGATAACGGGAAGGAAGGGGGAGACTTCATTGCCGTTCCGCTCGGCGGATCCACATCGGCCCAATTACGGAGAGCTGAAAGGAAGAGTGAAGGGGCGCGGCGTGGGAGTGGAGGGCGAGTGACGGGGGGAGGGAGAAGAAAATCTCTCGCTTCCCCCCTTGGACAACGCGCGTGACGACACGCAAGAATGCGAGCGAGATATTCCCGTAATCCAGAGCAATGTTGATTTCCAACCTCGACCAAGACAAAGAGAGCGTCGATGACGCCCTCGCCTCGTTTTCATGTTTTTTTCCTGCGCGCTTCATGAAAGGGAAATTCTTAAGAACCGGAAGAGAGAGCCGCGGGTAAACATCCGCATGAAGGCTATAACCTTCCCGTTGACCTTTCTTACAATTTATTTCAGAAATCTGGCGTCTTGCGGACACTTTAGTAATCCTGGGCATCGGGGGTGGAAGTCCACTCTTCGACAAAATTGATTTGTTTTTGTTAATTTTTGGTTCCGTAAGATCTTCTCAATTTTCCGTGATATTGTTTACATTAAAAAAAATAACATTCACTTGATTAATCAGCTGCTCCAGCATTAAATTTCAGCCTTGGTCAAGGAAACATTATACCCGCTGATGTCTACTTACGAAATCAGTGATTAAGGCTTAGATGAAAAGATATGCATTTTACCAGAGATACCAGTTTTATGAATAGCGAACAATTATTTATACAGAACAAATTCATAATGAAAGAATTAAATATAGCAATTATAAGAAACTAAGTTTCTTCTGACCAGTAACGACGCTATATTGTAAAAGGTAACCTTATACTTTCTGATAGACAAATGACAATTCACTAGATTGTATAAAGGAGGGTTGCGATTATCGAATATACCTGTGTATACAAAATTATGTACCCACGCAGAACTTTAAATCAATCCTCAAGCGTTCTTTGTTCGACATATTCTAATCTTGCCAATGCCCTGAAAGCATATAATACTGTCAGATAATTTCAAAGTTTAAGACAATGAAAGAGATTTGCAATAAAAATGTACAGTACTAACATCAATGAAGGACATAACTGCGAAACACCAAATGTCAGAACAATTCCTCTCAGCAAGTATGCCAAAGAACTTTCTCGGAGAGGAATATAAAATAGGTATCATTACGTTCCTCGTTACTCTTCAATGATTTGCATACCTAAATGAAACAGTTTTGGAAAAACTTGGTGGAAAATCTTCATACTGACTTTTAATAATCAAACCACTTTACTTTTCCACATAAACTTTTTAATTTTTACAACCCAGGTTTCGTTATAGCATAACATCATCAGGTCTGATGATCATCACCTGATGATGTTATTCTATAACGAAACCTGGGTTGTAAAAATTAAAAAGTTTATGTGGAAAAGTAAAGTGGTTTGATTATTAAAAGTCACGATTTGCATACCGTTGATCGATCGCATAAAATAAGGGAAATAATATTCTGTCCATACCGAGTCGTCATAAAAATACCGAACTAATTTTTATTATGACAAGCACAACACTTCCTCTAACTTTCTCCAGGATGTAGCCGATAATCGATTGGTTTTATAGTTGGATTTATATTCGATTACTGCAAGTTAAATAAAAGTAAGCATTAACGCTTCCAAGTCTTACTTAGAATCCAGTAAGGTACTGTCGCTTGGTGTAAGTTTTTTAAATTGTCATTTAGTAGTCTTGGAATCTATTTTTTCCTCAAAACGTACGAATTTCCCAGAACAGAAATGTATATTTTAAATAAATCACACAAATTTCTTTGACATTGTTTACAAAAATCACAATTTAAAAGTTCGCTGAAAACCTGTCCGCTTTTAATTTTATGTCGTAGGGTATGAAATATACACCGCTCCATATTATATAAGTATAAAATTACCTGAAAATTACAACGACTTACAACGCGTTTCTGTTCATCGAACCATCTTCAGGGTCAAGTCTTGTACCTGAAGATGGTTCGACGAAATGAAACGCGTTGTACGTTACAAATAAATCTGTGGAAAATTGCAAATTGTATCTAACTGAGGAAATTATGATGAAATCAAAAAAGAAAATAATTCCTGGCAACTACGGGACTCGGCCCAAGGGGTGGCTGGTGCCTGACATGGGAGCCAAGGCATCCGCTATCATCAGCATACGAAATTCTTGCACAGCCAAGAGAGTGGTAGCAGAAAAGAAGCAGAGAAGAAGAACGCAAAAGTGAGAATATGGACTTGGAATATAAATACATACTAAAAAGAAGAAAGTTGTAAAATACCAAGTGAGAGAAGGAGAAGAGGGGAAGGTTTTCGGAGCGATAGTTACAGAGAAATACTCACTCACACATAGTGGAGAGGCGGAGAGCCAACTCGTAATAGTCAAAGTACAGAATAGAAAAATGTAGCGGGGAAGAGTAATGAATATGAAACATGCGAATGACAGATTAAAATAAGTACAAACAATACCAGACCCAATCAATAAAGTGGCAATCCAGGTGCAACAGTTGACAAGCATAAAAAGATACATTTCAGGCGTAATATGGTGGAATATCATGTTTAATTAAAATTGACAATTTTAATTAAAGTTGACAAGCAGCCATTAGAAGGGAGAGGAAGATATTAATTACAATTTTCAGATGAAATGATTGCAAGTATATACCTGGATACCTACATTCGACATGTACATGTACCTACATTCGACAGTGATGAGGGATTTATATTATGTGAGGTAAGGGAGAGATGGGAGTGAGGAAGGATAGTACGGTTTAAGAAAAAGAATGGCCATTAGAAGGAAACCATCGAGTTTTGCAGGAGAAATAGCTTAATTATATATACTGGTTTAATAAGCAATGTAAAATAAGATATACACGAAAAACACGGGAGGATACAGAGAGATATAAGTTAGCTTGCATTATACGTAGGCATAGATATAGGAATAGTGTGATTAACTTACATAGTTTCCCAGGGGCAGATGCGGATTCGGACCACAATTCAGGGCTCATGAAGTTAAATATTAAATGTATCGTCAACTGAGCAAAGAAAGAATGGCGGGAAAGATAGTGCGAGGATATGGAGAGTTCACAAAGACAAGACGAATTGAGTATGTGACTCAGAATGGTGAAGAATTTCTAAAGATACAAGAAAGAAGATTCCATGTATACTATAAAACATGCAGCAGGTAGATTATAAAGTGAAGAGAAGGATGGGCATAGTAAGAGAATTAAGGAACATACTTTAAGAAACTATACGATAAAAATAATATGCCGGGGTGTTTGGATATAGAAGAGGAATATAATATTAATAAAGAGACTGCAAGATAGAAAAAAAGAATGAAATTAAACCGAAGATGTCTACGAAAATAGATAACATTCCTGTAAAGCTAACCGATATTTTCTTAAATAAGACTGTATGGCAAAACTATGTACGAATTAATGATTCCACAGTCACAGGTAAATTACAATTAAGGTAAAATATGAGTTGTAGACCCTAATCACACTAATTGCACTAACAAGAGAAATGCTAAATCATCAATGGGATACATGCGCACCCACAATGCATTGATGCACCACATACGACGTGCGGCGTGATGATGAACGTGCCGGGAGTTCTCGCGGAATCTCCGAGGCGATCGGAGTATGAGAGATCTCCTCCTCAGTGGCTGTAGGTTTCGACTTATTGGGCCTCAAAATAAGTGTTTGCACTTGCGTAAAGAATACGCATCCATAAAAAATCCTTCAAACTATGTATCAATTTGGAATGAATTATCGATATTGGCGCGTCAAGAGGATGATTTCTTAGTACTGAGGCCCGGAAGTGCGTCTAATTTTCGACCAAATCTGCCATTCAAGAATCCTAAATGACGCATGATCTTCAAAATAGTGAATAAACAAGCGACAAAATCTCAGTTGAATAATATCACTAAAGGAGAATTTATTCACGCTGAATCAGCACTGGAATCCAATAATGATATATGAGGAAGAGTCAAATGAAAATCGAACCCGCCAAAACATGCAGTCCGCACGAAAGGTTACAACACTACTTTTACGTATGGATATTGCCATCGCTGTGGTAGGAGAACTGCATAAAGACAACTCGTGGTCCATAACGGTTCGTTTGGTCCCACGGTTCAAAACCATTCCACGGTGATGTTGTAGTAGGTGTTCGTTTTTCATTTAAATGCTCCTAGTACATTCAATTGTTAATTAACGAGGCTCAATCTTGTTAAACATACTGAAAGTATGCATCCATTCTTGAGGATTTGCGTATACTTTCCCAAAATGCAAATTTTAAACAGTTATTTCTATGCGGAGCTCTTTCGAGGCCACCTAGAATGGTATTTCACAAAATGATAGGTTAACTATCAACATACTTCTCTTCTGAGACCTACTTAAATGCGATAAGTCGATTAAATGTTTTTTGTTTAGGTACATGAATAGACAACTTAAGATATAATTTTTTTATTTTTTTCTTAAGTTAATTTGCCATTTTTCTATAGCTACTTTTCATTTGAAATGTTACCGGACCTCATTTTTTACAATATTAATGCCTAAAACTCTGCATTTTAAACAATTTTAATTCTACATCTACATAATACCCCCGCCATACGCCCTTTCGGCGGTTTTTGGTGTATCATGTATATGTAGAATTACAGTTTAAATGAAGCATGTTTATAAATAAGAGTCATGAAGCACAGATTAAATTCACCCCTGAAATGAAAGCTTACTGCAGGATCATGTACTACCTATTACTTTCAGAATACCCCAGAAAACTGAAGGGTATTTTCCCCAAAGGTAACTATGATTTAACTGCCATAAGGATATTTAAACTGAATTAACATAAACTTTGAAAGATTTCAATCCACTGTAAGTCAATCATTACAATGGTACCAAAAATAGTTAAAATGTGCTACTCACTACACCATTATACACTATGTTACGATTTGTTCAAATATTTTAAATATAAACCATCAATTTTTAACACTAAAACCTGGAAAGTCATATGTACAATTTGGACCAGGTTGATACACCTAAATGAAATCATGAGCTTACTAATGTGCGCCATGTGTTGTGAAGACGATTTTTATAGCAGTATCTCAGTCGCAAACCGGGTGAGTCAGACCACTTCTCTCTAGTAACGAAAATGGCTGCTGGCCTTTGTTTACTCAAGGTAAAGTGGCAACATATTTCAAATAGCAGCATGCTCACTATGCCTAAAATAAAAAAAATTCAATTCTTTTCCTAGGATAAAAACTATTTCATCATTGATGTTTGCTCATTAAATTCGGGGACAAAATAACTATCCTTTCCATCTGAAATCAGTAATAAAGCAATGATGTAAATACAATATCGTGCACTAATTAATTTTATTGAGAAACGGTGATCTTCAGAGTTTTGCAAATTTAATTCATGATAAACAATGGGAACTAACCTTAGAGCCTTAACCTTAAATATACAGATACTAAATATTGCAAAAAGGCCGCCGTCTTCCGTTTTACTTTCAAGAGGTCTCGCATACACGAATATGTGCACCCAGACTAAACAAATGATAAGAAGGAAACTCAATCCAAAGTAATCTACCCTTAAAGGTATGATTTCAAAGGGTTCGTAATAACCATTCTCTACTCGTATCTATCATGTGAACTCTTCATCGCCTGTCCAACATCATTTTCTTCTATCCAATGCACTCTCTACCCACCTTCATTACGTCTAATTAGTGAATTCTCTTCCTTCCTGTACCTTGTTTACATTCTCACTTCTATATCGGGCTCCACAATCCGACGGCTTCGAATATTTTCTCCACTCACTTATGCTCCCCTCTTCTCATTTAACCTAGAAACTGACATTTCTATCTCTTCTTGTAGTGTGTCACCAATACCGCAGAGTTTCAAAAATAATTATAAATGTTACGTGTTCTCAATTTTTCCGCCAAGCTTTCTTACATAAGCATCGAAATCACGCTCATCCTCTTGCCCCGATGACCACTTTTAGGATCCCTACAACGTAAAGCTTATAATTCTTAAATCTGATGCTTTCCAGGAGTATCTGTTTGATGAAGTTTGCTCGGGTCAGGGGTTTCATGTTGGCCAACATTTTGATGCACGACTGCCGCGAGATGAGAATAATCTGCCCTGAGGACGATGCACGAGTCGAGCATCGAAACGTCGACCAGCATGAAGCCCCTGACCCGGTGGAAGACCCGAGAAAACTTCCATCTTAGAATTCTTGTCTTAAGTCTATACCAAACTTACTTCTTTGCCTACCTTCGTTTCTTCCCTCCGAAATTAATGTTTAAATTATTAGTAATTATTGAGAATCTTATAATAAATTTCCTTGTTTTAAATCTTTATCCCAAATTTCTAGCATTTCAGCAGTGAATCACACAAAAACGGCAAACTGTCTCACTAACATTGCATGATCATCTTAAAACCGATCCTAATCACCTCACTTAACACTTTTTTCCAAAACCAAGTCATTACAATATACTCCGACAATATGTGAAAAAATATACGAAAGAAAACAAAATAAATATGGCAGTAGTTTAGGAGAAAAGGTAGTGCGAATGAGAGGAGACTTGCATTAGAGAAAGAGGCATGTGCGAAAGAGAAATGATGACGGGTTTGTTGACCAATAAAGTGAAAAAAGATTCGTAGAGACCTTACTAATATGGAGCTCAGTGCTCGGTGAAAGTGAGACCTAGTCTTTGAGGCAGCATAAGGAAGAGCGCAGATTGGAGACTTTAGAGTTACGGGTGTGACGAGGAAAGGAGAGAATAGGTTTGGCGGAGGGGAAGACAAACGCCGAGGGAGTAAATAGTGTGGGCGGAGGGAGGAAGATACATGGAAGAAATCCAGAAAAGACCAAGAGGGCGGATGGAGGAAATACTGAAAGACAATGGAATATTGAAGGCTATAGTAGAAGGGTAATTGAGTAAGCAGGTAGAAGAAGTAAGAGATCGGGATTTTTAGACAGCATGAAGGCAAGAAGAAAATAAAAAGAATGAAGGCAAAAAACTGCAGGTAAAAAAAATGATTAGGAAGTACTCAGCAGTAAATAGTTATCAAGGACTGAATCTAGCGTGGGATATCACGTCTGATATTATTTTACTTCACGACTAACTGGATACAAACGCATACAGATTGACTTTTTTTATTTTTTTTGCGAAGTAGTGGCTGCAGATACAGGCTTCCTGCGGTCAATTAGTCGGACATCGACGTTTTTCGGGAAAGTGATTCAAGTTCCTACGTCCTTCCAATAGGTAGAATTCTAATTTATGAGAAAAATTAAACAAGGTAAACATTTTAAGGAAGGGAATGTATAGAGGAACTCTAAAGTAAAAAAATTACACCGACAAGATTAAACATAGAGAGTGAATGTGGCGTAGGTGAAGTTAACTTAAGTCTAGCTTACGGGAGGAAATAGACAGGGAATTTAGGGAACTGAAAACAAATTATGCCGTGTGGGTAGAAAGCATTGCCGCGGAACTTCTTGTAGGTTTAAGAAAAAGAGTGAAGAAGGGTTTTTGTTGAGTAATTTGTAGCATATATGAGGAAGTAATAAGTAATCAGTGGCAGTTCTTATTCCCAAAAAGATTCCTGTTTCATGGTAGTAATATGTGAGGATTACAGAACGATAAGTCTAATTTTTCTCGCAGCTTAATTGGTTTCAAGCTTAATTATTGACAAGAGGATAGAGAGCAGGGCCTATGATTACTTAGGGGATAATCAGTTTGGGTTCAGGAAGGGGAGAGGCACGCGTGAGGTAATGCTATGTAAGTAATGGGATCACTAATAGAGAGGAACATACATGTACAATACTTTCACGATAGATTTTCCTGTCTCGTAGATTTAGAAAAATCGTTTGATTGAATGAGTTAGGTAGAATTAATTAATTTATTGCAGAAAATAGGAGTACATTGGAGGATTAGAAGACTTATCTCCAACCTGTACATGTCTCAGACAGCTCAGGCGCGAGTGGCGGATAGATAATCCGCATGGGCGGATTTTATTTCGAATCTCAATTTCTATCCACAACAATTCTCATTCAAAAATCATCGCGCCCGATAGTTTTTGTTGACAAAACTTAACCACCCTTATCTACACTGAAAGTAATATGCCCACGATTCTATGGATTGGGAATTTAAAGGGTTGAAAAGTTGGGTCAAAAATACTCGGGAGCTATCTCCTTCTCATCGAATCCTCTTTGAGTCGCGTACACAACCAATACTGAGTAACAAGGACAGGGGTATGTATTTTTAATTTTAATCCAACAATAGTCCCACCCACAGGGCCCGGGTTCAAATTCTGGAGGCGGCAGATATATTTCAGTGGTATCCCGATCCCTGCTTGCGGTGCTTTGTGGAGAGTACGTACTTTGAGTGAGTACGCCGTCCGTCGGATAGGACATTAAACTGCGGACCCCTTGGCGGCTTTCATTAAGAGTAGGCTAATGTCAACGCCGGGTTTCTCTCCACCCTTCTTGCTTTCCCATCCATTCCTAGCAGTGCAAATGACCTTAGATGTCCGTCGCTACTCCTAAAACTACTACTACTCCAGCAACAGCAAATTCAACCATCTGGTCGTCTCGTCCAAGACTATACAATGAATGAAAAGATATATCCACATAATATGCATGACTGAAAAGCCTCTTACGGCTAAGAAGATATTTTTTATTAACACAAAATAATGATAAAGGTTGGTGAAAGCTTCAAATTAGTCTGGAACCCGATGTTCTAATTAAGAAAGTTATACTTAACCTGCTGCTTTTAGATAAAATCAAATAATATTTGAATGTTGGTAACTTGGCACATTTTTTTGGATATTAATGTGTCTATTCAACGAATTATCCTAACGTGTTATTGGTCATGGGAGAGATTAATAGAGAAATGCAAAAAAACTGCATTCTTTGGGGAAAGTAAAATCTCTTTCCATTACGCGTTCCTCCGTTTATGTTATGCCGATCGTTCACGACTGCCGCAGAAACCTTGCTTCACTGGGATTAGCCATTGTGATTTTGACGGAAAGTAACATGTTCCACTACTTTAAACGGTAATAGAAACCATGGTCGTACGGGGAGTAATGACCGTGACCATATTCATGACGAAATCCATTTATACCCATGCGCACCGAATATATTAGCCGTTAGACTCGACCGAACCGGGCACGATGTTTAACTGGAAAAGGTTGCATAAGGGCAAGTCTTTTGGACTCACTTGGCGGCCGACCCAATCGAAACCACAGGCCTTTCGAACTCAAGTCTGCGTGATCATCCACTGAAACTCCGTTCGATTCCACGCGGCAGCCCGAATATTAAGAGGGTGGTGGCACGGCTGTGCAGCGAGCCGCACTTTCCCGAACATGCTCTCCGAGCAAGGAGAAAATCAATCCTTCATTTCACAGTAGACTGGTTTATGTTTGCCGGGTATCATGTTGTCCACATTTTGACAAATACGTTCCTTTATAAGCGGAAGATCACCGAGGAAATTCCTTGGAGGTCTTAAAAAAAGTATAACTTTGATGGATGTAACAAGAGCAGCTGGACTGCGCAACCGAAATAATTTATCTACCGTTGGCATCAATAAATTCGCGCGACATAGCTGGCCCATTCTGAGTTAATCCTATTGTTGAGTCGTCAAAGCATTCAACTCACAGACTCGTAACTGTTCTCTTGTCACCGTAACAGGATTTAATTTTGTATTAAGTTCTAAAATCAGCTTCACGATTCACTGATTCTTTCCGTTAACTGATAGTTTCTTAAAGTCTGTTTTTTTTAGAATTCAACCTTCTATGGTCCACGTATTATCGCTTAAAGAAAGGTATATATTTAAGATTACACTCCACTCCGAGGAAAAAATACTAACCGAAGCAGATTTCGAACAAAGGACCTTTAGGTTCGGTAACGCATTGAGCAATGACCCTCAAGAATTAAATGAATTGACTTCTTCTGTAAAATTCTCAACCGTTATTTTCTAAAGGTTAAATTTCTCATTCCACGCCCCATGGTCAACATATCAGCTATTTGTTATTATTTGTCTTTAATTCATGAGCCATACTTTCTCAAATACTTCACCAAAAATTAGCCAAATGTGAAACGATCAGTCAGATCTTAAATTTATTTGGAATGCATTATGACGAATAATTATATGCACTAATAAACTTGGTGATTTACTAAAACTGTTCTGCACGAAGAAACTCGTGTTTATTTAAATTTCATTTTTTTCAGATCATAAAAAGCAAATATTATTGAATATTTCTTTTCAAGTGCGACGCGTTCTTATCAAAAGCATTGAATGAATTTAATCACAATTATGTCGCATTTGAGGTACATAAAATCGCTTATTTACTCTATTTTCTGGTAGACTTATGAAATATACTCAATAAAAAGATACCCACAATTAAAAATACCGACCAAACGAATTTTCCAATTCAACTAATCTTCACGATCTATCTCATTTGTGTCAGTCAACAATTTGATCGGAATAATATGACTCGAGTACAATCTCGGATGGAAATTCCACTGTAGAGCAACTATTACATCACAAACCATTATGGTAGTGTTCAACCTACTTAATTGTGAACAAAAAAAATCTTAACTGATTTTATCAATTTTCAAAAATGCGAAAAAAATCAGAGCAAAGCTCTTATACGTATAGTATTTTTTGCTCCTATGTCATAAGCAATTTGAAAACCTCCGCAGGTGTCTTTATAATTATTCAAACAAGTGGTCAAAGCATTCACGCGTTAAAAAGTGGTCGTTAACCTTGATTCTAATGCAAATATGGCTTCTCTTTTAATGATTCCATTTAAGACCATGGGACGACGTGGAGTTTCACAGGAATTTCATTGATACTAACCCAAATGCTGCTGGGCATGAATAAAGTTCTATTCTCGCCAACACCGGATGAATTTCCCCGAGAATTGATAGGCGGAAGGAAGAGCACGTTAGGCATTCCGCCGATGACCTACCCGGACATTGGCACGGAGAAGAGCAAAGCCGCAATAGAAGAGCTATTTACGATCGCAGCTGGAAAAAGGCAGTAGCCATCACGCACGCCACTTTCCCTTAACGATGGCTTTAGTTAGTATTTTTTTCTATTGGTGATTTTTCGCACAACCTTGCAAGTTTAAATAGACTGATTAAAGAATAATGAAAGATAAAAATCAAGACTCAAATTAGTTACAATGACGTTAATCTGTATTATCCCAGCATACATTTTATACAAAATAAGATAACTAGTAAATTAATGACTCCTAGATACCACAAACCTTAAATCAGAGCAATGGCTGTGATTCGGTCGTAAAAAGGGAATATTAAGGACAGCACCAAAAGATCTCAAGACCGCTAAAATTGAATCCTCCCAACGACTAATAGCGATATATTCAAAGCACGTACAGTATAAAGCAGCACTAAATTTATATTTGCACAATTAACCTCCAACTCTCCTTTTGATTTCCCTCTATTGTTTGAGGACCAGAAATAATTAAAGATTCAACGATATTAAACACCTTTGCACCATGAAACGCTAGATTTTACAATCGACCCACCGTGACAGTGTCAGTTAATGTCATCTTTTTCAGTTCATCCTTTTTTCATTCCCAAAAGTCACTAATGCTGCTCCGACTTCAACCGACCGATAATTTAATCCGCTCATCTCACTTTGCATACATAATTTTCTTAAGAGATATTTTGCATGTAAGACTTTTGAGGCATTTTTCTGCTCGGGAAATAATTTTTTACCAAAGAGTAATGGTCTTAAGACACCTTGACAATCCATACATACATTTTGAGAAAGGTGTGTAACTGGCTGATGTGAAAGTATTATGAGATGCGAAGTTACGCCGGATATCCTACTTCCTTTCATGCAATAATTCATGGCACATTAAAGATGGCCGCTTTCCTTAACCCTCCCCACAATACTCAATTGCTCCTTCTCATGAATACCTTTTTAAAGACTATAAGGAAATGCGACCCCTGAGAATGACATTTAATATCCCCCATTACGTTGAGGCTTGGCATATGAGGAAAACCATTCACTAACGCATGTACGTATATTAAATGGCCAACAACGGCACTATATATCACCATCAGTATAATTCTTGGAATGAATAAAGTATTGCACATAAAATAAATGATAACTAACTCGTAAAAATAGCAATAAAAAATGAAAATTCAAATTTTCATTCCATTAATTTGACTAACTACTGGTTTTTTTAATTCCAAAATGTTAAAACTATTATTTCCTAAATATTTGGAAAATGTTAAACGGTGCGTTTTGAGGAGGAAAAAACATTCAATTCAAACAACTTGAAGAGAAAAAGTACAGTACATAATGAATTACATGAATTCATGCACATACGCGGGGACAATTATTAATCATTATATCATACAGGAAAAATAAACATTATATTAATGATTACATAAAGGCCTTGGATTTTTTCCTCATGGAAACTTAATACAACATTTAATGTGGCACGTGGAACAGGAAAAGAGAAAACCAACAGCCTCTTGGGCTCCGATGTGCACGACAACAAATGCTTCAGATCATACTCGGATCTGGGACCATTCCGAATCTCCGAATCTAACAGCATAACTAAAGCCGTTTTTAAAATTTGGCTCAGAACTGCTTAAAATATTCGTCAAATTCAACAAATTTATATTAAATTACCAAAAGGTGAAAGGGTTTGCTCTCTCAAAAGCTATTTTGTAGTTGAAATCTGTTAGAAAGTGCATTTATGGTCATTTAGGAAATGCGCGAAAAAATTAATATTCTCTTCTTCATTGAATTCGTTAAAACTGGATGTATTTCCCTAATTGGTGGGAAATGATAAATGCTGGGAGTGACGTCGATTCATAATAACAATATAACAATTATCGTACCGAGAGAAGCCGAACAAGACAAGTTCAAGAGCTCTTCTCTTCAATTTACATTTTTTCCTCATCCTTTTTATAATTTTGGCAGCTTTCTTATTTACGCGTTCACTGTTAGGGATTGGAATCTCTCAGTCCTTTGGTAATGTGTTCTTGTATGCCATCTTTATTAACTCTTCGTCCCGTCCTATTGAGATAAATACATAGAGTTGTTCTTCCAGCGATATATGTATGTTGTTAGAGTCACTCATATCCTGCGATAAATTCATATTATTTACTTTTATGTACTTACATTTATTTACTTAAAGCATATCCTAATTGCAGATGGGTTATATTTTAAACGTCATATTGAATTGTAACACGAAGTGGAAATGGATGCTTCACAAAGAAGGAAATGAACCCACCCAGGTAGATACAGATTAGCAGGGCATTATTCAGCAAACATTTATTCCCCAAATAATTTTCACCAAAAATGGAAGACTTATGAACATCCAATTGGACCGAGCAGAATAGCTTTAGCAAATCAATCAACCCCTCTTTCTGAATTAAAATCTGCTAGATTTTTACCTAACACTTCTGATTATATTATCCGTGTAAAACTTTTTGCTAATTTATTAAATGAATTCAACTACTAATACATTATATACTGCAGATTTTTGTGTTATATTTCTCTGCTTAATTACTCTGCAAGCCTGATAATTTTACAAAATACAAGTCCTATCACCGTTTGGAATTGAAATTATATCTTAATTTGTGGAATTATCTTATGCTTTGTGGAATTGAACTTTTAAGGCGTCAAATATTTTAAAAACTATATGATAATACGTTATTTGTAGAAAATTATATTTATATGCACATGAAATATCATAAGATTGCGTATAATATACGATATTATTATATGATTACTATTTGAAAAGAAAATATATTATTAACATAATTTTGGTCATGGATAATTTTGAATTTATTCAACAATCATGAAGATTACGAAATAATCAACTGAAAGGTTTCGAACTGGAATCCGGACTTGGGGCATGCCCTTTAATTGAAAAAATCATAATATAAAATATTTAGCATTCAATTTCCCATCGCTGTAGGAATACAGAAAAACAAGATGTCTACCTCTTAAATTATTTATTCAAATTTCTCCATCTTTATCTCTGAGGAAATATATCCAGGAAAATGCCCTACACAGTACTCAATGGTGAATGATAAAGGTGGTAATAAGAAGTGGGAATTGGAAAGAGATTTAAATGGATTTACTTAAGATTAAAGAAGCCATCAATGTTTGCCCTATTCGCGGGAATAGGTGAGTGATTCATGTATCGACAACTAGTTCTGTCACTTACATTCGTGATCCCATCGGCAAATGTGTCTTAGTGTGTGAATAAATATGCCTTAGTATGCCTTAGTGTGTGTGGATAAGTGTCTGTACTAAGTGTTAATTGACATGCTCTATTTAACTCTTTAATTACATACCTGAAATTTCGGAGATTCTGTTATCCCTCTATGTATATATAATTAAAACTCATTTACAATAATAATAATTATTTATTCAAATTTACTGACACCAATATTCATCATCAATTCATTGAAAACTCTCACTAACCTCAAGTAAAAACTGCGGATATATAAGAAAAAGTTTTTGCTTTGGTTTTCGATTAATCGAAATATTACTCAGAGGCTTAGCTTTCCTCAGCCTCAGAGCACTTGTTATTAACTAAATCATCAACCTATAAATAACACATTCACAATAATAAGATGTTCTATAATGTTCACCATTATGTCCAGGTTAAAAATTTTAAGTAAGGTCAATAAGATGAATCAAATCAAAGTGAAATTAATCGTTTACTCGAAAATATGTAGCGAGAATTCATCTTGGCTAATCAATGAAGAACTAAATATTCCCGGCATAGGAACTTTCTTTTGTGAATTTCCTTGAATGCTCTATAATAGCCTCGAATCACCAAGAACTTAAAATTTAAAGGTTATTTTCCATGGTAATTAGCCCAAATTACAACCAAAACAAGAAAAACAAGCGGAGTCTTCCTTCTGATGCAAGCAACCTCCCGTCTATGTGAAGTTCTCCACTCCGCCTTCGTCAAGTTACGATCTTTCCCAGAGACTTCAACGCCTGAAAAACCTTGCTCGGTCAACGCAACGAAATAATGGGTAGTTTCGCTCTCGAACTCTATAACGAAGAGCTCGAGGAATTTATTGCGACATCGGAAATCATTCAAAATCGTTCAAGTACTGCAGGAAGTTGTCTCCTTATGAGAAACTCTTGAAAAAAATGCTACTTCGGTTTTATTGATGATTAAAATTAATTTTTGAAAATTACTAACATAACTTACATAATAAAGGAATTGTCAAGGATAAAATGTAATTTTATGGAACGCATAGTTCCAAATCCAATTGGTCAGTTAGCTGTTTTAACATACTTACTTGCAACCTGCATGAAAAAAACGGTATAAATATTTATTATATATCCAAAACATAAAACATCCTCTTGTCAAACTTTTTATGATAAATTTGGTGCAATATTTGATTGGTCCAATCCAAACGCTAAATGCGATACCAAATTGGCTAATGAGTGTTGGAAACCTTTAAGAGCTATGGCAAATAATCATGTAGAGGACGATCAATCAACCACAGGTATATTTCATTTCGCCAGAGATCTGGTAATAACCTTACCCACCAGCGCCTTACTGATAGCAAACTTTGGGTAAGTTACCGATGGATGTTTTTTTAAGTTAAAACTAACGAATATTTACGCAGTAAGCTTAGCAAAGCATCGTAATAAATTTTATTTTCTGAGTATAATTCTGAGCCACGTCAAACCTTATTTCCATATTTGTTGTTCTGAGCGATCCGAAAGAAGGGAAACCATATTTTTCAGACATGTAGGTAGTCCTCGCAAATGATGATTTATTCAGTTTTTTCTATGCACCGCAATAGAGGATTTGGTCATAATATTGATAAATTACCTTGAATCTGACTAAACATTGTGGATAATTATTTGAGTTCAGTCAAACTAACTTCCAGCTTAATGTTTGTACATGGAAATTGATATTTATTAGCTTGATTTGAGAAATTATAGCGTGGAAGATCAAAGAGCAACTGACCGGAAAATAACCAAGGATTGAGCAGTGGGCAAATATCACGCTGGCAACGGCTCGCTGCTGTGAAAATGGAGGAATTCGATGGAAAAGTGAACTTGTGGCCAACAGAAAAGGAATCCACATTAATTCTTTTATTTAACTTTTATGGATCGGTTGAGGAAACCTCAACACAAGTAATTTGTTATGAACACAATATCAGGAGATATCATATTGAAAGCACCACAGCAAAAATCAAGAGGAATTTACGTGAGGGGTATTAGACGGATGATCTATCATGGTGTGTGAAAGCGTGGTGTTAGCATTATATGCAGAAATGGAAGAGTGGACAGAACTCCATTCAAACTATATCCTGAATCCAATACTGGTGATGACATAAATCTGGAAGGCGCGATAAAGTTTTTGAAATAAAAAATACTCTTTATAAAAAAGCATTTAGCGGAGTATGAAATTCTTTTACGTGCGATCAACCAAATAGTAGTTTCCTCAAAGCCTATGAAAGAACTTCATTTTAAATTGTTGATGGTAAAATAAAAACCTGTTTGCTTGAAACGAAAATTGATTTCCATCAAACCGTGTGAAAGAGAATTTTCTACGATTGCTTATTTTCAGTGAAGTATTATGTTGTTCGGGTGTAGATTGGAACATGCTAAAGGGATATTACAGCCTTTACAACGTTATATGTAATGATGATGGCGAGTGATGTAGCCGGGGATTGGATATTCAAAGACCTCTAGGGTTCCATTTAGCGTTGAAAACCTGCACAACAATTATGATGTTATAGGGTTATTTATACCTAGGCACTATATAGGATTCTGGTGTTAACGATTCACGTATATGCTACGATAGTTTTAAATTTTTGCATGAAATAATAATAAAACAGGCATTTAAGAGAGATTTGGAAGAGGGTAAATCTAAGGAGGAAAGAGGTCCATTGGGGAAACCTCGATGTCCAATTTTGGGTTCTAAAAGAGAGATAGATGCACTACAAAGATTTATACGTACAAAGCTGACTGAATCTGGATGCAGAGACAAAAGAATAAATGCGGTGGATTCTGGTGAACACTTGTTTTTAGTAATGGCCAACATTTTGATGGCACATTGCATGAAAACTAATGATGATTGGTAAATGGAACTTAGGAAATGGTGGTTCTTGTAAATAGTGTTAAGGCCGAAATTTATTACCAGCCTTAGAGAAAGTACAGGAGACAATTTATCGTACGCATTTCCTCCATTGCCACAACACATCCTAGCGGGATAGTGGCATGAAACTGCACGAAAATCAAATAGCACACGATGTGTACCCGTTAGTCCGCGAGCAATGAATTTAAATTCTGTATAACTCAAAGCCGATTCCTCATAATGCCTTCAAGTGAGAGGCACACTCATCTATGCCAGAAACGTCTTCCGTCAATCACTTTCTTTTAAATTCCTACATTTTGGAATTAATGCCATCATACAATATTTATAAGGTCTAAGAACTTATTACATGCATCTCTAATTAGTAAGCATTACTACCATCAGGTTTTATATTTAAAAACAGTATCTTAAAATAGCACCGAAGGAAATGCAAAAATGTCGAGCGTCTGGCACGACGTTCGCAACACTGACTATCGCGGTGTCGGGCACCGGCGACAATTACAGCAATGCACTCACAGCAAATCGCCTCTCGCCGTGGGCGGGGGTGGGGATCGGAACCCCCAACCGGAGACCCCTCTCCCTCTGAAAGGGAGGACGACGGGAGGGAGGCAAATGAGAAAGGGTGAGGACGGAGATCGTGAGCCAATTCTCCGCGACAGGCGGGAGGGGGGATGGACGGAGCCCGCCCCACTTGCATCCCCCTATTTGCGTAAGAATGGCATTTTTTGATCCGTTCGGTGGGAGCCTCCACGAAGAGAGCGGAGGCCGCCGCCTCTCTCGCGCCCTCACCCCCCCCTTGGGGACGGGGGCGCTGGAGACGGGCGAAAGTCACACACGCACGCCTCCTCAGCAATGCCCCACCGATCCCCGCGTGTCCGCGTGCTCTCCCCCGAGAGTGTTCGAAGTGAGGGGGGAAGGTGGGGGATCGGCCAGCTAAAGGAAGTGGAGGGCGCAGGTGGGGGAGCGGGGCAGATGTCTCCCACTTGGGGTATAAAGGCACGTCGCCAGGGTAACGATCCTCATTCCGACTTCCGATCCGAAGAAGGCGGTCGAAAGCGTCCTTATCTCACACCCACGACCAAGAAAGGAGCAGCAGCGGGGAGATGAAGTTCTTGGTGAGGATATTTATTTATTAACATTAACTTGTACTCTGGATTAACAAAGCAAGTTTCCTCAGCTATCTCTTTCGCCAAATTTTTCCCTTACATTAACACGTCCGGTAAAATTCTGCACCCTGTCAAATAATGAATTGTTTATAAGTACGCTGTGTACACTAATGCAGCCATGACGAGAGGATATTAGAAGTCCTTTGTTATTTTTCCGAATTTTTAACAATATCAATATTTTCCCGTTCACAAATTTATATTTATGCCAAGGACTTATTTCAGAGTAGGATACGAAATATGATGGAATTAAATAAGGCGAAAACGTGATATTTTCAAGGAGAAATTCTGATGAAATAAGAGGTCAAATTAAATTTGGGCATAGGGGTAATGCAATTGTAATTGGAATAAACAGATATTCAAAATCGTGAGCTATTTAATTTAATTGCTTAAGTGCCGCAAAGATGTTGCGGCTGAGAGAATAAATAGTTTGAGTGCAATCTCTTAAATTGTACTTTCATTATTCGCTACTAGAAAATTGCTGATTTCATCCAATGGGAAACCTGGTTCCGATTCCTTCGCCCCAAATGAAGTTTTCGAGGAATGCATGAAGCTCGGATTATTATAGGCTCGGATATAGAACCAAATAATTCCAAAACAGAGAATTTACAAGAAACAAAAAGGTAGATAAGTTTATTTTTTCAAACAGAAATGTACTGAGACCCACTTTATTTCGTCAATAATCATCACATTACTCATGAATGAAGAAATGAGAAAAATCTTTCATTCAACATAATTTTCGAAAACGGATAAAAATAACTACAAACACACCTCTTTTATGAGGGTTTTGAACAGAAGCCCATAAACTGAAGTTCTATTTCAAGAAACTGTAACAGTAACTTTAACGGAGTCACCCGCTATGTGTGCATTATAATGCAACCATTTCAGAGAGTAAAAATCATTCGCCTTGACCGGGATTCGAACCCGGATCCCTCGATATCCGGCCGAGTGCTTTAACCATTTAAGCTACCGAGACGTCCTCTTACACTCTGAAATTTTGGGGGCTTTAAAGGAACAAGATGTTATGACGAAATACCGTACATACAATGTCACAGGCATTCGTAGTCGTGCGCGACGCGCCACAGTCCACGATGTTAATAAAGCCAATTTCAAACACTTAGGCTGTTCATACCTTAGACAAATTTCAAGAAACTGTAACAGTAACTTTAACGGAGTCACCCGCTATGTGTGCATTATAATGCAACCATTTCAGAGAGTAAAAATCATTCGCCTTGACCGGGATTCGAACCCGGATGTATGTACGGTATTTCGTCATAACATCTTGTTCCTTTAAAGCCCCAAAATTTCAGAGTGTAAGAGGACGTCTCGGTAGCTTAAATGGTTAAAGCACTCGGCCGGATATCGAGGGATCCGGGTTCGAATTCCGGTCAAGGCGAATGATTTTCACTCTCTGAAATGGTTGCATTACTGAAGTTCTAATTCTCGGTTAACAAGCGATCTACTACTAGTGTTCCACGAACTGAAAGCGTCATGTTACACGTATCGTATGATTGGATGGGTTGAGCTGGAAGGCCTTGAATACGAGAAAATTGCACACACGGCTTCTTAATTACTACAAATCATTAGTTTTAATACCGACATAGAATAAATAATTTCTCCTCTCAATACATTCGTATGCCAGATGACGAGGTGGCGTTCTCAGGGAAGTATTTACCATACTGATCGCTATAAACTTTTCTTCGCACAATTCGAGACAGGACTAGATCGCGTGAAGCGTAGAGGAGCTAAATTTGTAAATTGTTTTTATACAGTCCTTGATGGAGCTAAGATTACATGACAGGTTAAATCTCTTGCATTCACTGGAAGAGTATCTCTTTAGTGATGATGTAGAAAATGAATTATTAACACCATCGTACTGCGCTATGAGAGATCATATCAATAAAATTAGAGAGATTGAGAGTAAAACAGATAAATTTAAGATGTCACTTTTCCCACGAACAATAAGGGATTAGAGTAGCATTCACTCAATGCGCTAGGGGAGGGAAGTATTTTGAGTCAAAAGTAGTCCGGTGTGTAATCACCTCTTGCCATAGACCCTAGCGGTGGATTGCCGGGTACCACATAGATTGATAGAAAACACTATGAAAGACAAATTTAACTTCCCAAATGCCATTAATCACCAACTGCTCACTTACAGCTGACCAAACACCACCTGTCCCTGCCTTCAACCTCTGGGTGAGTTGTAGGGTGCGGAAGTGGAGATTGCTCTTTGGCCGCATGGTCGCGTACAAGAAATGCACCTCCTAGGACACCTCACTTCTCGCTTTCAAATCGCCCCTATCTTAGCTCCGATTTTCATAAGAATGAACGGCGGAATGATTTTGTTCCTCCTTTTTGTAATTAGTGCTTGGTTATCCCTAAATAACTAATATACATGTACTTAATAAGCATTTATTGAAACATTTGAAAAGAGAGTAATCCAGTTGATATTTATTTTTTTACAAATAAATATTTTACAAATGTCTTTCAAATAGCTCCTGATGGTAAAAGAAAATTATTCAATTACAAGTTCTGTCAATTTTCATCGGCGGAATAATGATCGTAATGCCAAAGGTAGATAAACTTCCAATATTAAATGTTTAGATTACCATAGCTTCAACTCATACGATATAAATAAGGGTCATCCAAAATTCTTTTAAACTTCGTTATTTCTATTTGTTTTACGGAAATATGTATGCAAATACTGTCTACAGTCCCTGAAACAAAGTCTTATTCTGAAAATTAAGAAAGAATAACTTGGCATCGCTTTCATTCATTCAAAAAGAACTAACCACTACTTGATTAGCTACTGATTTTTGCCAACAACAACAAGTGCTTTGGTGGATGGTCTAAAAATGGCAGCTCTATCGATGATTTGCCTTGCCTTTACCTATTTTCTTTAGTTTTTTCTATACCTTGAATCACTTCCGCTTTACTTTTAACACTTTGAATTACTCAGACAGACACACAAGTGAAGAAGGAGTGAAAGAGAGAGAGGGAAAGTAAATACCAAGTTAAATACATTAATACAACTTCAAAGTACGATTAATTCTTAAGAACGGTATAAATACTTCAAATATTTGTGATAATATGTCATACTGATTTTTGCAAGAAATAAAGATAAAATTCATATTGCTTACTAATATACATATATATCATTCAATGGAATAAGCAACCATTTTATTGGGCAAAAACAACCTTAAAAGCAAAAATTATCCTGCAAGAGAATACTTAGGGGTATGTTGCGACGTGTGGCCATACCAAGGAGAGAAGAGAGACATAGTGAGTTCCCCCCGGAACTGGCGTTACTGTGGGACACCTTTCCCTGCTCCGGGGATTCCCCGCTCAGAGGGACATGCAATTGCCGATGGCATTGAATATTTGCGTATTGATAATAATCTATCTGGGGCTCCACTTCTCTTGCTTTGGCGTATTTGTCTATCGCCTTTTGAATTGGTATCTCTCCTGGGGATGGAACGGCATTCATTATTGCCTCCGGCATTATTTCCTCATCCTATACGGATCGATATCGGGGGAAACACGGCTTGATCTGTCAATTCTCATCCATAACAAACCAGAGACTAATTTATATCCCCATTCCAATTACTCAGAACTATAAAATTTCATTTTACTTCCAATATCTAGACATGAAATTGTCCTTTTTATTATGGAATAATATTTCTCTCAACGGGAAACATTTGAAAATCGTGAAATAGTAAAGTAAAATATTCGACATAGACTTACTCAAAATTAAGCAATTGTTTTATCAGTCCCTTTTGATGTCTAAAATAACTCCGCAATTGAGCTCGTCAGGTTCATTGCATGAAAAGGCTTAATTTAGAATATGTCTCAAGCATCCCACTGGAATAAACAAAGAAGAAATTTAGAGTGAACACTATATAGTCTAAAACCGTTTGATTCACGGTTGCAGCTATATCTTGGCTAGTACCTTAGCCCACAAAAGTCAATAAGTTATTCGGCTTTAGAATTTCATCTTACAGTCCCTCTCTAGCGATAATTGTTGCATTTCTCCGCCTTCAGTCCGACGAAATCGGGTGCCGTTCCGTGCAAGAGATGTCAAGTTATTTTAAAATAGCCTGTAGTCTATTACTCTAAAGTTAGGCTTTCAAAATCATTATTCTATATTTAATAATTTATTATTTTTGGTTATAATAGCGGAAGATAAAAGTTTTTACGCTTCAAATTCAATCAACTCGGTTATAACCATGTTTACTCATGCGATAAACCAGAGGTAGGATCCGTTAAAATTTCTCTCCAACCTCCTATTCTCTACTCCACTTAATTTCCGTCCCTCCCTTCATTCCATCTGACATAGCTATTCTTCCCCTGGCTCAATTAGATGTTACAATATTCCCTCTTCCAGAGTCTTCAACATTTCATTTCTACTCAGTATTCCCTGCATCCACTTTCCCTGCCTTCATCGGACTTCTCCTGACAACCTTCATCTCTCCAATCTCAAGACTTCCGTGCTAATATCCTCTCTCTTCATTTTATTTTTATATTCATCTTCACTCTTACATCGAAAGCCTACAATCAACGCTTACTATGTCGGATATACTACTTTGTTTCACAAGTACATAAACTACGCTCCATAATACAAGACAATAACTTACTTCTTTACATAATTACTGAGGGCTCATTATGATAAAATAAGAACACGGGTCAATAATCACACAATCTACACCGATAATAGTTTCAACAACGAGTGTAATTATCACGGTAATGGTAAGAGTCATAAAAACTATGCAGAATCGTTCAGTGATAATTTGCGTGGTAACGTACCTATTTTTATTTTACTTTAATGAATGCGTAGCATTTTCACGAAGTGACACCAGAGGCACTATTTTATACTTCCTGGAGGGAGTGGCCTTTTTTTCCCTCTTCTTTACAAAAGCTTCTTAACCTACTAGCACTCATCTTTTAATGCCCTCACTTTCTTGGACATTCGTTTACGCTCTGTGTATTCAAACGGCCAACAATGCCTTCTCATTGTGCCTTTAACAGATGATTTGCGCCTTGGCGCTGATGGTGGCGCTGGCATCCTCCGAGGAGGCCAAGCAGGAAGACTCCAAGCAACACGAAAAGCGGGGTCTCTACGGTCTCGGTTACGGACACTTCGGGGGCTTGGACGGCGGGCTGGACGTCGGACACCACGGCGGCGGACTCCTCCTCCCCGCCTACCACGGCGGACACCACGAGCACAAGGTCATCACCGTCACGAAGGAGGTGCCGTACCCCGTCCCGCACCCTGTGCCCGTCATCAAGAAGGTCGGCGTGCCCGTGCCGCACCCCGTCCCGTACCCCGTCATTAAGCCGTACCCCGTACCCGTAGAGAAACCCGTCCCTTACCCCGTCGAGAAGCCCGTCCCTTACCCCGTGGAGAAGAAGGTCCCCTACCCCGTGCACATCCCCGTTAAAGTGCCCGTGCCGCACCCCGTGCCTGTGCATGTCCCGAAGCCCTACCCCGTCCCCGTTCAGGTTCCCGTCAAGGTCCCAGTGCCGCAGCCGGTCCCAGTCTACAAGCACGTGCCGGTTTACATCCACTCCCATGGACACGAGCTCGGGTACGGAGGATTCGACGGTGGGTACCACCACGGCGGTTACCACGGCTGAGGCCGCTGCGAAATGAACCCCTCGCCGAAGGATGCTCCGGAGGCCGTCTCCACGGATTCCTCCGGGGAAGAAAGACCTGGTGTCGGATTCCGGCAGGAGGCCTTGAGGGCGTAGCCCTCCTCCACGGAGCGTAGCCCGCCTATATTCATCATCGACCGCTGGCGAAACTGCTTCGAAGGGCGAAGTCATTCATCTTAATCCCACTGCATTCATCCAAACCACAGCTTCACATCTTGTATCACGCGAATGTATTTTGAAATACACATCGTTTGCATCCTTTCGCTCATTGAATTGTTGACTTTCATTTCTCCTAAAAATATCTGATAACCCAACTCCCAATTACAAAAACATTCTGGTAACAAAACACATTGGTATCATTTCACTTTTTACACGTGTCACATATGCTAAGTAGACCATTTGGGTAGTTTGGTTCTTCATACTACATTTTGTAACCTATAGTCACCGTAAGGACATTTACTGTATAAATAAGGGAAAACCTGATCAGTATTAGAATATGACAATGTCGACCAATGGCATAAACAGGGCAATAGCGTTCGCACCGACACGATTTATTCCTCTCTAAGAATGCAGAAAATACTTGAGATATTCCTATCACGTATACCAATTACAAATAAATGCTAAAAACATACGAAAAACCAAGGGATTGGTGCACACAAAATGAAAACAACCAAAGGCAGAACGATTCGGTAATTTCTGCATTTTCTTTTCTCAAATTAATATTACAGCATGTTTACCATCAGATATACTATATATATATATATATATATAAATAAATTATTATATATATATATATATATTGTTGAAACCATGGGTCACGGATGAGATGATTGCAAAGATGGATGAGAGAAGAAGATGGAAGAATGTAAACACAGAGTTAGGAAAAATGAAGTACAAAGAGTTAAACAATAAATTGAGAAGGGCCACAAATAAAGCAAAAGAAGAATGGTGGAAAACGCAATGCGAGGATATGGAAAGTTTACAGAAGAAGGGTGAAATTGGTGCTCTATACAGCAAGGTTAAGTTATTATCGGGAAGTAAGAAGGCAAGATCTGTGCTAACAGTTAAAAATAAATGGGGTAAGATAATAGTTGAACCAGGAAAAATCCAAGAGAGATCGAAGGAATATATAGAAACACTGTATGGTAAAGAACTTAGGCCGACAAGGTTAGACATAGAAAAGGAACATGACGTAGAAGAAGATACCTTAGGTCCAAGCATACTCGACGATGAAATAGAAAGGGCATTAAAGGAGATGAAAGCAAATAAGGCCGTGGGGGTGGACAACATACCTGTAGAACTGTTGAAATGTTTAGGAAAATGCGGGAAGAAGACCCTATGTGGACTGATTCGTAGTATCTATAAAGAAGGAATCTGGCCGGAAGATTTTGTGAGATCGGTGTTAGTTCCTATTCCAAAAAAGACAAAGGCTATATCATGTGAGGATTACAGAACAATAAGTTTGATATCCCACGCAGCTAAAGTTATTCTCAGGATCATCAACGAAAGGATAGAGAGTAAGGCAAATGATTACTTAGGGGATGATCAGTTTGGGTTTAGGAAGGGAAGAGGTACGCTGATGCCATTGCAGTAATGAGATCACTTGAGAGGAATATAGAATACAACCAGGACGTTTTTGCCTGTTTTGTAAATTTCGAATAAGCATTTGATAGCGTGAATTGGGAAAAATTAATGCGTGTATTGCAGAAAATAGGAATGGATTGGAGGGACAGGAGACTGATCCGCAACCTGTACATGTCTCAGACTGCTCAGGTGCGAGTGGGGAACGGAGAGTCGGGATGAGCAGTGTTAGGAAGAGGGGTAAGGCAGGGTTGCCCATTGTCACCGGTGCTGTTCAACGTATATGTGGAAAGGAAAACAAATGAGGAAGTACTAGAGATGGTGGGTGAGGAGAGGGGTTTGTTGAGAGAAATCCTATGGAGGCAGGAAAAATGGATGAAAGGCGTATTGAGCGGTAGTGGAATGTTGAAGAAGGTAATAGAGGGGAGAATGCTGGGCAAGCGAGGTAAGGGCAGGGTAGGACCAGGATAGGGATGTTGGACGGGATGAAGGGAGGAATGAAGTACACCGAGATGAAGAGGGATCTGATATAGATTAGTTTGCTAGGTGGGGAGTCACAAAATGTTTATTTGATAGTGGTGTTTATCCAAAAGCCTACCTTAAACGGTAGATTACCTAATGATAATATATATTGTTGAAGAATTTGCCAACTTAATAAATCATACTTCAAACGAAACATTTCTAGATTTAAGCGTATGAATATTAATATGAATACAAAACTTGAGGTCTATTTTCAAAATCAAGAACAACATAAAATCGATTTCATAGATCATTGCAGAATTGACCGGATTGAGCTCTGCCGCAGGATAGTCAAGGGAGCAAGCTCCATTCCTTATTTATTTTATTTTTATTAAATAGTCCCCTTCAAGCCACTACTAAAGCATGTGCGTCACATGGGGTGATTACAAACCAGACTTCTTTTGATTAAAATACTTGTCCCGCTGGGGCTATCGGGCAATGCTATTCTGATCCTTTATCGTTCGTTGGAAAAATGACATCTTAAATCTATCTTTATTACGCATAATCTCAGTAATTTTCTTTACGTGACTTCTCTTACCGTATTACGATGGGGTTAACAATACATTTTCAACGTTATTTCTAAAGAGATATCCAATTATTGCTAGAGATTTAGTATGTAATTTAACGTTCCCTCAGTGAGTGATTCCCAACCTAATCCCTCTAATAATTTTTATACGCTACTCAGGTTGTCATAAAAGCATTTTACAAATCTAGCTCCTCTAAGCTGCATGTAATCCAAATCCGCAATTAATCCTTGTGGGACCGACGGCTCCCAGACAGTGGTAGAAAAATGCACAGCTTTGGCCTAACTTGGGTGGCCAAAGGTGTCTCTGAGATTTTAAATCGGAATCCTTATTAAGCAGTTAGTCGAGCTCCCTACCAATAAGCTGCCACACCACTCGAAACAAAAGTCATTCAAAGCAAAGAACAGAGTGACATATCTTTTAGTATAAATAAAACCAAGGCATTCGTTCCAACAAAATTTAAAGGAGAACTTCTGATCCAGTGATTTGAATTATTACTTATTCTAAAACTAAATAAATAGAGTTGATTAGCGTTTAATTCTCTCACTAATTTGAATTTAAAATCACGATTTAGAGAATGAATTTTCTATAACATAATATTACAGTGTGAAGTTGCATTTAAGACAATGCTTGTTTATTTTTCTAAGGAACAGATATCCGAACGGAAAAATTCATATTTTTTCGTTCAGATATTCTTTGTTTACCATTCACAAATTCGCGTAAAGTGAATCTCTGTGTCTGCTTACACGAGAGATGCTTGTCAAAAATAAAAATGTTAATTTCGCTTAGTCTTTGCAATTCATCGTGGAGATAAGTTGTGGTCTCGGATTAATTTCTTTTGAGCACCCCGTTGACCTAGAAAGCGCCATTTAAGCGCACGATAACAATCCGAAGGCCGACCCTTGATGTCTCATCGGCCGTGACCTCGGTCAAAGAGAGGCACATAGTTCGCAATGGGTTTGCCGTGACCGAATTTTGTGGGATGAGAACACCTTCCATCTATTGCGGGATAGACTCTTTTCCCGAACTCAGGCGATACAGAACTCCATAGTGGGTATTTATTTAAGGCATATATGACTCATTATAGAGCGATGGGGGTTTCGAGAGGTTCTAGGAGAGCACTAGATGAAATCATAAACTTTCTAAGTGATCCAATCTGTATTATAAATATCCCACGTTCCTTTATCTTCCACTGAATAACATTAGTGGTGAATAAAAAAACAGTGGAACAAAGGAACTAAGCTTCAAGGAAACCTACACCGAGTTCTTCAGGGTAAAGACCAACGACAAAGGAGTTCTGGGCTCCACGCATAACATTCCACGATTCGCCACTTTGATTAAGCACAAAACTTTTTCCCATTCTATGACATGGAATTTTCCATCAAGGTGATTGCAAGGAATAGAGGGATTCGGAAAAAGAATAATACGTTGAATCCGATAAGCAAGCCTTAAGAAACATATCCCTGAAAAATTTTAACACAATCGTATTACAAATTCAAACGCTGATATTATATTCTTAAATTTCACTACTTTTTGTAAAGTTTTTATCCATTATTGATTTAAAATTGTATCGATATTCTATCCATTTGTTCGAGTTTGCTAAAATTTCTAATAATTTATTTACATCATCAATCCATTCAGTTCCAATTTTTGTGGATATGAGCCCATGTTCTGGAAAATTGCTGGATGAAATGTTCAGTGTTTTTAAGACTCATATGCAACAATTCTCATCCAACGAGAAAAAAAACTCCTACTATAAAGCTACCCTGAACCTATGGTGAAAGGCAGCAGTTGCACCATGAGGCACCGGTAGCGCAGACCGAGTGGGTCGGCTCGGCATTAGCTGCCACAGCTGCGGGCGAGAGTGAAGTGCACGCTATCGGCCGAAGTACTGCGATGTGGAAGGCAACGGGAAACCACCACGTTATTCTCCTTAGAATATGCAGCTTTGCCTTACTTCCTAATATAGTAGGATGAAAAGCGGCAGTAAACCAATCCCAGGATTGAAATACTGAAGATGATGCAATAATAACTTTCGAAATAATTTTTCAATTCCGGGACAAAGAATTCCCGTGGATAGCCTTCTAACCTGCTCACTGGAGGGATTGGGTTCAGTTCCGGGTGACGATGCTGGACACCCTCAGTTTCTGCGCTATACGTATTTCTGTAAAGTTTCGGGTTCTGTATTGTACAGCGCGGAAACATGGTCATTGAAGCAAGATGATAGGCGAATATTTGAGATTTTTGAAATGCGGGTGTGGATAAGGATGGAAAAGGTGAGGTGGACGGAAAGGAAAACAAACCAGTAAGAACTAGGCATGGT
This sequence comes from Hetaerina titia, assembly GCA_037158775.1. Taxonomy (NCBI): domain Eukaryota; kingdom Metazoa; phylum Arthropoda; class Insecta; order Odonata; family Calopterygidae; genus Hetaerina; species Hetaerina titia. The sequence continues at coordinate 14,109,242 of CM073770.1, forward strand.
GGGTAAGGAGAGGAGCCTGCCGGGAGAAATCCAAAGGAGGCAGGAAAGATGGACTCAGAGCTCTACGAAATTAAATCGCATTTGTCCAAAACATTCGCAAAATCTTGTGCTCACAGAATACACTGAGACCAATAAATTTCCCAGATACATAAAAAGGCCCATATTACGCTTTGAAAGGTTTTTAATTTTACCTCTAGCTTGCACATATATTTTTACTCTGTTTTAAAAAATTATGTTGCATGGCTTTCAATATGGGTTTCAATGGCTGCATGGTTATGACAAACGGTAAAATGGACGACAGAATAGTTCCTTATAACTTGAAAATGTTCTCCTTAAGTCCAAGTTATGCGGGATCTAACTTATTTAGCCATTTACTTATAAAATAAAAAAGACGTCCGCTTTCTACTTTTAAAGTAGATTTACTGGAATTGCCTCGATGTAAACTGCTTTTATATTCTGCTCCATATACTGTATTCGTAGAGGCATGATACGTATCATGTCACTCGTGTAAAAGATAGTGCTCTTCTGGCATGTCCTACGCCTGATATATCAAGCCCTGGGTTCAATATAAATCATAGTTATTATTGACATAATGGGAAGAGTCAACCTCAGCCGTACTCTTATAAATGGGCAAAGGATTGGTGAGGGAATTTAGAGAAGATATAATCAATAAAAAATAAAAATAAAATAACTGCAATTAATATAATAAAAGATACTAAAACTAAAAAGATCACGTAAACGGTTAGAACCAAAGTGTGTCAGGTAATAAAACAAATAGTATCAAGTTCTTGATACTAGCAAGGATCAATGCTGCATAGTACTTCTTAGCTAGATAGTGTGTGATTATTTTTCATTTATTATAAGTATAATTTTTAATTTTATTACGTACGACTGACGGACCACTGGCGCAGAGGGAAACCTCTCGTAAGTTCTGATTGAGTGTGAGTGCTTGAGACTAGCAAGGACCAATGCTGCTTAGTACATCCAACCTAGAGAGTGCGTGATTAATTTTCATTTATTAGTATAACTTTTAATTTATTTTATTACCTGACACACTTCGGTTCTTACCGTTTGCGTGATATATTTAATCCAATTATTTTTAGTATCTTTTATTATATTAATTTCAGTAATTATTTTTTATTTATTTATATTTTTTATTGGTTGTATCTTCTCTAATTTCTCTCACCCATCCTTTGCCCATTTATAAGAGTACGGCTGGGGTTGACTCTTCCCATTATATTCATACGGCCGTAGTTACCGTTCGCTTTATAAATTATTATTGACATTAGAATTTATTTTGAAATTCAAGATATTTCATCTAGACGCTGAAATTTCACAACCTTCATTCTTTAACAAAAATAAAATTTGAAACATTCGCAGGACGCCGTTCCCTTATCTGGAGAGTTCCGCGGCACACAATTCTCATCAAAGATGATATCAAAATATTTGTTTTGTCTGGCCTAAATGACGGCTTCCGATTACCAAAATCCTCACGAGGAGAGATAAAAAAGGAGATAATGCTGCATCTGACAAAGAGACCCTTGCAACTTAGTAGTATGCTGGGTCGTTGCTCCTTGAATGGGAATACTAAGCAAATTATAATAAACAAAATAATAAACAATCACGATGAAGGTGTCGTTGCAATATCTATTTTTAAAATTACGACAGAAGAGGTCTCATTTTTATAAAAGTCAAACTGAAAAGCAATTTGGTCCATTAGTCGTATCTGTGCAGCAAACACAAAATATTCTGTGAGTTTTATTTTCCCCAATGGCGACAAATGTTATCTATCCTTCCTCATTTTTCACTGAAGAGATGTTGCACACAAGTGGGTCAAAAATTCAAAATTTGAGAAACACTCTTAAAACTTCCAGAAAATTTTTCGAGTAGAATTAATTAATCCATTTATAATATCATCATTATTTATCATCTATAAACTATTTATAGTCTAATCAGTATTTGTGAGCGATTTGGAAATTAAACGATTGATGCTACAAATTAGAAGGTCGATTCCTATATAAAATATATATTTGACGGAGTGGTATATAATTTAATTTGTCCACCCCGTAGATTTTTAACTGACTACAATAAAACCAATGAAGCGTCATAGCGCAGAGTGCACAAATAACTTTTTGTCATTGCTGAAAATGATAACGCCCTTTTAATAAGAAAACAAGTTCCTCAATTAAAAATATTTATATTTGCGTGAAGTTATAAATGACCAATTGGCTATGGACCATATCCCGGCACTCTGATCACACGATATCATCTCGAAGTTGTGCGAGTTGTCTCGTATATTAATGCACCAGAGGGTTTGAATGAATCTGATCATTATCTTGCATCTGACTCCCTTGCCATTGATTACCAAACAAGGTTTTTAAGCTGGGTTTTTATTGTTTCCGGAAGGCCTTCTTGGTTTTTATGGGGACATTTTACGCGAGTCATTGAATATTTTACTGAGACATTATTTCTAACCAGGAAATAAAATTGAAGGAGAGAGAGGGTACAAAGTGTCCCTAGCGAATGATTATCGTGACAAGTTACGTATTATGCAAAGTAACACACTACTTATCGTAACACATTAAAAAGCAGCATTCAACGAAAGGACGTATGTTACAATAAATTATAACATACTCTTCTCAAACTTAAGAGTTTACCGATAAGATGAATAAATAAATCTCGTTTCCCATTACTTTTGGTCATTAAAAACAAATGTGCCCAGCTACAGTAAATAGAAACTATTCTTCTGCATTGTTTTACTTACACTGCCCTGGTTGAAGTGAAACTTCTTTACTTCGTGTCTTACTCGTATGAGCTGCAGATTTCAAATTACGTACTTAACGATAAGATAATCATTCTTGTCTTCAGCTTATATTTCTCCGAATAAAACCATTAGAAATAAAGAAAATTCATTCCAAACAATTCATCCATTTACGCCAGTAATTTCCCAATAATTCGACGACTATTGCCATAAAACCCCTATGGAAAGAGAAGGTGAGAAATTACAATTTTGCTTCAGAGGAATCGGATCTACCACTGTAATTTTTTCAGGAAAAATCCAATTTAAATTTGGTAACCGGTAGAAAGGGTTGGGCAAAGGGTCTGGCACAGCAATCGGTGGATAGATCTACATTTACATCAGACCATGCAAGCCGCACGAGAGTTTTTTGGCTGAGTGCATAAGTTCACCAGCCATCAGTAAATAAATGAATATTGCTCTCGATGTTAGTGGCTCGCAGCTAGGCTCATCAACCGGCGTTTTTTTCGCTGCTTAGCTTTGTTTATGCGGCGATCACAAATCGCACGAGGCAAGAAAGCGTCCCTAGATCCTTTAGTTCCACAGTTAATCTCCCTTATCTCATCCGAATGGTCCATTCTCTCGATATTATGATGAGACTTCATGAGTTATTTGGTACCATAAGTTATATCCAAGGTCCTGCACCTTTCTAATGAATGCTTGAAGCCTTAGTCTCTCTCGCCTTTCACCTTCTCGCTTGGAGTGATTCTCATCCTAGATGCTCTAATAGCGGCGTTACGCTTGCTTTCTCACCGTAACGTTTTTTCATCGACCTAAAGGCCCCTCTTTGCACCTGTTCTATCTCTTTAATCAACTCCTTTCCGACGGACCCCAAATAATGGTAGAGTATTCCAAGAGCGGTCAGATCAGTGAAAGGCGACACCTCTCCCTTACATTCTCATTATATTTTCCTATGACTATTCGAATTAATCCAACTTTCTTACAGTGGTTTCAGAAGAGAATACAGTAAGCTTACCGAAAAATTCTAAAAGGTTGGAAATGGGAAAGTAATTAATATCGTGAGCAGTACGGCTAACATATTCATAGTAGTGTAGTAGGACGGCTATTCATATATTCATGGGGTTATGCGAGAATTCCGACCCGGAGGGCCCAAGCTCGCATCCGTACGGTAGTAGATTTTTGCATAGATATTTCGATCCCTAAGAATTATTCATAGCGTATAAGTCATTCGCTAAATTGCATGCTGATTCACATGAGTCAAATATATGCGAGTTCTTACGGACACACACGCATTCGTAAATCTTTGCGTTGCCCTCTTTCCACTCAAGAACCTTGTGTTTTTCCATTCCTCGCTGACCATCTGCATACATCAATGCCTAAAATTATTTCCAGAAAGGGCCCACAGAGTATGTGTGTGGCAGAGGGTGCTAATGGAAGGTATTCTCTAAATTACCCAATATCTTAAAATGAATTTACATTTCCCCTCCTAACAGATGGACTAAACTTTCATCTTTGAGACAATATCAGAAGATAATTAAAAGAACAAATACATGTAGCAAGTATAGAAGTGGTCCATTGTAGAAACGTTGCAAGTTACAAAAGCTGGTCTTTTAGCTAAGATCAATGAATAGGATTCGTTCAGTAAAGGTAAACCGTTTGCGTGAGAAACGAAATATTTGTGCAAGCTCTCTCAAACGAATTCACTTTCTCACGTTGTCTACTATGTGATCTAGATCCATCTTAGCGTGAATTCATCGCTTACCCTAAGGTTCGACGTCCTCTTGGGGAGTGGATTTTGAGTCGCTCGTTGCTGAATATGCGCTGCGGATTCAAAGAGCCATTTCATGAGCTGCTTTCTGGGGAGAAAGGGAAATTAGCGTACGACTGGAATACGGATCAGCGTTAGCATTCTTAAAATCTCACCCCCGAGATTGTCCCGCGACGCAATAGACGAACTGGAACGGTGCGTCGGTTTCATAACGGTGCGCCCCATGCGACCGGTGAAGTGGGCCGCCTGGGATGACGTTCTTCTGTCTCGCACCTCTCGCATTGTTTCCTTTCCGCCCCGCGAGAGGATGGCGTTCGGGCCTCGACAAAGGGCCCACGCCGCGCTGAAATAGCTCCCTCGCCCCTTTCCAAAGCGGACAAAGCGGAAACCCCCTTTCCCTCCATCCCTCCCCCCCCACATTCCACCCCTCCGTCCAAGACTTCGCGGAGACGGACTTTTCCCAACATTCAACCAGTGGAAAAAAAAACTTACTCTTACGGAAACTTTCGTTATGTTTCAAGCCTCCATTGTTGCTGAGACACCCACCCAACAGAGATTAGTCTAAAATTTCCCATGCGGAGGCGCTAAATCAACGAGAAGCCATGAAAAACCATTTACTAACTGAACGGGGAGATAAGCATGCGAATACGTAAGGCCATTCTCCGAAAGCACGCACTTAACGGATTGCTTTTGAAAAGTCCGATGACCCTGCATCCAAAACGTACGTGCACACCATTCGTGCAAAAATACGAATAATGGTGAGGTTTTGCCATTAAAATGACCGACGAAATGGCTACGTACGGAACAATTTGCAACAAAATAAGTGTTTCACGCACGAGGTGTGAAGATTGACCGCCGCGGTAAGACCGAAGTGAGCGGACAAACACGACCGCCGCGAGCCTCAAACACATTTCTTACGCAAACAGAAATGTACATATTCTTTGACAGAAGCAATTCTTCCTAAATAGTTCCACCATAAGGTAATAAATTATTCACACCAAATCGGTGATTTGATTCACTCCGATATTTGTGGTCCTGTCAATCCATTAACAGAGGAATACTCACGAGTATCTTCATGAAAAATCGAATGATCATTTCCATTAAGTGGCATACTCCTTAAATTGTATAATACGAGGTTGGCGATACATTATCAAGGAGTAATCCCAGATAGACAAAAGAGTAAAGGTAGTTTAGAGTCGACAGTGGTAGGGGATTTTCTTCCAATACCTTTGAAACTTTTGAAAAAATACGGAAATAAATTTTCAATATATTGTTGCTTCCCACAAAAGATGGTAACCCTGAAAGAATGAGTGGAACGCAAATGAAAAGGATTTAGTGCGTACAAAAATGGCTGAATCAGGCCTATCTCCGAGTAAGAGCTAGAGGGGAGAACATATTTCTTTGTTAAGGGTCTCGAGTCAACAGATTTTCTACAAGAGCCAACGATCGCATTCCTTCTGATAAACATTTCTGTGGAGAGTACGATATATAGTATATAATAATCACCCAGACTTAACTACGAGGAAGTTGGAGGCTGGAGCCACTCAGATGATGCAGTTGTTTGCATGGATGTTTGGAGGGGAGCCATTAAAAAGGAATCAGAATCTCAACATTTGATTAAAATATGGATATCCGATAGGTCTTAAAAGGAAAAAGTACTTGATAGAAGATTTCCGAAAAAGGATTGTGAAATATGTTAAGAGGCTCCTTAAGGTCCAGATAGTGAATTTCGATCGCAAAGTCATTACTTGCACATTCTGTTCAGAAAGGTTGGCCATTACCTCAGATTGACATTATCACTGCATTTTCAACTGGTGATTAGAAATAGATTTTAAAGTAAGGGTACCAAAAAATAATGACTCAAAAGGTCAGTTGTAAATTATATAAGACGCTGCATGGATTTAATGATGCTTCTGAGTGTTGGATTTATCGGTTAAATATTATGTTTTAAATCGTGGATTTAAAAGATCAGGACACGACAGAAACTTGTAAAGGAGTGAATCAACATGAATGATAGTTTTTGTTGATCGTAATCTAATGACTTGAGATAAAAGTGTAGTTAGTAGGGTAGTTCTTTCTTTGAAAATGGAATTCTCAGGTAATAATATGGTAAATTCATATAGTTTCCTGTAGAAATATCACAAAAAAATTAGTGTTTGAGGGTGGACCCATCAGTATTGATAGGGAAGAATTCAGAAGTCTTCCATCCTTCAATGCAAAGGAGTGGCAATGGAGACAGGATTTCAAATTATAGACGGTGAGGAGAAGATAGAATGTTTTTACCGATGATTAATTTTGAAATCTGATGATTATGGTTCTTATCTGAATACTACACGACAACTTCCCATGCTTAAAGTAGCCTGCCTCAACCGGAAGCTGAATAATCCTACAAATGCTTCCTAGAATTCAAATAGAGGAATGTTAAGATTAGAATGAAAAGCAATGAATTAGTCATTCCACAGTACTTTATTAAGAAACGTTTCAACGAATTGTTTCAACGAGCAACGTCATTTTCAGGCCCATCTTAAGGTGACGTCGAACATCGAAATCCGTGTGGTTCTAAATAAGGCACTGCCAAATCACAAAGTTGTCATTCGCCATTTTAATATGAATTCATTTCATAAAGGTACGTACAATTGAAATCACCAATTACGTAAATCGAGGTTAAATCATTTCAAACCGAAAGAAGAATGAGGAAACCTTCACGTTGATTTTCGCGAAATGATCACAGCGCACAAACAGATCTCAGGTGTAATTTTCTGTCGCCAATGCGTAGCTTGCACCCAATGAAATATATACTTTTTTCCAATAAAGTTCTTTACGTTTTTTGACAAACTTCACTCACATTAGCAGCAGCACTATTGGTTACCTTCGTAAGTACATTGAACGAAGCTCCAGGTCCACCTTCCTTTGAAAGTAATGTCTTAATTCTTTAAACATTTCAGACAATTTCTAGTTGCGCTAAACGTAAGAAGAGCCTCTCCATAAACTATCTACACCATTTTAACGCCCTCCGCCGACGATTTGTTCAGTGCAATGAAAATTTCGATGTTGCGTATTTCTCGTCGCTTGTCGCCTCCATCCTTATCGTAATCGAACTGAACATGTTTCAAATTGCAACGGCTTCCGTCGACGCAACACTGTATTCTAGTCAATGAAACTTGTGCTACATATATATTACATATTAAGCTAAACATATAGTTAAATACTTACATATCAAATTAGGTAAATGAGACTGTGACCACTCTCCAATGAACAATTATCGTGCATATCAACGTTGAAATGTCAGTTATTTACGAGCCTTCGAGGATGCTGCACAAGGGAATAAAGTGAAGTAAATAAAAGGAAGTGTAAAAAGTGAAGTTTATAACCGTTAAATAAAAACTTGAATCAGGTGATTTAATCTCTGATGTCCTTGCGGAAGGGTTATTCGAAAATTGTCAAGCCCCAGGGTCCATTGACGAGAAATATAGTACACTTCGGAAAAACTATAGGAAGGAAAAGGACGATGACTTTCCTTCACGCTTACGACCTCCAACAATGGTAAAAGTGTTCGGCCGCAGAGACCTTGGCCTTAATTAGGAATATTCTAATGAGATATTACGTCTCTCGCCCAAATACGTTACGGAGAGAGGCAAATGTTTGTACCTCAGTGACTATTTATCCTCACTATTACCTCATCTCGCCCAACTGTACTACTTGCATGCAAGCCCTTGTAATGTTGCATTAATTTCCACATACTTTCCAATAAATAATTAATATTAACATGGCTGCTGGAAAAAAATGAAAACCTGGATGATCTGGTGGGAAGAATATTGTAAAATAAGAAATCATGGGCTACAAAGTGCCAAAGCACATCACTTGTTCGCCGATATTTTCCTGTTTACCAATCTAATGCATCCTCATTTTTTTGCGGGTGACACAACATTTGAATGCAACCGTGGTATAACCTTAAACTATTATTATTAATATATTCATTTTTCATCAGCTGGGTAAAATTTCTTTCCGCACGACTGAATTTTGAGGAACCCATTGAAATAAGGAGTAAGATCAAAATGCATACTGATGCATTTCACTCTGAAGTACAAAAAATGCAAAAATTCCCCACATTGGACGTAACAGCACACTGTAAATGATGAGATATAGGTTTTTCTTATTAAAGGAAAATAATTTTTAACCAAAAGTATTACATTATTCATTGGGTCACTTACAATTGGTAATTGTCGGAATCAGAAATCAATTCAGATGTAGATGTCTACATATATAACTGATCATGTATACGTGTATATACACGTACATATCCCTCCCCAAAAACTACAACCTGGACTTGGTGAGGGCTTGTGCAGTCCTAGGCCTCCCCTGGGGGGAGCGTTGATTGTTCCTCCTAGAGTCACCCATTTCAGATAGGTCAAGCGGTAGGAGTTAGATAAAAGGTAGTTTGCGCAGCGTCTGTTTCAAAGTGAGGAGGCTACAAAGGCGTCTGACCCCAGTAGGGCGGCCATTGAGTGAGATGGTGTGATAATAAAAACACTATTGAGGAAGGGTAACTACCTCAATCCAATATCCCATGCCACTGTGATGGCATAGCTCAGAGCATAATGTCTGGCACTAAGAGATTCATCCCGCGTAGCCGCGTGTCGTTCCCGACAGTTGAAGAGGCAGGGCTTCCACGGCTGTCATCTCACGAAATCTTTGTAAAGATAAATCGACTGCAGCAGCAAAGAAAATACAAATGAGGACCAATCCAGTTACAATAGGTAGTTGAAATTTTTGGACGATGTTGAGGATCGATACATTAGCAAATGTAAAGCGCGAGATAGAGAGAGGAAATACGAGAGATATTTTAGGGCCGTGCATGGAGAAATGGAAGAATTTTGAGGATTACTGCAGCGATAGATACATGGTACAGTAGTGTACAAGTATAGTGAAGAAGAAGAGAGCCAGCAAGGAGTGGCAATAATAATATTGATTTTTTAGTACCCTGCAAGCTACCGCTAGGGTTTGTGGCAGGGGGTGAATACACAACAGACTAATTTTGACCCAAATACGACCCTAATGAGTCGATCAGACATTTTTAATCTGATCCCATATCATTCGTGGAAAATATGACACCTTAAATCTATCTTTTCTGCACTTAATCTCTCTAATTTTATTGACATGATATCTCTTATCACAGCACGATGGGGGTAATAATACATTTTCAGAGACATCCTTCCAATTTATGCAAGAGGCTGTGATAATAATAATAATAATAATTTAATAAGAGTAAAATCTGTAAGTTAACCTTCGCTCCGTGAGTGATTCCCAGCTTAGCTCCTCTAATATTTTGGATACACTTTTAAGTTTATCATAAAATCATTTTACAAATTTAGCTCCTCTACGCTGCATGGCAATCGGCAAATCGGCAATCAATCCCACTTGGTGAGGATCCCATATACTAGTAGCATATTTTGAATGAGGCCTAACGAGAGAGAGATAACATTTCTCTTTGACCTTTTCATCATATTTCCGAAATACTCTTCCAAGAAGTCCATATTTTTTGTTAGGTTGTCTGCATAATCCCCGTTGATGTTTCACCCAGTAGAGTGAGGGTAACGCCTAGGTATTTAATCGAGTCTACACTTTCCATTTCAGTGTTACCGATGCATGTGACGTTTGGAAGAGGATTATTCTTATTCCAAAATTGCTCTTTTTTCATCATTACGCATATTTTAAAGTTTAATTCTAATTGCTAAGCGTTGCACCAGCGTTGCGTAGCATTAAGGTCATCTGACAAACCTGCTGTATCCTCAGGATCACGGATATCTCCGTAAAATCCTGAACCGATAGGGCATTGGAACACGACGGTAGACGAAGGAAGAGCAGGTGGTGAGGTAGCGGACTACAATAGCGATGAATTCTCAGTTTCCCGAGCGCGGATGAGGAATACTATCCAAATTAAATTCTAAAGAAGTTTAACGTCCAAATCGAGGGGATAAAAGCAGGAAAGACGGTTGAAATAATGGAATTTACGAGCAGAAACAGTAACCAGAACGACACAAAAGAAGTATTAGAAGACCGAAGAGAATATCATGAGTGAGAAATGGGGGCTGCGTACTGCAGAAGAAAAATGGAAAAAAACTACAGGAAGAGTAAACTGGAAAAGAACAAGTAAACCATGGATTACGGACGATATGACTAGAAAGATATGTGGCAGACGGAAACGGAAGAATTTGAACACACAATTTCGTAGAAAAAGGCACGAGCTGAATAATAAACTGGCGCGAGAAACCAATAGGGTGAAAAAAGGTTGGTGGAAGATACATTGCGAGGATATGGAAAGTTTATAAAGGAAGGAGTGAAATTGGTACGTTGAACAGGAAAGTGAAAGCACTGTCGGGAATTAAGAAAGGAAAATCCGTACATGCAATAAAAGAAAAATTTAGAAAATTATTAATTGAACCAGAAAACATTTAAGATAGGCAAAAGGAAAATATAGAACTATGTGGTTTAGACAGTACGCAAACATTCAGACAGTATTCATAAAAATATCAACAGACATAATTAATGGCGAGATTAAAAGGACATAAAGGGAATTTAAATGTAATAAGGCCGTGGGGATGGACGGTACTCACGCGGTACTATTAAATATTTAGAACAATATTGGAGGAAGAGTTTTTATGGACTAATACGTTGTTTTTCTATGAGGGATGTATTTGTACGGAAGATTTCCTATAAACAAGGTTAGTCCTACCCCAACATAAGAAATGGCAACTAATCGTGAGGACTAGAGAGCATTAAGTTTGATTTCGTACACAACTAAAAAGGTTCTGAGGATCATCAATACATAGATGGAGAAGAAAGCACATGATTACAGATACATATATTTACATATATATTTATCTGTAATCATGTGCCTTCTTCTCCACCCACTACGCCTTCTTCACCCCTGTGTACGTCCTTTATATGTGTTCCTATCCCATTTCCTTATATCTTTTTCCATGTGATATATGTGTTCCAGTATATGTGCATATATATATATATATATATATATATATATATATATATATATATACATATATACATACATATGCATATATACACACATATACATACATATATGACTCTGATCTGATGAAGGCCCTAAGAGAAGGCCGAAAGCTCAAACTTTATAAAGTGTGTCTTTTTACGTGCTATATATTTAATTTTGTTGTTCTAATGTGCCGTCCAAATCTTGTGAGTGCTTCTGCACCATCGATATATATTATATTCATTCATCGATACATATTATATTCATCATCATCGATACATATATATTTTTATACATTCCTTCCTTCTCCTCCTTGAGAAAGGTGACTTGACCACCGAAAATTCGAAAACGTAATAGTTTCTTTTCTTTTTTGTGTTTCTGTTCTGTTCCGCTAGTGCTAACTTGATACAAATTATTATTCACATCCGTGAGACTTTCACATAAGTTATAAAAATATATATTGGACCCAAACCGATAGCTGTCGGTGATTTCTAATCTAGATAACGTGACTAAGTTTTACATTCTACTTCGTAAATCATAAATCTAATTTTACCAACTCTTCTTCGTTGTGCACGATCTAATTCGGTAATCTGGCCGACTTAACTAGGACCTCATCTATTAGCAGTATACTCTAACGCTAACTAATGTTTAATACTAGCATCGTTGTTTCACCCTCTCTCCATATTTTTCCAGTACTCTTTTAATGAGTCTTGATTAACTGCTACTTTTATTGCCGGTCTATGATTCCCCCAAGGGCAGTCATAACCGTTTAATAGCGTGCACTTACTCTTTCGGTATTTTCGGCGCAGAGCCGTGCAAATTGTTCTTCGACGCTGTTGCGCTTCTGCGGTCTTGCACTCATTGTCAGACGGAGAAATTTCGACGCGTGATCCCGAACGGTGAAGGCAGGATGGAAGGGCGGGGAGGGAGTGCAGGAAGGGCGGGAAAATCTCTGCGGAAGGGAAACTTACGACCGGCGTTGCGATTACGATATCGGGTAGAGTTAAGGAAATGGAAAATGGATGTTTTGTAACACAAACCCTGCATTGAAAAGATTTCTTTTCCTGCGCCCTCTCTCAATTATGCTGCGTGTTTATCGAGCACATCGAATTGGAATCGATCCTTCTCCTTCCGACTGACTGCAATTGCAAATTTTCTCCTCCAGTTTTGGCATTCCATTCCTGAAAATAATAGAATTAAAATAATCGCAACTACTGTGTCTCCTGAGCGATGGGAGCTGCCCAAGATTTAACGGCGATTTTACATCTGCGCTAATCAGAGATTGCATTCGTCCTTCGTATTCTCCTATGCCCTCACAGTTTGCGTCACTTGTGTTTTCTTCACTTCCAGATAAAATCTGCGATGACGACAGAATTCGAAGAGGCAAATTGTTTGAAATTCTCATGCTTAGATGCACTATTCATTTTTTCTCTTATTTATTCATCATCCGCTTGGATATGTGCATCAATTTCAGCCTTTTTTGACTCCTTACGAAAATCCAATCGATTTTCACTACCATTTGAAATCTCATTATTTTAATTCTCTATAACATTTCCCACGGTTCGAATCGACCATTTCAGTTAAGTATGTTCTCATGCTAACAATTTCCATTATTTTCTGCTCTCCAGAGGTATTTTAAGAACCATTTGCCCCTATGACTTTGATAACTCACTACTGGGTTTTTAATCAGGCGATTCGAAGGTACATTCTTCAGAGTTCAGAGATGCTGAAAAATACAATGATATTTTATGGCTTCATCATTAATTAGAACGTATTACTTGATATTCTTTTTTAAAAAAGGTAATATAAAGTTTCAAACAAAAACGATGTAGTTTATAATTCATTGAAATATGGACCCTTCTTCTTATACGAATTGCATGCCAGTTTAGCAAAGTTTCGCTGAACGAAAAAGCATTTTCGGTCTTTTGACACACGGAATTGAGGAAGTATAGGACATTGTCAATCCTCGACAACATCAGTGCATTTAGAGTGTCATTTGTTGACTCCGTGAATGGAAATCTTCGATTGTCGGAGCTGGGCTGTACTGTGTCTTCATTGAATGATCTTCTTATGCAATTAACTGAATAATGCCGTTCTCCTAGCACAACGGTCTTCCAACTTATTTTTGTTGCATTCAACTGAATTTACAACTGCCATTTGGAAAAAATACAGCATACCACTCATGGTTCAACATACATACATGTATTTTGCAATGCAACCAACTAACACCTCATAATCAGTGCAGCCCCCAACACCCTATCAAACAGTGCGGAAACCTCTAGTCCCACACTGAATCCGGTTGACGTAATTTCCCCAGATTGCTGCTTAATATTAATAACATTGACAACTATTTTCAAATAAATTGGTGCTGAATGAAAACTCTCGGGACGAGTAATTTAATTACTAGCGGACCTCTGAGCTAATTTAAAGCGATATGCTGTTCAGGAACGTTCGATGCCTTAGGGAGATATTTTATAACAATTGAGAACGAAACTGGAGAGTCTGCAAAACGTGCAAGATCGTTTTTTGCAGGTTTGAGTACCCGCCAATTGACTTCAGTTGAAGTCTGTTAGACAGCCAGACGAAATTCGCCAGATCAACGTTTCTCTTCCTGCACAAGGTACAAAAGAGAGCATTCCCATTGCTCCTCGCCTTCAAAACGCTAAACCAAAAAAAATTCCACCTTGAACCCCTCCCCCCCGTGGTTCGGTCGAATGAAGAAAGATCCGTACGCACACACGCGATCGGCAGTCGTGGGCTCAGCCGTATGAGTAAGTCAGCAGGGGTAACCTTTCCCCCCCAACCCCCGGGTACACACTGTTCTCTTTGTCCACGCCGCATCCGAGTCGGTGGCTCTCGCTTGCACAAAGGGGAGGGAGGCTCTTGGGGGTGGGGGGAGGACAGAGGAAGTCATTCGGTCGAGGTTCGCTGACGGAGGGTGAGGAGGGAAAGGGGAGAGTGCCCCCGTTAGGTAACGCAGGCCATCCGCCGAGGAAGAGGAGCAGTAAGGCGAGAGAACAGCGGTTGCGTTCTCGAGGATGTTTGTGTTGGGCGGGGGGAGGGGGGCTTGCGTGTGAACGACGCCGGTTCAGGGAGGAAGGGTTAGGGTTGCCTGGGGCGGGGAGGGGGGATGTAGAGGAACACCCGGTGCCGGAGGGATTGCGGCGTGCGGCGGTCGACATACAAACGGCGCGTGCCACGTGCTCATGTTGCCTTGGGTGAGTCCTGAATCGGGGATGATATGGGACGAACGTGTGGGAAACAGTAAGAGCTCATTTCAGTTTCTGGCTACTCTTTTTAAAAATTTGAATTAATTACTTTTTTGGGAGAGGTTATTGTTAGGACGTTAATGCTTGCCGCTTGGATAAGACCGCTTTAGATTTCTAATCCGATGATATCCCAGGGAATCAACTGCTCCCGAGTTGACGCAGCTTCCACAATGAAGGTCCTCAAAGTTTGAGTTTATTTCTTTCACTTATTCGTCGCAATATTTCAACCAGAAAATGTCAAGTAATCGGCCATAAGGTTGGGGTTTGACGGTTGATGCCGGAGCTAAACTTAAGCCCTAACTGGTATGCATGCATTTCAAATATCAACGGGGTAACAGTTCCTTATTCACTGTGTCGATTGTGGATTTCCAGGAATGTGGCATCCGTAAAATACTACAGCATTTTTGAAGCCGATATGACAAATTCGGAATTGCTTGGAAGTATAAATAACAGCATCCATAATGATTTGAGCATTATACACCTTCTTCCTGTACTGAATCATTTCTCCATATTAGGTGTATGCAATACACCAATACCAGAATTTTGGACTCGGGGCCTATGGGTTTAACAGGAAAGCTTGTTTCCCCAAATACGAGAGTGGCTGAAAATGAATAGTAATAATTTCACTATACAACGTTTACTCCAAAAGAGGAACCGTGACTTTTATTTAATAACAGCATTAATATTGGCATAATAGCTGGCGTAAAGAAAATATTCCAAAACGCCTTTGATGTTGGCAGAATTTGGCAAGACCTTCATTCCTGAAGGGATTAGTTACTTGGAAATATTCCCACCTCCTTGAGGGAAGGGGTGGCAGAGAAAAATAAAGATTTATATATACCGCCAAACAAGAAGCACCCAATAATTTGAGCCATCTTCGTCAGGCAAAATATCTACCATCAAATGTCCGAGAAGGCATTGAACAGTGAATACGAGTTGAATTCATTATGAGACGACGCCATAAATGGGTGCTATTATGTGCCAGTTCAAGTCTGACGCTCCTCAATAGGAGTAATACCTGTGATCTGAGCGTGGAAACTAGAGTATAATTCCTATTTATTTAATATTTGCATAGAAAATAGTCCTGAAAATACTGTAGAATGAAAAGCCATGAACTCGATAGTGTGAAACCGATTTAAAATTGGCATCACCCGAATTATTGATGGCTTCAAATAAAATGCTAATCACCTAAAAAGTCTATGTCAATAAAATAAAAAGCCTATATTATGATCAAATGATGAATATGGGCAATTAAGCATAAAATGAGTTACCTAAATAGGAGCTAATTTTTTTTGCAAGAAATATTGTCAGCATTTTGAAAACTCATAGTATTTACACTAAAAATAAATTAGCCCATTTAAAATTAATGTAATGTAATGAATGAATAAACATATAATAAGCACCACTCACATAAAATATATATAATGCCAAATCATTTAACCTCATCAGTAGAGCTATACTTGGATGCCATTTTGTTTCCCAACTAATGCACTTATGGATTTTAGTAGAGAACGAAGATTAAATTGATTTAGTGACCAACGCTATGGCATTGCAGTTTAATTTCCCGTGAATTAATCAGTTTACATTAAGTACAACATTCACAAAATTCTTATTATGCCGTTCTAATTCACGATATTCTAAGCTAGAATTTAAAAAGTGTAGCAGAAAAAATCAGCCTTTATGATAGTAGAATTAATTTTCAATTGTAATTCTCCAGGGAAAACCTCACCATTCTGAACCGAAAACGATTCTTCTGACAAAGGCATAAATTGTTCGCTTCGTATGTGCTGTCAAATCCTATACATACTAGCCAGCGAGCAAGTCCTAAATTTTACCTTGAAAACAGACTCAAGGATTTCTATGAAATCGGATGAACATACCGTTTCCAGGGGAGAGTAAGTAACAAGCCTAAGTCCCAATTTCGGATATACTCACTGAGGAGGGGTGACACAATTCTCCGAATGAATCACTTTTTTTACATTTAGCTGCATGGAGAAATTTGTTCAATATAATTCAAAAGGATTCACTCCTCATTCTTCCGTAACGGAAATGATGATAATGTTATTGCAAAAAAATTTAGAGTAAATTTTGTATCAAGGTATTTAATTAGATGAAAACAAAAGAAAACCAAAACTTTTTTCTCCGATGCTGTCTCATTTTTCACTCATTGTTCCTAAATTTTAAAACTTGACGATTTTCATTTATTATTATATTCCTTGGAAATAACTCAGCAAAAGTTAAATATTTTTATGGACACCAGATTTCACACTCTCGGCCGCTTAGCCGAGCCAGCACAAAACATTCAAATGGAATAAAACCATTCGCGGACGAGAAAGCTGGATACCATAAAAAGCAATAAAAGCAAACCTCTGTGAATTTCGAGGGATATATTTTGGAGGAAGAGTCTGTCGCGGTGGGATGAGATGATTTCAGGCGCGACTGCGTTCGTATGAGTGCCCGAGTGGGCTCACCCGCTATCTGCAACCGAGGATCTTAGCGGGTAGTGGCGGGGCGAAAGGCCCGGGGGTGGCGGGCGGAGGGGACGGGGAGGCGCTAATGAGCGGACGGAAGCGCCACCAGCGAGAGGGGCGGGGGTCGGAGGAGCGGGGTGGGTGGGTGGGCGGAGGTGCTGTGGGGTGGGCAGGCGAAAGTGGAGGTGGCCGGATCCGGCCCCCAGGGTCGAGGGAGATGCATGGGAGGGCGGCAAGCTCGAGAGGGGGGCAGTATAAAAGGACCCCCGGGCACCCGACCCTCGCATCACAACTGCTCCTCGGCGCCGAGATCAGACTCAAGTGCGCCGCCCGTGCATTCCGTTCTTTGCGAAGATCCAGGGGAAACCCTCAGACATGAAGGCGATATTGGTAAGTCGTGAACACCTGCAGAGGCGAAGGGGGTCGCTAACCGAGAGGGGTAAGGCCATTGGAGTTTGGGGGTACCTCCTGGATGTTGCTCTTTTTTCGATATCCCTACTAAAACATTCACTTTATGATTGCCATTTTAGTTTCTAAAGTATATTTACAACAGTCATGCACCAGGGGCCATTTTACAGACATCTTTCTGACGGGAATAAACATATCCACACCAAGTTTTCACGATAATTAAGTACAATAATAGAAATGCAAGCCCATCATCTTCAAAAATTTGATATCGGGCGGTTTTATAGATATACTAATTCAAAGCAAATATCAGTCATTTTGCAGCATTCTTTGTGAATGAGTTTTCATTCTTCGAATGATTTAAATAATGAAGACAAGACTTCATTCTCCGTCCTGTGAAGCATCGTTAATGGATTTCAACAGTTAAAAGACAAGCTCTTTAGCGCACCATGCACTTGTCACGGTTTTTAACGAAAGACGTTGGGTGATAATTCCATCCGCTAATCTTTGCCCAATCTGGTAAACATTCACTATCCAGAAATGTGTATTACGGCATATGCGACGAAAATAGTATGGAACTATTAAACTGATTGAATATTCGGAGCGCGGGGTCGTTCTCTCCCAAATTGAAACCTCGAGTTAATCGGGTCCTCACTGCCTCGCTAAGGTGTAAATTCTGCCCCCCCTCTCCAATGGGGTCCCTAAATCCCCATTACCTTACAAAATGAGATGGGGCTCCTTTATGTATCATGGGCAGAATGTGCGGGTCTATTTAATAGAATTGGCGGAATGTTAAATCCTTGATCCTCAATCCGTCTAACGATAGGAGGTACCTGTTTCACAAATTATTCGGGAATGTCTTTATTTTTTTATTCAGGAATTTTCTATTCCTGAACGATTCGGTCATCTCCGACAGAGTCAGGTGGTTGTAGTTTTAGGTTATATAATAACTGTATTAAAACGTACCAAATTAGGTGTGTAGGTTATGGTAACGGTATGTGTTAAGAAAGCAGTGTAATTTTTGTTCTCATACGCGTGATATGTGGGCTTTCATCATTATTCCATAATGTTTCTACTAGGGGAGCATTTGTGAGCGGAAGCTTTTCGTGGAACCTCTGCTACGTATGATAGCTCCCGTCCTAGAGGGCAAGTGGATGAAGAACGTGCTTTCGATCCCTCCCGCTCTCCCGAGGGACTCGGGGAATCCGCAACGGAAATAAAATGGGAGGCAATACTGGGAGGCATTCGCGAGCAGCAATCCGGTATAGGGCGAGGGACTGAGTTGAAAAGCGGAAAGGGGAGAGGCAGCGGGCGTACACTCTTTCCTCCGGAACGTGTTTACTCTGCGCGTGCCTCCACAAAATGCATTTCCGGGAAGATTTCCTCGACTCCCACTCGCCTTAAACTTGAAACCAATACTTAACCACTGAAAATGACTCCCAAACCCATTTCAAACTTTCTTCTCATCCGAATCCCATCATCGGCGAGGTTAACGCGAACTGATTTGACCCATCTCTCTTGGAGAAGGCGATTCACGCGACCAATACGACTCAAACATCAGTCAAAGCTGGTGTTCGGACTGAAATTTCACTTCAACCCCGGAATGGGCGCAAATATCTCCGCCGCCTCTGATTCTTTCTGATGGGACTGCTTCGCGCGCCCAAACAGAACGATTCCGACACCCGCGGTGCTAAGCTTATTGCTTTCCCGAAAACATATGCAAGACGCGATGCGGAATGTACACGAAACGTGAAGCTCATTTAAAGGAGGAAAAATTGACTTAGTGTTTGGGGTATTAGGAGCATTGTGTTGACTGTTAAAGCATTTGTCAGATAATGACGTTGGCGACACAGGCATCTTGAGTGAACACGTGTATAACGAACAAGACTCGAAGAGCAACCTTGTATAGTCGATCCGAAAGCTGCTCTTTGAGGCAAAAAGAGCATTAGTGTAGATTAGAGACTTATGAAATATAGGTACGGAGAGCCATGGGGAGTAAAAGTTGGATAGATAGGAGGAATAAGAAGAAGTAAGGAAGAAGAAAGTTTTAAACATCATGGTAGGTTTTTTTAAAGTAGCGTGGGAAATTCGAAGAAATGTACGCGATGTATAATTGATGGCAGTGATCGTTTAACACCTGCCTTGAATGGGTGTATTACCTTTGAAGAATGACGTTAAATGAGAATGATATTTGCGGTTTGCCAAAAATTCACAAAGACGGATGAACTGAAGGAGAAATTTTCGTATCCAATTGCAAACATTTCCGCGATATCATTTCATCCAATTAAGGATATAAATGATGCGAATTGTAGGGTCGCCTAGGTCAGGATTCCTAGATAACTTAGGTCAAGGGTCCCCAAGATGAGTATTGATGATAACGCTGCCTGATTATCTGCCCGTACAATCCTGATTTGGAATTCAGGCATGGTTGTCATCACATCCAGTCTTTGAAAAAGAATATGATAACTAAATAACTCTGGACAACATTAATATATCTGCTGACTTTCCCAAGTTCAAAACTAAAATATCTCTTCGGCATTCAATTTTCTCCATGCAGAGCCGCAAGGACTCAATTGTGAAAATGTTCGATTCTTCTCCTCAATAGTCAAAAAACCACTACACATACATGAATCTGTATCATCAAACTTTGAAAATGCAAAATATATTGCTGTTATTCAAACATAATTATTTGCATAATCTCCGAAAGCTCATCACTCAAAAACTAAATCACGTACCAGTAGCTTCAAAGCGGATAAAAAATAGAACATGAATATTTAACTTCTAGGAAGGCAACCAATACACGAAAATCTTAACAATGTAGTGTGTATTTCACTTGACGAATGTAATCCCTATTAACGAATAATTAAAAAGTGAAAGCGTCTAAAATCAGATAAAAGAGCTACACGCCCCTTCAATTGCGCACTAGCTAATCCCCAAAAGCAAAATTACGAAAAACAAGTACAAACATGGGTCTTGCTCGCCAACAATATTTATTTCCATCTCAATTGGATCAGTTATTTAAATACTTTTACTGCTTTCTACAAGTTTTATTGTTTGAGTCTAACGGTATATGTAGATGAATTAGTATTCATTCTATTTCACTTTTGAATATATACTATACTATACTTTTTGAAAACTATCCGATTACCGATTGTTTACCAGAATAATTCTTAAAGATTGATTAACATTTTCAGAAACAAAACAAACAACCCAAGTATATAATGTAAAGTGAGTGCTTTTCGCACAGTTGAAGGACATTCATTCGACTATAAAATTGTATACGAAACGTTTATTTAAAATGCACTTATAAGTATAAACAATTATCGGGCCTTCTCATGCATTTACGAAAATTATTTATTGGTTTAAAATTCCATCGATTAGGTTTTTATGACTAATTTTGATTTCCAAAAGTACTTTTTTCAGCAAAATATTTTAAGGGAAAATCTACCAAGGAATATGTTCATATGCGATTCTTTTTCTTGAAAGTTTTTAACACTCATTCTAAAGAAATAAACACACATGACGAATACAATCAATTCCTTTGTCACTTGGGCCTCACTCATTTCATTGCACAATCAAATATTAATGATTGCATGCTGTCGGATATAAATGAACAGTGAAATTCAACAGTGAGTTTTTGATATGCGCTACCTGAGCACTCCTGACGAAGAGTGAGAAATGCTTTTGTACAGAATCTGAACGGTATACTCTTCTCAGTCTATTATTTCCTGACTAGAAATTTTAAATGCTCATCACAGATATTTTACAAACCCATCGACATATATTAAAGGAATAGGTGTATAAAAATAATGATTATCTAAGCACTAAGTGCACGCCTATTATTTCGTTTCTGGTCAAATTTTCACGAGCGTAAGCCAAAATATTTTCATTTGTCTCTGATCATTAAAACTTGATCAAATGTGCATTTTGCCTCGTTTTTCCGCTGCTTTACGTAACTTTGTTTGTTTATAATGATGAATAAATTACATTCGTTTTTATTATTAAGTATACAGTGGAATCTTGCGGAAAGTATAAAATATGTTACAAGATGGAAAGTTGATATGAGTAACGCACTTTCAAAGTTTACAATACATAATTTTTATTCGACAGTGGAGGCAAAAAATCAAATATAGGCCTCAGGAATAATACAGCATTCCTCCACTAGCACCAATCTTTTGATAAATCGAAATAGCTTATGGTCACTAATGGAGTTCAAACCTAATTGAGCACATCCTTAGAAATAATAGCTCACCAAGGACTAAAATAGAAGGAAGAATAGAAAATAGGAATTAGAGAGTAAGGTAAGGAATTAACTACGAGTAGTAAGTAACAGAAAATGCCGGTGCATGGAGCTGTGAGGGAATGGAGGGAGATTGGTAGGGAACCGGACCAATTTGAGAGCTGCTTCAACCCATCGTCGGATTGACAACCCGTGATGACACTGATATTATTCATGCACTTCTTTACATGTGTTTAGAAATTACATTATTCTGAAATATTGAATAAATTGAAATAATGCAATTAAGCAGATGTTAAGGTTTTGTTTTTTGTGTGTTGAAGTACTGCAATGTTCCTGTTGTGTTTTACCACCCGCCATTTTTGTTCTTGTGGCAATGCCCGATCAGAATGTCTCCCGGAGGAAGATATAGTTTTCAATCGTCGTTTCGGCAGGTTCTGGCGTGCCTCCTCGCCGTGGCGTTGGCCGAAGTGCCCGCCAAGGAGCCCGCGAAGGCCGAGTCCAAGCAGCCAGAAAAGAGAGGACTCTTCGGCCTGGGCTACGGTGGACTAGGAGACTTCGGTGGCGGAATCGGGACCTATGGCGGCGGAATCGGGACCTATGGTGGAGGAATCGGAAGCTACGGCGGCCTAGGCTTCGGTGGCCTCTCCAGTTTCGGCGAGAAGACGGTCACTATCACCAAGGAGGTCCCCGTTGCGGTTCCCCAGCCCGTGGCCGTGCCCGTAATCAAGCACGTGGGCGTTCCCGTGCCGCAAGCCGTGCCCTACCCCGTCATCAAGCCGTACCCCGTCGCCGTGGAGAAGCCCGTCCCTTACCCAGTCGAGAAGCCCGTCCCATACCCCGTGGAGAAGAAGGTCCCCTACCCCGTGCACATCCCCGTCAAGGTCCCCGTGGCACAGCCCGTCCCTTACCCCGTGGAGAAGAAGGTCCCCTACCCCGTGCACGTCCCCGTCAAGGTCCCCGTGCCGCACCCCGTGCCCGTCTACAAGCACGTACCCGTGTTCGTCAAGTCCGGCCACGAAGGATTCGGCTTAGGCGGCGATTCCTACGGATTCCACTGAGCGAGCCAGCGCGGACAGGGTACCGCCCCGACGACGGCGGCCCGCACCCTCCTGGCAGGGGGCGCACACCAAAGAGAAGAACACACCACGGCCCTCAATCACCTCATCTCAACCACCGGCACGCGATTCAACCATGCATACAAAATGTCGTATGGAGATCGAGCAATAAACAATGTGTAAAAAAAGACCAATGAATTCTGTTTCAATTCATTTTTCCTTTAACTTCTAAATCCATTCCTTTCTAAAAGCGTGGTTCTGCTGTCGAATTTTGTATCTTAGATCTTTTTCCCCGGAGCGGCACAATTGGGAATTCCGATCAAATTTAGCAACAAGTGACACGATTTCAGTCGATCGGAAAGTGCGATTAGGGTGCAGGGAACATGAAAAAATCTTCCATTCCTGAAATTCCAGACAATTCAAGGAAATCGACTGCTGTAAAAGGTGAAATGCCCTTAGCAGGGGGATATCAAAGGGAGAAGGTTCACATCCCGTTGTCGGCCCACCAAATTATTACCCAAAAAATTGCATGTAAGTGACTTTAAAATTTGTAAAAACATTGCAATTTTATGAATGTGAGAATTTCATTTTTTCTGACCTAATTTTGTTTTCTTGTACCTCTAAATGTTTATTTAAACCTAAATATAGGGCGAGGTCTTTAATTTATAAATGTGGGCATGAAAAGTAATAATTCTATCCTCGACTTGATTGGATAATAGCTGGTGCCCTACCACTCCCGCCACGTCCTTGCTGCGGCTTGCGAGGCATTGTGTAGACGCAGATGACACTTTCACTTTCTGCAGACGATTCCATCAATTAATTCCTTTGCTCCCCAAAAACCACTACCATCAGCGATCTGTTGGCATATGAATGGCAACGTAAATTTTATTCGGGTTTCTAGAGCAGTTTTCTCGCGGTTTTTTTACGTTGATTAATGTAAATTTTCAACATGATGGACGAAGAGAAGCATTTCTCGGGATAATCCGAAAAAGTTAGAAAAAGTTAGTGAAGATAATATTACAAGTTGGTGGGACGTGGACGCCCGTGATAGAGGAGAAAAGCATGTTCAGTAAGAGGAGAAGAGGGAAGGAGGTAATAAAAGAGAATTTTCAAGCATCATGAAGGCAGGTAAACATTAGAAAGAAATGAAAACGGGAATTATGTAGAACAAAAAAGAAACTTCCTATAATTCGTAGAAGATAATAGTTAATAAGGTTCGTATTCTTATACACTTAGATAGAGTACCCTGAATGAATAAATTTTACCATTTTGATCGGGAAATAGTTATTCCGGTATAGCAAAAAACAAATATCAATGCAAAAATTGACAGTCACATAACTTTTTGGTGAAAGCGATGAAGTTAAATAATAAAAAGACGCTTCAAGCTCTTCAAGTTCGAGCCCGAAATAAATAAATCCTACCCCGGCCGCACAGGGTAGTTGAATTGACTAATTGTTGAAGAGAATATCGTGCTAAACATGTGAAAGTATAATGTGAGAAAGCATCATTCAGCAAAGTATAAATTTGGCACGCCAAACATCGGTTGGGATTCAAATTATTCATGGTAATAACAATAGTGTCATTTTTCAGTCATCAATTCATCAATACTTTTAAACTTCACATGCTTCTTACTGAAACGTATGGGGTAGTCGTGGACCTTATCCTCCACTATTATGTGGGAAATTTTATCTTGAGATCGGGCGCAAAGATTTTGATTAAACGGGTTGGATTAAACGTATCTACCGTTTACGGGTTTGCGAGGAAGCGATTGGCATCCAAAAACTCCATTAATGTTGGTGTAATATGTCATTAAAATAATCGCTCCCGATCGTCGACATCAAAAAGGAAATAAATAGAGGGATGTGCTGGATGCGTTATTGCATATTGAAGAACATTGTTGAAATTAGATATAAAATAAGTAAAAAGGATTAATTTTCATCAAAAATGTTGGTCCCTAAGGATCTTTATGCCAAGCTACCAAACGATACAGCGACTATTTTTTTGTCTCTCCTAACAAAACACAATGTGATATCCAACATTACAAAAATCCCCTCTTCATCTCCGTATACTTCCGATTTATCTTGATTCCATCCAACATCCCTATCCTGTTCCTACCTCTCCTTGTTTACCTAACATTCTCCCCTCTATCTCAGTCTTCAACATCACACTGCCGATCAATAGACTTTTAAGCCAATTTTCCTTTCTCCTTATTATTTCTCCCAGCAATACCCTCTCCTCCCCCACAATACACTTCGTTTGTTTTCCATCCTATCCATTTCACCTTCTCCATCCTTCTCCACCCACACATTCCAAAATATTCAATCTCTGCCTATCATCCTGCTTCAATGACCATGTCTCCGCGCCGTGCATATCGTCTACGTGCATATATGTCTACGCTTCATATCAAAGTTTTGACAAGCCTTTTCTTAATATTCTTACTCAACATTATATCCTAGTATGGCCACCCAGGATAATTTGGTCAAAGTTAATAGGCCAACCTAAGTTGCTGGACTAAACTACCCCACTCAGGGGTTGAGCATTAGACTAATGACATGCTGTACTGCACTCGTAAAAGATATAATGTTAGAAAACTTGATAACAATAAAATCAGGTTGGAAAATTAAGATTAACGAACCACCCTATCCTGAAAAATCCTGGTAAATGAAAACTGAATTCTAATATGTACAAGACATGTCCCAAAAATAGTAGGACTAACTTGATAAATAAAACAGTTTCTGGCGTAACTTGGTGGAAAATCTTCATTCTGACTTTTAATAATCAAACCATTTTACTTTTCCACATAAACTTTTTAATTTTTACAACCTAGGTTTCGTTATAGCATAACATCATCAGGTTGATGATGTTATGCTATAATGAAACCTGGGTTGTAAAAATTAAAAAGTTTATGTGGAAAAGTAAAGTGGTTTGATTATTAAAAGTCAGGACTAACTTGATTTAAAAAATATATTGACAAAATTGAAACATTCACTCAAAAGTCTTCGAAGTAGCACCTTTGTGCGCCCACGCACCGCTGTCAGTGGGTTTTCCACGCCTCCTACGACTTCTGGAAGGGGCACCCGGAACACTACTAAGCTCCCTCGTCACGGCCTGTTGTAACGCTTCCAACGAGCCGTGGTGACGTCCTGTTAGCACGGATTTGAGATGGGGGAAGAGAAAGAAGAGAAGCCTAGTGGGGCATTGCCAAAAAATTTGGATCCTCACTTACATGGTCGAGAAGCTCTTGGCAGATTCGCGTACGAGTTTCATTTTGTTCGTCCGAGAGCACTCGCAGAACCAAATTCGCACATGCGTTTCTTATGCCCATGTTTTCGGTCACAAGTCAATGTAAATCACTTTAAGGGATGCCAAGTACATCAGAAGCCATGCAGTACTTAATCTGCGATCCCTGTCCTACAAAGTCTTCACTCTTACAAGATTGTTTGCCACATTTTGAGGTCGAAGGGCTTCCTTCGTGTCGGTCGGTTCGGTGTCTTCAGCATCTTCTCGACCCTCCCGAAACAACTTGTGCCACTCAAAAACACCCGATCTACGCATGGCGTTATCATCATAAGCTGCCTTGAGCATTTCATAAGTCTCTTTCCCAGTTTTGCCCAGTTTAATGCAAAATTTGATGGCAAAGTGGTGTTCCACTAATCAGTTCACGACGGAGCGAAACGAGGTCCCATTATAGAGGTTTGGCAAACGAGCTGTCCGCACCCCCAAAGGCTGAAAGCCAACTGCCACTGGACTCCAGCTTTTCCTGAGGCTCCCCTCCCTCGAACCCAGCCAGAGAAACCGTCGCCCGTCTGTCCCTCTATCCGGGAAAAAATAAGTCATATTACTTTTGGGACAGAATTTGTGTATCGCAACGGGGAATATTCTAATCCTGTAGAAACCGTCTCAAATAATGGAGGAAAAATTAAATCGCAGGGGTTACAGATGTTCTATAGGGTAAATGTATAAGGATTCTGGCGTAGTGCCAAATAATTGGTTATGTATAGGGTAGGTAATTGATATTGTGCAATTTGTGGAACGTGTTTTTTAATAGATATGAAATTCTAGCCTTCTGTACTGAATTTCAAAACCAATAAATGAACAGATCTGAACTCTAAGAATGAAGGCTCGCGTCTTCAATATCTCATTCGTGCGCCCGTTTGCCCCGTCGAAAGATGACAGTTCCAAAAGAAGAGTATGTTTTATTATCAACTGGAAATGGAACTGGAAAATACCCAAGACAAAATGCCCAAATATTAATTGGGGACGCGAAAGTGAGTGAAGAGGAATCAGGTGGGGGCGGAAAGTCTTCATAACGGGTAAACTGATAATTGTTAAATATCGAATAGTTTTGTCATAGAAAATGCCATAATGCAGAAAAGATCATAGCTCCAGCAGGATATTCCAAGAAAGGCCACATTTACCAGATGAAAGTACTACTAACCACATAGACCATATAAAAATAGGAAGAAAGCGTGTATCTTATATACTCCAAGTGGACAGCTATAGAGGAGCCGATAATTGATTCGGATCACTAGTTGGTACGAGTGGAATATTAACGACGCATTGCAACATATAGATCTGTCAGGGAGGTAAAAGTACAAACATTTCTCAAAATAAAAACTATAAGAAACTACATAACAATTAGAAACTAAACCGGAAAAGATGATTGAGACTAAACAACAAAATTGGGAAATTGAAAATATTGAAGGAAAAGGGTCCGCAGTTTAATGTCCCATCCCACGGACGGTGTACCCACTCAAAGTGCTCTCCACAAAGGACATCAAATAGGGATCGGTATACCACTGAAAAAGGCCTGCCGTCTTCGGGATTTGAACCCGAGCCCTCTGGGTGCGAAACTAGTACTCTAGCCACCGCATCATCGCGATACCTCTTTCGAATAGAGTGAACATCGCAATAGACGCAGTTTTGGTTTTAAAAATAAAATTTTATCGAAACGAAAAATTACATGTAATACGTTTCCTCCCAAAACCACTTCAATTTTTAGGGCACGCTTACTGCTTCACCAATTAATCAACTCAAGTTTAATTCACCAAAAGATTGGTGGCAAAAATAAGTAATGGAGCGCAAATACTATTAATATTTCTCGATTGAACTCCCCTTTCTGTGAGTTTCGGAACAATGCGCCATCATTAGATGAGCTGGGATCTACGTCAACATAGAATTTTTTCGATCACATACCCTTGCCTTCTTCATCGTCCCAAAGGCCGCTGTCACCCTCCCTCCTTGTCCTTCGGGGTGGCCTCTTTCTCGCTTCCCACGGCGATTAAGCTCCCTCCGCGCGATCACCTTTCACACGAAGATCCGCCCTTGGCCTCCGCAGAGGATGAGCGCTAATCCTTTCGCGGGCATGGTGCAAATGGCGAAACATGCACGAACACGGGAACCACACACGTAAGCACGCCTTCCACCCTGGGCACGACAAAGGGTGGGAAGGCCGACCAAACACTCCTCTTCTCGCATGTACGTCTCACACCATCTCAGTACTGCACGTGCGTGTGGAGGGACGCGGCCCATGGACGCATGGGGCTCGCCGCCATGCCGACCCTCCAATTGAAACAGGCTCCCTCGAGCAGTCCCCAGCGCGTGAGGGAGCCCTCTCCCGGCGCGGCGAGGGGAGGCGGGCGGTGACTCTGCGGGGCTCACTCGGGAGGGAGCAATACGACTGACGACGCCCCTCCATGAGCTTCTTCATTCCGCCCGATCAACGGGAAACATGCAGAAAAATGAATTGGGCAGACGTCAACGCACGGTATTTCGTCGTTTACGTATTCAACTGCTCATAGGATAAATGCGTATGCGTTTGACGCATTGCCAAGACATTTACGTCTTTTATAACTCTTTTCAACTCTATCATAACACTAAAAATATATTATTACATAAATATGCAGCAGTTTTTAATGTTAATTAACCCTTCGGAGCGTTAGCAAAAACTCTCCACAGAAAATGCAGAAATTTCAAGGTGTAAAAATCATTCGCCTTGGCCGAGGTCCCTGTCAGACCATTTTATTTTACACTTTGAAATTTTTCCATTTGAATGAATACTAGCGGATGAACCCAACGAGTTCTTGGAATACTCTTGCCAGATTTCAAGAAACTGTGACAGTAACTTTAACGGAGTCACCCGCTCTGTTGAAATCGGTGTCCTAATGCAACGGAGCAGTAAGGAGGACTTGAATATTTTATGGTCTCTTTTCTCATTACGAATCATATGGTTTAATTAAGCAATCATTTGACAATAGCATATTGTGTCCTGCATGAAAAGGCTGCGTCGCAAACACATGAAGATTTTATTTAACGCGATCTGAATTCCTGCTGCGGTGGATTTTTCTGGTAGTTTGAACTTTAAGTGAAAGTATAGAGAATTTAGCACAGGAATTGGCTCTAACTGCCCTGACCGTACGAATATCACACGCCATTGTTAGGCGTGAGCTAAGTCCTCACCAATCAAAATCAACCTTCCGGTTGCTGACTGTGATGATCATGCATTACGGAAAAGGCAATTCAATTCAAAAGACTAAATTATGATAGCAATCACCAGTCCCATTTATATTGCAGGGTGGTGCCTGCATACGCGTCTGTACGGAGTAAATTACGCTATTTACTGCCTTTTCAAATTTCCTTTTTCAATAATTTGTCCTTCATGTTCATTTTACTTCGGCAGTTAATTCAAAAAATTCCAATAATTTGCATGTATTTGAATCAAAATGTTGTGAGAGACTTTTTTTAAGGAGATTTTTTTTATGATCATCTGGTTGAATCCCCGACAATGGCTTCCCGTTCGACGATTAAAAGAAAACAATCAATTCAAATTGTGTTTTTATTGGTATCACTTTTAGCAAAAATATCTCATGTATTAATATTCAGAATCCGACATTAAAATATTATATCCCTTAAGTATTCGAACGTAGGTGTTCCAATTGTGTCCAATGCGCATAATATTATTCTATCTATAACAGTAACAATACTCAAATTATTTCGGGATTATTCGGAATCCATTCTATATGCATTATTATTATATCTACCAGGTAAGGAAGGTTTTTGAATGGACACAACTACCAAGTAAACTCTATAGAGATATCTTCAAAATAATATATACCAAGAAATTTATTTATTTAAAAGTAAATAGTCCTTACAACCTTACAATCATACAATACTATTTAATATGATAAATATAAAATAACGCTTTCATTTTTGAAATTTGGCCGCCTTTATTCCTTTCATGAAAATAGTATTCTGTGGGGCAGATTCTACCTTCAATGAACAACGGTTGATAACAACGAAATGTTTTATGATCCAAAAAGGCGGCGATTGAGGAAAGAATATGAGCTTATGCTATTGGTGTACGGACAAGAATACGGAGAGGAAAACAAAGATGAATACGAAGAAGAATATTGATAATAATAGAGAAAATTCTTTGGTCGAAGAAGAAGATTGACGGTGAAGTTTAGAAGCGGTGAGGGAAGAGCGGAAGGTCTTAGGTGACGTTCGAAATAGCAGGAAAGATCGTGGAGACGGAATTCACGAATGATTGGATGATGGTGCCGTGGCTCCAGAGGCTGTCCCGCCCACTGCGTTTAATTGTTTCTTAATTGTTGCAATGTTTAAAAAACTAAACGGATTGTCTTTGACTCTTCTCCTATTCCTCAATTAAATTTTAATTAAATGGATATAAAATGCTTGCCAAATGTTTCAAATAGAGGCTAACTTAAGCAAAGTCGCCTCTCTTTTGTCCTCATTACACCTCTCTTTTGTATTCTCGTTACATTTTCCTACGCTCTACGTCTAATGAAACATTTCCTCCAAGGATGATCCGTATATTCTTTTAGTCCGTGCGTGGGCCATGAATTGTTTGATGTTACACCCAAAAAAATGTATCTGACCTGGCCACACACCCACCTTTCTGAGTTAGTAAATCCCCAGCCTTTTCTTCCATACTTTATATCTATTTACTCTTGTCTTATACACAAAAACTTCGGTCATATCCATGCTTTTATGTTTAATTCCAACCTCCATTCTGTAAACCACTCCGATACCTGGTCTAAATCTTTCACTCTTCCCTGTGGAATTCCGGGAGTTGCGTATGCCGCTAATGAACGTTATAGGTCGATTACATAAAATTCCTTAAACCATTCGGTCACTTTCTAATTAATAAGTTAAAAGTTTAACTTGTGCTTTTCTAAATTAAGATTTATTTTCTATTGTATTTCGTTGCCTGAGCACTTTTAAACTTGGGAACCAAGTTAAATAATGTAGATGATTCCCGGTTCGTAGTTCATAGTTTTGTCCCTTTGCATGTGTATGTGCAAGCTCTCCGTGGCGTCGAGTTTGGAAATTATGTTCAGCCCCCACCCCTGCCTTACCTCCCTCCCACACCTCACCCCCTCTCTCCCCCGCATATCCCACCCGCCCTGCCCAGCAGCCCCCCTAAACAATGGGCTTTGGCACCCCTGGCTGCATTGTCTCCCACCGCGTCCCTGTCCCGATTCCCAAAACCTCGGCTCGCACTGAATCCCGGTGGGCCTGGGTCAACTCTGCCTGCCTGCCTTTTGTATCGCGACCGAGAACAGCAACTCTTTATCCCAGAACGACAGTTCTTATCTCACGTAGAACACTCGCTTCTTCCCAGGAGAATAATCAAACTTTTACTGTTGAACTTTCAAATCCGACAACGATAGATGTTTTACAACCCGCCCTTGCCATACGCTTATTACCATCGCATCATCTGAGTCCTCTAATTAATTAATATATCCCCATATGGGGCGAATATAAATTTATATTCTCCAGCTTTAAACAGAACAATAGGCGCATTGCTAAGGAAATAAAAAAGCATTAAGTTTGGCAAAAACTTTCACAAAGTGTAGGGAGTTGACGAATAGTTCAATTGGGCTACGTTTTCATGCAATCAGTTTGGCGTCATCGTCATACCTCCCTCCTTCCCATGTTCGCAGCAGCCATGGCAGGAAAAAAAAAGACAGCGATAAACAGCATGACTGGATGGGAGTTGAACAAATGATTGGAATCGAATAGAAGTTTTTGCAAGAGTTGATGCAGGGGCAACTCTGGGGATTGGACGATGGCGAAACTGAAGGCATGGCCCATAGGCAGTCTAAGAACTGCATAGGATTAACCATTATGACTTGATATCGTCAAATTTACAAGTTGTAGAGGTATTTTGATTTGGTGGAGAGCCCTTTGTTAAATAGATTCTCAGGAGGTAACTATTCTTAGTTATCATCGCCACTGCTTTCCCTGGCCCCAATAGACTGAATTTTGGGTTGATGTAATACTGAGCCCACGGAGAAAGGTCGTAGATGAGGCAAACCCCTTCCCCACTTTTTGGTATAAGGAGAGCTCCAAATGGTCTGAACCCACTCTGACCAATTGGAGCGGCGCAGTAAATTCAATTGCCTTACCTTTAGAACGCGCCCTATATATTGACCTGGCCCCCCTTTCTAACTGCTGAAAAGAATGGGGCACGCTTGTACTTTGGCATAGAAGCGCCAATTCTTGAGCTAAAAGTATGATATGACGGAGATAATCATACGGATAAATGAAATGTGCCCTGTTTACCTGCCCCATATGATTTTTCGCCGCCATTATCTCTTCTTCTGCAGGTTGATGAGATTTCCTGTCCCGCGAGAAGTTCGGAGATTGCACGTTCCATGTGTCCTCCTACTTGTCCAGGAATGAGCAGCCTTCTCGCGAAGATCTCACTGAATCAAAGCTCCTGGTCCACCGGGTTTTCGTTTCCACTGTCGAGATCTTCCTCTTCTTCTGAAGAGGTCCCAGGGAGGCTGGTGGTTGATTCTGTCTCGGCAGATTCGCACCACCACAGCAGGGAATCGTGAGCCATATTGCTTTTGGTGCAGTTGGACAGTTGAAGTTGGGGGTACTCATTGTTGCCGCCTGCCCATCTCTTTCTCGTCGTGAGTCCCTTGCGCGGTCGGAGACGAGTCAAAAGCGCTGCGTTGGCACTGCTGAGACTGTGGCGCGGGGTGCGTTGTTGAAATCCGGGCGGCACCCGAAGGATGTCCGACGAAACAGCCAGTGCTACTCAGCGTCTGCCCACCCGTATGTGACCAATTTTAGTAAAATCCTGAAACAGATGTAAAATCTACACCTTACAGGATCAGGTAAGTGCTGCTAGTGTACTGTCATTGTCAGCGTGAGCTAAGAGGAAACTATGTTAGCAATATTCTACAGGCTGCTGCTGGCACCGGGTTCCCGAGGCAAACCTGTTCTAAAAGTTTATTTTGGACGACTCGCGGATCGTGTCAGCCCCCGACTTATATCGGCCTCCAATGGCAGCATAGCCACGGCGCACGTAAATCAGGGGACAGCTCGAGAGGACTCGTCGGTCAGGTGGCGTACTGTGACAACCCTGGTCACCGTCTATTACTAGGAGTTCTTTATTAGTGCATTAATATACAATTCAATAAGAATAGAATTACATCAGTAAATTATTTTTTTAGTACAGTGTTACAGTGGAGTCTAAATAGCTTTCATTTTCGCTGTTATATAGTTTGGATATGTGAGCAGGTGGGACAGTTTACCTATCTCCGAAAATATTTGGACCAAAATGGTCAAAGTAAGGAATAAGACAAAGAATAAAGAAGCTTTTGCAGGGAGGAGAAAATTGATAACAGGGATGTCGACTTAGGATGCTAAGAATAGAATCGTCAAAATTTCGATAAGGAGCCTGGTTTTTACGACGCGGAAACATGATCATTGAAGTAGGATAAGTGTAGATAGGAAGTTTTTGAAATGTGGGTGTGGAGAAGGATGGGGAAGGTAAAGTGGATAGAAACGAGAATAAACGAAGAATTACTAAACAAGGTGGACGAGGAGAAGGGATCGTTGGGAGAAACCACAAAAAACTATTGCTCTTATGCCTGTTCTTTCTGAATCCGATATGTTTTTCCAATAGTTTCCCTTCAATTTTTTGTTCCATCCGTCGACTGAATATTATTTTTGGTATTTTGGATGACAGTGCAATTATACTCAAGTTTCGATGTTTCCCGTGCATTTTTTTCTGTTCTCGCTTCTCTTCAAACAATTATTTCTCTTCGATTCTTTCACTGCTCTCTATAACTCATTTCTGAGTACACCTGGGACTCGTTTACCTTCGTCCATCTCACCATCTTCTTTCATTGAACTATCATGTCCGCATGATTTATCAGTATCTTCCCATTTTCATCTTTAATGTTTTTCCTCACCGAATGCAGTTATGAAGCTATACATATATTGTCCCAAATACGAGGGACGTTTTGAACTTCACCTTGGTGATGGCTCCAACGGTCATCGACATGCGTCCCTCCTCGTTCGCGTCATTTCAAACATCCAGTGGATCTCTCTTCACAGAAGCATCTCCATCCCCCTTCCAACCAAACCACCCCCTCCTCGTTCCCTCCCGAGCCGCGCAGTGTGCCCAGCAGGACGGGAGGGAGAGGGTTTCCCACGCAACTTGGTGGACGGACGTCTCCAAACAAAAGGTGGCACGAGCGACGCTCTCTCCCGAGAGTGGGCCGACTTAAGGCGGTGGGCCGCACCTCTCACAAGGGATCGAAAATCCTCACCCTTATTTAAGCACCCGAAGTGCGGAAGACGATGGAAGAACTCCTCTTCGCATGGAGACGCCCGCCTCGGACGCCTGTCGCACCTGGCGTGAGCCGAGGTATGGGGATACTGCCCCCGCGACAGGACACCGAAATTTAAAAAAGAATAATTCATGCTCCCAAAGTTTAATGGAGGCCTTTTATTATTATTATGTTGTGTGAACCCAATCCGAACAAGTTACTTGCGCCACTTAAATAAAACCTTCCTTGAGTTAAGTCCCCGATTTCAGGGTACTATGAATAAAAAGAGACAATTATGTTGCGAATACTGATCACCTGCTGCAAACTGTAAGTGCGGGCTTGGGCATAGTATGCTCCCGCCGTCGAGAATGTACCTTATATCACTGCCATGTTCTAAGAGTGTGCCGGAAATCCATGTCAAAGAAATCTATGAAAGAAGACACTTCGTTTTTTCACATTGTTCCATGTGGAAAAGCAAATTGTCTTCCTTCATCATGAAGAATTTCCACCATGTTACGCCTGAAACTGTCATTTATTGACAAAGAAATCGGTCTGGAATTACCGGGATCTTTCCTATCGCCTAGTAGGAGTTCATGTGAGCTAGCAGAGATGTCTTCTGCTCTTGAGATCAGGGTCTTATTTGTTCTTCTACTTCGGGGCTGTTTTCCTATTCCATTCTGGGAACTTTTATGCCGACCTTGTGCGTTCAAGATGTGTCACGGGCAGTGATTTGTGCATTAATAATTGTTCTGTAGACGTTCTCAAAAACGTTGTTTAAGAGGATATTGGCCTTGCATGCGGTTTTTTCCTTGAGTAGCTTAAATTCGTTTTATTTTTGCTTAGTGTAGATATATATTTTAAGACACAGCAAGTTCGTTTCTTTGTTCCCAAATTTGACACGTATGTGCACTATACTTTTATTGCCTAATACGGCAATATTTTTATAACTACCAACCTTTCATGCATGGTACGTAACCGTAACTCTTCCTTGGAAGAGTCTATTTCCGAGGAAGCCTGCTTGGAATATCTGGTGTGGATGCACTCCCTGCCATACACTTTTCCGTATGTTTGTAGAGCATCACGTAGATGTAGAATTGCTCTCTTTTACTTCTTCATGTGACATGCATTAACTTCAGTTTTGATACAAATGTAAATAATGTAGTGTACATAACGCTGTTCATAATCTTACTTGATGCACTTGCAACAAATCGATTTTGCACCATAGTATAACTGGCTGGTGTGACTCACAGACAGAACTAATACATTTTTTACAATCGTTTGTTTGATAAAGACTTGGAAAATCTAAAAATATTTACTCTCATTATTGTTTCGTAATGGTCGTTTTCATTTGTAAGTCTATCTCAAGCTCTGGAGTGATCGTTGATTTCTAGCTATCATCATGCTCTGCAAAGTAATTTACACTAATCAGATTTGTTCACGTAGATTAGGACTTCAATTTTTTTTATATTATAATGCTATATTTGTGAATGTTTCTCGTACTATCAATACTGCGTTTATAGTGCACCGCATGCACTTCATATTGTCGTCTTACTAATGTTTATTTACTGAATAAATAACTCTGTCTAAACAAATTCTTTCAGTTTCGTAGACAAATAATAATGTAATCGAAAATGTGGACATAAACTGGTGCATAAACGCAACATACGGAGTAAGCAATCATATAATTACACTCAATGGTATCAATTATTAAAATTCATATTATATCTTCCTAAAAAATCATTTGTGACCACTTTGTTTTATTTTATGACATTCATATATTTTCAATATGTTATGCCGATTCCATAAGGTTACACCAAAGACAACAAATTTCATCTATGAGGCAGAAGAATCAATTAATGATTGGAGAATGATTTAACATGTTATTCAGACCTCAGTAAGTATTTTATGTGGAATTCTTTTCTAAATTTGTGCCAGTCGTAACTTGCAAGAATACTGGTGAAACACGTTTCCTTTGAAAATCCGCCATATTCTAATCTTAATGAAATCGCAGCTGAATTAAAACATCAGTACGGTTTGGCTTGCAAAGCAATTCAGATTCATTGCTATATCAACGCAATTCCTTGAAATCTACAACCACAACCCTCACAATCATCTTATGTTTCTCACGAATGTGTCAGAATTCACCAAAGTTATCAACTCCTCCAGTATCTCTTCTAGACTCCCCTTGGTTTGCTAGAATAGACCTCCTAAATATCCATGCCAGTCATGAAAGCCGCAGTCAAGTAAATTTATCCAATCTTCATTTACATCTACATGATACCCTGCAAACCTTGCTTGGGCGTGTGGCAGGGGGTAATT
The DNA here is from genome assembly GCA_037158775.1 of Hetaerina titia. Lineage (NCBI taxonomy): Eukaryota > Metazoa > Arthropoda > Insecta > Odonata > Calopterygidae > Hetaerina > Hetaerina titia. Next base: position 14,146,130 of record CM073770.1, read on the forward strand.
ACGTACACTCCAGACAAATTTTGAAACGAAATACGTTTCCCCCTAGCGCGGTGGAAAACGTTATTTTAATTCCTCCCTTATCATTCGTGGGAAAAAGTACATGTTAATGTATCTGTTTTACGCTTAATCTTTCTAATTGTATTGACATGATCTCTTCTAGCGTAGTACGATGGGGCTAATAATACATTTTCGGCAACATAGCTAAGGACAGCTCCTTCCAATTTATGCAAGAGATTTAATCTATAGTTTAACCTTCGCTCCGTTAGTGATTCCCAGCCTAGATCCTCTAATATTTTTGATACGCTACATAAGTTTATCATGTCAACGCATTTACAAATATAGCTCTTCTAAGTTGCACGAGAGCCAATTCGGCGATCAATTCAACTTCCTGAGGATTCCATATACTCGTACTATCAGGTTATTCTAAATGAGACCTAACAAGATAAAGAAAAGCATGTAAAATCAACCAGCAGACAGTATTTGTGGCATCCACCCAAAGAAGGCTCTTACAAAGTGTCTCATGACTTTCAACGAATGTCCATTTTATATTTCTGTTTTCCAAAGATATTTGAAAAGATATTATAATTACGTCATACTTATTTTCTATGGACATTTAATTGATGGATCACACCATGGCTTCTGTAAAATTAAATCAACTACATTAGCCTCATTTCCATCAATTCGTTTCTGCTGGTTTACTTCATGTCTCTATTGGACCTCTTGTTGGATGGATGGATTGAATGTTCTGACTATGCGAAAGTAGTTTATAATAGAATCACAAAATGTGATTTCTTTGCCAGGCGTTTGTTTTATCACATTATATTTAGATTCCCAGATGATTCAAAAGAGTTTACGATGTGGCTAAATGTGATTCGAAGGATAGACCTGGTCCTGCAAACATTTCACAGAAAATTAATTTCCGTGGCCCCCTTGGAGTAGCACGTGAGGATCATAACCCCAAAATACAGTGTCGTTACTCTTGAAATGCTGCCCATGTGATTCCAGCTGACGTGTCACTCAGCGCTGGAAAGGGCAGTCATCTGTCCGATTCCTCACTTAATCCCTTAACCTTGGGTGAATAATGTTTTGCCTGAACTCGACCAAATACAGTGAGTCTTGAAATGCTGGTTATGGAATCCATGCAAATTATTTTGCCAATGTTTTATCATCCAGCAATATTTTTGGATGATTATTTCATTGATTTGCTTCAAACTATTTGTATTTTTTCCGGTCATCCAGCTAATTATCTTCTAATTTATCATCCAATGTTGGACTATTCACAGAACTTGTGAAAGCCACCTCCATCTGCATAAAAGTTGGCTGTTTTGTATTTATTATAGCATAAGTATTGTTGTTCTACCAAGAAAAGTTCACTTTTTTAGCTGTATTGGTTTCCAAGTTTCAGTTTTCAATTGGATCCAAACGTACTTTAGATTTTGTGTTTTATCTCTCCAAATATGTACTTATATTATCAAATATTTTCGCCATTTTCGAAGTGTTATTGGTGTTATATCAACCAATTTATAATTCTATACATGTTTTATTATTTTGTACCAATTACTTGAAAATGTTGTCAGTGTTAAAAATATTCTATATTTCTATTTGTAAAAAATAAATATTTTGACAGATAACCATTCTTAGTGGATTCATTATCTTAACATTATTCTCATCAGTTTTAAAAATCAAGCATCTATGCATAATTTAATATTAAATTGTGAAATTTAATTGATTTATCTTTTTTATAATCGAGTTCAAATGTTGTTATACATATTGTGTGATGCCTACATTTTTAAGTTTGTGTGCCTACGTTTTTACATTAGTTTTTCTTTCATTAACTGACGCGAATATGTCACTATTTCGGAATAACGACTTTTGGAATTGCCAAATCTTTTAAATCCTATGCTCTCCAGCAAGCTACATCTTATGTATACGGCCGGCTCCCTACCAGCGGGAGTACGAGTTACTCATAAGCACAATCAGATGGCAGCACGTTCAAGCAGCAAGCAGATGCTTTATTCTGTGGCTCCTTATGCTTCAGCAGTAATCAAGCTGCGTTCGATTAAGCAATAGACTTTTTGGAGCAAGGTTTTAGGCACCACACCAAGATTCACATCTCAATATATTCGCAATAGACTATTTAGAACAAATTGTTAAAACACCAAACATGGGTCACAGCATTCATTCTTGTTTTATTTGCAACTCTTACGCCGGAGATTATCACAAATATTGCAATAATGGAAGGCATTAGCGACCATAAAGCTATTCAATTAGAAATAATAACTAAATTCGTGAAAGTAAACAAAGGAAAGCGTAAATTATGCAATATTATCTTCTAAAGGCGGAGCCTTGTCGTTGCAGCCATTGGTCTCCCTCTCTCCATTGCCGTTCTTTTCATTCCATTGTAGATTGTTACTCTCAAGGTACTTTTTGAATTATCTATAAATTTCTTTATTGGCATTCCTCTTCCTTTTTTCCTATTATTTGCCCCTCCATTATATTATCAAGGAAGTTGTTATGTCTGATAACATGCCCAACAAATTTAATTTTCCTTTTCTCCATCTCTTTTATTAAATTCCTTTCATCTTTGATTTCTCTCAATACTCCTATGTTACTTTTCTTGTCCGTCTATCTTGTTCTCTTTATTATTCTCCAAATTCCCAATTCCATTGCTTACAACCGAACCTTTTCCCTCTTTCCCAGGGTCCAAGTTTCACATCCATATAGTAAAGTTCTTTAAATAAACGTTTTTGCAAAGGACTTTCTACTTTCCAATTCCCTGTCTTTGATTCCTAAAAGATTCTTTTTATTTTCGTATACCATCTTCACCAAGGCTATCCTTCTCTTCATCGCAGAAGTGCATCTGCTATCTCTTGTAATTACAGTCCCAAGGTAGTAGAACTATTCCATTGGCTAAAATTGATTCCCTGTCATTTAATTTACAATTTCACATATTCAACAAGAACTTCTCGAAGAACTAAATTTGTCAGCAAACAGAATAATATTTTCGTAACTAATGTTGTAGACTTTCCCTATACTATATTCTCCAAATCACAAAATTCCAATAGAATTTGTGGGTATGAACCTCGTGAAATTAGATTATCATACTGGATGACTTCTTTAATAAAAATATAAGCAAATGAAATAAGAAGTGGTAGAAGAGGCTAACTAAATAAGAACGTAGTTTCTAAATCCGAATTCCAATATGTTGCTCTTACTTGAGCCATAGGAGTCGACAAATACCAAACACGGAAACAACTAGCTGAACCATTCCGCCTCCTTTCACTTGCATTGTACAGCACCAACACCCAACACCACTCTCAATATTCATCCAGTTGGGTTGAAAGCAGGAGTTTTCGTGAAAACTTAATTTAAATCATAAGAGCAAGATTGCTTTCGGCCATTTTTTTATAAAATAACTTCGTAATTAACTTCCAGAGAAAGTAGTCCAAGGTGTCGAGTTGCAAGCTCATCTCAGTAAGTTTACATATTATATTATTAAGAAATTCCAAGCATAGAAAAAATAATTGGAAACTTAATTAATGAATTAACTGGAAAGCTCTGTGTTTGATTTAATCTTGATTATTCTTAGATTTTTTACAAATTTTCCATAGGATTCCAATTTACTTTTCAAAGAGAACCAGTAATTTCAGCAAAGGCGCTTTAACTGAGACATTGACGAGGTTATAAGGGCGTCGAAAAAAACTGCCGTCCACGAGAAGGAAACTTTTTCTATAACCACTAGCGCCGCACCTCAAGGCGAAAGGGACACTGTTTTACTTTCACTGAAAGCAACCAGAAGGGCAGCAGAAACAGTTTGATTAAAGCCTGAATGGTTTCTCTGGTATTAGAAGGTGCAAGGATTAGAGATTATGAAAATCACCCGAGAAATTATCTCCGCTTTTGCGGAACAGGAAAAGATCGATCAAGGGCATTTCAAACAATATTCCTCTCTCCATTTTCATTGTGTGTTTTTGCTAAGGGATGCATTTTTTTGCGCTCGCTCGCGACTGAGAGAAGGGAAGCGACGTGTGGAAAGCGCCCCGCTTTCGGCTGCACGTGACATCGAAGGGACGGAGTCACTTCCGCCAAAACAAATGCCGATGCAAGCGATGTTGTGCCTCGCGGGAAGAACTTTAAAGGGGGGGAAGGTCCCACAGGACGCAAGGCGCACTCGAGGGCGTAAATCATGCGCCGTTGATTAATTTGTGAGAGGAGAATAGTTGTTCAGTTTCCCCTGGAGTTTCTCGTGTTATCATGGAAGCCCTTGCAACCTAATAGTCGTTTCCTAAGCGCCAGTGATCTACGCTTTCTCAATCGTCTTGATTGCAGAATAGAATCGCGTTCAGCGTAGAGGAGCTGCATTTGCAAAACGTTTTTATAGCACATTGAGCAGCGTATAAAAATTATTAGAGGAGCTAGGTTGGGAATCACTCAAGGGGCGAAGAGTAAATTAAAGTTTAAATCTCTTGTATCAATGGTAAGAATGGCTATTCAATAGTGATGTAGAAAATGTATTATTACCCCCATCTTACTGCGGTAGTAGAGATCATGTCAACAAAATGAGAGAGAATGAGTGTTAAACAGATATATTTTAGATATCATTTTTCCAACGAACGATAAGGGATCAGAATAATCGTAACATTGTTTTGACCGCGGTGGGGGTAAAAATATTCGGGTCAAAATTAATCTGGTGTGTATTCACCCCCTATCAGGTACCCTAGCGGTAGCTTGCAAGGTACTAAAATGTCAAATATCAAAAATATCTATATAACAAATAATCATCGCCTTGTTCTCACCGTTCTGTCGTTGTGTCTCTATTCTGCCACTATTTGAATTATTCTTATGGATTCCAGTGTTTTCGTTTCATACTAGGTTAATATGTAAATAATAATTAAAAAATGAACATGTTTGATTTTCTGTTTACACCAAAACACTGCCATGAAATTATTGCGTAGTTTTACAAGTCTTTGCGTTATTTCTCTTAAATTTCCCTGCTCTGATACGTCAGCGTCAAAGTTGAATGCGAGACCTACGTAATTTTACGTAGACATAAATGTGTTATGTGGTGGATTGAGTAAGAATGTTCACTTTCAATTCTCCTTTAAATCCGGATAATTCGTCAACATCTGATTTGGTGGGCCAACTGAGGCAGCAGGTTTCATTCACCATGCACTCGGCATAGGGCGTGGGGGAAGCGGCCAAACCCTTGGCCGTATCGGGTGGGTGTTCTCGGATCGTCACGGACTACTTAGGGTTTCCCTGGAGGTGCTCGATGGCAATGACCGAAACGAACCCAGTTAATGATTTAATAAAATATGGAAAACATATGTCTGGCCATAGTCGTCCCCACTCTATTTCTCCTCCCACTTAATCGATTGGCATTTATTCCCCGAATTCTTAATCTCCGAAAACCTAATTCTTTCGTCCGTCATTATGCCAAACTTATTTGTTTTTAGTCGAAAATGTCAATAAACCAAAATTAGACCATTGTTTTGTGACTTTTTTGGGCTCTTAGGATTAACTTCTCAGTTGTGCTATTTATAAAAGAAAATTAATTCTTAAACTTGCCCAAGATTTCTATTTATCCTAAGTAAGTGTACAACTAGGCTTGTAACTTACAGGAATTTGAAGAGCGCCCACGACGCCAATGGGTCGGGAAGGAGGATTACTCTGACAAACAGAGGGGCGCCATCTTCATAGATACGTAATTCGTCCTGAAAAATAATAAATATTAAATGTAACTTAAAAACTAACAGGAATTAAAGTTATCTTAACTGGTGTGCTAATGCAGCAAAACTAAACATTATACAAACTGGTAGACGATTGCTATGTTTATTCTGGTTTGCAAGGTTTGTCTCAAAAGTAGCAGGACTGAGTCGATTAAAAATATTTGTTGCCAGAATTGATAAATTCATTCTCAAGTCTTCCAAGTCTTGGGCGTCCACATACTGCCTCCAGCGGGTTTTCCACGCCTCGTACGCTTTCTGAAAGGGGGCGCCCGGATCGCTGCTAAATCCCCCCTTGTCACGGCCTGTTGTAATTCTTTCGACGAGCCGTGGTGACGACCTGTCAGCACGGATTTAGGGCGGGGGAAGAGGAAGAGGTCTGGTGGGGTATTGTCCAAAATATTTGTATCCTAACTCAAGCGGTCGAGAAGCTCTTGACAGATCCGCGTATGAGTTTTTTTTGTTCGTCCGAGGCCACTCGTGGTACCATTTTCGCACACACCTTTCTCATGCCCATGTTTTCGGTCACAAGGCGATTGATATCACTTTTATGGATGCCAAGTTCATAAGAAACCATGCGAACATTTATTCCTTATCTTACTACTTTTTGGATAGACCTTGTAAGCATTACAAATATCGTATGTATACAAATTTTTCGCATGTGTCAAAAATTTAGTGAAATAGCAAATATAATCATTAGCGTGACTAGCTCTATTATAACCATATTGTCAAATAATACATATGCTATACTTATGAATATTTTACTCAAGTTATTCTTATTTCAAGAGGCTAAGGTAGAATCTTTGTCGACTTATTTCGGAATATTTATGTATTTCACCCTGAAGAGACATGCATTTTCATAGATGTGCTTTTATCATGAACACATGAATTTCATGTCAAAAATGAAGGAAATTAAAGCATCATTGTCACAGCACTGATCTACCTCTAATGAAGCTACCTACCCACTTGTTCACGTCAATGTTAGTGTCATTTGTCTTCAATTAATTACACATTATATAAAGCATATTGAAAAGTACTACGAGTGTTAAAAACATACACTTATTAAAAGTGAAAAAACAGTTACAGCACCTAACACCAAAATACAATCTGCAGGCATTTAAACCAAGCGGAAGCACTTCCAATAACACTCAAGCAAGGTACGAGTACACTTACTTTACTTTACTTACATAACTTACATCGTCCTCATTCTGACACTGCTCCTGAAGGAATGCCAGCGTCTTTCCTTAAAGAAGCCTTAACAACACTGTATTAATGAAATTAATTCCAATTTGATATTATTCCTAAGGGTACGGTAAGGTTTTCCTTTAATGAACAGAATACTTTTGGGAAAAACAGAAAACTGCAAAAAATATTCGTAAGCAGTACATGGGGATGTCAAATACGAGTAAGAATTGAAAATTAATGATCATTTTTCGAATTCCAAGCTTTTAACGAAAAAAATAACGCTAATAGTAGCATGCAAATTACTCACTAGGCTCATGGTCCTGTGGCATATAATAAAATGCTACTTTAAGTAAGATATTTTTTGTTCTTCTTTCACTTCATCCTTTAAAGGAAAGTCGGACTCTTTTTCAGAGTATATCTCATCATAAATTATTTCCGAACTCTTATTTGTAGGTTCTAGTAATCGTCTTTTCGCGTGGCAATCCATTTAGGAGATGTTTAAATGGATGAAAATAAGAAGTTAGTCTATTTTTTGTGGATGCTTAATCAGTTGATTGCGTTGTCGTCATCAATATCCTTTCATCCCATCATCAATCCTTTCAATGTGACACAAATGATTCACATTCCAACATGGTAAGCATCCCTAACATTCAAGAAAGAGACAAATTAAAGAAGACTTTTCACCAAACAGAATATGTATAGTTCAACGGTGGATGCTGAATGCCAAACCAAAGTAATTACTGATAGACACTTGTTCTATTCCAACTTACACAGCGTCTAATTCTATTTTGATGCTACATATCCGAGTCCGATTCACAGCCAGCACAAAATGGATTGGTAACCAGGGAAAATTAAAAGCAGACCCAAACCATCCATTATTAATCTTGGAAAAAGATCCAATCACTCTCTACACATGCGCCTGCTAATAATGAGCCAAACACATGGCTGTATTTGAATCCGAAAATGGCTTTAACAGCCTATTTTTGCAACATAAATTCTGTAATTTAAAGGCTTCAACAACAGAAACTAACATACAGGTAACCTGAAAATAAGTTTTTTTTACAATGGACGGTATCGCTTTAACCCCGTTCTGATGTGTGGTGATAGAGTCAATAATTAATTATGCAAAACGTTGGTATTAATTATTCTGTATTTAGGAAAGAATTTACAAATACTTCGTAAAACAGGGCTCACTTCGTAAGCCAATTAGTGAGCAGGAGGCCCCACCAATGAAATTACTGGGCAGATCACGGGCAGGGAAATTTCATTTCGAGTCTTAAAGGAAAAGACCGGATATGCTAGAGCAGTGTGATGTCGTTCAACATAGGAGGGAAGAATATTCGTGATAATCCTATACACTAGCAGCTTATTCTAAATAAAGTCTAAAATGGCTCCCTTGCTCCATCATACGAGCCCACCTGGTCTGGTAGACGAAAGATAATGAAATGCAGTGGCACACACATTTTCTACAGTTTTGAGACGCGGACTATGACAGAAACTAAAACAGAAAATTGCATAGAGATTCGCGACTTGAGAGGAATGCCAAATATCAAATAGACGAATTAAGCAGATGATGGTCTTTGAAGATTGGGTGAAGATAAGACCATCACTGACCACCTGTTTACATGCAAAATGAGTGTGAGTAATCCCATGAATTGCAATGAAAAAGGTCATCTGAACTCCGGATGTGAAGATTGGCTAAAAGCAGCACTAAAAGAAAAGACCAAGGAATTCCCGATAGAAGCGATTGAGTCAAGAAAGTCTAGCTATGAGAATAAAATAAACAGCTGCTAAAATCAAGTTTTTAGAAATAGATTGATAATTATATGCTAAATGTATATTTTTAAGTGTAGTGAATTAATTAGCATCATGATTGGGTTAAGAATTCCATTACCGGTTTGAAACAGAAATGCATTTCAATCCACTTTCATTCAATCCTACACTCCTGCTTACATTTCACGTTTTTATGTAACTCCGAAGAATTAGTGTGCCAGGAAATCACATAATTAATAATATGGGATAACACTCTTCTTCGGTCAGTGCTTCTGGACTGGTCTAGTTCCGAGTCAGACCGCCTCTTCCCGCTTATGATAACATGCACCTCAACTGAAATACCGATATAGAAGTTTCACCTACCCGAAGGTTTTTGGGTTTCGCACCATCCGGCTTGTGGAATCACGCTATTTGTGTATAATTATTTCTTGAAATATTCATTAATTTAATAACCTTTATACATATACACATGAGGGATTATGACTTCTAACTGATGATAGTTGAAATATGAATACACGATGAATTATAAATACCAATTTATACCAAAATAGCATTATTATATGAACATGCCATCTTTCCATCATTCGAAGTCCAACATTGGTATACGTAGCACACTTTTAAGAAGTAAACCACACTTTTATTACAGTCTAAACTGATCTCCGCCCCCTGTGAAAGATTCAAATTTTCACAAAGGGTTGGTCACCTGATCATTAGATCATATCCGCGTATAGCGGCGTGCTCACGAAATGTATGAGAGAAATTCTGTAACAAAAATGCAAATACTGGAGGTAAAATTGGAATACAAATCTTAATAAATGTTGCTTAGTAAAACGATCCATTGCTTTCCCATCTTATTACCTTTATAAATTCCTCTCGGTCTTCAGCAGTCAGTAAAATATCAATAAAAGTCGTTAAGATTTTGTGATTTAAATATTCTTGGTGGCAAACTATAGAAAGCATGTAGAGCGGGCGTGGTGGATTACCTGGTAACGGTTCGCCTTATAATCGGACAGTTCTGCTTCTAATCCCGATGAATTTGGTCACTCTTACTCATTACGTGTGATATTTCATGTCTAATACTAAGACCCTTGGAAATCGAAAGTGGTACAAGCACCTATCCAAGCAAATCCAAGCAAACAAGTGCAAACAGTTTCCGAAGAATAGTCATTTCTACGGTGATTTTAGCCTTTCGATGAGGAATGATGTATTGGTCATGTTAAATGAGATTCCTTACACTAATTATCATCATTAATTGGCGCAATGGAAGACTGCGCACAGAATAAGAGAGTGCTGGCGGAAATACGCACAGCGCCCATACGTCATACTTGTAGATTAGCGTTTGAGTCGAAAAAAGAATGGGAGATTCTCCATTTTCTAATTTACGATTAAGTAAAAGGGAACGAAATATTGAATGAAATTGAGAAAAAATTCTCAGTTCAACTATACCAGTAGAATGCATCAACGAAACAGGCGGTTATATGTTCTCTAGATAGAAATCAGACAGGTTAGTGAACATAAATATTTATTGCATTTAATCATAACCTAGAAGTAATGATGCTTTTTAATAAATAAATATGTACGCATACGCACGCCCGCACACACATATTTATACATACTGGCTGGCTGAATTGTATCTTATGCATGGTATGTGTAGTCATGCTTCAAGGGGCCAACCCAGAGAAATAAATTTTTCTTCTTATAGAGTTACGTTTGAGGCTTTCGATGTCCCTTTCTTGAGATTCTCAAAATTTTATTTTACTTTTCTAGTTTCTCTGTCATCATTTATCAATTTTTCCAAAACCTACTGGTTCTCCTTCATTTTATCCCAGTTAATGCTCTATATTCTATTTCCTCAACCGTTTGCTCTGTTTTATCCTCTTTAATCTGACGGTACAATTTATTAGCATTCAACCATGATCTCAATCTGCATCCGCTCCAGTGAAAATGCGATTTAATCACAGTGTTCATAAATCCGAAATAATATAGTCTAGGTATCTTTCTGAATTCTAGAGAATTTTTCATGCCTGTTGTGGTGTATAAATCAAGTGCTCGGCATGATTACCTGAAAAATAAATAAAACCAAAAATCGAAAATAGTCTAAGTTAAAAAATAAAATTTTCAACGCAATATAATTTGATACTATTTTTTTATGATTTACGTGTTAACAGTTGTAGTTTCCGTATTACGGTACGTCTTTTGATGGATCCTGACACATTACCCGCACCCGTAAGCACTAATTACCAAGACATTAAATATCCTTAAAACCTGCATAGGGCAATACATGATTCTTTAGCTCTTCATACATTCTACATCTCTTACATCCTGTAATTCCATTCAAAAGACTTTTTCTTTTACTCCTTTTATCTCGCGTTCCCAGTATTGTCCCTTCTATTAGCGATTTCAGCCGCCCATTGCCTATTTGTCGCATCCACGTGTTCTACCTTCACCGAATTTCTCCTGACCGCCATCTAACCTCCTTTACCATATTATTACATAGCATATAAAAATCACTAAGGAGGTAATAGTCGTTTTGCCAATGATCAAAAGCCCTCATTACATAGAAGTCTATACTTGACCTCATCGCTTTTACTGTAAAACACCTAAGAAAATTCATATTTTAATTTTAAAATAATGAGACAAGCCTAGATGGAATCGGTGAAAAAATAATCACTTGCCGAATACTGTAATCCACTGTTGCATACATAAATGTTCCTTAACAGCAGGTGAAATCATTAATAAATGGAAAATATCAAGTATTAGCCCAATTTAAAAATTTTATTTTATACTAAACCTGAAGAACTTCGAACGACCAATTCGTTACAATCATCGGAGATACTCAGTGAAATTACCATCCATAAGCAACTTAAAAAGCAATTTCAATTGTAATTGTATTTCCTATACCCATAAGTCAGATGTTTGGGAAGATATCATACGATATATGTTATTTTTCTTATGATATCTTCGTATGATATATCGTATGTTATAATGGAGGCGTTTTGGTAAAAAAGTTCATTATTATGTCTTAGTGTCGTTGATGTTGTAACGGTTTAGAGATTATTTCAATGTAAGAGTTAAGTAACAAGACATTAAAAAAATTATCACAAACATTAAATCTCTGTTGTTGATCTCGAAAGATTTTGTATGTAGATGATAATCCTTTTTGTAATAAATGATACCTTATCATTCTACACTCGTGTTAATTATAAATGACTAATAGCAAATCTTATGGAAAATGACAAGTAATTTTTTCCAGCACAATACCTATTGCGCTCTTTAGAAATCAAAGGGAAGCACACTACCCTTCCTAGAATGATATTTATTCTCAAAGACGTCATAATGGTTTAACAATTCGCGTCAACGGTAAATATTTACCTTCGAATCTAAATAACGAAATCTAGATGCATGCATATTTCGGGTAAAATATCTCCATGCAGGTTTGAGGCTAAAACTAATGTCTAAATGACATGTGAATGATTTTCTTTACTTTATTTTATCTATCGGAATTTTAAAAAATTGCTCTAGTCATCTGTGAGTAGTACCATAAACATTTATTTTATTACCGCAGTTGAACTACAACATCACAGTCTACATCTTATCCTACGATTAGAGTAATTATTTATAAACTCTTCATAAATTGTTTCCTACCGGCACGATCTCGATTTGTGTGAGTTTTTGAATTATTCTTTCTAGAGATCGATTGTGCAGTCAAACACGCACAAGAAAGCATACATTACCCTGCTGGAATCATTCCTTCCATGACCCCCTCCGTTAAACTAGAATGATTGGTACTTCTGCATGACTTATGAGGCTGTAATCTTCGTGTTTCCAATGCCTGTAAGGATTTTATTCTATTAATATGGTGTTTTTATTGGGTAAAATATTTACTACGATAGTTTTCACCATAAGAGGCCATTGAAATTCTTTATTATTTTCATAAATTTAAAGAATAAATCAGTGAAGGAATGTTAAAAAAAAATGAAATGCGCCAGACAGTGGTTTCCACTATTTATATCTTAAATTTAAGGCAACTGGCAAAAATTAGTGATAACGGAAGAGCATCATCAAATTATTGTAAAAAAATTGTTGCATTGGTTTTCCATTAAATTGTTACTGCATTTTTTAAAAAAATCCTTGTCGTTCAGTCGCTTACAAATTTTTTCATTACGAATATTTTCAAGATTATTTCACTATGACGCAAATACTGAAACTTCCCGTTCCATATTTTATTTTTTACGAGATAAAAGAATTAACATATAGTTATTCCATGTTCCTTGTATTTTTGTTGCTTGGCATTGTGGGCGTATTTGGTGCTCCTTGCAATCAAAATCGGTATCTTATCATATCATTGAAGTAGAATACCTAACCTACTTAACTTTAATGCAACGCAAAGGAATCAAACGAAACGTTAAATTATACGTTACGATACTTGGTTGCTTCAACCCAAGGTAAATGATCATCGACACTCCAGCGGAAGTTTAAAAATATGGACAATATGTCTGATCAAGACCCGAAATAAAGTTCCAAGGTAACATGTGGGCGTTAAAAAATAGGAAAGAGAACCACCGTCCATAATGTGTGTGCGCGTTTGTGTTGGTGCATTGAAATCTAATATGAAACAAACCTTAATTTCATGATTTCTTAACACCATGGGAGCAACTTATTTAAATTTAAACGGAGCTCATCATCTTTCACGGAGGCCTGTTGGTCTAGGGGTATGATTCTCGCTTTGGGTGCGAGAGGTCCCGGGTTCAAATCCCGGACAGGCCCAGTTTTTTTACTCATTTTTTTGTAGTGTCGTGAATTAGTTCCATCAGGAATTTTCAGATTTTGCATTGATTATATTCAATTGATTTTTGTCGCTTCAGTAGTCAAAATATTTTAAATTACCCACTTGCGTACCACCTCGCTCTCTATATTCAAATTAATGTCAAAAAAAAGTTATACTACTCATGTGCCTGTTGTAAATTCATGGTCAAAGGGCAAAGTAGTTCATAAATATAGTAAATCGGGAAAGGGAATAGATAAGGAACTATCCCGTGATAATTAGGTATAGGTAGATGATTCGAATAAGTCAACAAACTCGACGATTCACTTAAGTACAGGGTGAAACAACATAACTTCCTTTTTTCAAACTCATAACGCTTTCAAAAAAGGAAGTTATCTACATCTACATTCACTCAGTACCCCGCAAGCCGCCGCAAGGGCGTATGGCGGGGGGTGTTAGGGCACCACCCGTAATTTAGAAAGAAAAAAAACCGCATGCAGAAGCCACAAATTTATAGTCTACGGAATGTTACCGCGCCCTGTATAATCGATAACATACCAACAGGAATGCAAGCAAGAATTTTAAAATCTACATAGGAATGTCCTTCGAAAATAAAAATACGTTCAGTGAAGCAAATAGTGTTCAATTGTCATTCATTGGACGTCCAATCCGTTGAAGAAATAACAGCTTGAAACTTAATCCTCCCTCATCATGTGGCTTGAAAATATGCTTCCTGGATAAGATGTATGTTGTCTACCAAATATTTACGAGGTAATTTAAAAACTGACGGGGACGTTGAGTAGGGATGTTAAGACAAGACTCGTAAAAACTCTGATATGGAGCGTAGCTATGTACGGCGCGGAAACGTGGTCACTGAAGCAGAGGATAGACGTAGATTGGAGGCTTTTGAAATGTGGGTGTGGAGAAGAATGGCGAAGGTGAAATGGACCGAAAGGAAAACAAATGAGGAAGTACTAGAGATGGTGGGTGAGGAGAGGGGTTTGTTGAGAGAAATCCTATGGAGGCAGGAAAAATGGATGAAAGGCGTATTGAGTGGTAGTGGAGTGTTGAAGAAGGTAATAGAGGGGAGAATGTTGGGCAAGCGAGGAAAGGGCAGGAACAGGATAGGGATGTTGGACGGGATGAAGGGAGGAAGGAAGTACACCGAGATGAAGAGGGACCTGATATAGATTAGTTTGCTAGGTGGGGAGTCACAAAATGTTTATTTGATAGTTGTGTCCATCCAAAAACCTACCTTAAACGGTAGATTACCTAATAATAAAATTTAAAAACTGCAATTACTCAAATATGTATAAGTCGTTAGGATGACCAATAAATATGCAGTAACGACTTATTCTGAAATGTCTTTGTGCAAAATTTGGAAAAGAATATTTTCCTCAAAATCCTTTATAGTAAGCATTCTGCCCGATTTCACTCTGAAATTCCAAAACTTCAAATTTTGTAAATTTGCGGTAAGCCTACGTAAGTATTGATAAGTCAGGTATCGAACTTTTTACTTCGTCCAAACAACGAAAATAATTTTTAACTAGAAAAAGGAAATAATCTAAGAACAGGGCAGGTAATTCATAATAATAAATGTAAAAGTAATCCAGCGACCTGGGTTCGAATTCCCAAAAAAGTGATCGCAATATTAAGTGAATAAATGAGCATCATTGGAAATTATAGAAGGGCAATTTTCGTGGTATCTCCCATTAATAAATGTACATGAGTCTTACGAATGAATTATAAAGTTTGCACGTTGTTGGGTGGCCTGTTTGTAAGCTATTTTCACGGTAAAAAAAAGAATCAATGTTTACAATAATTTTTTAAAATATTAATATACGCGTTTCAAATTTCTTTGTTACACGCTGTGAAATTACTATTTTGAACATGATAATGTTTGGACATAAATATAAAGAGAATGTGATACTGATAATGATAGCTTGGGATCTGAAATCCTTGACTTTATAATAACAAAAGCGTTCCATGAAATGAAATCGAAGAAGGTTTTGGGAATAGTTAATATCCCCACAGAACTGCTAAGGGAATTAAGAAAAGGATGAAGGAAGAGTTCATATTAGCAAATTCGTAGTATTTAGAGGAGAGGAAAATTGCCGCAGGACAGTCAGATCAGCATTCATCCCATCCCAAAAAGGGAAAAGCAGCAGTACGCGGCAAATGCATTCCTTATGATCATAAGCAAAAGGATGACGAAGAGAGCAAATGAGTATTTAGGAGATAACCAATGTGTATTTAGATAGGGGATGCGCATAGCTGATGCTAAAGCAAAAATGAGGCCACTAGTAAATATAAATGAACACGAGGAGTGTTACCAGGATGCTTTGTTATGCTTCGTGGAATTTGAGAAGGTGTTCGATAGAGTAAACAATGCAAAATTAGTGAACGTTTTCCAGAAGAAAGGAGAAGACTGGAGATATAGCCGACTTAAATGGATCTTGCACATGTCTAAGACTGCACAGGAGTGGATAGCGAAAAGACAGTCGGCATGGGCAGTGTTACGTAGGGGAGCAATCGAGGGAATTCCATCATACCCTCTTCTTTTCAATATACGAGCTCGAATATTCAATGGAAATGGTAAGCAAGGTATGGGAAGGGACGAAGATTGAAGATTAAGTAGATAGGGAAACCTTAAAATAAGTTCAGTGGTTTATCAAGTGTTAATTGGTCAGTCAGTCAAAGGGTAACAGTCATTACTTAAAAGGCATTGCGGAATCAGTTCGATCGATACTGGATGACAAATAATAATGCGAAAACGAAAGTAGTAACATAAGAGGACCGATTTTATATTTGAGGTAATATGAAGCGTTGGTGGAGCCGCAGAATGTGGCGGAAAGTGAAGGGTGAAGATTCCAAAGGAGGTTTTTTGGGGTTGGATATCATTGGTTAAAATCTGAGAGGCTTTGAATCCTGGGCGATAGCCTTGGAGCATTGTGAGACGGTTTCATTGGGGTGCTTCATCGAAGAGTCAAGTGCAATTTTCAGCTCATTAATTACTAAACCTGAACCCACACTATCGTCACTGACATCAGATTCCTCATTCATAATTGCCACCATCAGTTTTTAAACATGGGTTGGTTAATGATCGAAATCTATAAGTAATTGGTGGTTAACCAGGTTCACCCACAATCACATTCCTGCACTGAAATCTTCCCATCACACATCTGCTTCCCAGAATATTTTCCCGTTCCGATCTTTAATTTTTCGCTTCCTGCTATCTTACGCTTCAATACAGAAGAACCAGATTGGACAGGATACATATCGTAGAAAACCGCTCGAAAGTTTACGATGGAAGAGAATCGTCATTTCATTTTGGATAACTTGGATTGGGAACCACAAAAGGAACGACTAAAACTATGAGAAAAATATTCTGTGCTGACACAGAGGGGATAGTTATATCTCCGTGTTACATAAGTAGGTCGAGACCATAACGAAACGCTTTTAAGGGAAATTGACTATGGAACCGCGCGATGCATGAGGGCAAATTTTTAATCCTCGCAAAACTTGAGATTTTAACAGTGCGAACATAATTTACGGCAATTTGAACTTGCCGACAAAAATTATACGAAACGCCGTTTAATACGAAAATACTCCAGTGCCTGGTGAGCAATCCTGCATCCCCATCGGCACGTCCCCGTGGCGGCTTGCACGGGATAACGTGGATTGCTCCGAAGACACCGTGCAAGTATTCTAATTCGCTGCCGAAGAGGCAGTTAATAATTGGCATGTGAGTGGGCACGAGGCCGGCGGGGAGGGGAGGTGGGGCGAGGGGTTTGGGGAGCCGGGATCGGCGCGAGAAAGCAGAGCTGGCGAGTGCGGTTGGGCGTGTGCGGGGGGGAGGGGGGGCGTGGGTGCGACACGCGCCTTTCGCTTCCCGTGGGAAAGCACCCACCGTAAACCCGTTCGGAAGGGAGATTTTGTCCCCGTTTGCCAGCAAAAGGAGGCGATCGCCGGACAAGATGTCTGCGAGGGGGAAGGAGGGTGGAGGCAGGGATGGAGGAAGGAGGGGGTGGGGGCGGCGTCCACGGAGAAAGGCCCCTTGCCCCTCCCGAAATCCCCTCTCCTGCCCACCACCCCTCGACATTCACAACATATCCGCGACCGAGAGAGCAGCATCATGTTCCGGCGCGCGACTAATTCTGAGGATTACAGAGTACGGTCAATTCAGCACGCGACACCATAGTAACGCCGCGAACGTAAAATTGATACAGTTGCTGATTTGGTAATATTATTATAGACATTAGACTAACAATGACGTCGGGCGTAACGCTGATCATACGAGATTGCACGTATTGGTCTGGTACTTAGTCATCCAGAGCATTGACGTGCAACAGAAATCCTCTACATCCCATTTAATAATTATGTAGTAGGCTGGTGCGGTGTTGTGGCGAGGGTCATGCAGATAACTCTGCGACCGACTAAATTTCATCGGTCGGCGAGCGACCGCGTTCCGTGTTTTTTATTGAAACGACGGTATTAATACAAATGCCGGTCAACCTAAAAAAGGGATTTTGATACCGAGATTCCAATATATTGCCTGCTTCAGAATGTCTATACGATGAGTATATCGCCGAAAAAAATGCTAAATATTCCGATAAATCGATATATGTCGCCTGTCCCTGTCCCGAAGGAGTCATGGGAATGGAAGTTGTTAGGAGATAAAGGGAGGCCAGGTTGTTCAGAACAGAATTTCCGACTGCTACCTGCCGCGTTCTACGAATAGGCAATATTTATCTTCGTTGACGCCTTCCTCTCGGGAACAGCGCCAATTAAAACTTCGTTGAGCGGAAAGTATAAGAGATCTTGTACTTGTACTCGTGAGATGGTGTACCCGACCTTGAATTTCCCCGTGCGCAGTAGTGGTGGCGACAATGTACCGAGTGGAAGGAGACAAATTAATACGCATGCTTGAATTTTTTCTCCGCCTTCGAGTGAGTCAGTCGCTGCCTGCTGGCCGCCGACTAAGGTTCTGTCATCCTCTAAAGATGAGTTTTGTCTGGTCGTACTTGCACACCCATGATGCGTACAAATATCATCATTATCATAAGTATTTCAATCCTAAGATTGGTTTACTCCAACCCTCCATTATTCCCTGTTTGCTGTTATTTCCCTCGCCCTCTGATAGGTTCCCTGTATTACGTCCTCCTTAATTTGCCCCATCTACTTGTCTCTTGGCCTTCCTCGCGGGATCATCATTGCATACAAATATATCATCATGCAACAAAAATTCACAGTGGAAATTACCTTTGTAATTTGACACAACTTTATAGGATAGCGGCAAGTACAGCGTAGCTCATGTACGCGTACAAAGTAGGAAAGAAATATGCACGAGAGTATGTTTCAGCTGCATTGAAATGCGTTGAAGTGCTGTCAAGAAAATATGGAAACTAAAATAGTTTGCGCGTACATACGTCAAAACAACCGACGGTGGTAACTCCAGTCCATCCGCTGACACGAACATTGTCCGATCGCGATAGGGTCATATTCGGTTCAAATTAGCTGGTGTGTGTTCACCCCCTGCCACACACCTTAGCTTGCAGGGTACTTATATAAAAATTTTAAAAATAAGAGTAAAACTTTATTCTTTTAGCAAGCAAAAAAACTATCTTAGTCAAGTAAATGTCCTTTGGAATGTTTCTAAAATGTGATGAAAACCGTGCAGCATTATCCATTCATCCAAAGGGCAACTCTTTCGAGGCGTACCAAACATCAAATGAAAGAACGCGTTTCGTCACAGTAGGTGTGGGACTTTAGAATCTCCCTAATAGTAGGCACCCTCATTCTGTGACGCACAATCGTCCCCATTTAATTTTCAAGGTTGTTTTTCACTTTTTATTCACGTTAAAATAGCGAATTTCGCAGTTTTCTTTCTGTAAGAGTTCTGTCTCTTTGAAAGATTAAAACTCACAACACAGAGTCATCTTGGGATACACTATGAGATATGCGTCCTTATCTCATGGGTTCCAGATTCAAAAGATCAATATTTTTAATAAATCCTAGATAATTATTTAAACACCCAAAACGTACAGGAATTTAGCTCCTAACCAGTCATTTTACTAATGTCATGCACGCTGGCTGTTGATTTTGACAGTACATTTCGTTTCTTTTGTCGGTATAAGCTCCGCTTCCTGCTCTGCAGAAATGTTTGACAATTGAGATAATATCCCGTCGCAATCAGATACCTGCGTGGCAGATTTGATTGAGTAAGAGCAAACACTTTATTGAACACGACAATCCATCGCTCAAAATATCTTCTGAAAAAAAGAGACGTTTCAGGCGTGATATGGTGGAATATCATGATTAATTAAAATTGGCAATTTTCCATAAAAATATTTTTGTGGAAAATTGCCAATTTTAATTAATCTTCTGAAAAACCCATGAAGAGGTTTCTATGAGCTTTGATTGCATTTTTGTAGAGTGGAGAACTTACGAATCGAACAATCTCTATACGGTGCATTAGTAACATATTGAACAAAGTTGTCTTCTATTTCATTTACCGGTGGCCAAGACATTGGAATGCCATTATAAGAAAACGAGAGTGTGAAAGAGAAAAGCAGAAGACGGATAACATGATTCGAGAAGTGATACTAGAGCAGACGGAATCCTTAATCTTCCTGGGCAACAGTAGTAGTAGTCCAGTAGTCTACTTGGGATAGAAGAAGTTCGACCGATATAACACTAAAAAAGCTCAATATATGAAGGTATATTTACTTTATATAGTATTTTCAAATAACCTGAGTTCACAATCAAGGAAACATTACATCAAAACTTTCCTATGGAGCGGGGCACTCGAAGGATCAGGGAATGGAACATTGGTAATGTGGACCAGCAAGGATTAGAGACATTTAAAACATGGTACTTATGCATATTTATGTGTACATGTGCTTACATTTTAGGGCATGTTTATGCATTTTTGCACCTGTATGTTGAGGTCCTAGTGTACAGGAGTATTTTTTTATATTTTCTTTTTCTCTTTCGCTTGGGCGGCTACGAAGAGCAACATGTGATATCACCTAGAACTAGTTTTAAAGTCGTCACCGAAGCGCGTACTAAAGTAATCGAGGATGGATTTAACAATCAAAGTATCCCTCTAGTTGAATAATTAAACTATAAATAGTGGTTTTATCCTGTGTACATTTCTTGTGATCTCGATAAATAGCTGCAAATGGATTTGTATGTCAGAATTGCTTCCTGCGGTTGCTCGTCCCATTCACGGTACGGTAATAGAAGCATGGCATGGCAATAGAAGGGAAAAATGACCGGAAGATCCCGTGAGGAAGACCAAGAGACTAAGAAGGACGTCAAGCAGAAAAGCTTTATGGGGTGAGGGAAGCGACATTGAATAGAGAATAATGGAGGGCTGAAGAAGGTCGAAGGATTAAAATACTGATAATGAAGTAGTGTGGAATAAACTAGAACAGTTGGAGCACCTCATATATTTCGGCTGTCTTACAGAGATAAAGGGACAGAGCGCCGAAGAGAATGCAACTGCATTAGCGGGAAGAAGAAGAGAATTGATGATGGTTTCACTGAGAAAAGTGTGAAAAAAGATCATTAAAGACTTAAAGTAACATGGAGCTTTATTATAATTAATAGCGCTTTATCGATGTATGATCTAGTCCTCGAGGCAAGGCCAGCATAGGGAACCTCAGAAACCTATTTTTTAATAGATAGAATTTTCGAATACATCTATACAACACTGGGAAACGTTTGGAGACGTTCTTAAGTCTCCCTCACAATATTGGACATCTCTCAATGGGGTACTATTGTTGTGTCCGCAATGGGGAGGTATCATTGGATTAACTTTTTTCTAAATGCTTATTTTTGTTAAAAAAATTAATTGGTGACCCAGAAAGTATGAATCCTTAGAAATTAAATTTTAGTCTCGCTTGATGACCACTCGCAGCAACCCGCATCGGATTGGAGGAGAGCATCCACGGGAGAAAGTGGAAGGGGGAGGGAGGGCGGGGGGTGGGGAGAGGTTGAGTGAAAGGGACGGAGAGTGGGAAGAAAGCGAAAGGAGGCCCCGAGGGGGTGAGGGGGGGTGGAGGGGGAGGAAAGACCGTTATAAAACCTTGAGGGGGCAGTTGTTCACGCTCACTTGTACGTTTGTCCGGAAGAAAAGGGAGCGCAGTCTTTTGTTCGCCTGATTTATCGTACTGAGCATTGAAGTACGACACATGCTGCATGCGGCACAAGCGTCACCGTACGCATATCTCGATATCAATGGAAGGCATCGCATTTCTATACCATTTGGAGTAGTCTACCGGGTTTTACTAGGATTTTGATGGACCAAGCGCGCATTACTGTGCATATATCCAAGCCCTAACTAATGTGCCATGCAAAATATTTAAGGATATGTACTGATAAATGACACCATTTAGAAATGTTAAACATGGTCTAAAAATTAATGGACTCCTGAACAGGTTTTCATAAGTTCATAAGTATACTCTTTATCTTGCACCTGCATAGGGAGAAATACGAGAAAATGTGAATCCTTAGCAACATATATGACAGAGTTATTATTATTTTTATGATTTTTTTCCACATCAGGTAGAAATTTGGATGGCACGACCTAAAAAATATTACAACGATATATTTCCTTGCCTTTCTTAACATAATAAAACCTGACACCTAACATTAAAATAAGACTCTTCCTCTTCCACTCCGCATGCTTCCTCCCTTCATTCGTCCACAATGTTCTGCTCAAATTCCTTCCTCGCTTGCCTGGCATTCTCCTATCTATCACCACAGTCTTCGGCAGCTGACAACCTGACCCGGTGTGAAACCCTCGAAGGCTTCACCGTAATCGCGCGCCGGGAAAACATAAAATCTTATCCATAATCCTTCTTGCCTCCTTATTATTTCCCCCAACAACCCTCTCTCATCCCCCACCCCGCCCGGCACTTGCTAGAATGTTTTCCTTTCTGTCCATTCTACCTTTCATTTAATTATTATTAGGTTATCTACTGGTTAAGCTAAGTTTTGGGTGGACACAACTACCAAAAAAAATCTTGTTTCTCCTAACAAAACACATCCTACTCTACAATAAAGTCCCTCTTCATCTCCGTATACTTCCTTCCTCCCTTCATTCCATCCAACATCACTATCCGATTCCTGCCCCTTCCTCGTTTGCCTAACATTCATCCCTCACTGTCTTCAACATTCCACTGCCAATCAATACGCCCTTCGTCCATTTTTGCTGCCTCATTAGAATTTCTCCAAACAAAACCCTCTCCTCGCCCACCATCTCCAGAACTTCCTCATTTGCTTTCCTTTCTGTCCACTTCGCCTCTCCACCCATTTCCACAACCACATTTCAAAATCCGCCAATCTACGCCTATCATCCTGCTTCAATGACCGCGCCGTACAAAACCATACCCCATATCAAAGTTGTCAGGAGTCTTTTCCAAACATCCTTACTCAGCGTCCCTGACATCGATTCTCTCCTCCTTGTGAAAACTTCTTTGTCTTATGTAATTCATCTACTTATGTCCTTTGACCGGTTTGATTCAAAACACTTCCGACACACGTAAACTTTTCCACCAGCCGTGGTTTATGAACTCCTATTTTAATATTCGCAATCCTAACTGATTTTATGAATTGGCCCCTGAATTTTATTCCCTTCTCCAATTTTTCCAGTGCCACTTTAACAACTTCCTCCACACATATACGTTGAAATGCACTTGTAATAATGGAGACCCCTACCTTACTGCCCTTCTTAACACTGCCAATTCCGACCCCTATTCGCCAATCGCACCCGGGCAGTCTGGAGGAGCTGGAGGACGTTGAAGAAAAGTCGCATATCCCTACTTCCTAGTCCTATTTTCTGCAATACATTTATTAACCTTACTCAATTGACAATATTGAATTAAATCTCGAAATCGAGTTCCTTTAGATCGCTTTCCATCTCTCTTGACTCTTCCCTGGTCCAAAAAATAATTAAATATACCTTATCGTAAATCTCGGTTTCCTTGCTCTTTCCCAATTACATTTTTCTATACTACATTGATCAAAAAGTTCCCGGAATTTATTCAGAACATTAAAAATACAAGTTTATTCATCTAAATCTATATTGTCCCCTTCAAAGTAATCCCCATCGACTGCAACACACTTATGCCAGCGCTTGATCCAATCCTCGAAACATTTTTTATATTCGGTTTTCGGTATGTCCATCAGTGCTTCCTGCGATTTTTCCATTACTTCCTCTCGGCTGCTAAAACGCGTTCCCCGTAATGGTTTTTTAACTCGATTGAACAGAAAGTAGTCACAGGGAGCCAAATCAGGTGAATTTGGTGGCTGTTGGATGGTATTTGTTGCATTTTTCGTCAAAAAATTACGAATAATGATAGCACTGTGCGACGATTTCTGGTCTCTTTCGGCGAATTGCTTCACGCAAACGTCTCATAACGCCCAAATAATACTCTTTGTTTACTGTCTGGCTTTCTGGCAAAAATTCATGATGCACTACACCGTTGTAATCCATGAAAACCGTCAGCATTGCCTTCTTTTTTGACTGAAAACGACGTGGTTTTTTTGGTCTCGGCTCATTTGGTGAACGCCATTCACTTGCCTGATGTCTGGATTGCGTGTCGTACTCATAAACCCACGTCTCGTCTCCAGTAATGATCCTTTTGATGAATGTGGGATCGGATTCAGCCTCGCAAATCATGTCTTTTGCGACGTCAACACGGTCTCTTTTTTGCATGAAATTGAGGTCTTTTGGCACCAACTTTGCTGCTACACGACGGAAACCCAAATCATTAACCACAATGTCTTGGGCGGATCCATAGGCAATGTTTAAGTCCTCCGCTATTTCTCTGATGGTTAATTTGCGGTTATTGACCAACATTTCTTTTACTTTATCAATGGTTTCACCGACTTTCAATGTCGATGGTCTGCCACTGCGTTCATCATCTTCGATTGACTCACGACCACTTCTGAACCGCTCGTGCCACTGGTAAACGACCGTTTTTTTTAGAGAATCGTTGCCGAAATACTATTCCAACATTTCCAACGTCCGTGCGCCACTAAATCCGTTTTTTACGCAAAATTTAATACAATTTCGTTGCTGCAAATTTAAATCCATTTCTGCAATTGTAAAAAATCGCCAACACACACAGAGATAGATGTACTCTTGGCTACGTAACTTTTGCAAATGTCAAGTTATGACACTAATATTTAAAGGAAGTATCAACAACAGATGTACCAATTTAACAAAAAACAGAACTCAAATCGGAACGATGGGAGCGCCACACGGTGGTTATTCCGGAAACTTTTTGTTCAAGGTAGTATTTTCACTTGCGACTTTCTTTTATGTTCACATATTTCTAACTTAGAACCCAGCTCCCGGTCCTCAACCATTTTTTTTCATCTGTAGCTTGCTGTTACTCCTTTTTTGTTATTCCCCTTTATGCTTCTGCATTTAATTTCCTCTACTGTCTTCCTTTTTTATCCTATTGTCCATCCTTAGCATCAAATTATGATCTGAACGTGCGCGCTCTCCAAGGAAATTTTTCCAATTAATCACGCTGTTCTTAAATCTGCGCCTAACCATAATATAGTCCAAATGCTATATTTCTGAATCCCCGGGAATTTTTCACGTGCATGTATAACTACGTTCACTTTAAACCAGGTTCAGTCACTCCTGTCTCCCGCAGAGCTCTATTGCTTTATCCCTGCGGTCATTCCTTGTTCCTAACCGCAGTCCCCCATTTCATCACCATCTCTTCCTTAGCGTCCCAATTCCCCATCACTATCAAATGCTTTTCAGCAGGAGCACGCGCGATCATATCGTGTGACTGATTCTAAACCATGCCTTCAGTTGCTAGTTGCCTGACAAGAATATAATCTATCTGAAACCTTTCTGAGTCACCTGGCATTTTCCATGTATACCTACGCCTTTTGTGGTGTCTAAACCAAGTGTTGGTGATGACTAACCCCTGTCTCCTGCAGAATTCATTTGCTTTCTCCCCGCAGTCAGTTCCCGTACCTAAACCGTAATCCCCGACCTCATCACCATCTCTTTCTTCGTTTACCGTCGCATTCCAATCCCCCAATCGCTATCAAATGTTTCCCAGCAGGAACACACACAATTATGTCCTCTAACTGATCGTATATCCTATCGACTTCTTCCTCCTTTTAATTGCTCGGTGGCATGTATACATGAACAATGACCAAGCTCAGATTTAACTTGTACAAGTAGTATTATATCAGTCGCTTGCTCTATGTTTACCACCCTTCTTCCTACGTTTTTATTATATTATTTCCCCCTCTCGTTGTATATTATTCTGTATTTATCGCTCCACTAATCACCATTATCCCTCCATATTACCTCGCAGAGCTCTAGAATACATATATTTCCTCTCTCCATCTCCCGCTTTATATTTTTCAACTGTCCCTCCATCAACATCTTTCTAACATTACAAATCCTTTTTCTAACCAATTCGGTCTTCTTCTGCGCTTTTTCTGTCGGTTTCAATTTGCAAGGTTTTGCAAGGTATCGTGAGGTGACGACCTCGGAAGCCTTGTCTCACCCGCTCACGGGCACGACTCACGGCCGATTGGGTCGAGTCCCGTAGTTGCCAGGACTTTTTCTCTATACTGTTCATCGTGAAAATCTTGGGAATAATAATTGAGGTTTCCCGTTACCTTCTTCAGTAGTGTTTTAATGTGACACCATCACTCAATGGCCGCCCCACTGGGGTCAGACGCTTATGCAGCGGCCTCACTGAGGAACAGAATCTTCGTGGACTACCTTTCATCTGGCTCCTAACCTTCGACCTATCTGGCATGAATGACCCTACCAGGAGCAATTATTATTACTCCCGCCAGCACAGCTCTAGGGGTCATCGGAACGCACAAGCCCTTCCACGAAGACAAGGTTTTAGTCCATGGGAGGGAATTTACACATTAATAGCCATAAAAATATGTTTATAGTTAGCACAACAAGCTAGCACAGCTCTAAAAGTTAACAGGACCGGGTATTCCTCAACGCCAGAGTTGTAGCCCTTATGGAGGGAAGAGAATTATTATTATATTAAAATTATTTTCAGTGCAGAGAGTGTAAATGTTATTTTGCGGATTTCGTGGGTTGCAATACATCAATTTGGCTATCGATTTAATTGGGCACCTAGGTATACAGTTTCCATTTCCTTTAGACTCTTGCACCCTTACCACATGAAATGCTTCTGAAACTGTCAGATGGATTTCTGTTGCTTAGTAGCAGTAGTATACCGATTTCCGGTCAATTTTGAATGTGCCTGTAGCTACATACTGATGTTTTCGTAAGCCCTTACTAACATGATACAGAAGATTCTTATCTCCCACATTTCACGTTATAATATCTCACTCCTAAGTTCTACATAATTTCTAACTCTTCAGCTCCAACCCAAAACGTCTAGGCTCTTCCTCTCTTATGCCTAGCTTTTCCTGTATTATCATGTCTCCAGTGACATTTTCAGCATTCCACTACTTCTCTGTATCTCCTCCATTCCCTTATCACGACTTCCTCTGAAAGAGTCAGAAGGGTTGGATGCTTGAGTTAAGTAGGTGAGAGCTCGTAGCAGTAATTATCAGGAGAGGAGACCGTCAATCGAGGTCATTTGTGCCATTTGGTACAGATGGGCTACCTTGGTAGAGGTGGAATGTTCAGGGAATGGAATAAAGGCGGAGATAGACCCGGCGTCGGCATTAGCCTACTGTTAACAGAAGTCCCCCAAGGGTCCACAATTTCAATGAGCTACACTTCTTTTCGCGTCAAATGAATCTCTAGAATGGACGGAATTAAATTAACTAACAGTATGGATCTCAAATTATAAACATTTCAACCAAAGGAAATATTCAAAACTCAGAATGATTACTTTACTTAATTACAGTCATTGAAACGTACCAAATAGCATTTAAGAAAACGTTTTGTCCTATCTGCTTCTCAAATGAATAATATAATAATTATTCTTACAATTTTTGTACATTCTAGAAGAATTTATACCTAATTACTCATCGGACTGAAATATAAATTATCGAAGCAGGATGAAATAGACTTATCATCAACGTAGACGCTGGCATATTTATCAGTGGCTCAAATATTATATTACAACACATCCTCAGGTACAATATTAATGTTTCTTGAAATATGTCGAATTTACAATATCATTTCCAATTATCACTAGAGGCTGCTGTTGATTCGTGAGGTAAAATGATTCAGAAAAATCTAAAATTCGAGATTCCTTTTCCATGACTGTAAGATATGGACGACAGTAGTGGAGAAAAGATGATTTGCTATGGTGATATTTTAGAGATTGGAACTAATAACGAAAAATCTATAAATTATAGATTCAGGTGTGGTGTGGTGGAACCGTTCCATTATAACAGAGACGAAAGCTCTTACAATTTTCCACAAAATAAAGATTTATTTTTGACTAGTTTCGATGCAGAATATCATTCGAAACTAGTCGAAAATATGTCTTCATTAGGGAAGACAATTGGTTAGCACAAGTGAAGAGAGGAGAATTGCGAAGAGTGGGATAAAAAGAACGGATAAAGCACACTCAGACGATAAAGGAAACTGAATTCAATCGGGGGGAGACACAATGTCGAGTGAAGTAGATGGGAAAGGCCATCCAAACGGAGGAGAAGAGGCCTAGGGCGGATTGCGAGATGTAAGGATGTGTTGCCCTCACAGTGCAACGACTGCCGATGACGCAATGCTGAAACCAAATCCATTAAAACGCTTTCACACAAAGATTACACAATGTGATAATACTATATCTTAATTAAATTTTTGCATCACAAATGATTCGATAAAAATATATGTTCACTCTTAATTAAAAATGATACTTGGGAATTGTAGCGAAAGGGTCAAGGAGCTTTGTAATATCACGTTAGTTAGGTCCCAAATAAAGTATGCTGCAAGTGTATGGGATCCTCATAAAGTAGACTTAATTTTGGAGCTAGATCGAGTGTAAAGGGAGCAGATGGGTTTGTGAAAAGTTGTTATGAACCAGGTAGTAATGTCGTGACACTATTGGAAGAATTAGAATGGGATCCACTAGTTGACCGAAGGTTGAAATACAGGTTAAATTTACTGCGTAAATTTGAGGGAGACCACTTATCAGAGGTTGTTAAAGATATCTTGCAGGCTCCGACTTACTATAGTAGATAAGACCACGTACGTAAAATCAGGAAGAAAGATCGTAGAACGGATAGATTTGAAATGTTTTTTCCTCGTACCATTAGAAATAAAAATAAACATGACAGTAATCACGTAGGAAATCATTAGAATTGGCAGTGTATATATTTTTTCAACATCCTGCATATTATTATTTTTTTAATTAACCAATATTTTTAACAGTTTTTTCGCATGGTTTGAATATATGTATGTAACCTGTTGTTGAATATTGCTGCCTTCGTGTGATTAACTTTGCTCCAGTGCATGATGTAACTAATATTTTTGCAAAGGGGATGGTGCATACATGGCTGGTGATCTAACAACCCCCCCCCCGCCATATGCCTTTGCAGTTGGGTATAATGTGTGTTGAACGGCGATCGTTATTATCGTTTTCTCTATTCCGCACTTTTCGCAAATTCAGAGCATATATTCTCATCTAAATACACCTCAAACTGCTGAACTTATTTCTTGCACGACAGCTGGAAATTTAGAGTCAGTCACCGATGGATGTGAGCCATTTCAAGTATCATTCGCAGCAGGTCGTCGACGCTGTATCGATGGGCGATTGCGAATTCATAGCAACCGCCTTTGAGCGCGTGGACAACAGCGGCTTGGAAACAGAGGGCAGCGCTGGCGGCAGACCCGTGAAGCTTTTGGAGTGAAACCGAAGTAGGGGCCGAGAAGTTGGTTGCTACTGCCATCTTCCAGGAAATCTGTTAATGTTTTTCTCCTGTGCGTTAAATTATAGCCTGTCGCGGGTAATTTAAAATTATGCTAGGAAAAACCAAAACAAAGTTATCTCCCAAAATAAATATTTTTTTTGGAATTAGACTTTTGACATCACTCTGTAGGAAACGTAGAGTAAATATGTAAAGTAGATATGAATATACTTTGAAATTACTTCTCACTGTTCTTGTGGATGACATTTCTAAAACAGATTTTATACTTAAGTTTTGTGGAGGGTTAAAAGAAATGATAATTTCTAAGAGTAATCCAAGGGAGAAAATTATTCCATAGCAAACATTGAATACTGCTTTATAATTCTTTGTCCGTCTACTCATGTGATATATTCTATTCTTTTACTCAATTCCGTTTAGTACATACTTCAGGTGTTAAAGTTTTAACTAATTCTCCAACAATTATTGTTTGGTCCACGATGGCTATATACCACCATAATTAGCATATTTTATATCCAATTCTATTCTTACTAAACTGTTTCAATTATGACTATGTAAAAACTACCAACAGAAGATGCTGATACGTGAAACACAAATTACAGACTTAACAAATAAGACACAATGGCCTTAGCGAAATGGATCCACATAGAAACAAAATATTTCGATGGAGCCACCCCCTATTAACAATACGACACATTCGCTCAATCAACTGTTATTCCTCTCTAGACCTCGTATTAAGTTGTATTCGACGTCGGGCATAAAATACTGGGAGAAAGTAATCGATTCATCGCTCTAGCTGTTTCATTGAGATTTTCATGCTTACACTGTTATTCATTTGATCGTGCCGGAGTATTCAATAGAAATATGGAAAAAGAGTTGAGACGAAATCTAGCATGGCTTCCGTTTAAAATATTTTCAAGAATGTTTTTAAAAACGAGCAATGCTTTTACGCAAACAAAGGATAAGGGAACGAAAAATAGAGACGTTTCGAAGAATGGATACCCATCATCTTTTGATCCGATCAGTGACGCCCGTTGTCTCTTGCAACGTCAAATTTTTAAATTAAAAAGGCACATTTTCCAGTTGCCACCAGGCATGCCTGAATATGGCGTCGTGCTCCGAAATGAAATGTTCTCTTTTATGCAAGCAGTAGAAAATCACAGAGTTTGATGAAATTTGCAAAATAGACGGAATCGATAGATTGAAGTCAGGGACGTATAGTATATCTATCTATATGGGAGGGAAACGTAGAATATCGTCGAGGGGTGGAAATGAGGAGAGTCCTTGGTTTCCTAAACAAATCTGTATGTACTACTACCCCACTCTCTTTCTGTTATATCTGTTTCAATAAATTCCAACAGAGCTATGAAATTGAAATTTCGCACTCAGTGCAATATAATGTAGAGCACAATTTTTAAGGGTTGCTTTTACTTCCGGCCGAGCAAATTTTAGTTCCATGTGAAAAATAAACTCAGGGCAGAGGTTGCAGTTTTAGATTTTCAAATTTACTTACGTAACGAATGTCCCGACGTTGTTGCCGATTTAAAGCCAACACTTAAAGAGTCTTAATGCCGCACTGTCAGTCAGGTCCAACACGCATCCCTCAGAAATTTAGTCTCGATGCAAAAATTGAAATTTTCGTAATACCATATTTTCGTGATTCCATGAGTCAATTAACATTTTTTCAACAATTTTATCCATCGCAACAGTTATAACTTTTATAGCGTTCCAAATACGCAGTTATCTTAGTGTTTATATCAGTAATAATTGGGTAATTTATATGATTTTGGAGTGGCATGTCGATTAGAAAGAAAAAAAGACCTGACGTAGCCTCTGAAGATCAACAAAGGACAGACGAAGGATGTGAATTCTTTCAATTTTTTTTTTAAGTAATCGCGGAGATAGTTTTGGGACTGAACGAATGTTATGTGTGAAGGGAGAGAGAGGCAAAATGAGGGGAAGTAAGGAGAAGGAAGGGACTGACGACATTAACAAAACGCAACTCGGATGAAAGGAAGAAAATTAAGGGTAAATAATAGGAAGAAATGCATAGTTTAGGAAAGGGATTTTGGAAAAGATGGAAAAGAGAAGGTAATGGAGGGCTCATTAGACAATTGAATAGTAGCTTAGTCTAATGAAGTACTCCAAATCAGGAACTTCACTGACGGGAAAGAATCGAGAGCCTGTTAAAAAATATGTAAAACGATTGCAAAGGACTTAACAATTTAAAGCGGAAACATCTGTTAGAGATGAAAAATTATGTAAACATTAGAGATAATTAGGGAATGTAAAGAGAATGTCCACTTGAGAAAATATATGGCGACGCCACTACCGCCGATCCCAACGCCAAGCATGGTTTTGACTCAAACAATTGAATCTTTGGACTTTAAAATGTGTAATTATTTCTTTTTAGGATTTATTTTTGCCCCAGATTGGCCAGCTTATTTATTCAGGGAAGGTAGTTAAAGAAAAACTACAATGGCAAAATCGCGTTGTCAAATAGTAAGCAGAAAATGGCATTTTTGGAAATGTATATCGATATTACACCGTGAATGATTAAAAATGCTGTCTCGCTTCATGAATCTTATTTAAAAGAGAAAATAATAGTTGCGTCCACATTAACACTTTGTAATTATGAGAATTTATCACAATTTATTATTCAATACCCACTTTTCAAATTCAACTGCAATTTCCCCCTGTTAACCATATGGATTTCCAGTACAACGTGATAACTCGTCCGTCCTCATCATGACCACCGACACATCGCTTACACCATTGCTTGCTCCCAATAGTCTCCAGAGGTGCTCAGTGCTCATGACAGCGAAGTCACACAGCCAACTGGATTAGTATGTGTGTGAAAAATTAAGGCTAATCCAACAAAAATGTCAATAAGTCATATTTTTACACCAAAAACAAAAGCTACTAAGTAAAAGTTTCCCCCTCGCCCTGGAAATCGATCCTATGACGCCCACACAGACACACATAGCACATCAAACTTTTAGTCGTCAACCCAGAGGACATGCTAAAACTTATTCAACACATCAGTATTTTAACAGGTTTAACATTCAAAACAGCAAAGAGGGCTCTCTCATTACGTGTTACAAGCACCCTTTACTGAAATTAGAAAAACCCCCTGGACTCATACATCATTCGCCAGTTAAACATCCATTCTTAACCATCCCTCTCACCTCACCCAATGATAGATCCTATATAACTTCACCCTCCGTCACATTAAAAGTGCCAGATGGTTTGACGGAAAGAAACAACTGCACGCCGAGCTAGGAATTCCGCCCACGTTCGTTCATCTCCTCCTGAAAGGCCGCGGTTTTCACTCTAAACAAAAATCAAATTCAATTCCCCTCGTCGATGACTCATGGACGTTTGACGCGGATGACAAATGTAATCCACAGAGACAAATTATTCTGTCTTTTATCATTTTCCCCCTGGTGAAAACGTATGTACCAAACCACGCATCCTTGACACATTTACGTAGGTGTGGCATTCGATTCGTTTATTCCTTTTCCTTCGCTCAACTCCACCACTAAGGACAAAGTTCCTTGTATTATTAGGCTCCAGAGGTGGGATTATATGGAAAATTCATCTACAGAAAAACCACTAAGATCAACAAACCAGGCATACACCAATACTTCACGCATCCAAAATAAAATTCCACCGCATAACGGACAAAGACTCAAAAAGCTTCCAACCTATTATAACAAACACTTATTGCAGCTATACACTATTTAAGCAGCCCCTAATCAAAATGCCACTCTTAAGAGTGGCAAGAGATGGTGAAGGAATTACAAGAAACTACAGGAGGTGCCACGACTGTAACTTTTAACGAAGTCATCCGCTAAATGTGCATTACAATGCACAAATTTAAAAGTGTAAAAATCATTTGCCTTGACCGGGATTCGAACCCGGAAAATCTCGGGGCGCAACAGGACGCCTCGGTTGTTGAACTGGCTAAAGCACTCTGCCAGATTTCAAAGGATCCGGGCTCGAATCCCGGTCAAGGCGAATGATTATTAAAATCAGAAATTGTTGCATTATAGTGGTAAAGAAAGGCCAAAAAGGGTAAACAAAGGCAAACCGAACAGCGACCTTGAACTACAACATTCGCGCAGATGCTTGTATGCGCAGACGTATGTATTCGCGCCATGTATTTTCACGGAGTACATTTCATTATTCAATTGTTTTAATAATTTTTTAGACTTACCATGGTACTTATGATGTGACTAAATATGATTCCTATGATGTGATCGTCTTTGTTCCTCATGATGGAACCCTCATGAAGTTGGATTGAATGCCGAATTGGATCGAATACAGCGTGGAGGAGCTGAATTTGTAAATAATGTGTTGTTGTGACAAACATAGTAGCGTGTCCAAAACATTAGAGGAGCTAAGCTGGGGATAACTCATGGAGAGAGTAATTATTATTAGGTTAAATTACAGATTACATCTCTTGCATGAATTGGAAGGGTGTTTCTTTAGTAACGATGTTGAAAATGTGTTAATATATCAATCATATGGTACGGTGAAGAGATCATATCAATAAAATTGGAGAGATTAATGGTAGAACTGGTAGATTTAAGATGTCAATTTTTCCCACGAAAGATAAGGGATCGGAATAACGATGTCCAATCGCGCTAGGGGGTGAAATATTTTTGGTTAAGGGTATTCTCGCGTGTAATCACACCCTGCCAAACACCCTAGGGGTGGCTTGGAGGACACCATGTAATAATAATATAAAGAATACGTCGGTAATTTTTGTATAAACAGAAAGCGTGACATTATGAATGGTCTGACTGAGAGGGAAGCTACTGGAAGTATGGAAATTACATATTCGATTTAAGATAGTAGATAAATACGAATTATTAGAGCTTAAGGTGAGGGATAATTCTTGAGGTTCCGAAATACATTAAGGAGAGCGAGTCGGGAAGCGGGAATCGGGAAATTGTCCGAAGAACAGACCGAGTGAAGGAATACCCTTCTCCCTGGTGCATACTTTCGAATCACAGAAATTGGAAACAGCGTAGGGCAATTCGAACTTCCCGAAAAAACTGTAATGATCAACAATCATACTCATTTCTGATGACTGCTGATCTATCACCCCCTGCCACATACTCTCGTGTTGGCTAGCAGGGTAACATGTACGTAGTCTTAGAAACAGAGACTCACGGGACTGAGAGGGAAGTTTTGGTAGTGCCTTGCAACCCCAAAAGCAGTGTTTTTTCAAAGCTCAAAACATTAAATGGCAAATGATATCTTCACAGACACACCCAGCACCACGCTCGTTTCCATGCATCACAAAATTCAAATAACAAAACATTCTTTTTGTGAAACGGATTTGTTAGAATTGACCTTGTACATTAACCGGTTTTCATGATAAATCACTGAGATGATCAGATCGTTTAAAAATTGTAATTAATTATGACCATGAATGATGCATTAACTAATAGCTAGAAGTCTTTCATTTAAATATAAATTCTAAGATAAACTTAAGTGTGATACACTAGTTTATCCGCAATAAAATAGCTGAATATTATTTTTCCATTACGTCAATGTGTTATCTCTATTTGAGATAATCCTTTATCATACAGCATTTTTGATACCGCCACAATGTAATCAAACCTCCTTGACAACCTTTTCACTCTTGCGAAAGAAAATTTGTTTTCGGCAAACTTTTGTGAGTTATGTCACTTGCGCGTCTCGCTCAATGCTGCGAAAATGATTCAGCATCATTAAAATCATTTGCCGGATCAGGAAAGCTCCATTCGCGCGTCCATTTCGCCAACCACTACGTTTATGTACAACTCATTCGTTTTGCGCCGCGCCTCCCGACTAAGCGTTCGAATTTAACGACAGCAAAAGTGAATAATACTCCATACACCGCAGCGTGACATTGGTAGACCACGACGATATGTTACAAGGGAAACCGTCTGCCGAAAGATCTGGTTCAAGGAATCCTTCCCTCGTGCACAATTCGTGACCGCAACAGCTGGCAACATCACGCGTGTCACTACGAGCAGCTCGAAAATAAAATTATCCGGAATTCCGATAAACGTCATTCATTTATTAGCTTTTGGAATAACACCCCCTGCCATATGCCGGCCCCGGTGGCGGCGGGGTAACGTCCTCACCTGACAACCCAGAGGTCGCGGGTTTGATTCCGGCCTAGGCGGATTTTTCTCCATCTAGGGCTTGGTTGCATGTAATTGTCTTCCATTTTATGTCTGTATTGTAAGGGTTACCTAGAAGAAGGGACTATGAGATTCATCCTCGCCCAATTAAGTCGATAAATAAATGCCCACTGGTCGGCTTGCTATAACGGACAGGCTAATTAATTAATACTTGGAAAATCTCAGTGGCTATTGCAAATGGCATTGGTTTTCGTCGGAAACTGTTCAATTTGAAACAACTAGATCTTCATGAGATTTATCTTCCTGCCATATGGCTGTAAAATATCAGGACTGATTCTCTTTCCAGTTTTCATTGAGCATTACTTGAGGTGTGGGCCTTATCTGATTGCGCCATTTATTTTTGTTTATTTATTTATGTACCCTGCAAGCCACCGCTAGGGTGTCAGGCAGGGAGTGAATACACAACAGGATAAATATTACCGGAAGATGACCATTCCGCGGTCGGATAATGTTATCCTGATTCCTCCTCGTTCGTGGAAAAAATTATATCTTAATTCTATCTCTTCCACACTTAATCTCTGTAATTTTATTAACATGATCCCTCCTACTGTAGTACGATGGGGGTAATAAGAGATGGGGATTTTCTTTTTTTTGTGTTAGAGATTTGTATTTGGAAGTTTCCTTTAGGTGTATTTTTTTACTGACGGATTTTATTTATTATCTTTTGTGATATTGATCGGATTTGAGATGTCTTGTTATTTTTCCAAGGCAAGTTTGATTTAATGCTTGGGATTTGTGTGCCACCTGACAATGTCTATCTGCACATGTAATTTTTAATGATAGTAAAACATTTTCAGCATCACTGCTAAAGAGACGTCCTTCCAATTTATACAAGAGATTTAATCTGTAATTTAACCTTCGCTCCGTGAGTGATTCCCAGCCTAGCTACTCTAATATGTTGGATACGCTACTAAGTTTAGCATAGCAACGTTTTACAAATCTAGCTCCTCTACACTGCACCTGCTCCAATTCAGCAACTAATCCAACTTCGAGAGGATCTCATATTCTAGCAGCATATTCTAAATGAGGCCTAAACAGCGAAATAATATTTCTCTTTGAATTTTGCATCACATTTACCTACTACTCTTCTAATAAATCCTAATTTTTCGCTTGCTTCTCCACACATTCCCCGTTTTTGTTTCACCCAGAAGTGGTCACGAGTGAGGGCAACACCGGGGTATTTAATTGCGTCAACGCATTCTATTTCGGTGTTCCGATGCAGTAGGCGTTCGGGAGGTAAATGTTCTTTTTTCCAAAATTAACACTACACGCTTTTTTAAGTTTAATTCTAATATCCAAGTGTTACACCAAATTTGTTTCGCATTAAGACCATCTGATAAAGCTGCTGTGTCCTCAGGATCACGGATATCACGGAAAACCACTGCATTGTCGGCAAATAAACGTATCTTGCTAGCGACTACGAAGTTACTGTCGTTAACGTAAAGTAGGAATAAAAGTGGTCCGAAAACACATCCCGGGGAACACGTGAAGTAACTTATAAAGCATGTGAGCCAACTCCATCTATCACTACTCTTTGTACCCGACCATTCAAAA
Organism: Hetaerina titia; assembly: GCA_037158775.1. NCBI lineage: Eukaryota > Metazoa > Arthropoda > Insecta > Odonata > Calopterygidae > Hetaerina > Hetaerina titia. The sequence continues at coordinate 14,183,200 of CM073770.1, forward strand.
AGTCTTTAATCCAATCCCGGATATTTTTATCTATACCATATACTTCTAGGAATGAAGTACATTGTCGAAGGATTTCTTAAAATCTAGGAAAAAAATATAGTTTGCGTCAGAGCTATTTGAAATTGTTTTAAAAAAAGCGCTTTTCTATGAAATTCGCTTTTCGCTGCTTGGCGTCCATTATGTCTTCTGAATTCTTTAAATTAGTGGCAATAATTCAAAAGGGACAGCACCAGGATTTGCTTCCCACAGGGTCCCACACATTTCCGAGTCCATCTTCCATCGTACTGCTACCACAGTTTCTAATGCCGACAACTCGGTCACCTAAATGCTGTCATAGCATGAATAAGCATGGCAATTAATACTATTTTGCCAGTTAAAATCAAATAGATTGCTTTATTCACATTATACCTTGAAGATATACGAGTATATCACGCGTTTAGAAACCATTAACAGTAGTTATGAGTGTCTGAGTGAATTCATCTGTATGCTTATCAAGCGATAATAATACATTGCCGATTGAAGAACTTTCATCCATTAAAATGTATTGCAGTTTGTCTCCAGTTACATTTTTCCGCTTAGAAACGCCCTGTTGATAATCCGACAAAAATGGTTCAGAAGGCACCCACGTGTACAAAGGTACAACCCTGGACTACCACAGCCCCACAGGATTAGACCCTACCTCAAAAGAACAAAGCAGGAAAGGTATTCAAATAGGAATTTATTTGGAGTTGAAATGTATTCTGAACGAACTAATTTACGAAGTAAGGAATTCTTCAGAGGAATGACTCGGAAACAACGAGACTCATTTTGTCCATTGGACACTATCTTCCCCTTCTCATACCGCCGCGAGAGATTAATCTTTCAATTAATCTTTCCTCAGAAAAAATAAGTCGAAGGAAAGTCTCACACTGCGTCCTATTATCTTAAGCTGACGGAGAGTTTATCCCCATTAGAAAAGAATTTTTTACGCCTGTGGCCGCTACTTTCTTTTCATGATTATAAAAAGCATTGGAAGTGACCCATGATTTTTTCTAAACAGTGGATAGCGTGGATCATCGCTCCGCGCATCAGATGAGGTTCACTCAAATACTGTTTACCTATCTACACTCTGGCTTGCAGTTTCATAATACATACAGCTATTGCTTTCCTTTTTTCATGATTGCTTATATTGTCATTTTCACTTTCAACTCCAGCAAACCTACTTTCTTATATCCAAGATAGTAACCCCTTCCTACCACATTTTGTCTTCAACCACTTTTTTCTCTCATGGTTCATGGCTCTTCAAAAATTGCCCTTTTAAACGGAAGTGGATATAACTTTTCTTTTCGATTTTTAATAAATATAAGGATAAGAATGGAAAAGGGAGCCAATCAGTAAAATAATGTAACCTAAGGTACAGTTTCAGGTTTAACATTGTGGAAATTCTCCATACTAGGAAGAAATTATAATGAACAATTGTGACGTCCACTACAGTTTGCTACAGTATAGTGGACTCCAAGAATGGAACCTATTTTGGGACACTAGAATAGTCTCAACTATGCCAGTTATTTCAACTGACAATAAATCTTGTTTGAGTCATCTAGGTTTATGACCTTATCAAGCATACTTGTGTGCTTAATGTTATGGTAGGGAGACCCTTTAATTATAAGGGTTATAAGAACTATGATAAAATCTCCAAAAGTATGTAAAAGGTAGGTAATCTGTACCCTCAGCAGGCGATGTAATTAATTTAAACTTTCAGTATTCGTTTGAGATCCCATTCTTTACCACAAACTCAAAATATTGTTTACATAGTATTCATAGTTATCGTATTCATAGTATCGAGTATTTTATGTAAGGTACATGAGTATATCAATGCGTCATTTTCTGTTTGCCAATGAGTCCTCATTCACAATTAATGCCTTTCAAGCAGGGTGGTACGGTAAACAATTTTTAATGTTCAAGCACCGCTGTTGTTCATGGTCATAGTTTGAATTTTAGAAGAAGTTATACATTTATTTTAGAGTTTATCGATGATATTCTATTTAATTAACATATCTAGTAGTAGCGAGAGAAAATTGGTATGATATGCAGGTTTTACTCTTCCTAGAATGCCTTAGTCTCCATGTGACGAGGGATATACATACGTATATACGAGTACTGGTACATCATATGTGTCATTACGTTTAGTGTCACGATTTTGCGGTATACTTTTATGCTTAAATTCTGTTAGTAAATAAATAATTTTGGCATTAGTATCATATAATTATCGATTTCTGCAACATGACATGACGCAACAAACACAAAAAGGCTTGTGTTTTTATCATATTACAGACTTAAAGATATATTTAAGGCATTGATACAAAAATGTAATCTATTGAAGCAAATTTGTTACGGTTTACGCACATAAATTTAAATCTATAATCACACAATGCTTTTGATTCACTCTGGAGTATCAGCTTAAAATAGTCATTCATTATTGAAATTCAATCGTAGCTCATATTTTCTTCAGTCAGCGATTGAATATGTAAGTAGGTAGGTTTAAGTACCTACATAATGGAACGATTTAGATAGTCAGGATTGATTCATAACAGGATTTTGACAGCGCAGGCAACAGCTGAGGTATGGTTCTTCTAATTAAGAAATGAAAATTATATTAGGGAAAAGGGCTCTATAAAGCCCCATTTCTTGTTTACATAATAATGCTGGGCATTTCATACGACCATAGTGCCTTCTCAATGTACCTCATCACGTGGTGCATAAATTCGAGAAATAAATCGAAATTATGATGGAATTAATGTTGCAGAGTTCAACAGTAAATATAAAATGTATTATAATGCATTAATGGTATAGTCAAACAAAATATGCGTCGTGTTACTTCATTTTCATTCAAGTGATTCGCTCGAGAGCATTAATAGGCCTGCTTGTTCCAACAATTCCGTTTATCTCTTTAATTGAAACTCTCAAAAAACTTACAACTAAACAAAACAAAAAACTAAAACAAAATTACAGCTCAAATGTTACTGTGAGCATTTGCTTCTGAAACAATCCTTCCAACATAGACGTTTATAATGTAATAATTTCAGAGCGGATAACCGCGGTCAAGGAGAATGATTTTTACACTCTAAAATTGTTGCATTGTAATCCCAATTAGCGGATGACTCCATCACAAGTTGCTGTCGCGGTATATCCCGCAGTTTCTTGGAATATGCATTTATCAATGATTAATTACCCAATTTTAATGAAAGACAAATAAAATTAATTTATTCGGCAAACCACCTACCTTAGATATAGGCATAATTGATGGCGATACAGTAAAGGCATAAAGGGAATTTAAATACTTTAAGGTCTAGGAAATAGATAGCATCCCAGAAAAACTTAGGAATGGCTCAGGAAAAGGTCGACGAAAACATTTTTATGGGCTGATTCGCACAATTTATGAGGGAATAATTCCGCGGGAAGATTTCGTCAAGCCAAGTCAGCTCCTATTTCAAAAAAGGGAAACGCAAGGACTACAGAACAATAAGTTTGATTTCGCACGCAGCTAAAGTGGCCCTCAGGATTAATAACAATAGGATACAAAAGGGTGGAAAATGAAGTTTTGGTTGATGATCAGTTTGGGTTCAGGAAGGGGAGTGGCACTCGTGATGCCGTAGGAGTAGTGATGATAGTGGGAAAAATAGTAAATGCATAAAGACTAACTTTGCGATTTCCACCGGACTTTTTCTTTTCCACTACCATGGTGTCGTTGAACTGCAACATTATCAGGTAACGTTGTGGGGAATACACAATGCGTATATGTGTGTATATATGTGTGTGCATATTATATATATATATATATATATGTGTGTGTGTGTGTGTGTGTTGCTATATATATATATATAGCAACACACAGCACGAGAACATAAAAAGAACACTCACAATAATATCTTGATAATTTCGACGGACTCGAACTCCGTCTTCTTCGGAAGATAAGATATAACTGAGGTATATGAGTACGTGGTGCAGAGAGAGAATATATATAAATATATATAAAAAAAACACAGTAATCAACCCGAAAGTCGGTTTAGTAGGTGATGGTAGAGTTCACCCATGTACCAAGCCCGACGGCGTGTGAATATTCACACATCAGGGTAGGGGGGCCAGTTCCTTTCCCTGTGCCGGTTATGGTTTCCCAGGAAGATCTGGTACCCGAAAAATCAACTAGCTTGGGTGGAGCTGCAGGTGCCCAAAGTGCCTTGCCCGGGAATCGAACCCGTAACCCTCTGGTCAGCAGTCCAACGCTCTACCCGCTAGACCACCGCGACCCACTAAATATATATATATATATATATATATATATATCATCATCAGTATTTTCAATCCTAGGATTAGTTTATTGCAGCCCTCCATTCGCCTCTATTTAATGTCAATTCCCTCAATCCCTGATACCTTTTCTGTTTTACATCTTTCTTAATTTGTCCTATGTACATGTCTCTTGGTCTTCCTCGTGTGATCTTTCCTTTTATTTTTCCTTCTATTATATTCCTAATCAATCCATTGTATATATATATGTGTGTGTGTGTGTGTGCGTGTGTGTGTATGTATATATATATATATATATATATATATATATATATATATATATATATATATATATATATATATATATTCAATAATCCTTGGAGGGTGGAAGAATGGATGTGCCAGTGGATCGGAAATGGAATGCATCTGGGGGTGAATAGGTTGGGGAGGCTAGTGGCGGAGGGATAGGGGTTGTGTGGTGGTTACTTAAACGTCTCTCTCAGTTCGTGGGAAATGGGTAAAATAGCAAAGGAGGGTGGATCCTGAGGGTTACATATGGCCATTAAGGAGTTGCCGGAGCTTGTATTTCAGGTGACATAAAATCTCTCGAGGGCGTCTAATCTCGCACGAAAAAATTATAGGTAAGATCGTGGAGGAGGGAGCGTTGTTAAGTAAGAGGGAGGCAGGAGTGATAGGTTCAGAACACTTTGATTGGCGATGCAATGCTGAAATCCGTGATAGATGGGAGAAATTTGTGCAAACGGCGAAAGTGTAGGCAAAGGATTGGTATTTGGACGGATGGAAAGAATCCTTCGGAATTGAAGAACAGTTTAAGAGTGTGTCAGGACGTGTCTTGTTGGATGCGACTAAGGAGCGTATCGGTGAACAGTGTATGCTCATCCAAAATCTGCTTCAAAGTGTAGACTACCAAAGAATAATAATAAATAACTTCAGTCAATCTACAAAACTCGAATTCGTCGTAAGAAATGTTCCATTAAAGAGAACATGCATGTTTTCACTTTATCTTCTCACTCTTATCCTCCAAGGTGCAGGTTCAATGTCGGTCCTGATCCTGGTTCTGGTTCACAAGAACTAGGCCTACTTTGGAAATAAATCCAAATGTGTACCACTGTGATAACCTCGTTCATTGTAAATTATTTGAAAGATCGATCCATTGGCATGAACCAAATCACATCGAATCGAATCATCGAAGTGAAATGAAAATACCACACCCAGTGACCACGCCAAGAGAAATTATATGATTGCCACTGTCAGTAAAGGTGACTAAGATTCATCGGAACGCTCAAGCCTTTCCACCATATTTAGGTCTAATTTCATTTGAGGGACAAATAATATATGTACACTCTTATGTCATTTCACAGCTTAATCCATAATTATCACAGCAGTAGGTAATTAATATCAATTAATGTGGGATATTTCCATTTTGAAACGCGCGAATCTCGAAACTCGCTCCATAAAGTTTCTTACTTCCTCGCTAGATGGGAGGCGCCCTCATTCTTAGTGAAACCCCACGCTTGCCACACCGCGGCGCTGAGTGGGAGAAGGTGAGCGAGCGAGGCCTTTCTTCCTGAGGCCTTCCCGCTCCTTCCCCGTCGTCCCCGTCGAGAGTAGGGTCTCGTGTGCATCCGCGTACTTCACAGCACCACGTATCGCGATGCAGGGCCTTCGAGGTAAATAATGAATTGCGGGCCCCAGAAGAAACCATCCCATGAGAGTGAACTTTATTTCGAAGAACAACTAGAAAGTGCTGATTGCAACGGTACAAAGTGAAATTGAACCAATTTCTTGAGACTTTTAACCTTTAAGCGGTAGAAACTGTGGCCCCCTACATCAGGATTTTTTGTTTTCTTATGTCTTGTTCCGCCTGCCTGTGAAAAATAACCGAGGACGGATTCTCAAAATATCCCAGCATCTGATTACAGGTCACGGATGAGGCAGACGTGAGATATTCATGAGGTGCTTCCTAGTTCAAAGGTCACGAAATCTTTATCTAGGGACTGGGATCAGAGTAAAGATGTTGTTGAGCTTACAATACGCGGGCACACTAAACAGGAATACAACACGTAGATTGATCTATCTTATAGTGCGCAGGGTTCGCATACCTGCCGCTTGAGTTTTTCGTGTGGGCAACATTAAACCATTCGCAGAAGCGTTCTTGGCGGCCAAGGAATAATGGTGCTGACGTCATAAAAAATGTGTACTTCTGCATGGAGATTACGTCGAGGAGTAACTGAAGCGGCAACTTCTTCCTGGCGCAAGCAGTTTGTCAGAAAAAACTACAAGTTCTCTGAATTTGAGCGCGCTTGGTAGGTAGATGCGTCCCCGGCTTTGCCTCTCCAATATTATCAGCGTGTCGCTTGGCATCGGCAACGCCATTCTGCATCTCCACGTTGGGTTCGCAAGAAAGAATAACAGTGCCATTTCTGAAGTTAAAGAAGCACCGGGTTTCCCATCATCCAGTGCTTCGAGTCAACCCGGATAGGCAATGCCCGCCCACACTCCTCTCCATTTCGTCCCGAGAGCGAGTTTAGGCGGGGGAGAGGGGGAAGACGACCGAAAGCGAACGTGTTTCGAGAGGAGTTCTCGATGAGAGGGGGGAAGAGCGAGGAGGCAAGGCGAAGAAGGCCGGCCGCTCGGGAGGCAGTCTCCAGATAGAAGATCCGAAGGCCGAACTCGAGAACCGCGCCGGAGGGTCGGCATCTATCTACGTGACACCCTGCAAGACAACAGCAAAGTGAGTGGCAGGGTACAGTGCGCGAAGAGTGATGTTGCGCACCGTATGGGAATACTAGTGGACGAAAAATCCCATACTCATGTAAAGCATAAAAAATCACCGAAGTCAACTGTATGAGGAAGTAGAAAGATCAGCTATCACTAACGTGTGGCATGCTAAAATTTTCTAGTATGTAAGCAATTAAAAGAAAACACGCTCCAATCATTTAAGAAATGTTGCAAAATCACCACGGATGGTTTCATAGGAGAGGATTTCATAGATTGGGGGTAACCCTTACACTATTTCCTACCTATCAATCTAACGAATGAGGGGTTTCCTGATAAATTAAAATTTAAATCAAATGGATGCCATAAGGAATAAAAGCTACCAAATAGGTTTGTTTGTGTGAACAAATTATTGCCTGAGCGTGGTCATTTGCAATTATTCTCATCCCTCATCAAATGTGAGAGAAAACACATTAAAAATATTTGGGCTCCGCAGTTTATCCATCTAAACTTTTTTTACAATATCACCCACCCAGTGACGTGGAGTTAGAATTACCGTTTTTGACATCATCACAAAAGTGACCTGCTCTAATTTATCCAGCTTATAAGTTAGCCGTTAGTTAAGTCATCGTGATTGATTCCCAATCTAATTCTTCGTATAATAATATAAAAAAGCTACGAAGTTCATCATAACAACGTTTACATCCATATCGGTCGCTCTTCTTCGCTGCTGGACGCCACAACATCATTGCCCTCGTGAAGATTCCTATATGCACGGGTAGCATAATATTATTTTGAAAAAACAAGACGCGTCTTCGGACGGTCGGCCAAAGCGTCTTCTGAAGGGATGACCGTCGAGGCTGCAAGAGCGGCGGTCGCGCGAGGCACGCCGGGAAGACGAGGGAGAGACGGCGAGACGTGGACCGCGTGCGTTCGTGCCATGAGACTGCTCGGGCAGGGTTGGCGGTGGGATGAGGGGCCGGGGAAAGGGAGGGGTCGGGCGGACGAACGCCTTGTGGCAGGGGACGTCTTTGTTCCGAGGGGCGGGGAAGAGGACTCCTCCTCACTCATGCATCCGCCCCCTCCCCTCCCTCCTACAAGACAAGCAATTTTTATTTGCATATTCATCAGCCCGTCCCTCTCTCCGAGCCACTCCCCGCACGCACTCGGGCCGGCCCTCGGAGGGCGCAAGCATTTCTCTCCCTCCCCCCCCTTCCTCCACCCTCTCTCTCCCGCGCTGAACTTGAAAGCGAAAGACGTTCACTTGCTCCTCTCTCCGTGCCCCCCGCGGCCAAGTTCATCCCCGGTCTCGCGAAGGGGGCGGCCGGAGAGCGCGACGCGGGTCTGCATCCACGCGTTTGCCCTGCTGGCTGCCACGGGGACATGTGGCAGGGGGTGTTAATTCAACACACATTAAAGTAATTTATGACTGTCGACATTCCGCGCAATTTCATTTTCGGGAAGATCCAACTGTCGCACGAGGCGATTGATTCCTTCTGTTCTTAGTCTACGGTCAGATCCCACAAGGAAGAGGGGTAAAAATTGCGCATGCAGTAATATTTACTGTGAACGAAGGAAGGAAGACGATGACGACTATAGGGCACAAAGAACGACGAAAGTAAATCATATTCACTCCAGTCCTCCACGTGTTGCTGTGCAATGCACGCCCAGGGAATGCTGGTGACGCTCATCAGGCGACACCATGGCTCAAGTGACATGCATGCGTGTCACGGATAATTAGAATAACCCTCCACTAGGGAATGTGAGAGGGGCTGTGAGGAAAAAATATTAAAAGAAGTAATTTACCTCAATCACTAAAATAACCCTAGATCCCTAAATGGTGTCATGACATTGCCGAGATTTATGACATAGAGTTTCGCGGGTCGTCTTCCTTAATCGCCCCAAATTCAGAGATAAAATGAGATAAACCGAGCCTTTTCTTTCGTAAGATGAAGTCCGGTGTTTGGTTATTGGGGGGTGGGGGGGCGCCGTGGAAGTCGTGCGTCAATGCGGGGAGGCCTTGGGGGGATGGCGAGGGGGGGAGGGTGTGGGGGTTGGAGGAGCGCAGAAACAAAACAGGAACTAGTCTCAAGCGATCTTGCATTCGCACACCGAGGGAAGGATAGGCGTGCGTGTATGCGAGGCACGCGCTCGCTTTTATGCAACGTCGAGGAATTGACAACCGGGAAGTGGGAGAATGGATTCCTCCGCGAATCAGCACGACGCACAAACTCACTTTCTCTACCTCTCCATGCGTCTATGCTTCTTTTCGGTGCGATCCCATTGCCATTTATTCCTTCATTTCCCCGCTTAACACGCTAGAAGATTTTAGTGTCGGTTAGTTCGTTTCCTTGTTGGCACGATTTCTCTACCGCCTCTTCGTCATGAATTTGACACTTGCATTTTCTCAATTTCTTGTATGATATTGAAATGGTGGCAACTACCAATATTCATGTATTACAGGCCACATTATCCTGTATATGTGACCACTGCCTTTCGCGCATTTTCTGAATGAATGTTGTGGATGCACCTATTGCCATACACCTTGTCGGTGGCTTGAAGGGTGTCATTTATATGTACCTCGATGAGTTTAAGGCGGAATCGAGCAGATCACAAGCGCAAAAATATTTCTTTGACCGGGATTTGAACACCGGATCTTTCGACTTGCCGGGCCGATGCTCTAACCACATGAGCTTTCGAGGAAACGTAATTTGCACTGAAATCTGCGAGGCTTTAAGAAACCAAGTGCCCCGATTCTTTGGCCAAGAGATGGCGCCAGGAGGCTGTTTCACCCACCAAAGGATAAATAGACAACACAAAAGAGGTAGGATAGTAGGCAAGCAATCATACAGCATCATAAAGGATAGGAACAGTGCGTTTCGTGGCACGCATAGTCAGAAGAAAGAGACGAGCCACATTGGCCAAATACACGTTCAAACACGAAATCCCGCCAAATGGCGAACAAAAATATTCATTCATACGGAAATGCCTTGTACCTCCTCGATTGTGTTCCTTTCTGTCCTCTTCACTTTCTCCATCCTTCTCCACATCCACATTTCAAAGACCTCCAAATCTATGCCTCTATGTTTCCACGCTGAACAAAACCGCGCTCCATTTCAATGTTTTTACGAATCTTTTCTTAACCTCTTTACTCAACGTCCCTCTCATCAATTCCTTCCTCCTTGGGAAAGCTTCTTTGCCTTTCGTAATTCTTCGTCTTGTACCCATGCTACTTCGACCATTTTGGTTCATAACACTTACGCGAAAAGGGCATTAACTATTCCATCTGCTCAAGTATATGAACTCCTATTTGGATTCTATTGTTGTTTTCGCGCAAACCTATTATCTGCGTTGGACACTGTACGTCGCCACGGGCGGGAGTGAGTGGCAGAGGGGATTACATGTAATCAACTTGAAGGTTTTTGGTTTGATGAGTGATGGTAGAGCTCAACTAATACACGCACTAATTCCTTGCACGGCGAGTGAAGTTCATCCTTGTGACAAATAAGGATGATTTCGAAGCATGTCTAATTCAAATTTCTTTTCCTGAGATGTTATGCCAGCTTTTCGCAAGACCTAACTGTCACTGTTAATGACGATTCTTGTCCTTGGGGTCTGCCAGGGGAAAAGACGGTTACAGGGCGACGTATGTAAAATACACCATCAAGTGCGTTATTCACACACGCACGCACTTCCCTTCTACGCAAGCATAAGTCCACGTGAGTGCCGACTTCCCGTTCGCGACTTTCCCGCTGACAAAACATTTTACAAGAAACAAAACAACAAACTGTAAGCAAATCCGTTGTGATGCCACTTTAAGTTACGGATTTTGAAAAATGGAGGAACAGAAGAAAATAGGCGTAGTCTTTGAATTTCCCCAATTTTTGAATAACGTCGGAATCTCCATATTCAAATGGATCGGTAAAATTTCTCATTTACTAATAGAGAAAAATTAAAAAAAAAAGAGATGCGAGAATTGGAAACGAAATTTATTTCTAAACACTAGACTAGTAAATTACTTCTCCTGGGTGAAGGATATGTGGGGGTGTGTGTGGACAAGTGAACAAAAAATTGGGACTTATTGAGAGTATTGTGGAAATGTGACGAAAAGTTTAGAAGAGTAATGTTGTATTTCGCTGGTTGGGCCTCATTTAGAATATGCTGCGAGTACATGAGAATTTGGATCCGATTGCCGAATTAGATTTTGTTGAAAAACTGACTCTATTTCAATGGTCTTATTTGAAATCCTCGCAAAATGTCGTCGTTTTAAATCCGTTTAATAGGAAATCAATCCATTGCCCACCGAACAGCACGAAAATCCGATGCCTGAAGGGTTGGTTTTCCATAATTGATGACACTCTCAAAAGAACGTTAACAATCGTTGTGAGTGATAATAATACGAATTTAAGAACTGATCACATTTAAACTGCATAATATACGAGTATTATAGACAATGGCACTTGAGAACGCACCCTTTTAAGTTTGGGAACCATGAATGGTGGTTATGGTTCATTTTTACTTCCTTTCCTTTTTTTAGCTCAACAAAGAATCACCTATTGCTTACAATTTTAGTGGATTGTTAGGAACTGAATTTTCCTCTTACATTTGCATGGATTTGCACGTTTTTAGGCAATGTTTGTTTTCCCTTTTACTAACCATTTTAACACTCTTCCTCTCCCATATCCCTTTACCCATCCCACCTGGTCCTTGCAACCCCTGCCACACATCTTAATGGTGGATAGGGGGGTAGTTATGTAGATGAAAAGTTTAAATTATTGTAAGAAAACTTGTTTTCAATGATCGAGGTAATTTTATAGAATTAAAAGACCAATATTTTCGCCTCTTTTTACACTCCGTGGTCTCAGATCCGCCGTTCCCGCCAAAAGAAAAGGAGATTCACGGAGCCGGGCGATTTCGTCTTCCCACAGGCAAGCGGGGAGACGTGATCCTGAAAGGCGGCTCTTGGTCGGACGCCTACTTGCTCTGAAACACGAAGATGACAGTGGTACAACAGCTCGATTTTGCGGTGCAAATCGTCGGTGGGCACAACCTCGAGTGTCGTGTGTGTCGGCAATCGGGAAGGAAGAATACGAAGGGAGAGATGCCGCCGAAGGGCGGGCGAAGGCTGACGGCGAGGGCGCGGCGGAAAGTGGGACCTTTTCTTCCCGCTGCTCTTGGGAAAGGTTTTTCAGGGAAGCATAAAAATTTCCTTTCATCGGTTCCCGCTCCTCACTTATTCGTCCTCTAAAAGAAAGAAAAGTTTTGCGTGGGAGCTCAAGCGCTTCTTCTAAACGAAATCAAGAGTTATAAACTCAAACCACACCAGTCTTTCGCATTAGGAACTGTGTCACGAGGTTCTTCTCCCTCTGAACTTCGGCGGACTCGGCAGATTGACGTCACGGAGCGCGCACTTCCATTGGTCGAGGGAAAGGCAAGCGTCGCGGCATGCATGGCTCCCCCTCCCTCCGCGCCACATCCTCCCCCCGCCCCGCTGCTCATCGCGGACCTCCCCTCCGCTTCCCCTTTCCGCCCGCCCGCCCCTCTCTCGCCGTTCCCCGACGCTGAGAACGCAGGAAACCATCGCCTCCCCTCACCCTACCTCCCACCCCTCCCGCCTTCCCCACCCAAACCATACTCTCGACTTCCAAACTTCCCCTCGCCTGGCCGCCCCTCCACAACCTTCCCACAATCCCCCCCGACGCTACAGTCAAGGTTCGTCAGAGCAGTGGCGTAGTCGCAGTAGGGTAGAAAAGTTGACGGTGAACGGTCGTGTACGGCCAGTTGGGCACCGGGTGTGATCCGTTGCTGATATAAATACGCCCTCATCCCCACAGCGAGAGAAAGAGAAGCAGCACTCACTCTTTTGTCCCTTCCGTTTTGTGATTATCCCTCCCCTCTCTGCCCCGCCTTGAGGACTCGAGCGGGAAGACGGACGGATTCGGAAGAAGGACTTCGGCCCTCTTTTATTTTGGTTGTAGGGAATCAACACAGTGGGGGAGAAAGAGTTGTTCCCTTCGCCGAGTGTTGCCTCTTTTTTTTGCTCTTCCACTTCTCGAAGGGGCCGGTTGTTTCCTATACGGCAGTGGATAGTTTAAAAGCGATTGTGCAGCAAGATGTCGACGGCAGTGATGTCTGCCTCGCCGCTCTACGAATTTGGGGATTTACTCTACAAGGTAAGGATATTGTCGCGGGAACTTATTTCGATGAAGGAAACTTCAGTCTCTGCCCATTCCCTCCTCTTCGCGAATGCGTGGCGATCGTCGCCGTGTCGTCTCGTCTTTCACTTGCGAGTCGCAATGCCAATGCCGCCCCCGTGCGGTTTTGGATTGCCGGATCCCGTACCCCTGCTCTCCGGGTTCGTGCTGGCGGTATGTTTTTGCACGGCCACGGCTTTTTCGCGAGGGAAAATAAGTATTCTTTCCCGCCCTCCCGAGTGAGGCTAGCTGATTTGCTTTGGTTTCGCGCGAATACTTACGGATCGCGAGGGAGTGTTAGTATTCGCGTGTGCCCGTAATGCATTATTTTTCTCTCACCCTCCTGTGGGCAGCAGCGAAGAGAAACACTTGTGTGGTCTCTTCGTAGTAAAACTTTTGGCGCGCGGCGTGGTCATGCCCGACACGCCGCAGTCATTCCCCTCGGGCTTCTTAGCTTATACTCGATGCCTCGCGGAACTCCTTAAGCGAAGTTCTTCGCTCCTCGGAAACTTCACAATGCCCGAATACTACTCCCTCTCGTTCATCCGGACGTGGGTCGCTCGAGTTTGCGGTTTAATTCTCTATTTGCGCGACTCGGACAACTATCCTTGGCTTGCGAATGTTTTCCCCAAGGATCGGCAGGTTGTACGAATTCGGTAGGTACTTGTTGAAAACTCGACGAAAGATAGGAGTGTAACAGCGTGCCTTTTTGGACCTTCTGGTAACTTCATCCCTTCCAGTATTCAGGGAGGCCTTATATTATCATTTAATAACAACATTCTATTTGAATTTACCGAATTCCAGTAATCACGTAATAGCCGAAGGAGCTACCACTGCATGCCCAATATCATTGTTGGGACTTGTGGGCTTAAGGTTTTTAATGCTTCTCGGGTGCGGTTCTTCTGAATTATTTCATGAACATCTCCGATTGGTGCGGAGTTTCGCTGATCGAATGTCGTGAAGGGTGTTGTTGTATGCTCAAGCGTAAAAAAGTTTCCGGGCCTCCCGTTAATTATTATTATTATTATTGTTGTTGTTATTTTTCCGGGCCCCTTCGCTCGCACTGATTCGGCCGTACCAGCTTTCCCTCGGCCCTAGGTGTGGTGGTCGCCGTGCGTCGTGGAGGGCATCGTCGGCGCCCTCTCTCTCTCTCGGGAAAGTAGGATTGTGTGCCGCGGCTCGATGTGAGAGTCTGTAGAGACGGACCGTCACCCTTCTCCCCAAATGAAACTACCACCGCGAATCTCCTGTTGCTTCGTTGGATCAAACGTGCGCCTGGTGCTCTCACGGACCGAGCGAGCGCCTTTTCGCTGTGGGGCACCCTTTTCGAGCAGGCGCCGGCATGTCGCGGCGGTCCCCGCCTCTTGCGTCGAGGGAGTTAACTTTCTTGCAACCGCCAACCTTCCCGTGACGGTTAGCGGCAGGTTCCGTTCCGAACTGCGCATTAATCACATTTTTTCTTCCATCTGCGATGTGTGCCTAGATAATTCCACGAAGTAAAACTTCCCCCTCGGGACGTTTTCCCGGAAATGCTTTTGCTGTGCATCAGAATTTTCGCATACATGTCTGCAGTTTATCATTTTCCACACATCAGTGATGTGTTCTACTGCTCCTCTTCACTGCAAACACCCCGAACATTCGACAAACAAGCTAATTTGCGAGTTAACCCATTTGCTGATTGAGATATCCTGAAGAGAAACATACACCTGCCACACACCCTAGCCGTGGGTACAAACAAATGCGGTTCCTAGCAGCGTCTTGCAGTGTACTTAAATAACTTAAAGCATTAGGGATGTATCAATGGTTCTTTCTGGCTCCGCGGGGCTGTATTAAAGCTGCTGTTGTTGCGATTCTGAATGTATTTTTCACGGGACTAGTCCATGGGTTTGCCTTATTTTTCTCTTCAATGTTTTGCCTTCTCCGGTCGTGCGAAGGAGGCAAAACATTGCGTCTTCCGTGTCGTTTTGTACTCTTGCCCCCCCCCCCCACATCACGTTCGTCTGTGCCTGCACCCGCGGAGCGTACGCTTATTTTTCATTCCGAACCCTATCCCATCCCCTTCGGTTTTGTGAGTGGTCGATGCCGGGACAATTGTGCACGGGGTGGGACACGCAGCCACCAGGGGGGATGGGTACAGCGTGAGGGCCCATTGTACAATTGGGCGCCCTTAAAGATCATGAATGGGAAACTGCGGGTCCCCTCCCAAAGCACCCCCCTCCCCCCCGGGGTTCGAGCGACCGACTGCCTATGCTCCAAACACACACACGCACTCATCTGCCACCGCCGATTGTGCACACTTTTCGTGCCGGGGTCTGTTTGGTTGGTCCGTACTGCTCGACCCCTCACCGCGTGGAATTTTCCAGCGGAGCTGTGTGAGCAGCCCTCCGGGTTCTGCCAGTTGCATTTTTTGGTTGTTTGGCTATGCAGAGTACGCTTTTCGCACGCTCGTCTTTTTTTATATTATATTTTTAGTCATTTCTTGTCATGCTAGCCACCACGTGGGAGTGGTTGCAAGGGGTTTTGAGTCGTCGTCATCAATCGTGATTGTTGATTATTGTTTATCGTCATTTCGGAAGTAGTTGTGGGTGTTTTCTATTGAAATGGTCGTGATTGGTTGAAGGGTTATTTAAACAATCTGTTCGGTAGTTCTCCCTGAAACTCACGATGTTCTTGCGAACCAATGAAGGAAGTGCTGCGATAGAATTAATCCTTAGTCAGCGCAATGGATGAATTTTTAAATTTTTTTAAATCACCCACGTTGTCTTCACACGCTTCTAATGTTTTTCGAACCCGATACTAATCAAGTTCCCTTTGCATAGAAAGATTCCTCCCATGACCGTGTAGCTTTTCTTAGTATTCTCTTTAGTCCGTTGGAAGTCTTTCTGAACATCTCATGTTACGTCCCCGAAGATGGATTTGACTACTTAGTTTTTTACGTGGACCGGATTTCTGACTTCCACTCATTTCGAGTGTTGGTAGCGTTCAGTTGTGAATTTTTCCGAGAAACTTCGACGGAAAGTAGCTGTGAGCTATCTGTTCAGATGCTACAATTTCTTTTAGGGTTGTCAAGTTGCCCCTAGACCTAATTTACTTAGTGCTGAAGGGAGAATTCACTCGAGTTAATCCCCTTCTGATCTCGCCAATTACAATCGCTCCGTCGTCTCTACCCCCAATTCATAGGGGGAATCAACAAGTGGGTGGGAGCGCAGAATTAATTATTCGCCGGTTGGCAGCCGTGTCAAAGTTGGCTCCGCGTCGTCGGGAATGGCGGGAGGAAAAGGTCCCCCCACCCCTCTTGTGGTTCTTCTTCCGCCCCTCTTATCGCCCTCGCTGCCGCCGAGACATTTTTTTCGAGTTTTTCCTCCCATTATATTTTTTATAGTTTCGACTGGCTGCTCCGTTGTCTAAATGCACACCGTGAGGCCTTGCGGCCTCATGGTTTAATTCGTGTTGTTTATTCCTTCGCTTTGGAAAATTTGTTATTGTTGGTCGTTATCCCAGAGAATCGTCTATTTTAGTTAAAACTTATGTCTCTCCACAAGTTCACGGTGCCTTCCAAGGCTTCCCACATGCTTGCTGTTGACACACGGATCACTTTCCACCGACTGTTTTTCGCCAACGATCGAATTTCACGTTGTTAGTGTAATATGTTTTTTTCATGCATGGACTTGATTACTTCATGTCTGCTTTTTTATAGTACCCGTTCATTGAGTAAAAACTGCTGGTTGAGGAAGGTTGGGTCCTGGTTCCCTTATCTCTCAAGTGTACTGGTTGTTGAGGGAATGTTGAAAGGAAGGCGAGGCAGGAGTGCTAAATAATTTATAATTTGTGTGGGAATGTGTTCAGTTTAATGTTAACGGTTGGGGAAATGTTTAATGCTGCTGTTTCGGGTGCGATCATTATATATTCACACACCAAGCCTTGACCCGGCAGAGGATCTGGTTTTGGAGAACCACGCGATGTCGTAGTCACCAGAATTTTGGTAATCTCATGCAAATTGCGCATCCACGGTTGACTTTTGCAATGATTCTTCCCTTGTTTATCACTTTTCGGATCGCTGGCCCGATTGTACGTTAGCATGGCCGCCTAACTAATCCCTAAATAGTCATCCATTTGGTCAATGGCATTCAGTGTGTTACTGCTGCTAATTAAATGCTCGTGCCATTGATAGATAGCACAATTTCGATTCACGTCATTATTTCGAGTCATTAAATTTCTTTTCATTTAATGAATACTTTACATTATATGAATACTGTTTTCAAGATAAAGTTCGTACGGTTGGCTGTTAACAGTTCCTCCGTTGTGTGTGTGTCATGGAAAACTTGATTTTAATCTTATTCGGTGGTCACAAATCGGGTATATTAAATTGTTATTTTTATCATTCGCGGTTAGATGATGGTTTTGCTTGCCTCCGGGGATGTATTATTAATGGCAATTCTGCCCTACCGTGTTCTGCATGGTCATAGGAATCCCTTACCCCCCCCCTTCTCACCTTTTTCACCTCTTGACAATATTCATACGTCTTAGTGGAGGAGGGGAGACAAAGGAGCTTTCTCCTCTCTCTCTCACTCCCCTCTTGTTCCGGTTCATATACGGAACGCTGCATTCCCCCCTTTCACTCCCCCCCCTGTATAATCCATTCGGGGCTCTTTTGCATGGGCCTAATATATTGAGTGTGATATGTTTTTATCTCCGTGAGGAAGGTACTTTCCGCAGGGCGATTGTTTTCACATTTCTATTCGCGAGACTTGTTTTCTATCATTCGCGCACGGTCAAGGGTGATAGTATGTGGCTCTCGGAAAAGCGACACGGGTTGCACTTATTTCTTCAGGGTTATTGGAAAATAATTAATGTTTCAGAAATTGGAAAGTATTAATTTCCATTCATGAATGCCCGATTGGGTTGAATGCTCTCTTTTTCAGGTATGTGGGTATTTGGTACTTGCTTGGTCTTGCTCTGGTATTAGTGCAGGACGGACAGGGATGGAGTGTGTGCGAACGGCTGTCTTAAGTTTCTGCGCAGAGGGTTTTTACTATTTCAAGATAAACTAATTTTCGTTTAAATTGCCGACCGGTTTTTGCGAGGTATTATGATGGAATGACAATTAATAAGTAAAGAAAGGAGAGGTGGGCGTGCGTCTAACCAAATGCGAATGTCGCTGGCTTGTATGATGGAATTCATCCCCCCCCCCCCATCGCGCTAGAATGTTCCATTTGGCCCTGTCCAATTCGTCCCGAAGAGCCCTCGTTGGTCTGTCTAAACTTTCGGGGTCATTGTTGCAATTAGTGACACAACTTCCCACGCATGCAAACTTGTGTTCTGACTGGGTTGCGTGTCGGCCTACGAGCTCTTGTTGTTACGGCTGCATGTCCGGATAACCGCCGCCCGTGTGTCGGCGAATTTGTTATGGGCTCGTGTTCTACAGTAGTTGTGGTGCGTATCGGGTCCGCCCTTCAGACTCTTAAGGGTAACAGAATTTTGCATGTTCCGGTGGTTGCAAATTTAAATAAAATGCAACTCTTTCGCATCAAGTAAAACAATTACTTATCATTACCGCTTCGTCGTGTTGACTTAACTTAGTTACGAGGTATTTTTTTATAAGTATGGCAGAAGTGGTGGCTATTATTTATTTAGTTGGCGTGTTTCTGCGAGTACGTACGGTATCGTGTAGAAGACATTTCTATGCATAAACTTTCGATTACTTCCGTAGGTCGCGTGAAGCGTTCATATTGCAGTTAAGTCTGCCGATACCGTGCACGCGTGCCCTGGTTTTTGAATTACGAATTAGTATTGTGCCCGCATTTCACGTTTTGTTTTTCGTCATTGCCCGTGATAAATAAGATTTATTGTTTCCACCGCCAGTAAAAGCCTTAGCTTGTGCTCTGCCTTATGGCATTTCAAAATTAATTTCCAGTTGATGAGAGGATGTCGGAGTTTTGTTTAAACGTATTCAATGAATACGTATTGTCTTAATTTCCAGTGATCAAGTTAGTTTTTGTCATTTGCCATTGATGCCAGTTTTATTTGCATCTTCGATTCCAAGAACGATAGCTGTAACGTAGACATCTCGGAGAGTTCTCGATTTACCCACACATTGTTCATATGAAGCCTAACATTAAGCAGAAATGTGTATCCAAAAATTTGATCTTCATATGCAGTTGAACCCCTGTACACCATGGAGCAGGTGATCAGAGTTTATTTTAGCGAAGTGGTGCTAAACTGGCCGCGGCAGTTATGACGTTCTTGGGGATTTCATCTTGATGGCAATTCTTTGACAGGCGCCTTGTCTATTTCACACATAATACACGATGTCCCTGCACACATTCCCGCCAAGGACATTTTTTCCTTTCAAAAGTGTCAAATTTTGTTTCATGATCATTAGTTGTTAAAAATGCGGTATCAGAGTATCGCCCCCTAATACTTAATGCCGTGCGTGCGTTGACTAGGTTGCAATTGCGATGTTGTGGATAGATATCGAAGTGGGTAGTCGAATTCACTAGATGACGTCTGAAACCTCTTACATTTAAACTCGTGTGCTACCTTTCGATCGTGTTCAATGGTTTGTCACTGGTGATTCTGCTCCCTTGTGTTAAGTTTAAGTAGAGGTGTCGCACTGGTCTGTTCAGCGAGTTAATTCCCACCCCTTCGTCTTTTACAGAACAACAATAACAGCGGCAGCGGAGGATTACAGAAACCAGCCGCCGCGAGATGGAATTCAGTGTCCACGACATCCTCGTCTTCCGACAGTCGCGCCGTCGGTTCACCAGTGCTCGGTGCTGGCCTGTCCGGGCTCCAGCCACTCAGCAGGCGCAATTCCAACCCGGCCGGAAACGGTGGCATGGCCAACTCGCTGGGAATCTACTCCAGTAACAATATAAACAATAATGCTAACAGTAGCAACAACAACAGCAGCCGCAAGATGGACCCCGGCGTGTTTCTCGGCCTGGAGACGGTCGGCACCCAGCAGCTGTCGCCGCACCGGCGCCTCGACCGGAGCCAGAGCGAGCCAGTGGAGCGCACCAGCAACGCAGCCGTGGCGGCGGCAGCGGCTGCCGTGGCCGCCGCAGCAGCAGCGGCCGCCGCTAAGTCCAACATAAACACAAGTCGCTACAAGACGGAGCTGTGCAGACCGTTTGAGGAAAGCGGTTCCTGCAAATACGGCGACAAATGTCAATTTGCTCACGGGGCACAGGAGTTAAGGACTCTCGTCAGACACCCAAAGTACAAGACGGAGTTGTGTCGCACCTACCACACCATCGGATTCTGCCCATACGGCCCCCGGTGCCATTTCATTCACAACGCGGAGGAGGCGAGGGCTGCGGCGGCGGCCGCCTTGGCTGCCCAGAGTGGAGGGGCGTCCAAGTCTGGCGGCGGGGGGCAACAGCCAGTTACTCTCCCACTCTCCGGGCCCCTGACCCCCCCGAGGCAGCAGCAGCACCACCACCACTTTTACCACCACACCTACGCTAAGCCCGTGCCCCTGCTGGGCTCTACCGGGGATTCTCCCTCTCCGCCATCCAGCCTAAGTGCCTCACCCACGTCACTGGGCTCCTTCTTCTCCGAGCCGGACCTCTACCCCGGCAACTCCTTCTCGTCGCCGCCTTCCTCCTCTTCCTCGTCCACGTCATCCTCCGCGAACACGGCCTTCTCCTTCGGGCAAGACTTCACGTCGCTCGTCCGCCTCGGGAGTTTGGGACGTATGCTGAGGAAGCAGGAGCCTGCGACGTCCCCGCCGGCCCTAGCGCCGCTGGCGCCCACGGGCGGAGTTCTTGGTAGACGCAACCTTAGCCTCGGCGATCTCGATGGAGTCAAGGAGACTCTGGTATTGCCCGTGGCCGTGAGGGATCAGCAGTCCGCCGCCCACGTGATTGAGTCCCCTGTGGGCTCCCTGGAGGCCCTGTGCCTGAGCGATGCCTCCCCTCTCCAGTCACCCTCGTCCCCCGGCTCCCCCAAGGAGGTTGGCCGGCTTCCGGTGTTCAACAGTCTCAGCCGGAAGATCATAGGCGCCGACGCCTAGGGGGGCTGATGTTGACGAAGGGGCGTGTAGTGCCCTTGTTCGGGGTTTGCAAGGGAGGAGTTTGAATGACCGGGGTGACTGTCGCGCGATGTGTGGCTGACCTAGTTTTTTATTTTTACCGTGAAGACGAATGCGTGTGGGGAATGTAGAGTATGAGCAGGGCAGGGCTTCCATTGTTTCTATCTTAATATCTATTATTTTTCATCGACAAAGAAAAGTTTGGGTGAGGAGGAATTCGGAGAGGGGGGAGGGAGCATCTTTTGGAAAAAGTTTTCATTTTTTTACTGTACGTTTGCTCTTATCATTTTCATCGCTGGATTCAGTTCTTTTTTCCAATAGTCGTCACGCTCAAAGTAGGTGTTTAAGTTATAATACACAAAAAGTAACGATTCCCTTGTTATTAAAAAAGTATTTAGTAAGTAGCCTATCAATATCATCACCCGCCATTTTTATATTATTTGGGAAGGAAGCATTTTTATATAAATGTTTGTATTCCATTAGTCAATTTCAGGTTTCATTATTTAATGGTTTAATTATTATTGTCCTGATTTATGTGACTAAACGAATCACGAGTCTCCCCATGTTTTTCTTTGGACTTTATATATATAATATATATAATAAATATATATCTAATTGGCAGACTTTGTTTTGGAAAGTTTAAGCCGCTATTTTCTTTTTTTTTCATTTTTTAAAAGTATATATCTTATTTCCGTGGTCATCCTCTAGCCATATCAATTAAAATTCATTTTTTTGCTCGTTACAATGAAAGTGGGATGAAAATGTACGTGGTTGTATGTCCTATGTGTATTTAATGGTGTGCAAGTTAATTATGTAACCTATTGAACCCCAAGAAGATACGACCACTCCTGCCGCCGCGATTTAACAGCAGTTTGTGGTTTATATTTAATTTATTATTAGATCCTGCTGATTTTCTCTGGTGTGTTGTGTATGGTTAGAGAGGCCACTGCCATCTGGACTGAAATCGTTTAATTAAGGGCGAAATGAATGCTCTGTATTTATGTAACTTATTATTTATATTCAGAAAATGTATTTATCAGTTATATATGAAACAAGTTCTATGAGACAGCATGCATATATGTTCATAATATATCTTTTGCTCGTTATATTTTGCTCCCAAAATCATATTGATGGGTGCCAAAGTGATAACTTTTCATGGACCCGATGATGTCATTCAATTTTTTTAAAGAAAGAACCTTAACAATTCAGTTGGGTACAATCTTAATGAACTTTTGTATAAGATATAGTAAATTATAATAATTATGACTGCTTTATAGAACACTAACGTTCCAATATGTGATGTATTATAAGTGCATTTACAGTTGTTAGTTTCTGAAGAGAACAATCAAAGAGTACCCCTCTGTACTGTGTAAGTTGTATTCCACCTATTTGCAGGACTCGAAAAGGATAAATATAATTTTCTAGTGTTTTCATTGGTTTGTTTTTATTCTGCATCCCTTTTTCCCTCAGTCGGTGATAATGCCTCGACACATTTGGAGATTCTCCGTTAAGCCACTAATAATGGCTATAGTTACGACAATTACCTCTTTTAATTTGTGCACCAGACAATCTTGTGGAATGCCAATAAGCTTAGGTTAGTACTGTGCTTAGTAACGGTATATCGGCTTCTTTGTTCATTTTCGAGTAGTGGTTGCTGTGTGCGCATTCATGAATCGGCCTCTTACTAGCGCGAGCATTCACCCCCTAATGGAAGTGATTCCGCTTAGTGCCTGTCTACACATTGCTCCACCCATCATCTGTATACTCCAGCCAAAACTTTTCCCAAATCTTTTGAGTTGGAAACCGTTAAGTTTCTCGTCTATGATTTTCATCGAAGATTGAATTGAAATAGTAATTTATTCGATACCAATTTCGGATTGTTAGCGGGAGATCTTCCTGGCATGTGTTTTTTCCTACGTGTGATGGTAGGAGCTTTTGTTAATATTTTTAGTGTTTCTAAATTCGTTCAGGTGTTTGTTGCGAGTGACTAATCTTATGGCAAATGTCGCCGCAGTCACGGGACCACATGTTTCAATGCCGAATAAACGTATTTATGCACCCCGAGCGTCGTTAACTGTCGCAGCTTGGTTGGTTTTACCTCCATCTCATCCCCTCCCAAAGCTTCGTATTCGCCCGACGGTGAGGACACACATTCGTGTGGGTAATTACACCCGCGACGAAAATATCCACGGGGTTGAGGGGGATTTACGTAATATTAAGACGAGGTGTGACAGGTGTCAAAACGTGCTCATTATAAAAATACCCGCTGTTATGGATAATGGGGCCCATTTCCCCTGTTCTTAGTTGTTCCTCGCATAGAGGAGTTTTTCTCCCGATATTCTCAACTCCGCGATAGTAAAACACGTTTTTTTGTGAAGGCGTGGCTGCATTAATACGAATGTTTCATGGCAGGTATGTGCTATTGTGGGGCTGATGTCCTTGCGAATCGTGTGGTGGCACTTCCTTAGGCGTGAATCTGGGGTTGAATTTCGGGGCAGGAGAGTGGATGGATGCCTTTGAACACTTTTGAACAATATTTCCAGTTAGCAATATTCGTCGGTAAATAGTCGTATTCCATCGTTCTGACTAGTGTCAAGAAAACACGGGTTAAACTCGAAAGAGCATGTGTGAAAGCGCCTACTGCGGTCTCCCTCGTGGCGGCCAGCGCGAGTGTCACGGCAGACGGAGAAGGCGTATTCAAATCTCTTGCTTAGGTTGTTTGTTTGCTACTGGGCTTCCTTCGTGTGTAGGAATATGAATGGTGTTGTGAGCCTGTTATATTTTAGAAGACGTAAGGGAAGAACATTGTCATGAAAGCAGGTTTGTATTTGTCGTTGTTCGTTCTTATAATTATTTACTGCTGCTCCTGCAATATGCAACACTTGTTGAGCTATAGTGCATAAATGAATGAAACATGAGGAAGACTTCGACGCTTCCTGATTACTTCCGACCCAAATTATACCCCACGCTTTGATTATGGAAAATCATGACAGTCGTGAGTTCTCGTGAAAAAAATGCCAGATAATGTTCGGTTCCTCGTACGTGTGCCATCGGACTGCGCCACACTTAAATTCTGTTTGTTATTATCATCCATTAGACGATTCTGGTGAAAATGTAGTCTACGATGAGCCATCGTAATTCCATCCAGTAGTGCCACGGGCGTCGTGATTCCTTTCCCCATCGAATCGTATGTGTGACGGTCTGATCGTATTCAAAATGCTTTGGAACTTTTCACCGAATGCTTTTGATTCACAATGCAATCGGTTTCGAGGCTTATGTTGACGATGAGTGGATAGAAAGGACAAAAACGTCGGTTTGACCGATTTCCTTCCGGAACAGAAAATCGGCTTTGAGGAAACAATGCGCGAACGAGCGGAAAGGGATGTTACATTCACAGTTAAAGTAAATACAAATTATTCGAGTGCAAACGCTGGCACACAAGGAATAAATTAATGCCGCATTGCATTGATTAGTGATGGTTATTTACGCGGACTAATCCATAGAAAGAATCCGGCAGGAAATTCTACAAAAACTGCGTGATATTACTAGAGGATACCCAGAATCATGATTCAACCGTAACTATGACGATCTGGACTTCGCTGTATATCATAAAAATGTCAAAAATTGAGCAATAATTGATCAAACATTTGCCTCCTTTCACACCCACAAGTCGTGGTCATGACATTAGGAATAACCTTGACGACATACTGTCAACTTCCCAGATGCAATTAACCACTCATTATCGTAATCTTCGATTAAGTGCATCCACAAACCCCCATGGGATGGCATAAATCTGCGGTCAAGAAGTGAACCCATTGGAAAATTTACAAATTGATGCCCTACGATCCCCGAAGTTCATCGGAAATTGGATGTTCTGATTGATGCTTGGTGCTGACGGTCGTGGATGTGGTGAAAAGCGAGCTCGTGCGGTGGTGCGCGGGCGCACCACGCCGTCATTGGACGAGGGCGAGAGTGGTGGCGGTGGGGGAATTTTTCTTGGGCACACAGAGAAGGGCGTGCTCTCGGAATGTTTATTCGGTCAAAGCGAAGGCGAGGAAGCGAGAGGGAAGGGTGTAGTAGTCTGCACGCACGCGGAGGGGCAGCGTCTTCCCCTGGGCGGAGGGGGGGGGGGCAGGGAGGTGGGAGAAGAACTGGTTCCACCTTTCTTGGGAGAGCAAGGCCACCCTCCCCCTGTTTTTTCTTTCTTTTCTTAGGAGAGCGAACACCACGCTGCCTCTCCTCCCCCCTTTTACCCATTCTCCTCCCTCGACGCCCCCCCCCCATTTCCCCTCCGCGTCTCGTTGGAAATGAACTTGGCTCTAAAACCGGACGAGCAAGGAGGGAGCGACCCCCCCCCCTCCTTAACGCCGCTCCTCTCACAACTTTCTACTCTCTCTCTCCTCGACTCGCTCGCTCCCTCCCCCCCCTCTGTCCCCCTCATGCACTCCTTCCCCCGCGGCCCCTCTCTGGCGTCATCGTTGCCTCTGCGGAGGGAGGGGGCGGGGGAAAGCTTGTTCGAACTCCCGTCGCCTTCCGATGGGAAATTCACGTCTCAGACGTGTGTGTTGCCTGTCCCTCGCGACGCTCGCTGGCTGGTTGGTGCGCGGACCATGTGTTCACGCCACCAAGGTTTTCTGAATCTGGATGGTGCCTCGCAAGCACAGGGGATGCATTCGCATGAAGCGATATGTTGTAAACTAAACCGCAATCGTGAGCAGAAAAAAGTGGTAGTTGAAAATTTTCCTAATACTCGTATATCTGGTAAATGAAGCTTACGAGACTAAATGTGCCGCTAACATTATGGTTGCAGACAATCGTGCACTTCCTTTTCAGGGATTTAGAGTGGATGCCCATTTTTCTCTTACAATTTCCACGTGGTGCCACACACCTTTGTAATGGATTCATGAAGTAGAGATGGTGGTGGATGCGTGCATGGCTGGTGACATAACACCACACGCCCGTGCGGCGGCTTACGGGGTGTCATGTAAAGAATCATGTGGGGAATATCATCTACATCTACACAATACCTCGAAAGCCGCCGCGACGGCATATGGCAGGGGGTGTTACGTACGAAACCACCTCGATAGTCAAAAGAGTTATTGATGAAAAACCAGCACGGCTTCCGAAAGGGTATATTCTGAGAGAGACAACTTACGTTTTTATTCGTGATATCTTTAGTTCGGGAAAGAACAATGGTCCAGTGGACGCGATTTTTCTACTTTTAAAATAAGCTATCTGCAAACTACCTACGCTAAGCACAAAGCTAGAAACCTGCTGCATAGATAAAAATATTTTTGGATGGATAAAAGACTTTTTGTATGGTCGTTCATGCAGCGTGTTTTCTCTGATGAAAAAGTCACTTCCGAGATTCCTCGGGGAAGTGTTATCGGTTTTCTCTTCTACAGGGAGAAGCTGTCAATATACACAGCCGAAATTGCCCGTAGCAAACAAAAATCCTGGAAGAGGTTTACCCAGGAAAACTTAAGCAATAAAGCCTGGAGTTTTTCTTACAAGCTTTTTGCTGAAAAGATAAAAACTCCCAACAATCTCAGGAGAAGGAATAAACTCAAGTGTTAAGATATATCCAATAAAGAAACAGAAAATATCCTCCATAAATTGGTACCAGGCGATGATGAGGACACAGACTATCATAAAGTAATTAGAATTGCTGCGTCTAACACCCCAAATGACTAGGAATTCATCTAACATCCCAATGAAATCGAATCGAAGGCAGCGACATGTATGCAAACCCTTGACGCCTGGGCAGAGGTGAATAAATTGAAACGTTCCACGGGAAAAAAGTAAATTCATGGTATTTGGAGCGTGTATTGAGCACTTGCCGTAGCTTTCCAACTTTTGGAGCAGCTTCTTATGAGGGACTTTGTCTATTGTATTTTAAAATATGAAAAAATATAGTATCAACCGGAATATTATTTTCACCCGAGACCGAAATATCATGAACGAAGTGTCAGTTTGGTCTCGTATGATATGTCCTTACGGAAACTGTTGGCTTCTTGTTTGTGAACTATGAGAATCGACATATTTCATGTTTGAACTTGCAATTATGCCCTCTTAAGATTTTTCATGAGATAAGGGTGAGCGAGATGTGGCGGTAATTAATCGGATCTTCTTTGTCACCTTTTTTAAACATGGATGTGGCATCGGCAACTTTCCGGTCTTTGGGTACTGCGCGATCGTTTAGGGATTTGTGAAATACTATTTCCAAATAAGGAGCAATTTCTGAGGCCATCGTTTCGTACACACGAGTAATATGCGGCGAATGTGTGGGCAAGTTGACAAAAATTTAGAATTTATTGGAAGAATGTCGGGGAATTGCGACGAAAAAGTTGTAGTGCAAATGTTACGTTTCGCTAGGTTGGTCTCATTCAGAAAATGTTGCTAGTGTTTGGGATCCTCATGAATTTGGATTGATTTCCGAATTAGGTGGGTGCAGCAGGAGCTAGATTTGTAAGGTGTTTTTTTATGACAAACTGAGTGGCGTGCCGATATTTTTAGAGTCGTTAAATTGGGAATCACTCACGGAGCAAAGGTTAAATTACAGATATCTTGCATGCATTGAAAAGATGTCACGTTAGCGATGATGTTGAAAACCTCGCGGTGGCTTGCGGGGTTCCACGTATGAGTGTATGTATAGTTTACGGTTAGATAAGAAGTCCGTAATTCAGTTAGTCACTTTCTCATTAATACCATAGTATCCTCGCTAGCGTATCAATTTCTTTTGAGAGACGTTTTCGAAGGAATATAAAATATGTTCACTTGTGTGCTTTCCTTCGCCTGATTTCAGAATAACATGATCAAAAAGACCCAATCATGCTCCGCATTCCCTACATCCATAGTCGCTACAGCAGTCACGTACCTGTACATAGGTATAGTAGTAACATCTACTACGTTTTACGAAGGATCCACCTATTTTCATGGGATCTCTACACAGGATATGCTCTGTAAAATGCACTTAAGATGTGATAGCCTATGTTCAATATATACGAGCACATAAAATGCTAAAATAAGCTCGTATAAATGAGCAGAATATGTTTCATATTATTTGATTGATCCTAAAAATATAGTAATCCATGTTTTACTATACGGTAAAAATGGATTACCATATTTTTCGAATCTTCTGTTATAAAGGCTGCTGTTCTAATGCGGCCTATAACTCGATCTCGTGCAGTCCTGAAGGCACACATTGTGCATAAGAGCTATAACAGTTTACAAGCATCCATGGCGTCAATTGTTTCATGTTGTATCCTGCGAGACGAACACGATAAACGTTAAAATCTAAACTTTCACCTCTCAAATAATCTCGATCCTGCGAGCTTATTTTATTTTAACGAGTTTAAAAGTATCAGAGCGTTTTCGGCAGTTTCCATTAAAGGAAATAAGAGTAATCTCTAAATATTGAATCTAATATAATTTTAATACTTACGTTAAAACTTGACGAAAACACACAGCATTTAAGGGCTATGGCCTGATTACCTCGGGGTATAAATGTCATGAATGGAAGTCGTATAAATGATAACAGTGAAGTAAATTGAAGTGGATGTTAACAGAACTGACGAAACGATGAATAGGGGTTCATCTGACACTCAGAACTGAAGCCATTGAACGATTATCATTTGTGAAAGTGCTGTCTGCACCAACAAACACTCCTCCACAGGCAAGAGGGAGTTCTCCAAATTTCTGAAAACACGTAACAGACCTGAATACGCGTAATCCATTTTAGTGGTTTGTGGCCATTCATCATCGACCTTTTCGGAACCATCCCTTGCCTCGTGTCGGGCCCGGCTCTGCAGTGCTCAGCACAAATTCTGGAAGACCGCCACGGCAGGTAGCAGTTTCTAATTTATAGTTTTGATTGGGTAAGAAATGATTGATATAACGCCTCAAAACAAAATATTTTCGTCAATTCAGGCGCCTTGTTTGCCTTCTCCCAACTCTTTTTTTTTCAATTGAGATTGAAAAACCGTCATAGATGGCCATTGAATTCTGATTATCGGAAATTTGATACCGAGCCAGAGTTGGCTCGTTAAAATTCTTCGAACTGCGAGGAACTGCCGTTGGCATGCAGGCATACGTACAATGGATCTTATTCATGACGACCCTCGAACGGAAGACAGCCGCCCGTCCCTTCGAATGGCATTGGCAACGATCATTTTCTTTTTATGCTAAGCCGACGGTGCCACTGCGAGCAATCGATGAACAGTGAAATTGTCTTGTGGGTCGAGTTTGCGGCAGTGAAATTGTTTTGAAGAAATAAATTAATGACAGCGAAGACTGCGAATGTAAGATGAATCAAAATGTTTATTCCCATATCGTAACGCTCTCAAGAGTTGTATTTTTCCTGTTGGATTCCTCTACATCGATAGGGAAAGTTATTCCAACTTGATGCCGATCGCGGAAGGCCGATTGAAAAGAAGTGCCACAGTTGAGTATGGTATCCGTTAATGTGTTTTGTTTTTTTAAGAAAAACCACCATGGATTGCAACGATGAAAATTTGCGAAATTTAGAGTGGTGAGTACATTATGAACAGAATGCTTTCCGACTTCCGACCATGATTAATTTTCCGGATTGTAGATAAAGAGAGCGAAATTTTTGAGAAAATTTCGAAGAAAGTAAAAAGGTAGAGGATATTGAGATAAAAAATGGTATACTGATGAATTTAATAGAGAGAAAATTGTTGATAAAGCGAGACAAGGAAGTTGGAACAGAATAGGCGTTGAACGGATTGAAGGTGTGACGCGATGATTCCACACCATAGCTGTTCTGTATACATATGCATACATTCATGTCGAAAACTAGGAACTAGAGGAGTATACAGGTCAGTTCAATAATTATTATTTTAATATAAACAAAGATTAATTGCAAATTATTTAATTCGCATGATTAATTATGCTAAAGCTTATATTTTTATGTTTATGCTCAATGTACAAGTGTTATTTGTACGATTTATTTGGCTCCAGTATCATTCTTTCATGCATGTTATATTTTTTTAAATTTAATATCTCAATTTTTTTAATAGTTGTACAGCATGATTTGAATACACGTATCCTGTTATTGAATATGAGTACGTTCTTTCGCGTGATTGACATCTCTCTAGTGCATGATCAAGCTAATATTTGTGGAGAGGTGTCTTGATTGGAATTGTACATGCATGGCTAGTGACCTAACATCCCCCTTGCGAGGTGCTGTGTAGGTGTAGATTAGCGTCGAGCTAGAACGTGCCCAGTTCGCCACACCTGCTCATGGTGATTGAACACGCTTTCGGATTTTCCTTCACTTTGTGAACGGACAAATGTCACATGGGGCCAGGTCTGTGTTACAGGGAAAATGAGGTTTGCACTTCGCAATAATTTTCGCCAGATGATTTTGGTTTCGCGGGACCCACTGTACAAAACAAGTCTCATGAGTGGCACCCAGACAAGTTTTCAATATTTCTGATTTTACTCTTTATGTTATTAAACGATCTTCTCTCTGAATATGGCATCAGAGGTATTAAAGTTTACCTCTGTAAGAGTAAGACTGGGGGTTTCGGTCCACCTAACTTTGACATTGAAACTTTCTCCTCTCTAAGTAAGCTTTTTACAA
Source organism: Hetaerina titia (assembly GCA_037158775.1). Taxonomy (NCBI): domain Eukaryota; kingdom Metazoa; phylum Arthropoda; class Insecta; order Odonata; family Calopterygidae; genus Hetaerina; species Hetaerina titia. The sequence goes on from CM073770.1 coordinate 14,214,035, forward strand.
CATCTCCAAGCTCTTCAATAGAGACGAGCAGACTCTCCATAGCCTCATTTAGCATTACATGAGCCTCGGCTGACAATTCATTCAAGCGAAAAGACATTTTTTCAAGGCAGCAAGTTGTTCGTCGCGTGCTACCTCCATTGTTACGTATTGTAGGCGAGCTGAGGCGAGGGCTTAGCGTAGCGGCTGTCGCGAAAGAGAGATTGGAGTCAAAACAATGAATCCTCTGCCACACATACATTATTCTAAATAAATGTCAAAATAATAATTTCATAAATAAATATTGCATGACTCATTTCACAATAGATTATGCAAATAAAAATGTATGTCTTAATTGAACCCACTTCGTGACACAAAAATTGAAAAATTGGGGTTGTTGAAAACCCCTTAACTTATTTTATGCGATATCCAAGTTTCAACTATTTAACTCTTCTTCGGCTGTGATAATCAGCCTAACTGAAATAGCAAAATTTTATTTTACGGATTGAATTATTTTCTATGCCGAAGGGAGAATTTTGCATGTACAGCTTTATGATCACTAATCCTCTCTGTCAACTACATTCAAAACCGTTTTTTTCCTCGCTTGTAGCTAAACGATCAAGAATATATTTTTACCCCGGGGCGGCAATGTCACCAACTGATGCAGGGAGTTATTTCCAAATCCGTCCAAGAGTAATTCGCAGATCCTTTTGTCTTTTCTGTCCGTTTTTAAAATTGTAAATGCTCCGATCGATCGAGGGAAGTTTTAGATCTCATCCGAGTAACACATTACGTTTTGATTTCATCAAGTACGTTGGAAGAATATCCCTCGAGTTTTGAATGTTTGAATTTTAAATTAACATTGGTCAAACATTTTGATGTTGAAAGCAACGAGCTTGTACATTCCATAGATTTATTAAAAGCTCCTATGAACATATGGCGCGCGCGGTGTACTTTGAAGCTTTAATTTTCATGTTCGGTTAATGTGGAAGGTCGTCGTGATGTTAGAGTGTGTGTTGTGTCTCAGCATTGATTGTTACTTAGTTGACAGAGTTGAACGCCGGCTTTAGTTTTTTTTCAGTTTTTTTGTGGAGTAGTATTGGTTTTTTGACATGGGAAGTCGAAGGGAGAGTCAGCCATAGAAAAAACACAAAACTCTTGGCATTTAAGATTATTTTTCGAATTGACACGAGCTTCTGTTGACTCCATACTACCACAAAACGAAGTTGTTAAAAATTCTCTCTATCTGCGTGGTGCATTTCAACCCTCCCCAAAAAGCAAGCAAGGGTGAGTCGATATGAGTTCACAAACTACAGTATCAAATGAATTGAGCCCCTTAAATGTTAGATAGATATAAATGGAAATGTTAAATGATTAAAATAATGGGATTGTTTTTTACAACTCTACAAGCCCTACGGAATTTACGTTTGAAATATCTCTCCGACAATACTGAACGAGCTAATGGCGGGGAGAATAATCGGGTAAGGGAAGATAAAATAATGATCGAACTTTGTTTTATGGTACATGGCATAAAAATAGGTGTCTCCGTATCACCATCGTTTGCAATCACTCGGAACATTCATCATTCGCAGGAAAAATGGAATTTCAAATTTGTTGGGTGTGTAGTTTTTCTTTCTAATCTTGTTTCTATTACTTCTCCTACCATAATAAGCCGGAGTTGGTAATATGTTTAACAGTGTCGTCGCAAAAGGGATCTGTTCCCAATGTTTTCAGGTGATATAACTGATCCACTTTAACTTTCGGTATTTGAGTTATTTCGAACGTAGGCATTCCCAACCTCTATTAATATTTACACGCTGCTAAGTTTATCATGATAACATTAACAAGTTTTTAGTATAAAAACAATCAATCTCCTCTTCACTAAGCACGATTGAATGCGACAGTGAAAACCCCATCCTCAGGTTCCCATATTCTACAATAATATCCTAATGGAGGCCTAACTAAGTGAAATGGGATATCGCTCCTCAATATCCTCTCGTCACCTTGCTCTCTTCTAAAACGTGTAGAATCGGTAAAATACTTGGGTATAACGATAATTACGAATTTGTCCTCAGGAAAAAACATCCGTGAAATTTGCGGAATAGCAAATAAAAAGAAATATTCATAAAATGGGAAAATGGGAATTGTCATGTGAGAGTCAAGGAGCTTTGTTATTTCACGTTAGTTAGGCCCCACCTTGAATATACTGCGGGTGTATGGGATACTCACGAGGTAGCCTTGAATTTGGAACTGGACGTAGTGCAGCAAGGTTTGCGAAAAGTTTTGAACAAGGCAGCAGTGTCACGACCTTTTCGGAAGAATGGAGATGGGAGCTATTAGTTGACCGGACGTTGAAATGCTAGCGAAATTAATTTATACATTTAAGACAGGTTACTTATCTGAAGATTCTAAAGACATATTACAGGCCCTTTACTTACTATGGTAGATCCGATCACCGACGTAAGTCAGGGAGATAGAAAGTAGATGAGATATAGATTTTAAATGTCATTTGTTTCTTCGGACCTTTAGAGAACAAAATATATGTGACATCAATCGCGTAGGAGCTAATTAGAATTAACAGTTTATCTATTTTGTCAATATCCTGCGCGTTATTTTTTTATTTAATAGACCCGTATGTTGAAGAGTTCAACAGAATGATTTGAGTATTCGTGTCCTGTTATTGAATATTGTTGCATGAAAGTACTTTCTTTCGTGTGATTAACATTTTTCGAGTGGATGATCAAACAAATGTTTGTGTAGAGGTAAATTGATTGGGATGTTGCATGTGGTTTTGTTCCTTTTTACGGGTGGTGACCCAACACCTCCCGCCACACGCCCTTGCGGAGGCTTTCGCGGAAATATGTAGATGTAAAGGAAGTAAATCCTGAATTTTTCCTAGCTTGTCTACATATTCCTCGAATATGTTTCCCCCACGAAATTTCCTGAGCAAGAATAACGCCCAACTGTTCATTTTTTTATTGAGCCTACACTCGCAGTATCGGCATTTCCGTTTGAGAGAGAGAGAGAGCCGTTCCTATTTCACAAATGCATTTTCATTGACATGCGTCACACCATCACTGAATTGCATTAAGGTCATCTGTCGGCTATTAACACCGTAAACACTGAAATTAGCAAATATCTTTTCTCGCTGCGTCATCGGTATGTGTCGAAATATAATTTAATCACGGTGGTTATGTCAATATATTAAAAGGGTACTACCGTTAACCACATCTGCACAATCCCCCGCGATGATATATGATCGGGAGGGGGGCGGTGGTTGGTCATAAGGTCATATGGTAATCATTGAGCAAAACTCGGCGCGGCACTCGACACGAATGAAGAGGCGTAGAGATACAATGCAAAGGCGTAGTAGCCGCCGGCGAGATTCGAATCGGCGGAGAGAGACGCGTCTGCATGCCGCTGCCGTCAGCCCGGCCGATCGCCGTGTCACGTGACTCATTCGAGTAGCGCCCCGGGCGGACGTTCGGGCAAAAATCTCACCCGCTTTTAGCCAACGTCCTCCCCCCTCCATCTTCTCAGAATAATGTATGGCGCATGATAAAGGTCGATTTGACCGGCCCTTCGCCTAATGGACGCCAGAACGCCGATCGCATACGTGTTGGTGGGAAATTGCCCCGTCGTCTTCTCCGAGGGGTCCTCCTCCCTGCCTCTCCGCCCCACCCTCCCCCCACCTCGCTGGGCGCCCCCATCCCCCTCTGGCCACCACTCGATGGCGCTGAGCGGAGAAAGTGGGGTTTGCCGCGAGCCGGGGACGGCAGAGCGGAGGTATCCCCGCCTACCAGAGCAGCACCAGGGGCGAGGAGGGAATACGTAGGAGAGTGAGCAGCGAAATGTGAGCATGGCAGAGGATTTGCCGGCCCCGGTGGCGGCGTGGTAACGTCCTCGTCTGCCAACCCAAGGGTCGCGGGTTCGATTCCCACATGGATGGGTTTTCCTTCACCAAGGTCATAAGTGTCCGTAATCGGGTCTATTGCTGTCAACGACGAATTAATAGTCCGATTTAAATGGCCAAAAAGTGCTGTTTTCGGACTCGGGATAAACAAATAAAAAGGATGCGGGATGGATGGGAGAAAGTGAGGAAACGGAGGGAGAAAGATGGGGAGAGGAAGTGAGGGAGAGAGAGGGGGAAGGGGAGGGAGAAGAGAGGGATTCACCTGCAACCCTGCCGGTTCTCCCTGCTAGCCACATCCCCACCCCCTCCAACACCGGCTACCCCTTTTCCCCCTCCCCCCAATCCCACGCACACAACCCAAGCGCCACGCTCTTGAGCGCAGAGCACGTAACCTTGTTTTTATTCGCCCTCGAGGCGTTTAGACTCACGGGCGCCCGTTTTTACCGGTGATTGATACGTGGGGATGGGAAGGGGGGAGGGTTGTAGAATGTCGGTGGGAAGAGGACGAGGAAGAGCGCGGTTTCCTAGCTGCCACGATATTACGCGAGATACAGAGGTGAAGGGGGGTAGGGGTGATTTTACACCTTCCAAACTCCCCCCGGGAAAGTAGGGGGGGGGGGGTCGAAGTAAGGAGAAGGTGGGTGTGGGGATGAGAGAGGTGCCCCGTGGAAGGGGGCTTGCGTGTTTCAGCAACGCCACTTTTAGACGCCGTCCCTCCACGGGAGTGGTGCTGGTTGTGCGGTGCAGTGAGCGCGCCGCGCAGCGCCTCCTCTCCATCCCTTCGCGTCAGGGTGTCCGGAACTTAATTGGAAGAGGCGTCCTTCCAACCCCTCCCCCGCTGAAACTTAAAAACGATCAGTTTCATACGGGCCGTCGTTAAACAAAAGTAATTATGCTTTGACCATTTCATTCGACTGTGATAGTTCCTCGGATCGCACTCCTTGAATTAAAGTGGACGTGAATCAATATCGCAAGCTTGAAATTGGAATAAATCTTGTGTCAAATGCATCCAGATGCATTGGAAGAGGTTGTTTTAAAACAGATATTTTCAGATTTAGCACCACCGCTAGGGTGTGTGGCAGGGGGTTGAATACACAAAAGACTAATTTTTGACTCGAACATTTGTACCCCTACTCGGTCGGGCAATATTATTCCTGACTTTTATAATTAATTTCGACTAATTATAATTTCCCTTATCTTTCGTGCAAAACATGACATCTTAAATCTATCTGTTCTACCCTTAACCTCTCTAATTTTATTGAGATGATCTTTCCTACCGTTGTACGATGGGGGTAATGATACATTTTAAACATCACCGCTAAGGAGGCATCCTTCAAATTTATGCCAGAGTATTAATCTGAAATTTAACCTTCGCTCCGTTAGTGATTTCCATCCTAGTTCCTCTAATATGATAAAACTACCAACTACACTATGACAAACAAGCAAACGAATATTGTATAAAATAGACTAAAATGCATACGTTAAACATTTATTTTTCACATATTACCTGAATAGGACATCAAAGGCACTATGATCATTTGCCATTCTGAGTAGCCTATTATGAAGCCAATTTTGTGGAAAACTCTGATTTGTGCCCATGTATCTCGGGACCCCCCCTACTCAATATGCCTTTTTGGGACTGGGCGTGGGCATAGGCGTGCTGTAGACGTATGTATCCTTCAGAAGGAATACTAGATTGCTGAAAATAGTGAAGGCGAGCCTGGGCTCTCTGGCTTCGCTCGTGACACGCTGGGGAATATGGGCTCAAACACATCGTCATAGAGCGTGCCTAAGCTGTCACCGGTAAATTCCCCCCCGCGACACGGGACCTCTAAAGGCTGATTTGCCTTGAGCACCTTCTCATTACTGACGAGAGTCAAGATGAGGACGACCGAAGACACGATGGCGGCGGCGGAAATAGAGGGAATGTATGTAGAATGGCTGGTGACCTACCACACCATGCCATACATCCTTGAGACGGCTAGCGGGTTATTGTGTAGATATATCTGTTCGGTAGTCTCTCTTATATTTTCTTAGTTGCCTGTCCTACCTCCGTCAATTGAGGGGGTGAATAAAACCTTCTCTGTTGGATGCGAAACCACAATAATGGCATTTTTGCAATAACTTTAATCTTGTCCCAGACTTCCCTTAACTTAAGGTCCCCAGCCCAGATCTTTTAGTAAATGTTTGACGATGATTTTCCATCTTTCGTACTATTTTTTCAAGAATCTGGCGGTCCTTCACCGTGTCTTCTTATTAATGTTGTGTAAATTGTTTCGTAAAAAATCCCCTGTGAAATATATTCTCGAGTGAAAAATTTTTTACATGTGTTTACAATGATTATTATGATTCTTTTTAGACAAGGACGAATAAAAGGTTACACAATGCTTTCTCAACAATACTTCTCGCCCCTTGCCGGTGTCTTTTGCTGAACAGGGCAAGTGACACGAATCGAGGAAAGGCAACCAGCCATCTACCCTTGAAGGCCCCGCAGTGAGGACTCTCGGATTCACGATGCTAATTTACCTGGCGTTCACGATGATTTTATTACTTTCATAAGGGAATAGACAAAACTCAACCTTATGACTTGAAAATAGAGGATGTGGAGCTATTGGCTGTTGAACAAGCTGTCACATTGCAAGTTGTCACAGTGCAAGTTGAACAAGTTGTCACTGGTGTATAGTCTTCTTTCAATTGTCAAGTTCCCTTTCGATTTCTCTCCCCGTAGATGGTCACCTGGTGATCGAAATACCGGTATTGGAGTTCTTCTGCATTTTTTATTGGATATAGGATTTTCTTCTTTCCTTGTGACAACTTATGACTTGAGTTCGACTATCGACTGATCAGTGATTTTTAAGGGTGCGTTTATTTCATCATTACGTGAGCATCCTGTCACATACATAGTGCGTTGAAATCATTGACCAGTAAATAGATGTCGACGTAAATAGAAGCTTAATGAATCCTAGAAAACATGGGCGTGTTAGTTCACCAGCCATTAGAGTAATTACTGATTTATTCATCGTAAGTTACATTTCTTAAGCCTCCAATCATGCGGGAGAAAAATTAATCCTTTAACCAATCGGTTTCACAGTCCATTTCCCATGACGTTTCGCAGTCGTCTCGCCTAATGACATAATGCGGAGTTAAAATTATTCGTTCCAAGTGAGCACCACACTCAGTGGTTCGTACTTATCTTAAGGTTTTATGCCGCTCGTGTGACCTTCGAGTTAAGTACCACCCAAACAAGTCCCCCGATAAAAATCTGTCGTCCTCTGTTCGCTCAAATCAAGTATTTTCGAAATAGGGAGGTTTTAATTACATTATGTTTCATTGAATATTACCCAATGTGACTCACGACGGCGTCACAAATAGATATACACTTTTGTAAAATGATAGTTGCGTTAAGATTTAAGTAAATTCGAGAGGAAGAGTTTCTATTGTTTTCGAAGAGCGAACCATTGAAACACTCTGAAAAGGAGACAGAATCTGACATTCACTTAGTTCTGCTTGCCACAGTGAAAATTCCGAACGCTCTGTGTGAAATAAATTCTTTAATTTTCTTGAGTCAAAACGTATCGAAGGAATTATTAGAGAAAATTAAGGATGGAGGGAGGCTTACACTTATTTGTTGCTATCATCAAAGTATATTTATATCAATTTTATTTAGGCTTAAATTTGCAATGATCATAGGACATTATCCTTTCAACCCTGGCACATTGCAATATGCGATGTAGACAAAAGTTCAAGGAGAGGCGCAGGGTAGAATTGAGATTGATTTGCAAAAAATCAAGTGAGGTTCAATTTTCTACTTCTCTAAATTTTTTAAATGTAATAATTTTTGGGTCACCCACATGCTCCCCCTCGAAGATATTCAAATATTGCAGCCCTTAAGGGACGTACTGAATTCTCGTTATAAGGATATGCCTTATGAGACTAATGGCATAGGTTAAATTTTTATAGCTTCGAGGGAGCTCTTGCTTGGTCCTGCTAATCATAATTTTTGGTCAATATTTTGCGGAATAATTCGATCCTCTCGCGTTATTCAAGGTATTATTTCAAATCAGATAAATAAATCATGGCTTTCTCAAAGTCGTCCTAAGTTGATGGTGACCTCGAACTAATGTGAGTGAAATTATCAATGCATATTATATATTCGTAATCTAGTACTCATGCCCAGTTTTTTTATATTTTTTTAGAATGTACTGACCTACGTTGACACGGAGTGTAGTTATTTACGGCGCGGACCCATGCTCATTGAAGTAGGGTGATGGGGGTAAATTAGAGGCTTTTGAAATATGGGCGAGGAGAAGGATGGAAAAGGTGAAGTGAACAAAAAGGAAAGCAAGTGAGGAGGTGGTAGGTATGGTAGGGGAGGAGAGATCATTGCTAGGAGAAAAATCATAAGGAGACAGGAAAAATTAATGAAAAGCATATTGATCGGCAGTGACATGTTGAAGACTGCGATAGAGGGGATAACGTTAGGCAAACGAGGAAAGGGCAGGAACAGGGTAGGGATGTTGGAGGGAATGAAGAAAGGACGTGCACAGAGATGAAGAGGGACTTGTTGTAGAGTTGGATATTGGATTGTGTTTTGTTAGGAGCGACAAGGTATTTATTTGGTTATAACTATTCAAAACCTACCTTAACCAGCAGATATATAAAAATATATATATTCAATAAACTGTAATGACTGACCTAAGATTAGGCATATTTCGCATTTAAATGTCGTCGATTACCTTCGAACGGCAGCTGTCACGTTTCCCATGTCATTAGTAGCAGAATTTGATGCTGGAAAATGAATCGTTCCACGGTTGACTGCTGTGTGTATCTAATAAAGTGTAGTGATATCATTTCTTCATTCACGGTCATGGCATATCGCTGCAGGAAATGTTACTGTCGTCAGAATGACCTTATAGTCTCCAAACGTTCCAAAAGTAAAGAATGAGGAATATGACTCTTCGTTTTTCTTGCCGTTATTCACTTCGTCGTACAATGATTTTTGTTCCCATAGTTGATTTTAAAATTGCATATCGCATTGTCCTGTGCATAGATTATTCGGACGTAGAAGTGAGTCCCGCGATTTTTCCAACAGTAAGGGAGAAGCGAAAGGGAAAGGGATGGAGGGAATAGCAGCTCATTGTCATTGAAAGGAAGAAATCAGCGTTCAAGAATGCATACTTCAGTCGTCGGAGTTTCCATTCGTTAACGCCCGCAGCGAGTCCACGATTCGTGTACGTAATCAAGTCTTCCAGGAAAAAGGACTGCGCGCGTTCGACGGTAGGTGAAGTGGCCTCCGAGTGCCATGTGAATGTGCAAATGTTTTGAAATTATTAATGGACTCACCCTCTTCCTTGCGCCGGATTGGTGTCGAAAAGCGCCGGATTCGGAGGAAGCAGCAGCATACATGGACTTTGTGGCACCTGTTCGCACCAGATTTCCCCATGGACGCCATTCGTTTAACGAAGAAGTAAATTTTCCGTTCATCGAGAATCGCTTAACAACCCAAAGTTAACTTATAAACTATATCTCAACCACCTGCGATGATGGTAAAAGCCAAAACCGTAAACCGAATTGTAATCTGGTGATGTATGTAGAATGCAATATTAGAGACAGGAGCCGCAGAAATAATAGCATTGAAATAATTTCGCCCACTCTTTACGAATCAGAAAAATTTTCATCGGAGTCACCCGGAAAACATTTCGTGAGCCACGGCAGAGGATCGCCTTGATGAGGTTGATATTAGTTATTTTGACATTTTAGCACCATATAAGCCACCGCTAGGGTGTGTGGCAGGGGGTGAATTCACAACAGACTAATTTTGACCCGAATATAACACTTACCGCGGTCGGACAATATTTTTCTGATCCCTTATCATTCGTGGAAAAAAATTACATATTAAGTCTATCTGTTCTACACTTAATATATCTAATTTTATTGACATCTCTCCTGCCGAAGTACGATGGACGTAATCATACATTTTCTAAATCACTGCTAAGGAGATATTCTTTTAATTTCTGCAAGGGATTTAATTTATAATTTAATCTTCGCTCCGTGAGTGATTTCCAGCCTAGCTGCTCTAATATTTTAGTTGCTAGTATGCTGGCTTCCCAACCCAAGAGCCTACCTTGGAAGCCCGAATGTGGGACAATTTTTCCCTCTGCCGACAACGGAAGGGGTGTTTGCCCACGACAGGAACATTGTAGGAGAAACAAATATTGCATCGTGCATTTCAATAATGCCATTGCCTTTTTCAGAATAGAGAGCAACAAGAAAACAGGCATTTCAAATTAAATTTAGCTTTAAAATTTGTTTTTTTACTTCAATGAAAAAAATAAATTGTAATATGAAGTATAAAGAATTTTACTTTGAAAATGTCAACATGCGTTGCCGCCCGCCGCATTTCACGCAATGGCAGGATTCTGGTTGTGCACCGCCACCGTATTACTCGATCGAATTAAGTCCCCTTGGGACAAACCTTTCGAACCTTATGCACTCATGGCACAATGTAAAGGAATAGTTTTCTTTTAACATAATGGTTAACATTTGGAGAAGATCAAAATCGAGGTAAAATTGGAGGGGAACACCTATAGAGGAAGGCCTCGGATGAACTACGAGAAGTTGGTGACAAAACTAACGGAGCAAGGATCTATGAGGAATGAAGAGATTGGCATGAAACGGGATATGTTGAAAAGCTACTAAAAACTTTTCTTAGGATTGTTAATCCGTGATGAGCCCCTTGACGCCTTAGGGCTCCTGCACCTTCGTCCCCTTCAGAGGTGTGAGGGCAATCTTTTCGTAGCCAACGTGTGGTACTCCAGAATACATCATCTACACAATACCCCGCAAGGGAAGTAGCGGGGGGTGTTAGGCCACCAGCCAACATCAGAATAAATTGGCACGGCGGTTGGGATGCACTGGCTTAAGGAAGCACATGATAATTCACGACAATCTGGTTAAATCTCTCCTTCATCTCAAGGCCTAATCAACCTGCCAATTCGACGTCGGGGCTGAGTTGTGGTACGAGAGAGATCGGCACTCGGGTAATTGACGACGTGCCTTCGTCGAAGTGGGAATTCTGAAGGCATGGGAAGTAGGGGGCGAAGGAGGGAGAGAGGGGAGTTGAACGGGGTGAATAAAGCGAGGCCCCCGATCAGCCATCCATCAAGAACGGAGTGTGGCGTATTTTGAATCGCGCCGAATGAGCGGAAAGGGGGAAAAACGGAGGCAACCTGACCCTGCATGTGAATCGGGCACCTTCCCTCATGATTAAACTCTGCTGTGCGTGGAGATTACCAGGGGACATTCCTCCTCCTGGCATGCCACAAGCATGCACAAAACTACAAATACCATACTGGCGATCAAGTTTCTGTTAGCTCACCTTCAATCCACCGAGCCTCGATCCATCCACGTTCGAACAGGGCCTTCTTCGATGCGTGTCGAACCCATGTCCTCGTGCTTCGGATGCCGCAGCGGCGTTGTTTCCACCGGGATGGCGGCCGCTCTTCGTTCTAAAAGGTATTTTTGCCTTTAAAGGAACGGAGGAATCGACTGCGTCCTGTAAGAATGCGCCCACCAGATCCGCATTAAGTAGTTGTTAAGATGTGAATTGGATATCCTAAACGACAAACATATTGGCGTAGAGTGACAAAGTATTGAATTGAAAACACATGCACTTACTTCATTCCAAACAAGTAAAAAATAATAAGGACAGCCATGCGAAAAGGAATCGCGACATCCTTAGAGGCGCTGCGTTTCGAAAGAGTACTTTCTGGAGGTCAAGGGGGCGAGGGAGGGAGAGGCCTGAGGATGCACGAGTGTCTTTATTCTGCGGGGCTCGAAGCCTCGGCGGCGGCGCTGAAGCCAGAGACGCAGTTTGCCTTGATACCGACTGCGGCGTGAGTTATTGACCGCAGACTAGTATGTGCTAAGTTTTCCCTCCACGTTATCCGAAAAAATAAACCTACAAGATAAAAATACTTTTTTAAAAAAGGGGACTATAATGGGTGGCCCTTGCTTGAATAATAAGGATGGCTCTTTAGCAATGATGTTGATAAATAATTAACCCTAGTAATACGGTAGGAGAGATCATGTACATAAAATAAGTGAGATTAAGTGTAAAACTGATAGATTTGAGATGTTACTTTTCCCACGAATGATAATGGATCAGAATAACATATGCACGCTATTGGGAGGGGGGAATATTTTTATTTTTTCATCCTAAGTAGCTGCCTAGTTTCATCCTAGTGGTGTTGACCTTATCATATCTAACTTTTATTGTTCTTCTTGTTTCCTACAGCTCCTCTCGTATGCGCAGAGAAGTGTATCTCATCTAAATAATGTAGTGCAAGATTAGGTAGGTATCATAATTTACATTATTTGAATTATTTTACATATGCACGCCTATGTTGTGATTAAAAAGGAGGAAAAACTCAACTTTGATGTCGTACGAATTAAAATTGATATTTTATATTTTAGTACCCTGCAAGCCAACCGCTAGGGTATGTGGCGGGGGGTGAATACACACCAGACTAATTTTGACCCGAATGTGACCCTACCGCGGGCGGACAATCTTATTCTCATCCCTTATTGTCTGCGGTAAAAACACAATCTTAACTTCATCTCTTCTACGCTTAATCTCACTTATTTTACTGACATGATCTCTCCTACCGTAGTGCGATGGAGGTAATAATACATTTCCAACATCACTGCTAAAGAGACGTCCTTCCAATTTAAATTACAATTAAACACTTAAACACTGCGGCATTACCCACCGCCATGTCAATGTACACTATGCCTGGTGTGTAGTCAGTTCCTGCCACACACTGTTGCCGTTGCTTCTAGGCTACCATGCTGAATAGAATACTCGCTTTTTACATTCAGTCGAATGGCTACAGCTTCTCACGTCAAGAGCGGGATTCTAGACGTGCGCCGCACCGCCACCGAAAAATTTCGACGCACCTTCATCAACGGCGAAGTTATTGGATTGGCTGTTGGTAATTTCATGGCGTCGGCGCGGCGTGCAAATAGTAGAGACAATGGGATTGGACGCGATCCTAGCTAGCACTCGGCGGCCTCCCGCGTGACTATATAAAAGGCATCTAGCTTGTCCTTCATTCTGTTGTTCACTTTGACCTGATTGGGCGAATTATCACGGTGTCCGTTCTGGCAGGAGAAATGGAGAGAGGGGAAGAAGTCGCGTGGATATTACAATTAATCACCCTAGGATGATCGAAATGATATTAAGCAATCAGTGGGTGAACCAGGGGAGAGAGTACCTAATGCCAATGCCATTCTATTTTCCCCGATTTAGGCCAGCTGACCTCAGATCACTGGAGTAACATTAACCCCTCCTGCCAATCACGAAAGTATTGTCAGCTGTGGTATTAGTTGGCGATATATATTCTCTATCTGACTGCCGAAGAAAAAATAGAGGGAAAAGTCCCAAGAGGAAAGCCAATGGATAAATACATAGGACAAATAAAGAAGAACATATATTGCAAAAAATACCAGGACGTAGGGCAATTAGCATCAGATAGGGAAGATGGAAGGTTGCAGTCAACCAATCTTAGGATTGACCGACCGATGATGATGATCAGACTGCCTCGATGTTTACTTCGTTTTTATTTTTTTCTGTACGGTACCCTGCAAGTCAACGCGAGGGTGTGTAGCAGGGGGTGATTCAATACTAAGCATGAATGATTCCTCTCGATGACACTGTCTCATAGTCAACACGCGTCGAAAATCGCTGCTGCCGAACTTGCTTTTATTTTCACGATCTGACAACGCTGCCCGACCACTCGCAACTTCAGCCGAACTGGGGGGGAAGGGGAACTTAATTAGGAGGCTTCCTGATGGTCAGCAATTCTCAGCCAACGATTACCTGCAGACTACCCTGTATTTCTGGTTTAAGATTGTGTCTATCTCTCGGATTCCCTCCTGTTAGTCCAATCTGCCAAGTTGATGAGGGGGAGGGAGAAGAAAGTAAACTCGTATGTTTTGAACGTTTCCATTAGCCTTAGCCTTGTCTGTTCTGTTCCTGACTCCTGGGGCTCCCATCCTCACACATATATGGTAACCTGCAATTCACCGCTAGGGTGTGTGTGAGAGGGTGATTACACACCAGACAAATTTTGACCAGAAATACTTTCCACCCCCAGCGAGGGTGGGCAACGTTAGCCTAATCTCTTATCGTTTCTGGGAAAAATCGCGTCTTAATTCTCTCAGTTTTACACTCAATCTCTCTAATTTTATTCACATGACATCTCCTATCGTAGTACGATGGGTAAATAACACATTTTCAATATCATTACAAAAGAGTCATCCTTTTTTCAAGAGAATTAATCTGTGATTTAGCCTTCGTTCCGTGGGTGATTCCCAACTAGCGCCTCTAATTATTTTGATACGTTACTCGGTTTGCCATACCAACTTTTTACAAATCTTTCAGATATTAGGGCTCATTAATCAGTTTACACGATAAGGTAATTACAAAGAATATGAGAGGTGATACTCTGCTTTGGTTAGGGCGAATTCTGAATACCCGGCAAATATTATGTAACGATGGAAGAATTGTATTTTTGGATTGTAGGAATTATCAAAATTTCTGAAAATTTCCGCTACATTGGTTGAAATGTTCAACTAGAAAAGATTAAGCGTGGTGTTTATGTGAGAGGAATAAGGGTATTCCCGCGTAGAGGGAGTCATCCAAGGCTCTAGACTTTTTGGTAGTTACAGAACACCATATTATATTTGGGAGGCCAATGGAATTTTCATGGATCCACGTCAAATTGATAGATTGCAACACTAGTGCAAAAGAGAAGTGGGTGGCAAAGTCACTGACTTCAAGTACTCATTCTTTCCTCCCACAATACACTAACGTAACACCATGAAGTATAGGCACAAATATTCAAATTAAACGTTAAGTTCAAAATCAGAATTTTAAATTTTACTAAAAAAATAAGTTTTAATATGTCCACGTATTTGGGAATGTAAATTCTTATTTTTATATGAACTCATAGTCAGCCCTGGTGGCGGAGGGGTAACGGTCTCTCCTGCTAATCCAGAGGTCGCGGGTTGCGAGTCTCGGCTAGATGGGCTTTCCTCCACCTAGAATGGATGTTTGTGGTTATCTTTATCAAAATGTATAATGGTAAAGTGAAAGAAGGGACTATGAAGCATCCATCTCGCCCCAATAAATTCGTAAAATACATACTGTCACAATGTCTGTCCCCTATGCCCTCTCCCTCGGCGGCTTGAAGTGTACAACTTTGTAATTTTTATTGACATTGGAGAAAATTAATCGCCTTGGATAAGTTTAATTTAGGTTCAACAACAGTAGGAATCACGGTCAGACTATACAAATTCATTACCTATCATCTGACGAATACCATCTGATCAATCAATATCGTATTTTTTGTGAGCCTCGTTATAACCGCTGGAATCTTGGCTTAGAAGATGAACCATTTAACTCAAAATGTACAGTTCCTTTGGCATCTGGCACTGGTCTCGGGAAATGATCAGCAAACCTGAATTGGAGAAATCATGTTTCACTCTCAGTCTCCGGGTTAAAAACCCAAATTGTTTAGATCTGAACAATAATTAGATGCATCAATCTCGTTATGAAATATTCATGTAATGTCGTAATGCGGTGCTACGTCGACGGTAATCCGATATAACCCGATATCATATTCTCTTCAGTATCGTTCCACAATTTGCAATACGAAATAGTAAGTCAAAGGACATGCGATATTACGCAAACCGTGTTATATTTTCCTGCATCTTCCAATTTGCATTGCGACTTATATGCCACAACTTTCCAACACATACATAAATTCATAAATTAAATAACTATTCGATATTCACATCTGATTACCGCATAGCCGCACCCAAGCGGCGGCACCCGCCCGGGTGCGTCCCGTCGCCGGGCGTGAACCCGTCGCCCGTGTGGTGTCGTCGAGGTGGATGGAAATCAGGTGCCGGCGAGCGGGGGGGGGGGGGGGGGGGCGGGCGTCGCTCGGGGGCAAAGTGAAAGCACACCTTCGGTCGAAGGGGCCAGTCATTCGAGTTGCCACACGACCCGGAGCGTCGACTCTCTCTCTCCCTCATAAGCGCCGGATTAACACTTCCACACACGTCGCGCCGAGTCTTGGACAAAAGCATTTCGGACGTCCCAAAGAGATCCGGTATTCTCCACGTCCATTTCCCAGCCGTGGGCCGTTGCGCCACCGCGACGCCACGCCAACCCGCAACACGACCTCCACCCCTCTTCCTCACCCCCCACGCCCCCTTCACCTCGACCCTACTCCCCCCCACCCTCTTACGCCGCTTTCCCAATTTAGGAAAGGTGTTATCGAAAACGTTTCGGTCCCCTCTACAGATTTTTCCCTCCACCTGTTTTTGAAGCTGTCGTCGCTCGAAATAGCCTCTCCCTCCTCCTCGAAATTTTAGTTTGTGCGACTCCTATTGAGAACCGAGTGTCAACTTCAGCAATACGTAAACCTTTCCAATCACGATACAATGGGCACATTTGCCACTTGGGTTCGGGGAGCAGTGACCGGAGGCTTTCACCAACTCGTTGATGAAGTATCGGCGAATCGAAGCGCGCGCGAAAAGAAGCCTCGTCCATCGTTGAAACAGTCGGTTTCGGGCACGGTTCCCTCTGGAATCACACCGAGTTATTAATTCCTATTGTGTGAGCAGAGGATTACTCATCGGTTATCGGACGAACTTGCGAGGATTAAAAAGCTTTGGCTGCTAAGAAACACTGGTAACACGTGTATGTGCAAATTTATATTTACACTAAATACCTTTCACCTACCGTTCCTTTACTGCGGGTTGAAAAAAGGTTGAATTTAAGTCAATGCATGAATTGCCTTCATCTTGCCTATTTCCTCCACGCTAACCCGTCCATCCGTACTTCTTTGGTCTCTCTCACAATACGGTTCAATTACTTGCTAAATGCTCTTATCTTCCCGACACCGGTTATATTCCTCGTGTTATGGTGTCCTCGCAGGCAGTCACCAATGACATTCTAGGTTTCTTCCCCTATCTCAAAGCGTTTACTTCCACGTATGAATTTGGAATGTAAATGACACTTACTTCATACTCGTCTATTGCCACAACGTCCAACCCGGTTTTTAACGGTTTTTGTAGATTTTAAGGAAGCTTTCGACAAAGTACCTCATTGTAAATTACTCACAAAGCTAAAAGCACATGGTTTAAATAAAAAAATCCTGGTTAGGATTAAAGAATTAAATCGAAATGAAATGTGTAGACTCGATTAAATACCTAGGCGTTACTCTCACTCACGATCTCTTTTTGGTGAAACACATACGGGGAATATGAGGAAAAGCTATCAAAAGTTAGTATTTATTAGAAGAGTACTTCGTAAATGTGATGAATAGGTCAAAGAGAAATGTTTTCATGGTTAGGCCTCATTTAGAATATGCTGCAAGTGTATGGGATCCTCACAAGGTTTGATTGATTGCCGAATTGGATCGCGTGCACCGAAGAGGAACTAGATTTTTTTAAAGTTGTTATGATGAACTCAGTAGCGAATATAAAATATTAGAGCAGCTAGGCTGGGAATCACTCACGGAGTAAAGGCTAAATTTCAGATAAATCTCTTGCACAAATTGAAAGGATGTCTTTATCAGTGATTTAAAAAATGTATGATTACTCCCATCGTACTACGGTAGGAGAGATCATGTCAATAATATTGGAGAGTTTTAATGCAGAACATATAGGTTAAGATGTCCTTTTTCTACAAACGATAAGGGATCAGAATAATATTGTCCGACCCGAACGAAGGGTAATATTCGGGTTAAAATTAGTCTGGTGTGTACTCACCCCCTGCCACACACCCTAGCGGTTGCTTGCGAGGTACTAAAATAAATAAACAACGCTTTACAGATCTAGCTACTTTCCACTGCACACGATCTAATTCGGCAATCAATTCAATTTCATGATGATTCCATATAATATGAGCATATTGTAAATTATGCCTAGCGATCAAAAGAAAGAATTGCTCTTTTACCTTTTCGTCGCATTTCCCCAATGCCCTTTCAACGCTGGGCATCGACCACAATCGCGAGAGGAATCAATGGCGGCAAGTCTTTTTAACCGTGCAAATCCTTGCTTGAACACTTGTGCGGGGCGTGAGAAATCCACTGATGTCCTTCGCAGAATAGCGAAAAATAACACACTACAAGTGGTACTTCCCGGCGTGCGAATGCTAAAATAACGTCGCGAGATTTTCATCTGTAGTTCATAATGTGGAGGCCGTGCGAACAAAGATTTATCGCCCGTCAAGGGTTTCATTCGCGAGTAGTTTGATCGGAAGTTGCATTTGAAACGAGCTCTTCGGGCAGCTCTACATTGCATAATGCCACGTGGGCGGGTGGAAGGAAGTGATAGGTCCTGCTACCAAAGTTGATGGTAATCGCCAATTGATGGCATTCAAGAATTTCAATTTGCTCCAGGTTATGTTACATTCCGTTTTGGACTCGAATTCTACGAGGCGGCATGATTGCTTTTACATTTTTCGGTCCAGTAGTCAATTTCCGCCTAAGCTAAATATTAAAATAGGCGGGGAAAAAATAGAGCAGGTAGAGCAGTTTACATATCTCGGAAGTGTTGTGGACCAATACGGTCAAAGTGGTAGGGACGTAAGGAGAAGAATTGCGCTAGGCAAGGAGGCTTTCTCAAGGAGGGAGTTGATGACGGGGACGTTGAGTAGAGATGTTAAGACAAGACTCGTAAAAACTCTGATATGGAGCGTAGCTATATACGGCGCGGAAACGTGGTCGCTGAAGCAGGAGGATAGACGTAGATTGGAGGCTTTTGAAATGTGGGTGTGGAGAAGAATGGAGAAGGTGAAATGGACCGAAAGGAAAACAAATGAAGAAGTACCAGGGATGGTGGGCGAGGAGAAGGGTTTGTTGGGAGAAATCGTAAGGAGGCAGGAAAAATGGATGAAGGGCGTATTGAGCGGTAGTGGAATGTTGAAGAGGGTAATAGAGGGGAGAATGTTGGGCAAGCGAGGTAAGGGCAGGAACAGGATAGGGATGTTGGACGGGATGAAGGGAGGAAAGAAGTACACAGAGATGAAGAGGGACCTGATATAGATTAGGTTGCTAGGTGGGGAGTCACAAAATATTTATTTGATAGTTGTGTCCATCCAAAAACCTACCTTAACCGGTAAATTACCTAATAATAATAGTCAATTTCCCTCAACTTCCCACCGAGGAGTCGAAAACCCCAATTCTAGGATTATTCCTTCTGTGACTGCATCACAATCGAGTGATTTGTACCCTACTATGCAAGTGGTTTAGTTCTGAACACGATTTGCCCACTGCCCATTTCTTTCAACCCAGGTCATCCCGTGGTATTGTCAAGCTTTCCGTACGTGGGCAGCTTTTCTTTGTATTCTCGGTAGTTCCATATCTAGCCCTTTTCCAGAGTTCCAAGCGCTTAAAGTATACGCACGGTGAGGTGTATGCAACTAGAAACAGCAACAACATATCGTAGGTCCCTCTGCATACAGTATGTTTGCAGTTTTAACTGGGAACTCCACTACTAATGCCAAGCACCTCTATTGTTGAAATCGCTGGAAATAAATAACTTCAGAGTCCATTTTGTTACTTATATCGAGGTAGATGACTGTATCATCGGACAATAATCTGTCTTTGATGGTGTCTGTACAATGAATGCCATTGATGTATTGATGTACGTAAATGAGAAAAAGGACGGGACCGATCACGCATCCTGCTGCACGCCAGAGGCCGTCGGATTGAGCGACGGACGGATCAGAATAAATTGCGGTGAGTTAACTTTGCGGACGGCGGCCTCCGATCGGGTTCGAAGGAACGGACGGCGGCGACCAGAGGACGAACCGGTGTTGTCGAGATCCGCAGCACGGAAATAGACGAGATGAATTGGAGCCCAATTGGTGGTCGACTCGGAGAAGGCCTATTGCGCTCTAAGGGTCAAGGTTATTGTTTATTAATAGGGAGGTTGCTGGGGATGGGGGGAGATCGGGTGAATTTGGACCCCTCAACCCCTTCCTCTCGAGTGTGAGATGCGGACGTCATCCCCACCCCTTGTTTTCGCCGATTGCCGTGCCAATCGGCGTCCCATTACCAGAGCGATGAGCTGCGTGCGTCATTGCAGAGGCAACTCGACCAGCGGAGTCTGCATTTGAACTCATTTATCGGTAGAACTCAATCGAAAGGTGAAACCTCCATGTGATCAATGTTTAGGGGTTCGAATAAAGTGGCTATTGAGGTGATTCCGGGTACATATACCAGGGGTTGGCACGGGTCCAGTATCAAGATACATATAAGTTGTTAGGATACTTGACCTGGGTTCCGGTAGTTCTACGTACATTGTAATCTGCCAGTATCTAGGTACTGGTACCTAGGATACTTCACTTAGGGACCAATATCGAGACATCAGTTCCTAGATTTACTGCACTTTTTATTATAAGTACCCATAACAGAGCCAAGGTAGGCAGGAATTTTGAATTCCTGTCATAGGCGCACGTAGGTATGGAGATTCCAACAGCTAGTTTATGTGCTCCATTAGCCCCAGTCATCAAATCTTGGAACCGTTTCCTATTTACTGGCTCCAAAACCTCCTAAGTACAAGTATTAAGGTGGTGCTGTTCAGGATTACTTCCCTAGATACCGTTATCGGTGCACCAGTACCTAGAATGTGTTTCCTTGTAATATATACCGAAATATCAGTTTCCAGTTTTCTATCCCCGAGGTTACAATCAGTAGTTGAGATAACGAAGTAGTCAATTACATACCGAGAAATATATAATACTCTAGCCCTAGACACCGATACCTAGGCAGTGGCACCGAGAGTTCAAGCTGAGGTCTAATAAGTTCCTACAAATAGGTAGGGATACCGATATACAGGTCCATAGTTCTCTCGCCCTAGCTAAGAACCCCCTACTACGTGCGGTGTAATCGGGCTCACACGTCCACTTAGGGCACTCGCTGTTCCCCGAATATCAATCCAAACTATCATCTGAAAGCTATTGATAAAATAAAATTACGTGTTACATTTTTGGTTGTCTTATGCTTTGCAAAGGAAAGGATCGCTCATAAAGCATACGTTTTAACAGTATAATGTCCTCGCGCCGGCACCGGGAACGAGGAGGACCAGCCGCCGAGGAAACGGCGGAAAACCATCGGGCTTTCCGGAGCCATATGCTCCAAAATGGTACGATAGTGTCGGGGTCTTTCGGGACTTGGCGCATCTTAAATAGTTCGGCATGTCAACAAAGTAGTCAATTGTTGTTCTTGAAAAAAGAACTGGTCTGCCCTCTTGAGCTGCCAAGTAGTAGGCTGAATTCCATCTCTCCCTTCAGAATACAGGGTCCCTCCCAAAATTAAATGGACTAAATTCGGGAAAACCATTCATTGGGACATTGCGTCATCTCCATGAGTCTCCTTAACCCTCATTCCACTTATTTTTGGGGCGAATCCTGTACGTATTACGGAAGACACTTTGTGTAAAGGATCCGTAACTCAGGCAGCATTAAATATATGCGCATGAGCAATAAAATCATGATTCGCCCTCTTCAAAAATTACTCACACTCTCTTATAGTTGAATTGAATTAATGAAGTTGCACCGTTTCTGGATATCATATTTACGAAGACCCTAGTAAATCATAAGGTTTCCAGTGACTGGAAAACGAATAGGTGTTACACTTACTATATATTTACAAACGAGGACAGGAAGGATTGGGTGATTAAACAATTAAATTCCTTCACCTCCATATGATGCAGGCTCATGGAACATATCATTTTTAGTACGATAATAAGACACCTCGATAGTCGACAGTCATTGATGAAAAATCAGGACGGTTTCCGAAAGCGTAAATTCCGCGAGAGACAACGTTCGCTTTTGTTCATGATAATCTTAGTTCGATAGAGAGCAGTGTCCCAGTGGACGCAGTTTTTCTAGATTTTAAGAAGGCTTTCGACAAAGTAGCTCATAGTAAACTTCTCACCAAGGTAGAATCATATGGCACAGATAAAAATATTCTGGACCGGAATAAAGACTATTTGAATGGTCGGATGCAAAGAGTAGTCATGGATGGAGTCAGCTCAAATGCATTAAAATTCACTTCAGGTGTTCCCCAGGGAAGTGCTATCGAACCTCTTTTATTCCTTATTTAGGTTAACGACGTTGACTCCGTACTCACTAGTAAGATACTTTTGTTTGCCGACGATGCAGTGATTTACTGTGATTTCCGTGACTCTGAGGACAAAGCAGCTTTATCAAATGATCTTAATTTTATACAACGCTGGTATAGCATTTAGGGCATCAATACTGTTAAAAGTGAATTATTACCGCCATCATACTGCGGTAGATAGATAATTGTCTTTATTTTGGGGTAAGATTGAGACTATGGGATCTCCTCTACCACCAAACCTCTAGGAGATCATGTAAAGGACATCGTGTAGGTAAAATAGAGAGATTCAGGGTCGAACGGATAGTTTAAGATGTTATTTTCTCCACGAGTATAAAGGCGGTGTATGCATATGAAAGATGCTTTTAGCATGGTGTCTTTGATAATGCTAGTATCTTAACCATCCCAGTATTTAAAAAAATGGGAATACTATAGCTTTTGAAAACTAATATTAAATAGATAATTATCATAAGTCCGAATTTTATGAAATATACAAATATATTTACATAATCAGACAATATCTCATCAAATTCTATCGCGGGAAACATATGGGCTAAAAGTGCTGACGGTTTTGAAACCATTGTCACGTAGTTAAATACTGTACGAGGATTTAAATATTTTGACCGTTTGGCGAATGCTGTTGCATTTCTCAGTTTTACGTTAATGGTACCTGGTGGTTAAAACTTCCTTTCGAGCAAAGTGAATTGTTACAGTTGATATGTATGTATGCAAAAGCAATTAACACTTTTTTATAATAAAAGCTTTTTATAGCAATAGGATATTGAAGACGGTGATAGAGGGGAGAATGTTAGGCAAAGGAGGAAAGGACAGGTATAGGATAGGAATGTTGGACGGGATGAAGGGAGGAAAGAAGTACACAGAGATGAAGAGAGACCTGATGCAGAGTAGGTTGCTGGATTGGGTTTGTTTGGAGTTACAAAATATTTATTTGATAGTTGTGTCCACCCAAAAACCTGCCTTAACCTGTAGATTACCCAATAATAGATGAAGCTGGGATAGCAATAGTGATTCAATTTTCTCAATACGCCAACAACATGTATTTGATCGTATTTTACAAATGATTTTTCAGAAATTACTAAAGGTAATAATGTTAATTGGAAGTATTATGATTGTACGGGCATAAAATTTAGCAAAGAATGGAATCGATTTTAATTTGATATGTCCCTAGTCATTGACAATGGTATTTATGCCCTTGCAGTTGACTCCCTTAGCAACAACCCCAACCACCTGCATTATTTGAATGATTTCCGAGTTAAGCAGGTCTTGTCCGGTGCGTGTGGGTAGTCTCTCTGGGAGAAGGCGCGTCTCGTCGTCGGCTGTTGGGGACTTGGGTCTATAAGCCTCCGCAATAGGTTCATTCGCCTCTGTGCTCGGGCCTTGATGGAATAAGTGCCCCGGGGGAGAGGGGCGGAGAAGACAGGGACGGGCCGCGGGAGGGGAGAGTACACGCGCGCTGCATTCTGGTCGGATTTCAAACGCAGTCAAGTGACCACACATTCGCAGATATGCGTGTGTGCACCCGATGCCTGTTATGCCATCCATTTGATCCTGTCTCCATTTTTCATCTCCCCTCTCCCATGCATGCATGAAAGGAAGCGAAATCGTTTGTCTCCTATTTCTCATTTGCATAAATTACATCCACATTTTCAGGGAAACAAAGAGAAACTCACCTTCATGCGTATTTCAATCCTGAGAGTGGTTTACTGTTGCCCTCCAATATTCTCTATTCAGTGTTAATTCCCTCACCCCCTGACAGATTTTCTATTTATTTAAGCCATTAATTTACCCTATGTACTTGTCTCTTGGTCTTCCTCGCGGGATCTTCCATTCAGTTGTTCTTTCTGTTATGTTTCTAACTAATCTATTGCTTCTCAAGTTGTATCCAATCCATCTACTTCTTTGCTCCATATGGTCCTTTCCTCTTCTGCTCTTCTCATGCTTCCTCTTTCCTCCTCACTTTGCTGCTCATGCAATACCAATGCAACAGTCTCAAAGCCTCTTACAGCCCTCCTTCTATTTTTCGCATGGTCCATAATGCCTATGTTCTATGTCTCTGATACTTAGAGTGCCATGCGAGCGTTTTGACAAAATGCTTCCTTGATTGCAAGCTCAGTTTCTTTAAAGCTAGTAGTTCCCACTTTTTCATTAACGACCTCTTAGTCTGAGCTGTTATGCCATACATTTGATTGGTTTCATGCATGATGATTGATTGATTTGATGCATGATATCGGTCGAACCACTTCTATCACAAGTTACAGGTAACTTGTACATATACTGATATCCAGGTGGATGAAGGATTTCACTTTGTCCAGTCTCACTCCTCGAATCGTGATGCCTTCTGCTTCTCTCTTCCGCAAGCAAGAATTTTAGTTTTCTTCTTGTTCATACTCATATTAAGAGGGTAGGTTGAAAAGTAATGTACACATGCATGTAGAGCGCGAACAAAATCAAATTGTAATATCGGGAAAAAAAGTGCATTAAAGTACAATTCTTAAGTTTTAAAATCAAAAAAAGTATATTTATTTTTGAACATTGTCACCGTTAAGGCTAACACATTTCTCCCAACCTCGTAACAAGTTTTTTCATTCCGTCACTGAAAAATTTTCCGAATTTTATCGAATCTGGGACTTGAAAGCTGCCTTCACCCTATTGTCCGAGGTGTAATGATTACCCTTGAGGTGTCTTGAGTCGAGGAAAAAAATAAAAATCCCAAGGCACAAGGTTGGGGGTGGGTGTGGAATCGGTTCAAATTTCAGGAGAGCCTCTCCAGTTGTGCGCGTGGTGTGTGGATGAGCGTTGTCATGTTGCAAGATTATTGATTGGCGCCAGGCTGTCTTCAATTCGACAAACTCTACGTCGGAGGTGTTTTAGTATCTATATATGCAAAGAAGAATTTGCCGTTGCTCCTCATTCCAGAAAATCGGTTACATAAACTCGGTGAGCATTCCAAAACACAGTCAAAAGAAGTTTCATCAACAATTATGGCTTTTCCAGGCTCGCAACCACGAAATTTTACTACCCATCGAATTCTAGTAGACCTGTAGTACAGCATCGTCACCATAAACACCCTTTAAACGACGATGAATCTCAGTAGGGATCACTTTTTGAGCACTTAAAAATTCGATAACAGTACGCTGTTTAACTCGCCTTGACTTAGCACTAGAACATGTCTCCATAATTCCGCTTCTCAAAATACACTGGATGAATGTAACGATTTAAACTTGCACATGGAAATGAGGAGGAATGTTACATCCACCAGCCACCAGGAGTGCTTCTGAAGGTCATTTGCTTGTGGTCTACAAGCATGTGTGCATTATTCTTCAGCCCACCCTCTTATGTAACCGAAGTATTTCGTACATATCATTTAGACTGGCTGCCATGTCCTCTCCCGTTTCTGCAAATACTGCGATGCCAATTGCGAACTTTTTTCGCTGAAATAAGTGTATCGTCTCCCAAGGGTCCTATTTTGAGGAACATTAGCTTAAGATATGTAAAAGTGTAATAATTATTTTTTCCTGAGCTCAGTACACTTATTTTCCAGACGAACACTGTATATATGTATGTTATATATATATATATATATATATATATATATATATATATATATATATATATATAAATTCACTGATAGTCATAACAAACACAGAAACCAAAACACAAAAGAGGAAAAACTCACTGGTTCTCGAATTTTCGGTGGTCCAACCACCTTTCTCAAGAAGAATTCCTCTTGAGAAAGGTGGTTGGACCACCGAAAATTCGAGAACCAGTGAGTTTTTCCTCTTTTGTGTTTTGGTTTCTGTGTTTGTTATGACTATCAGTGAATTTACATTACACGTTTGTGGGTTTTCCAAAAAATTGTGTATATATATATATATATATATATATATATATATATATATATATATATATATATGATGGGGGATTGGAATGCGACGGTAGGCGAAGGAAGAGATGGTGGTGAGGTGGGGGACTATGGGTTAGGCACGAGGAATGAACGCGGGGAGAAAGCAATTGAATTCTGCAGGAGACAGGGGTTAGTCATCACTAACACATGGTTTAGACACCACAAAAGGCGTAGGTATACATGGAAAATGCCAGGTGACTCAGAAAGGTATCAGTTAGATTATATTATGGTTAGGCACAGGTTTAGGAACAGTGTGATAAATTCGCACAGTTTCCCAGGAGCGGATGCGGACTCTGACCACAATTTAGTTGTTATGAAATGTAATGTTCGTTTCAAGAAGATAATACAAGGGCGGCGGGTTAGGAAATGGAATTTAGAAGCAGTAAATGGATTAACGAGGAAAGAGTATCAGCAGGCTGTAGAGAAAATGATGGATGACGGTAAAGAACTGAGTACTATCGAAGAAAAATGGGAATGTATCAAGAAAGGGATATTGGAAGCCGCTAAAGACACAAAAGGAACCGTTAACGAGAAAAGCATAAGGAAACCATGGGTAACGGATGAGATGATTGCAAAGATGGATGAGAGAAGAAGATGGAAAAATGTAAACACCGAGTTAGGCAAAATGAAGTACAAAGAGTTAACCAATGAATTAAGAAAGGCCACAAATAAAGCAAAAGATGAATATTGGAAAACGCAATGCGAGGATATGGAAAGTTTACAGAAGAAGGGTGAAATTGGTGCGCTATACAGCAAGATTAAGTTATTACCGGAAGTAAGAAGGCAAGATCTGTGCTAACAGTTAAAGATAAGTGGGGTAAGATAATAGTTGAACAAGGAAAAATCCAAGAGAGATGGAAGGAATATATAGAAACACTCTATGGTAAAGAACTAAGGCCGACAAGGTTAGACGTAGAAAAGGAACATGACGTAGAAGAAGATAGCTTAGGTCCAGGCATACTCGACGATGAAATAGAAAGGGCATTAAAGGAGATGAAAGCAAATAAGGCTGTGGGGGTGGACAATAGAATTCCTGTAGAAATGTTGAAATGGTTAGGGAAAGGTGGGAAGAAGGCCATATATGGACTGATTCGTAGTATCTATGAGGAAGGAATCTGGCCGGAAGATTTTGTGAGATCGGTGTTAGTTCCTATTCCAAAAAAGGCAAAGGCTTCGTCGTGTGAGGATTACAGAACAATAAGTTTGATATCCCACGCAGCTAAAGTTATTCTCAGGATCATAAACAAAAGGATAGAGAGTAAGGCAAATGATTACTTAGGGGATGATCAGTTTGGGTTTAGGAAACGAAGAGGTACGCGTGATGCCATTGCAGTAATCAGATCACTAGTCGAAAGGAATATAGAATACTATCAGGACGTTTTTGCCTGTTTAGTAGATTTCGAAAAATCGTTTGATAGAGTGAATTGGGAAAAATTAATGCGTGTATTGCAGAAAATAGGAATGGATTGGAGGGACAGGAGACTGATCCGCAACCTGTACATGTCTCAGACTGCTCAGGTGCGAGTGGGGAACGGAGAGTCCGGATGGGCAGGGTTAGGAAGAGGTGTAAGGCAGGGTTGCCCATTGTCACCGGTACTGTTCAACGTATATGTGGAGGAAATGATTAAAGAGGCATGGGAAAAACTGGAGGTAGGGATGAAAGTCGGAGGGGAATTCGTAAAATCGGTTAGGTTTGCTGATGACCAAGCAATAGTTGCTCAGTCAGCCAAGGGGTTGCAAGCATTGTTGAGTGAATTGGAGGTTCAGTGCGATAAATATGGGATGAGAGTCAACATTAATAAAACAAAGGTTATGCGATTTTCCAGAAAGAAAGAGGCTAAGCTAAATATTAAAATAGGCGGGGAAAAAATAGAGCAGGAAGAACAGTTTACATATCTCGGAAGTGTTTTAGACCAATACGGTCAAAGTAGTAGAGATGTAAAGAGAACTACGCTAGGCAAGGAAGCTTTCTCAAGGAGGAGGGAGTTGATGACGGGGACGTTGAGTAGGGATTTTAAGACAAGACTCGTAAAAACTCTGATATGGAGCGTAGCTATGTACGGCGCGGAAACGTGGTCGCTGAAGCAGGAGGATAGGCCTAGATTGGAGGCTTTTGAAATGTGGGTGTGGAGAAGAATAGAGAAGGTGAAATGGACCGAAAGGAAAACAAATGAGGAAGTTGTACTGGGGATGGTGGGGGAGGAGAGGGGTTTGTTGAGAGAAATCCTATGGAGGCAGAAAAAATGGATGAAAGGCGTATTGAGCGGTAGTGGAACGTTGAAGAGGGTACTAGAGGGGAGGATGTTGGGCAAGCGAGGAAAGGGCAGGAATGGGATAGGGATGTTGGACGGGATGAAAGGAAGAAGGAGGTACACGGAGATGAAGAGGGACCTGATGTAGATTAGGTTGTTGGAGTGGGTTTCGTTTGGAGTTACAAAATGTTTATTTGATAGTTGTGTCCATCCATAAACCTACCTTAACCGGTAGATTACCTAATAATAACATTATATATATATATATATATATATATATATATATATATATATATATATATATATATATATGTGGGTCGTGGTGGTCTAACGGGTAGAGCGTTGGACTGCTGATGGTCCCTGGTTCGATTCCCGGGCAAGGCACTCTGGGCACCTGCAGCTCCACCCAAGCTAGTTGATTTTTCGGGCACCAGATCTTCCTGGGAAACCATAACCGGCACAGGGAAATGAACTGGCCCCCCTACCCTGATGTGTGAATATTCACCCGCTGTCGGGCTTGGTACATGGGTGGGCTCTACCATCACCTACTAAACCGACGTTCGGGTTGATTACTGTGTTTATGGTATATATATATATATATATATATATATATATATATATATATATATATATATATATATAAACCATAAACACAGTATATAAATAATATATATATATATATATATATATATATATATAATATGAATCAAAGTTGACCTATGATTCTTCTCTGGGAATCACTTGGATCTACTTTGACTATTATTATCGTTAACGTCAATAACAACCTGATGCTCGCGACAGTTCAAGAATTCTACGTTATATCGTATTAAATATGATCTGTCTCCAAGGTTTTTAGCTTAGAGATTAATATAACATGGAAAACGTCGCTAAAAGCCTTTTCAAAATAAATCTGAATATAATTTTCCCCCGACACTAAAATATTGTTTACAAAAGAGTGATTTGTATTATCTAAATTTTCGGAAAACAACTAATGTTGCTTTACTGTCAATAATTTACCACACAATTATATAATAATTTTACGAGAACGCCGGGGTAACGTCCTCGTCTGCCAACCGAAAGGTTGTTGGCTATGTTCCCGCCTGGGTTGGTTTTCCGCGACCTAGGGCTTGGGTTTTTTAAATTGTGTCCATTGTTATTTTAATTATTAATTCAATGGTTTTCGGCTCAACTTGATGGAACTTCATGATGAAAAGTGAATAATAATAACTTTGTCAGTTTCACTGATTTTTATTTTAAAAACGACTGGTAATATTCTGGTTATGCATAAAATAAATTCTGGTTATGTATTCGTCCCTTAGCAGAGGTGAGGATTAAAATGTACATGACTCAGCATGACACGGAAATTAAACAGATATGTCGGAATTCTTGCCTAGGGTCGCTCTTGAAAATAAGTGTAATATTGGTTCTTTTGCAATCTCTGGGTGAGAATCGCAATAAAGAACGGAAAAACAGCTCTGGAGCAAAAGGTAAGTTAAGCCCGAGAGCCAAAAGAAATCCCTGCTGGAGCACCGAAGGTATTTGTTGAGGACATCGCACCTTGCTTAATGTTTATCAAGAAGAGTAAGCGCGCAATAGCACTGCCTTGTGGCACACCTAAAGTTACACATGACTCAACCCATCGATTATTAATTTCTGTTTGCGTTAAGATAAGAATTTCCTTATACAGATTATCACTTTCTCAAAAATAAGTTCAAATTTTAGGTCGTGAAAGAGTGCGTTGCGAGGGACTTGTGTTTCTCACCATCTGCTATTCCTAATCCCTTGCTGGTCACGATAGAGTATGTTCCCTTGAGAATAGACCTTTTACTGTTAGCATTGATAAATTATAAAAATTTGCAGGATGTCGATGTTAAAGAAATCGGTCTGCAATTCCTGGGGTCCTCCTAACTATCGCCGCCTCTGCAGAAGAGGCTTAGTGAGCCAGCTTTCAGTCGCAAGGAAAAGCTTGCAAAGTACGGTTTGATATCTTCAGCAAGTTCATTGGTATTCCAGAGGGGATTTCTTCCAATGCCAATGCGACGTTAGTGTCCCAATAATGCTCCCTCGAAACCAGGTCCACTGGATCCATGGAGTGCATTAAGATGTGCTTGTAGATGGAGTGTGTTTTTTAATATGACTTTAAAAAATAATATTATTACTTTATTTGTAATGTATGTTAGATCTTATCTTACCTTTTCTTATTTTTTTAGTTTGGGGATTTCTTTCGGAGCTGCGGATTCGTTCTTATGCCTCAAAACCGTCCATCTATCGACAGTCTCGCTCACGTGCCCTTCAGGTTCGTGAGGCTCTTCGCTTTATGGTCTAAAATTATTAAAGTTTTTCTATGGCTTCAACAGTTTAATTTCTGTCTCAATATTCAAAAAACAATTTGGTTGGTATTTAGATTAAATATTTTTAGCCATGGCCGCTATTAATGGCTAATGGTTAATATTTACAAATAATCTGTTTATTTCATGTGAAAAATTCTTTGCCAAACGTGAGCCCTCCTAGACTGCTACTGGGAATATGAAATGGATGCTGGCTTAAGAAATTAAACGGACATTCAAGCTGCGTTACCAAAGATATCTCTGGAATTATTGCATCAGCAGCTTCCCTCTCCGAGAAATCATTAACTGATCAGCGTCATTTGCTTTCTACAATTCAGCATTAGAAAGTTATTACGAAATAGGGAAAATGCACAAAATATAGAACTGAATCCATGATCCCCAAGTCTTGCCAAATTTTGTAAAATGGATACTTGCCTTGCCTTGTCGTAATTACGCTGTCATTTGAAGACTGGTAGTGATAGTCGGCTATTTACTGCCATTTGACATATTCCCGAGAGTTGAAACTGGACAATGTTTCCTACATGCGTGTCAAGATCTGTTACCAGTGAGAAGTAAGAAGTAAGACTGACTATTCAAGGTAATGAAAAGTATATCGTATTGCAAAAAAGTAATAAGATATTTGGCGATGTCGACAGCATCATTACTTCTACCCTACTAATTTCTCAGTAAGCCTTGGTAACGTACTCATCAGACGAATGTCGGTCACCTCCAATTAGCACCTTAATTGCCCATAGAATATCGCAAAATAGTACTTGAATAATTACGACACAAGGTCCTTACTTAAATATGAAAAGGGTCCGATTTAAAAACCGCGTTCCCGGCGAAGAATTTACTGTCTTCTCACCACGAGGTCCCAGGTTCGAATCCTAAAAAGCAGCCTAATTCGGCCGCCGGGTTTCTCTTCATCCATACTTCCTCCTTTCCCTAAATATCCTATCCCTTTCAAATCACTCACCTATCCCTAATGGCCCAAATGACCTCAGCTGTCGGTCGCCCCCTCTATTAACCACAACTACCAAATTTGCGTAACGTATATTTACCGTTGCATTATTGTGACATCTTAATCGACATTGTAATAACCCATCACCATAGTGATTGGCAGGGAGTATTTCTCACTCGGCCCACGGCAGAACATTAAATGTAATCTAATGTTAGACTAATTGAGACGTTACATGCTTCAATATAGGGATATAATTTTTGAAATAGCTCACATCAACTATGCTTAAAGTTTAACACCTCATTCTACACACACGAGTCTAGTCGCTTGTGAGATATACAATTATGGGAGAGGTAGACGAAATAATGGCAATAAACTAGGCTACTTAACATGAAACATTGTTTAAATAGCGAGCTTGATTAATACAACTAAAAATGACTAAAGTTCAAGTATTTTTGTAAGTTTGTCAAGGGTTTAAGTAGGAGAACGGACTGTTGCAATCCGTCTCGTCTAATTGAAGGCGATTTATTGTTGTTACTAACGCAATGGAGAGATGCGCGCTCGACTCCCCCTGATGCATGGCCCTCCTGCCCCTCAGGTTTTTGACCTTCCGCCCCCTCCACGTCTCCTCCCGGCTGGAGACCGCATTCATCCTCCCTCCGTGCGCGTAATGCCCCTTTTATTATTTGATTGCGTCCCCCTGGAGGTTTCAACCACCGGAGGCGGCGAACGAGTGCGAGGGGAGGAAGCCACCCGCCCGCCCCAATGCCCCCGACCACCGAGACGAGCGCCTTTCCCACCGCGGCGGCCCTCCGTCGTCTACGGTTGGACGTGACCTCCGCTGACCCCGGCGCGGTGGACCTCGCCACTGCCCTTTCATTCCCTTCCGTCACTCGCCCCCCCGCGACAATCCAGGGATACGCGTCGCGCCGTCCCCCCATGTCCCCTTCATGCCCTCCCCTCCAGACACCATCCCCCCAAAACCACTCCCCACCCCCGACTCACCCCTTACTGAGACGTCGCTGAGGGATGCTCAAGAAGCCTCCGACGCGCACAGGACGCGACCTCTTAATGTCGATCATGGTTTATTTAGAAATTGGAATATCACAATACATGTATTATTCTACCAGCTTAGATTAGGTGTTTCATGGGATTCAGTACTAAACACTACTGCACTCCTATTTCCATCCTACTCCTAGTGTTGGCGTAAATGTAATTTCAAAACATCCTGCGACTTAATTGATGACTTCTATAAATTAAAACCATTGGAGGTGACATTTACAATTAAGTGTAAAGAGGACGCACATTCAAAATAAGAGTAATTTTCACTTTCAGAAAAATTTTTGGTATTAGGAAATTATAGATGAATTTGATGGGGACTTTGGGGTCGAAACACAGGTTGTTTAATTGAATTATTACGTGGAACAACCAAGCGATTTCATTATTCACTCAGGATATAGTGTTGCTTACTTGGCCAATTAACTTATCTGTCCTGTAGTCATGGCTGAATCCCAATTCTCTCACCTGGCAATAAAATTACGAAGCATTTCTCATTTATGTAGTTAATGTGGCATTCATCAAGCCAAAAATTAGTGCCATTTAGCATGCTGTTAGACGTTTCAATCTATCGGAAGGGGGTAAAGCCATTAACTTAAAATCTTTTAGAATTCTGCAAACAGTTGGAGGCATATAAAATAAAAATAATTGATGGGAAGAGTTGACCCCAGCCGTACTTGACACCGTGATTCGACTGCAAAGCAGTCCTCTTCAGAGAAGGAATGAAGAAGAGAAGGAAGGAAGTACGGCTAGGGTCGACTCTTCCCATTATTTCATACGGCCGTAGTTACCGTTCGCCTTATATAAAAATAATTGTATCGTGAATCATTAGGAGCAGGTGCTATTGGAGATGTTAAGAAATGAAAGGCGTTTCTTGGGAAACCATAGGCGGCACAGGGAAAGGATCTGCCAGAGGGCAGTGTTCCTGCTAACTCCCTTGTGGATTCGCCTACCAATGCAGTAAAGAACTACATGTACATTTATTCCCTCTGCGTAGATTTTGTCTTTCTAACTACTTCACATTTTGCTGTAGCTTCCAATGTCTCCCATCTCAGGCTATACAATAATTACATGACGCTTTCTCAGCGTTATTTACGAAATGGGCAGATTTATTGTATTCCGTTTAATTGAGTCCTTCGAGGGGTATGAAGCATTTGGACGCGCATTCTAGAAGTCTAATAAACGTGAAATAACACTTTTTAATTCGACATTTCCCAACTATGAATTCGAATAACCCGTTTCCTTCCAGACTTTAGCTTCGCGATCCGTAAATAATAGTTATAAACGAAATAAAATCATTATCGGATTACATAGTTGAGAAGATTTTGAAACCAAAAACCAACATGCATGCTTTACACCATGAGATATAAAACATTCGACTTTAACGCTGACAAGGATAGAATAATTTTAACGCCACGGTAGGATGATTGGTAGAACAACAGGGAATATTTTAGGGAAATTACTTGCCAAAATTTTGATATTATTATTCTGTATTTTACCAGTTAAGATAGGTTTTGTATGAATATAGTCTACACAATGTACACCCAATAATTTACTTGCCTCTAGCAACAAAAATCTGCCTGACATATAACATCAAAAAATCCTCTCTTCAATTACGCATACTTCCAACATGCAATTTTTGTTCCTGCCCCTTCCTCCTTCGCACAACTTTCCCCCCTCTATCGTTGTATTCAACATCCCATCGTCAATCAAATTCTCTGCATCCATATGTCCTGCCTCCTCCGGATTTCTCCCATCAATCTCCCCTCCTCCCCCACTTGCCACTATCTCAAAAATGGCATAGCCTTAGCTTGGTTTAGATTTATTTTAATACCATTCAAATCGTGCTGACTTTACAACTCGCTCGGCAATGATTGCATTAACTTGGCTGACCGACAAACTAAAGCTTGATCAACCGCAAATATGTTTTTATGAATTCTCCACCGACTTTCATTACTATCTTCTTTCCATTCTTCCTCCCATTTTTCCGCATTTCCGTTAAAAATTACAGGTGATCATGGACACCCCTGTCTTGCACCTCTTCTTGTCACTGCTAATTCCGACTCTCCATCCGCCAATCGCACCTGAGGAATATGAGACATGTGCAAGTGGCGGATAAGCCTCCTATTCCTCCAATCTCCTCCTCCTGTCTTCTCTAATACACGTACGTTGTTGAAATTCTACCAAATGTACCCCACAAAGCGCCTTCTCGCAATCTAGGAAACAAATAAATACGTCCAAAATGTATTCTATGTTCGTTTCAATTTGTGGCATCACGTGTGCCCCTACACTTCCTTAACGTAAGCTGTTCATCCCAGGAGTATTCATTTGACCTGCCCTCCATTCTCTTATTGATCATACTAATTACCGCCTTAGCTGCACGGGAATCCAAACTTGCTGTTCAATATTCCTCACATAAGGGTGCCTTTCCCTCTGTTTTGAATGAGAACTAAAACTGACAGAATCTCCCAGTCAAATTCTTTCCTCATGAATGCTACGAATTAGTCCATAAAAACTCTTGATCTCACGTTTTCCTAAATTCTATTGCAGTTCCTCCAGGATATCATCTACCCCCGCTACCATAATTATTTTCAATGCCAATTTAGAAAGGAATCATTTTTCCCTCGCCCACTTAGAGATCATAACATTAATAAATATAGCTTACGAACATTGAGTATGCCCAATACCGTTAATTACCTATCAACAATTACTGTAGTGGCTGGTGATCTAACAATCCCCGTCACACACCATCGCGGGGACTTTAAGGATTAGATGTCGTGCGTTTCTCGTCTCGGTTATCTAGGGACTTAATTTCAAGGGACATCCTCTGTAGACTTAACAAGTATGCATACGGCTTCCGTATTTGCTTTAGATATCTTGGTATCCATTTATGGCTTAATGTTTGATCGCCGTTGATCAGATATCTTTGCTCCGTAAGAAAGGGGAAGGTTCAACCTACTCTCATCATACGATCCCCCCGAATCCACGTCTTAGTACACGCAAATGATTGTTTTTGATCACTGGGAGAAACCAGTCATTGTCAGCTTGTCCTTTGCCCTGCACTTCTACCCCTTTTCCTTTCCCTTCTCACCCCCTCCGTTGCCCCCCCTGCCCGCACATCATCGCCCTTTGTCCCCCCCCTCATTGCAACCGTCATATAGGGGTGTGCCTTTCCCAACGGTCACCCCGAATAAAACCGCAGGTCAAATAACAAAGGGCCCCTCGCGGGTGTCGAATGCGGGGTATTTGTAAGGCACTCTGCTCTGCACATCCAAAAACAAATAATGAGGAGTCCCATGAATAATGCTGAATGACGTTCGATGACGGTGGCCGTTCTAGGCGTATTTCTAACTATGAACGTCACCAGAACTACTTCGATTTTTCCCCGAGATAACGGTTTGTAAACTTTTTATTCGCTTAAACAGGAAAATTTCTTACTGCTGGTGGAAAGGTTAATATTGATATGTGCAGCACATAAAATAAAATGACCACATTTGTAGGCATACATTTCGATCCTTAAGGAAAGAGCTACATTTATCTGTTACGCTGCATACCACCGCTTAGGGTGTGTGGCAGGGGGAGACCAGGCACGCACTATTCACTTAACATAAACACAAGTAAATTGTGCGTAACCTTATGAGAAACCTAGATATTCAAACAGATGAAAAAAGACTGTTAAAAACAGCTATACCTACGAAACAATATCCAAGTTCAAATTCTACTCTACGCATACGAACCGAGCAGCTGGTGATGATTATACAGGTTTACATACTGTATTACCTGTATTACAATAAGTGCTAGATGACCACCAACAAACCCATGTGTGACTGTATAAATCAATTCCTTTGACCCCTTAATTTTGTTCCGAAAAGGAAATAGGGATGTTTAAGAATTCAAATGCTGAGTCAATCAGTATTTCGAGTGTCCTAGACGAAAAGTAAGATTTTATTCTGCCATTTATCGTAAAATTCATCATTTAAAAAGGTCTCTGAGGGCAACTGTATCACACAGTTAAACACTTAGAGACACGAACTTTAGAGAGTTGAAAAATTATTCAGGGCATGCAACAGGTACCCTGTCAGCCAAACTGGCTAATGGTCGGTGCATACAAATCGAAGCTAGGACACGAGGTAGTTGTGCGCCTCTCACACTGAGAAATGCATCCTCGACTCTACACGTCAACAGGACGAGAATGTTTTCCATCTGGAAAAGCAACTCTTCTTGCGGTTGGATTTCTTTAATGTGTAGTTTCAGTTGGAGAACTTCTCACAGTCGTGGTCATATGGGATGAACGATTCTCGATTTACGGCATTATGCCAAAGAAGGTTTTCATGATGAAGTGAGGGAAAGGAAGAATTTGTTCGCTCGCTTATTGCAAAAATAGAAGCAATTTATAGGTGTGAATAAATACACAGATATGAAACATGGGCAGTGAGAAAAGCATAGGTGGGAACAAGGGTATGTAAATCTGTGTTGGAGGACACATCTGGATTAATCGAAGCGTAAACAGAGGAATGGAAAATTTGAACAAAAGGAAATAGAATTTTTGGATGAATGCGGAGAAAGAAACCAATGACATGAAACAGAATTACAGACAATGAATTCATTCGAACCGTCATGAGATAAGTATAAGAAGTAAAAAATGCCAGGAATACAAAGGGAAAACAACATAAATGTGGGAGAGAGGATTCATGACGCAGTACTGGGCGTAGAGTGCTTTCTGCGACTGCGTCCCTTAAAATCTTATTTTAAAAGAAAAGCAATTCTAACTCTTTTATGCGTGTGATTATATAATATATATATATTCCATATATATATATATATATATATGTATGACTGCCCAGGTGCGAGTGGGGAACGGAGAATCCGGATGGGCAGTGTTAGGAAGAGGTGTAAGGCAGGCTTCCTCCCTCCATTCCGTCTAACATCCCTATCCTGTTCCTACCCTTTCCTCGTTTGCCTATGATTTCTCCCAGTAATCCCCTCTGCTTCACCACCATTACCAGCACCTCCTCATCTTTTCCTTCTGTCCACTTCACCTATTCCATCCTTCTCCACACCCATATTTCAAAAGCATCCAATATACTCGTATGCCTATCATCGTGCTTCTGTGACTGTTTCCTCCCTGTATATAACTAAGCTCCATATCAAAGTTTTGATGAGACTTTTCTTAACATCATTACTCAAGGTCTCTGTCGTAAACTCTCTTCTCTCTGTAAAATGTTCTCTGTCAAACGCACTCGCACGCTATTACCCTAATTGTCAATTACACGCAATACCGCACGGAATCACCAATTCACTCAGCAAGCTTGCAACCCTTTGGATAAATACTTCAATTAAAAAATATCACCAGGATAACTGTTTTCAATTTGACTTTCTTCAGCGAATTCATATTTTACCAACAATAGCTATTTTTTTCCGACGATGATGGCGTGCGAAGGAAACATTTCCGAATATCCGCCCTGTGATTCGCACGCCCCAAGTTGGAAACCGTGACTACAATGCCTGGTGACCCAACGCAAACTGCCTCATGCCCTCTCGGCGGCTTTCGGGATACGATGTATGTGGATGTGGCGTCTAAATATTTCCTCCGGCCTTGGGTTTTCGCTCATTTCGGATTTGGGGGCGCACCACTATCCGTGAGCCGTTGAGCCCAGGCCTGCGAAACTCCCTCCAGCCCCGCACCCACCTGCTCCCGGGGTCGAGGTTCGTAGCCTCACCCTCGGCCGGGCGGTGCTTAACGCCCCCGTCCCCCGCTGAGGTGACCTATAAGCCCCCGCATATTCCCCCCTCCACCCCGCCCTCCCGAGTCACAACCTCCGTTGCGCAACGACTCCACCGTCGCACTCCCGCCCTCGCCGCGACCCCTCCGGGCCGCACCTCGCGACGGGCAGAGCGAGCAAGACGACTAGGTGGGCCGGCCAATCCCCATTCGCCCCGCAGCAACCTTATTGCTCCGCGAGTCGCCGCCTCGAGGGCGTGCGAGGTCACCATCTATCAGAGTAATTGGTAATCAATGGCATTAATGGCATTCGTGATGTCCCTATAGTCATATGTTACCTACTGTTGTTGCTGCATACTTCAAAGGGGAGAAGGATTACTTTTTCGATCCTCATCAATTTACCTTTTATCTTCTTCGATATGGTACCCTGCATGCCTTCAAAATTGAAAGTTTTGCTGAACCGTTACTTTCCATGCGTAAAAAAAATTTCAATAATGGATTCATTATTTGCCATCCGTATCCGCACTAAGACCTCTGTATTAAATGCCTCTATTATCGGAAAAGGTTTCCTTTTAGTAACACAGTGATTAGACTGCTGTTAAAGTTTAATAAAAAAAGCAACTATATCGATATCGTGGTGTAATTTTCACGGTTGATTGAAGCAACAAACTTCTGTTTATTAAAATAATGGAAATATATATATATATATATATATATATATATATATATATATATATATATATTAATATATATTTATGTGTATATATATAAATATATTTATATGTATATATAAATATATTTATATATATATTACCCTGATGTGTGAATATTCACACGCCGTCGGGCTTGGTACATGGGTGAGCTCTACCATCACCTACTAAACCGACCTTCGGGTTGATTACTGGGTTTATGGTTTTTTATATATATATTTATATGTATATATAAATATATTTATATATATATATATATATATATATATATATATATAAATAAAATGTTTATTTGATAGTTGTGTCCATCCAAAAACCTACCTTAACCGGTAGATTACCTAATAATAATATATATAAAAACCATGAACACAGTAATCAACCCGAAAGTCGGTTTAGTAGGTGATGGTAGAGCTCACCCATGTACCAAGCCCGACGGCGTGTGAATATTCACACATCAGGGTAGGGGGGCCAGTTCCTTTCCCTGTGCCGGTTATGGTTTCCCAGGAAGACCTGATATATATATATATATATATATATATATATATATATATATATATATATATATATATATATTCAAACACGAAAATCCCGCCATACGGCGAACAAATATTATTCTCACACATAGAAATAGATATATAAGGAAAGGGGATAGGAAAACACATAAAAGACAAACACAGGAAAGGTGGGGAAGGCGGATTTGAGCAGGTCACAAATGTAAAAATATTTCCTTATCCGGGATATGAACCGCGGGTCTTCCACTTGCCGGGCGGATGCTCTACCACCTAAGCTAATAAGGAAACCAGATTTACACTGAGATCTGCGATCTTATAAAGCGCCAAAGTGCTCCGATAGTTGTTTCCCGAGAGATGGCGTTAGGGAGCTTTTTCACCCACCAAAGGAGAAATAGACGGCACACAAGAAAGGGAAAGGATAGTAGAAAAGCATTCATACGATATTATAAAGGATAGGAACGGTGCGTTTCATGGCACGCATAGCCAGAAGAAGAGACGATCCACATTGGCCAAACACATATTCAAACACGAAAATCCCGCCATACGGCGAACAAACATTATTCTCACACATAGAAATAGATATACCTACAGCTCCACCCAAGCTTGTTGATTTTTCGGGTACCAGATCTTCCTGGGAAACCATAACCGGCACAGGGAAAGGAACTGGCCCCCCTACTCTGATGTGTGAATATTCACACGCCGTTGGGATTGGTACATGGGTGAGCTCTACCATCACCTACTAAACCGACCTTCGGGTTGATTACTGTGTTTATGGTTATATATATATATATATATATATATATATATATATATATATATATATATATATATATATATATATATATATATTGCAGGACAGAAGACGCAGAAGAGGACGAAAGTAGTTAGAATAGGAACATGGAACGTCAGGACTATGTTGAGGACAGGTAAATTAGATAATATTAAGCGAGAGATGGAAAGAGGTAGTACAGATGTTTTAGGTCTTTGAGAGGTGAGATGGAAGGATAGCGGGGATCACTGGAGTGACAATTATAGAGTGATATACAGCGGCGGCGACAAGAGCCAACGAGGGGTTGCCGTAATATTAAATAAAGGGGTAGGAAGAAGCGTAGTCAATATAGAGCAAGCAACTGATACAATCTTACTCGTTCAGATTAAAGTAGAGCCGACGAACTTAGGGATATCGGAAGCCGCAAAAGACACAAAACGAACCGTTAACGGGAAAAGTATAAGGAAACCATGGGTAACGGATGAGATGATTGCGAAGATGGATGAGAGAAGAAGATGGAAAAATGTAAACACAGAGTTAGGCAAAATGAAGTACAAAGAGTTGAAGAATAAATTGAGAAGGGCCACAAATAAAGCAAAAGAAGAATGGTGGAAAACGCAATGCGAGGATATGGAAAGTTTACAGAAGAAGGGTGAAATTGGTGCTCTATACAGCAAGGTTAAGTTATTATCGGGAAGTAAGAAGGCAAGATCTGTGCTAACAGTTAAAGATAAATGGGGTAAGATAATAGTTGAACCAGGAAAAATCCAAGAGATATGGAGAGAATATATTGAAACACTGTATGGTAAAGAACTTAGGCCGACAAGGTTAGACATAGAAAAGGAACATGACGTAGAAGAAGATAGCTTAGGTCCAGCCATACTCGACGATGAAATAGAAAGAGCAATAAAATAGATGAAAGCAAATAAGGCCGTGGGGATGGACAACATCCCTGTAGAACTGTTGAAATGTTTAGGAAAATGTGGGAAGAAGACTCTATATGGACTGATTCGTAGTATCTATGAGGAAGGAATCTGGCCGGAAGATTTTGTGAGATCGGTGTTAGTTCCTATTCCAAAAAAGGCAAAGGCTTCGTCATGTGAGGATTACAGAACAATAAGTTTGATATCCCACGCAGCTAAAGTTATTCTCAGGATCATCAACAAAAGGATAGAGAGTAAGGCAAATGATTACTTAGGGGATGATCAGTTTGGGTTCAGGAAAGGAAGAGGTACGCGTGATGCCATTGCAGTAATGAGATCACTAGTCGAGAGGAATATAGAATACAATCAGGACGTTTTTGCCTGTTTTGTAGATTAGGAAAAAGCGTTTGATAGAGTGAATTGGGAAAAATTAATGCGTGTATTGCAGAAAATAGGAATGGATTGGAGGGACAGGAGACTGATCCGCAACCTGTACATGTCTCAGACTGCTCAGGTGCGAGTGGGGAACGGAGAGTCCGGATGGGCAGTGTTAGGAAGAATTGTAAGGCAGGGTTGCCCACTGTCACCGGTACTGTTCAACGTATATGTAGAGGAAATGATTAAAGAGGCATGGGAAGAACTGGAGGTAGGAATGAAAGTCGGAGGGGAATTCGTAAAATCGGTTAGGTTTGCTGATGACCAAGCATTAGTTGCTCAGTCAGCCAAGGGGTTGCAAGCATTGTTGAGTGAATTGGAGGTTCAGTGCGATAAATATGGGATGAGAGTCAACATTCATAAAACAAAGGTTATGCGATTTTCCAGAAAGAAAAAGGCTAAGCTAAATATTAAAATAGGCGGGGAAAAAATAGAGCAGGTAGAACAGTTTACATATCTCGGAAGTGTTTTGGACCAACACGGTCAAAGTGGTAGGGACGTAAGGAGAAGAATTGCGCTAGGCAAGGAGGCTTTCTCAAGGAGGAGGGAGTTGATGACGGGGACGTTGGGTAGGGATGTTAAGACAAGACTCGTAAAAACTCTGATATGGAGCGTAGCTATGTACGGCGCGGAAACGTGGTCGCTGAAGCAGGAGGATAGACGTAGATTGGAGGCTTTTGAAATGTGGGTGTGGAGAAGAATGGAGAAGGTGAAATGGACCGAAAGGAAAACAAATGAGGAAGTACTAGAAATAGTGGGGGAGGAGAGGGGTTTGTTGAGAGAAATCCTATGGAGGCAGGAAAAATGGATGAAAGGCGTATTGAGCGGTAGTGGAATGTTGAAGAGGGTAATAAAGGGGAGAATGTTGGGCAAGCGAGGTAAGGGTAGGAACAGGATAGGGATGTTGGACGGGATGAAGGGAGGAAAGAAGTACACCGAGATGAAGAGGGACCTGATATAGATTAGTTTGCTAGCTGGGGAGTCACAAAATGTTTATTTGATAGTTGTGTCCATCCAAAAACCTACCTTAACCGGTAGATTACCTAATAATATATATATATATATATACACACACTAGTAGTATATATATAGTAGTGTATATATATATATATATATATATATATATATATATATATATATATATATATATATATATATATATATATATAAGGAATACACGGAACAATAGAGCACAGAATAAAACAAATAACACGTAAAAGAACACTCACATTTTAGATTATTTGAGCTTTCGGCCTACTCCGAGGCCTTCTTCAGGTCAGACTGAAAGGTATTGAGGGGAGATGTCTGGGGAGGGAAGAAGGGGGGGCGGAAGGTTTAGGGACTGCTGGGAAGGGAATTAAAGATGGCTGTTAAGGGTTGGAATTTTAAAAGATCCGAAGGATAGGATGTGTGCGGATTCGCGAGTTCTCACCTCTATGTTGGTTGCTGAATCGGGTAGGGATTCTAGAATTGTTAGGGAAAAGCATTCGTCGAATGATGAGTTTTGTGAAATTGCTAGTGAAGCGATAGGAAGAGAAGAGAATGAGGCAGAATTACAGGAGTAGCTATGATTATTCATTCGAATGGATAAGGGGGTAATTCGCCTATGTAGAATGAAGTGCATTGTTTGCACGAAAAAAGATAGATAATATTTTTATAGAGGCAATTACAAGGAGGGTATGTGGGGAGAGGGGAGCAGATCCTATCAGCAGACATGTTTTACATCGGGGGCGATTGCAATTTGGGGAAATATGACGGAATTTGTCAGGGCGGGGTGGCAAAGGGTTGGTGGTTCTCCGAAGGTTTCCGAGATTGTCTGGTCGTCTGTAAGCGACAGAGGGGCTTGGGGCAGTACGGATGAGGTCGCGTCATTGTCGTGTAAAATAGGATAATGTTCTTTGAGAAGGGTTTTCAGAGAGTTGGGAAT
Organism: Hetaerina titia; assembly: GCA_037158775.1. Taxonomy (NCBI): domain Eukaryota; kingdom Metazoa; phylum Arthropoda; class Insecta; order Odonata; family Calopterygidae; genus Hetaerina; species Hetaerina titia. The sequence continues at coordinate 14,257,643 of CM073770.1, forward strand.
TGAGCGTTTGGTGTGAGAAGGTTGACTACTGGTATGGTATAAATACTGTTGATGATTAGTGGCTTTGATGGGTACTGAAGTGGTGAATTTGTTATTGTGATTTGAGATGTCTGTGTCAAGAAAGGTGATGGTGGAGTCTGAAATGGAAGAAGTGAATTTAACAGTGAAATATTAATTTAAGGCCGATAAGAAATTGTCAAGAGACTCAGAGCCGTGTGTCCAGAGAATAAAAATGTTGTCGATGTAGCGGACCCAGAAAAGAAGTTGGAAGGGTAGCTGTGACAGGAAATTCTCTTCAAGGTGGCCCGTAAAGTGATTGGCGTACGATGGCGATAACAATGAGTTATCTTAGCTACAAATTACCCCTTAAGCCGCCCAAGTGTGTGTGCCGGGGGGTTCTAGGTCATATTATGTCCTAGAACCTAGTATTTATGTATTAATATTCGCCGATATAAAAATGAAAAAACACCCACAAACATAAACACACGTACAATTACACACAGATGCTTTTTTAAAGTATTGATTAGAATTACTAAATTTCAGGAAGACAAGGCTTCATATTACTTCTTCAAATGTTACCCTTTATACAATTGTTACAAAATTTTGTTTTGGTATTTTCCATAAGTGGAGACCTTGTAAATCTTATTTCCCCCTTGAACAACCCTCGCAAGTCGAGTGCAAAATATTTGTATGCTGGTCTGAACGGTCAATGCTTGGAGCTATCACCGGGACCGTAACATGGCCCGATAATCAAAATGCAGTGCGTACGTGCCCCCTGTTGGCTCCCGCCGAACAAGTGGTTCATTGATTTTTGCAACGAAATTTTTAAAAAGCTCATACGTAATTAAAAATCAAGGCAAAACAAAACGTTATCAATATACGCACAGCAGGGATTACAGCCCAGTTGAATACACAGGATGAATTTTATGAGATTGGCATCCCGCTTCAGGGAAAGTGAATAATGATCGAAACATGAACTTGCACATTATTTTTTCTTTCACACCACAGAGAAAGACACGTAGTTCTAACCTTTCCTCGATTTGATCGATCACAAAATGTTCTTGAGGAACATTACATGGGGATTACAATTAATATTTTCTCTCCCGCCTCCCATTTTTTAATGAAAACATCAGAAATATGACAGAAGTACATTAGGTGACATTTGTGAAATATACTAAGGATGTAAATTATAAAGTGAATACGTCTTTAAGTAATTTAATAATGCATATCCGTCAGTTATATGCATAGTTAAATATCATAACCTCATAAAATTAAAAATTTTAAGCAATCACCATAAAAAAATGTTGCACGTCCATCAGTAACTAAGAGTTGATAATTTTCCGACTTGCGCCATATAAGAAGGTTCCGGGCAATTTTGAGAAAAATCAAGAACTTATATCATGCTTTTGAATTAACAGGATAAGCCATTTTCATCGACTAGTGTACTAGATAAAAATACTCATCGTACAAAATTCACGAACGCATCGTTTTAGAATTATATAAAAATTAAAGGAATTCCCCTTTCAAGCCAACGGCCTCGGTAGCGCAGTAGGCAGCGCGTAAGTCTCATAATCTTAAGGTCGTGAGTTCGATCCTCACCCGGGGCATATTTTTTCCAACTTTTATTTTTCTAGTTTTTTACACATCTTTACGGCGTCATTTGAAATTTTATCTTTTCATTTTTTCCATATTTTATGTCAATTCACATTCATGGAGATATTATTTTCTTCACATGTCGCTAAATTTTTGGCTTCTGACGCACTGAATGACAAAAGCAAATATATCCAGGAACAAATGTTAATGAAATTACATACAAGCACACATTTGAAGGCTACGGTGAACTTTGATGTTGCCTAACTCAGGTGGTTTCACTCGCTGCCATATGCCCAAGACGACGTCTACCATGTAATGCTTAATGCTTTCAAATAGTTCCCCAAACACCAACGTTTAGTAATAATGTTAGATATTCTTTATGTTCATAACGACCACTGGAGAAACTGTCAGGTTTTCTCTCCATCAGGAATAATTCTGATATCGCATCCACCTACTCAGGCACCCAAACCTATGACGCGTATTCAAGAGGAGAAATAGCTAACGCTTAACATGCCATATATAACTCCCCAGCGCGATTAGCCACCAACTTTTCTTTTATTGTAACACTGGCTAACATCTCGTGTTCAACGAAAAGAGTCATTTTATAAACTAAATATCGCAGACACGCATGCAATGAAATATTTTTTCAGTGTACTGTAACATGATTGGGTAGTTTTAGAGGAGCCGGCCGACAACTGAAGTCATTTGCGTCATTAGGGATGGACAGGAAAGGATGAAGGGCGGAGAGACACCCGGAGTCAGCATTAGCCTACTCTTAAAGAGAGGCACCAAGGGGTCCGCAGCTTAACGTCCCAACCGACGGACGGCGAACACAAAGCGCCCTTCACAGACACCTCAAGTAGGATCGGAATACCACTGAAAAGTAACTGCCGCCGCCGAGATTCGAACCCGGGCCCTCTGGGTGGGAAGCTAGTACGTTAGCCACCGTACCTTCCTGAACATCTTGAACATTATTGGACAGAGATTTTTTTTAGATATGAGTTTTTCATGCGCGGTGTATGACCATAATCATTTTCGTATTGTGCAATTCTATTGAATTTGAATTGAAGATGCACACGAATGAAGTTTTGGAAAAAGAAAACATTAAGTATAGAATAGGGTGAGTCGAATTACATATGCCACTCAAAACTGGCCAAATATTCTACAGTTACATAAATCCTCGTGATATTTCCCACCAAAACTGTGCGTGCCATGGGGTGCAAGCACCAGGTGGGGTGTTTGAGGAATAAGGAAGGATATGAGAGAGGAAGGGGAAAGGAAAAAAATCATTAAAAATACCTCCAAAAACGCGCACTTTTATACAAATGCTGGTGGAAAACTTATTCCAAAACATAGGGCCTATTTCACCCCGTAAAACAGTTCTTGGTTATACGAAAAAGGAGGCAATAGAAATTAACCTCAACTGTTTCTCCGACAGACCTCCATCATATCAGGGCAGGGCAATATTTGGGCGATACACTGACATTAAATCTCGGATGTGGCACTGACACCAAAACAATGTGCGTATGCACCTTGAAGAAACTAGGTTTCATCGGACGGACCATAGGATAATGCAATTTAAAGTAAAAGAGAGGTGTTACTACAATTAAATTATACCTTTTATGAAATGTGTGGCAAGTTTTGTAGATCAATGCTATTAGGGCATTGGAACTTTTCAGAGAAGAAACTAATCCGTTTGAAATATGCTACGAAAACAAGAGTATTCATGACGAGTATGCTGGAATAAATAGGTTGGGAGCCTCAACAGAGTCACGAACAGAGCAGGAATGTCGAAGATCCTTAGAAATGTGGAGGACACCTGAGTTTGGTTGTGATACTGAGGTAATTATCTTGGCTTCACATTGCATCGGCATAATGGGCCACCAAGATCAAATAAGAAAGATGACACCTCCACGGACATACGGACTATTACCTTGCAATATACAAGTACCTAATCTCTTCATAATCATAATAACCTCTTGTACCTAATGGTACTCATAGTAAAATGAAACGTAACCGCTACCACTTCTTGAATTTAAAGATCTAAATTTAAAGCTGCATTCGAGCACACCCTTTACAGCGCGATGTATCGGGCAATTGATAATATGTACGCTTATGCGTATAAGTATACGTTTGTTTATGAAGAGCAAATATAAATATATACGTGTAGGTGGGAAATTTTAAATAAAAATCTAGTGTCCTAACAACCACCGCCACACACCATGTACTATATGTACATGCACAGAAATGCCCCATATCTGTTTAGCATGGCATCCATTATTAAAACACGTCCATACTGGGGAAGGGAACTCGGTCCAAGGTAAACCCTTACCGGTGAAACTAAATCCTAATTCGCAATTATTCACGACCCACTCATTTCTCACCAGATTCTTACTAATTTTTTCCTCAAAAATTCCTCGATTACCCAATTTCCACCGATTTCTGTCCATAACTACAAATATCATGGACTAAGTTTTGCTACCATGCCTGAATGAAACACTTAAGTATTCACGTAATAGCACGACTGAGTATATCATTAGAGGTTAGTCAGTCTTCTTAGCTCCGTTGCTATTTATGTATGGTCGCAAGGTATGGGGGAAAGTAGATGCAGGAAATAGAGACCTAAGAAACAGGGCCGTGTACCCCGAGTTGTGTCGATGTTCGTTCCTCAAAGAGCCCAAAGGGGCAGTCTTTAGTTGATTCACGGGTCGATGAGCACTCTTTGAAAGCGGGGTGTGGAAATCCCCCCTCGGCTTACGGAAGGCTCGAATGTCCGTGGAGTTCGCCGCGACAGATCGTCGTCCTTTGAAGTGCGTGTGACGTGGCGTGGACGTCATCCGAAAGACGCTCAAAAGGAGAGTAATTCCACGTCCGAGTACGTGGATTTGAACCCTGCGGAAGGGTTGCTTGAACACACAAAGGCTGGGTATTTCGGAGAGAGAAGCCATTGAGTTTCTCCGCGATTGGCAGCTCTTCTCACAAGCGTAGAGAAGTATTTTAAACACCAATACCGTAGTGAACGTAAAGGTGTTTTAAATCATTTGAGTTATTAAATATTTCTGTTGAGAACTTGGTTTTAAGGACGAGAAAAAATGGAATTGTATCGCGTGACGTGGGAAGTAGGGAAGTAGTAGCTTTGATCATTAATATAAAATTCTGGAAATAAATGCCAGAACTAGCAGAGTCAAGGACTCCTTTCCACGTACAATACGGGATAAAATCTGTGTCTTTGGAGGCGGAGACCATGAGTTGCATGTTCATGAAATGAAATTTTCCCTTTTTACTTTTCAGTTCTGCGTGATCCGCTTTGTCATGGTGGAGGCATGTCGTACAAATGGATCTGGCTCATTTTTATTCCTTTTTATAGAAAAACAATTAAATAATCCATTAGGTGAATTGCCCCTTGTTTTGAATTGAGCCTTCCTCATAAACAAATCGCATATTATCTGATAGTTTTTTAACGAATATTTTTCCATTTTCCTTCCTCTCTCATATCCTCCCTTATCATTCACCCTTCCACCTGATACTTACACCCCCTGCGACATACCTTTTTGATGGATCGCGAGGTATTATGTCGATGTAGAAGTGTATTTCCGCCTGGTGCAGAGGCCTGAGTATTTGGGAAAGCTGAGGAAAGGATGGTATGAAGGTTTTGAGATGCTCAAATTTAGTGGATGTACGAGGGACAAGACATGAGGGATGAAACTGAGAAGGAATAAGAATGATTAACATTGCACGACTGACATCACAGCACAATTGAATTTCGATTCCCTCTGCTGATGGAGATGGGCTAGGCTGGGAATGAACCTCTGCCACATACCCTAGCGGTTGTTATGATGTACCATATGGACGTGAAAATGAAAAGAGTGGCCAAAAACGCGATTCCATTTGCAGGCTGCACGGCGACCCTCTCAACCCTGCTCTTCAAATGCATTCGGTATTGAGCTAGCTACTGTTTACGCATGTTTAATCACTCGAAAAAATTAACCCATCTGGTGAAAGGGTTTCATTTTTGATAACTTCGAAATGTCTGAAGCTATACCCCTACTGAGGAAGAGCACCTGCCTAATCATCTAAATCCTATCCTAGAAGGGATTACATGTTTTGCATGATTCTTTAATAAAAATCCCATTTTTGCGTGATTATCATCAAGTAATGAAAATTAAGGGCGTAAAATTCTTGTAAAAGAGAGCATAATCCTTCTTAGCAGTGAAATCAAGAAAGCTAAGAATCCAACCAGCTCTCGTAAAACATTTCTGGCATGTTGGGCAAGGGACAAAATAGGATAGGGCGAGGGGGGAAGGGGTAAGCAGAGGGTGGGTGGGTGGGTGTCCAAGGGCGAAAGCCTTCTTCTCGTCAAGGAGGAGGGGTGGCTTTGAGGGGAGGAGAGGGTGGGGGGGAGGCGAGGGAGTGCCGCCAGAGAACAATGGCGTATTCCTGGGGGGGTGGGGGTGCGCCGGGGGGCCGGGCCTGGGGCGGGACAATGAGACACCCTCATTTGGAGGCAGAGGGGGAGGGGGAGGCCCGAGCAGGAGGGAGAGAGAGAGTAACCTCTTTTGTCGTCTGCGGAATGGGTGCATACATAAATTCCTGGGTCCGGAATAAAACATACTCGGCGGTGAGGCGGGTCCGCCCATGATGGGCCCAGACTCGGGCCCTCTCACGATCCGGCCCATGGGCGCGACGGGCCCCATGCAGCTCACGGAGACGCGGTGGGACATCAACTACCCACGAATATGTCAGCTGCACGACATAGTCATTCAAGGCCCAAAGACGGAAAAGATTTTGCATTCTACTCAGCATGTGTTTAAGAAAAAATACCGGCAAATTTCCTGATGAAAACATTGCAAGTGTCACACACCAGGGTCAGAGGGTAAGCGCTCTTACGTTGCGTCTCCAAAAAACGCAAACGGCGAAACAGCTGGAGAGTGTGGTAAAGTACACAAAGTGTGTGTACGTCTTTAGCAGTTATTTTGAAAGCGTATATAATTAGAGAATTGGGTGGTGAACGATGTAAACTTATCTGAGGCAACAAATGCCCAAAAAAGTTCAGAACGAGTCGTAATTTACTCCAATCATTTAGAACATTAAAAAAATCCTTATCGTATCGTTAATTGACGAAAAAGTGGAGAAGTGCCCACGCCACCTCTAATTGTAGAAACGGATATAAAGAGGACCATGGCAATCAAGGGCGGATATCATTAACATCCCTCTTATGCAATAAAATTGAACACAGTGGTTGTGATAAACGGTCTGTACGTCTTAGATAATCATGGTGTTTTCACGCATACACAACATGGGTTCCGAAAGACTTAATATTGTGACACACGACGTATTTATTCGTCCACAACCTACGAAAACCAGGGGACAACAAGAATCAAGAAAACAAGTAGACGCTCTTCTCTATTCTTAGACTTTGTTCAAGGATCAGGTAATAGATTTGATATGCCAATTGCAATCATGCAGTATGACGAAGTAGTGAACTGGATTCGAGGTTTAAATTCTGAGTCGTAAGAAAAGTTATAGCATGTAGTAAATGACAAAGACAGCATTATGACAAAATTTTTGAAAGATTTTGGGTGGGATCCCCTCGAAAAACGAAGATTAAGTTTTAGACTGAATCTTTTAGGTAAATTTGAGATTGCTCAGGGAAAAGACGTTCAGCACATTTAAAAAATCCCAAATTATTACGGAGGACATGATCATTAATTCAAGATTAGCAACAGAGACCGCAGGATGGAGAGGCTTAAAATTTAGTTTTTTTTCCGAAAACAATTAGAGACAATTACAAACTGTTACACCAACTAAAGCTTTAATAGAAGCATCATAATACGTATGTATATGTGCATGTGGGTACATATTTTATCTGTGCATTTATTGTGCATTTATTTATGTGGGTATGTATTGTGCATTTATTTATGTGGGTATGTATTGTGCATTTATTTATGTGTACATGTAGTATTGTTATGTAGCATGCATTTATTGTGCATTGTATTATGTGCGAGGGGTATTCTTAAAGTAAGTACCGTTTGCTTATATTTAAATATTGGCGCTTCAAAACACACTTTTGCTCCTGCAGCGCCATCTACTGATTCATTGAGAAGCTACAGCAGCATTTGTTTTGTTACAGAAGTCGTTTGCTTGTCCGTGCATGCAAACAACAATGTCCGTGACAATCGTTGATCCCGCCAGCTGTGAAGTGCGTTCTGTCATACGGTTCTTGTATGCAAAAGGATTGTCGGCTGCTGAAATTCATCGGGAATTATGCCTAGTTTATAAACCTACAGTTATGAGTGAAGGAAAGGTTAGACAATGGTGCTGTGATTTTAAAAATGGACGAACAAATGTCCATGACGAAGAGCGAAGTATTCTGACCGATGAAATTGTTTCGCAAGTGGAAAAAAACTGCGATGTGATCGTCGATTGACAATTAATGGCCTGGCTGAACAATTTCCTCAACTTGGACGCACTACTGTCTACAATATTGTTACGGAAAACCTCGGATACCACACATTGCGTGCAAGGTGGGTACCGAAAATGCTCACCGACCACCACAAAGAGCAAAGAATGTCCAGTGGACGAGAGTTTTTGGGTCGTTGGGAACTCTTTAAACCACCCACCGTACAGTCCTGACCTTACACCCAGTGACTACTTCCTCTTCTTGCACTTGAAACAGTGGTTCGGTGGACAACGTTTCGAAACCGAAGAGGAATTCAAGAATGGCGTTGTCGATTGGTTCAACCCTCAGGCGGCGAGTTTCTCTGCAGAGGGGTTAAAGAAACTGGTGCAGCGGTACGAAAAATGCTTAGAAGTGAACGGTGATTATGTAGATAAGTGAAGTAGGTTTGTAGCTAACTAAAAGTGCCAATAAAATGTGTTTCATATGAGTATATTTTTTCCAGTGACCAAACGGGTCTTACTTTATGAATACGCCTCGTAGTTCTCGCATGTATCGTATGATGCGTGAATTTATTCATGTGTTGTGGATACAACCTTGTCATACACCTGCACATCACGAGTCTATAAAAACCATGCAATACTAAATGCGTTTGACTTAATCGTAAAATTTTGGTTTTTAAATAAAAATATTGTAGTGCCTGGCTTCTTGATTTTTATCGGAACGTGCATCGTGCAAGGGAAGAACTGCTACTTGTCAATGACGCTACCTCCCTATCTCTCATTCTATCTCGGCGGTCGAATTACTGATGTAATATCTGTCGCTTGCAAACTAGGATGTAATGTGCCTCTCCAAAATTCGCTAAAAACTGCCACCTAGAATATGCTGCGGGTGTACATACGTAGAAGATCCTTACGAATAAGGTTTAGTTTTGGAACTAGATCGAGTGAAACGTAGAACAGCTAGGTCACGACACTATTGAAAGAATTATGATGGAAGCCACCAGTTGACCGTAGGTTGAAATACAGATTAAATTTACTGCGTCGTTTTGAGGCTGACTGCTTATCTGAGACAGACTTAAAGACTTAGTACAGACCCCGACTTTCTGCGGTAAATCAGATGATGTACGTACGTAAAATCAGGGAGATAGTTGAACGGATAGAGTTTTTAAATGTCGTTGATTGTCGTCGTTATCGTAGTGTGATTAACTGCACTGCATGAAGTAGAAATGTGCGGGACGGTGCGAGGCATCTTAGGAGTCGGCTGAAAACAAATTACCCACGAAGAAACTCTCTTTTGAAGCGGAAGCTACGGGATTATTCACAATTGCCGTGAACGGTAATGCTGGGGTGGGCACAAAACTACGGAAAAATACTGCGACAAGAGCAAAGATACGTATTACTAAAATCCAATGACAGGATCAAAATGGCCAGGGTAACAACGAAATCCACAGATAATGCAGTGGTGCAAATGTTAACGCTAACATCAGACAACAATGATTACAAAGTGGCGGAGGTGCAAGGCGATCTCACCATACACTAAAATTGTAAAGGAAGAAGAAAATCTTAAGATACTTGGAGATTGGAATTCAATCGTTGAAGAAGACCAGGAAGGAAAAAAATTAGTAATATGTGAACTAGGGAAACGAAATTAAATGAGGAGAAAGGCTTTTGGAATTGCCTGAGAAATAAAATTAAGTGGTGATACACATCACACTCTTTCAGAAACACTCAGGGAGGTGATACATGTGGAAGATCCCAAATGAAGTACGAATATACCAAAGTAATCTTTTAGACTTTTAGACTAGAAGATTTGTAGAAAGATTCAGAACCAACGAGTTTAACGATGACACTAAAGGAATTATAATGGCCCCACACTACTTAGGTAAATCAGACCACAAAGATAACATAAGGGAGATAGATTCAAATACTCATTCTTTCCCAGAACAATCAGGAATCATAATAGTAAGAAACCGAAGTCCATTTAGAAATATTAAAAACATTTAATTTACAAGTCGAAACAAAATGAAACATTGCAAAGATATTAGGTGTAGATGAATGTGTATGTTAGTTGGTAGTTTGTTGTTTGCATGTGTGTGGGGTGAAAGGGTTTTTCCATGAATGCATACAATTTATTGTTTGTGACTTGTGCAAATTTGTGGCTTTTTTTCTTAATTACAGGTGGTGTCGTAACACCCCCGCCGCACGCCCTTGCGGCAGCTTGCGGGGTATTAAGTAGATTTGGATGTAAGCACACACTTGCGGAGTAGAGATATAGGAATCAAATGAAGAAGTACAAATACTACCCCGGTAGCATCGACAGCGACCACATTTCAGTGCAAACGGATCTCTCACTAGACGTGGCTTGCAGCACAGCGCTTTGACAGTGACGCAGAATTGCATGCTGATGTAAACATGTGGTTAAAATGTAAGGCGTCAGATTTCTTCAGAGATGGAATTGAAAAGCATGATAAATGCCTCAAATTGAATAGTGACAATGTAGAAAATAGTTTAAGAATATGCCTTACAATTGCACGTATATAATGAAACCTTGTCTTATCCCTAGGTTCAAATTTTGCACCATTGTTACACACCATTATTACATATGTTTGCACCTCTGAGTGAAGGGAGGTAGATGTTTATTTGCATGCGTGTAAAATGATAGGATGTTTCTATGAATGTATGCACTACTGTGGATTTGGGTTTGCCTGTATGTGTTGGTTTTGAATGCGGTTTTTCTTTTTCCCCTTTTTTGGGTGGTGACCTAACATCCCCCGCCACACGCCCTTGCGGCGGCTTGCGGGGTATTATGTAGATGTAGATATTTTAATGCAACGCGTAAGTTACTCTCTGAACAGTCATCGTAATATGCAATTTAAATATAAATATTACACGTTATACTCTTGAATACCAACACTGCTCGATATATCTACCAAATATAGTTATTTATCTTTACCTTTGCGATCTATTCATACCAGTTCAGTTCTTGTATAATCAGTCCTGTCACATACTCGTATTACTCTGCCAAATGCCCTTTGACGACTGGCTGTTTAAGATTCAAGTGTAGAATTTACATGATAGAGACCGGGAAATATACAGTACCTAGCTCTAAAAAAGAATCACCTAGAACAACGATTTTTATCACTCCAAATGAATCCCTTCGGATTTTGTCCAGAAGAGAAATCATGCTCATTCCAGCGTTAGTCTTTTTAATAGTTGCAGAGTCATCCAACGCCATCGTTATGCAGCCGTGACTGTATACAAGGTTTTACGGCCCGCTGTCTTTTCATATCAGTAAGGGTATTCCTGCCAGAACGAATTATTTATCTTGGTTTTGCGTATCCCTCTCTCTATCTCCTTCTACAGAATAACCAAGGAAAGATTGGCTAACAGGGATTAAGGTTGAAAGCAAGCAGGTGCAGTAGAGTTGGCATCGCTTTTGGCTCGACCAACATGCGCACACAGGGATTTTCTATTATTTTTTAATCCACCTGCTTACTTAAGAGCATGTTTACAAGAAATAAATTATCGCACACAGACAGAAGAGAGGCAAAGGAAGCTGTTTATGGCATCAGGCGAGAGCCTGCATGGCACTCAGGGCAGAGCATCCATCCATCAGCCTCGTTCCAGGGCCACTCCTTGGAGCCACTCACCTCTCTGGACGGAAAATGCGCTTGGGTGACCATCAGCATACTCTAGGAAGGAAACTGGGTGTCCTTACTTCCTCCGACGGCTTCCCTTCCTGTTTGTGACAAATGCCCAAATAAGAAATCAGAAAAGAGGTTGATGACAGTCCCAAGTAAGATGAGGTCCAGCAAATTGAAATTTACAGAACATTGTAATTTATATTTTGCAAAAGACGACGAATCGATCGATAAGATAAAATGATTGCCCCTTCTCTCGCATGATATCGAGACTATCACTTTAGTAGTAAGAAATAATATGTTAAAATTGCATACGAGTAGTTTTTAAAGTTCAGAATATGACTCGTGGGACATAAACTGACTATCATTACTGCTTTTTTAAAGGACTACTAAACAAATAATATCATAGCACTAATAGGGGAGAAATAGGAAGATGAGACATACGCCAAAAAACGACCAATTCTCACCTCGCTAAAGGGGGAGTTAAAGAAAACTATCACAAGAAAAAATTTAGAACATTTGATGCATTCCGTGGACATTGATATCATTTGCTTCTACTTCAATAAAATATTACGGAGTATTCACGGGTTTCCAGGGGCTGAAAAATAATGTCGGGGCATGGTTCAGATTGAATAAAAGCAAATAAATGAAAATCTTTAGAATTTCTATGTGAATCTAGCTTTCTGTGGACCTACGCTTGGAATCACTTAGTAACCTTTAAGGTAAACGGTCCAAAAATAAGGTAATAACTATGTAGACAAGCAGAAATTATTTATTTGTTGTAATGATCACATCACCACATTATTATCACATTATTTTGATAACCATTACATTTACTATTCTTCCATATCAGAAAGTACATTTCATTTGAGTTACCTCAATCATAGTTTAAAAAAGTTCAAATTTTTTTATAACTATTGGTAAAAATATTCTTTTTTCAGTTGCGATTTGAAGGATGTTTATTCGGCATTACCTTGTCGTCTTTTCAGTTTTAAAATTAAAATATATGCGTGATTTTCTCAATTTCTAACACACAAACACAAAGTCATAAATTCAAAGGTATCTTTAGAGATGGCCCATAATTAGCATTGGCCGCCAATGCGTCCCTTGCATGCCTTCTGGAGTGATCAGGCGTTTCTCGCATTAAATGGCGTGGAGCGTCCGAAGTTTCTCCCGCCTGCACCTCCAAGTCTGGAAAGCTAGTGGGAGATCATGAAACGTTGCGAAGGAGATAAGAAAGTTTTCCATGTCCCAGCGTGGTCTTTCTGGCATAACCGTGAAAGTTTTCATTGCGGAGGAAAGTTGATCCTTTCAACGCAGACTTTTTATCAAGGGCATGAGTAGGGATGTTGAGTGTAATGTGTTTTTAATCTCGTTCCATCACTTTAAGTAAACGTTTTAAACAACATAGCGCATAGCGAAAAAACACAACTAAAACAAATTCTTACTTTGATATTCGGAGTATTTATTTCTGCCAGAAATCTCGTGGAACACCAGAAACAATGGTTTACGTTTAGAAGCATTCCGCAGAGAAAGAATTAAGAGCTAATTTTTAATGGGTTCCTGCCTCCAAGTCGAATTAATTACCCCAGATGTATTTTGAAAATGTTATAGCAAAACTAAAAAAATAATTTTATCCATTGAAAGTCTTACTAACAGTGATATACTCATCAGCTCCTTTGCCATTCGTCCTTGTAAAGAGTATGCCAAAAACGGGTTGTTATGGATGATGCTAATGAATAATATATAAAATACGAATGAATACGGCATATTTTGAAACAACAAAAAAATTACCAGATATATTCTATTTCTGGTTTTTTGTCTAATCGTGTAAGTACTTTTCCACGCTGTTGGGATACTTACTTTAGTGCTTATTTATTTATTTATTTATTAGTGCGTATTTATATATATAAATAATATATATTTATTATATATATATTATTTTTCAATATAAAACGATAAACACACTAATCAACCCGAAGGTCGGTTTAGTAGGTGATGGCAGAGTTCACCCAGTACTAAGCCCGACGGGGTGTGAATATTCACACATCTGGGTAGGAGGACCAGTTCCTTTCCCTGTGCCGGTTATGGTTTCCCAGGAAGATCTGGTACTCAAAACCTACATAGCTTGGGTGGAGCTGCGGGTGTCCAGAGTGCCTTGCCCGGGAATCAAACCCGGGACCCTCCGGTCAGTTAGTCCAACGCTCTAGACTGCCCCCCTACTCCTAGACTACCGCGACCCACACACATAAATATATATATATGTATATTTATAATATACATATTCATTATACTTCCTAATTCAGGTCGAGCGGAGGAAAAGCTAAAATAATTTTGATATTTTCACGTGTGTTTCACCGTTTAAAGTTAAAACGATCTGACACCATTACCTGTTAAAGCATCAGTGTGTATTTTAGAGTAAATATAATAAATTGCATTGTGGGCTAACCTACAACGTGTTTAAAAAATTTCATGCTAATTAAATTGAAAAAAATGTTTGCGATATTTACTATTCTGGTGATCTGAACCACCGGACACCGCTTTGTCCTTTGGTCTTTCTAGGATTGCCATCAGACTCAATTTCTTTTGACAATTACTTTTAACGAACGCTGCCAACATTATTTAATCCATTAATGCAATTTATTCTCGTACATGAATCTACATCTTACCTTGAAACCCTTCCCGAGTGTAAGGGGGCGGGGTCGTTGGTCACCAGCCATTGGATTCCTGATTTATTATATTAATGATGATCTAGAAGCACGAATTTCCGTACGCTATGTTACATAACGTTTTTTTTCTCGAAGAGGGAACAATTATTCCATGGATATTGATAGATTAAGTTAGAGATTTTCCTCAACTTTTCACTGTGGTCCTGCCAAACAAAATAATGCAGCGATAAAATTTGGTTTTTATTTATCTAACCGTTTAAAGTGATTCATGTAGTCCACGCACCTCCTGTGCCTCCCAACCCACGTCATCAGACATAAATTCGATGCTGTATGTTCGTCCGTAGCGATACTTTACGAAACTCTCAGCCTTTCTTTGTGCCTGTTTACGTACTTCCGAGATTTGAGTCCTCGTGTGCAGATTGCAAAACCCTCGGCGCCTATTCAAGGTGAGTCCCTACCAACAAGAAATAACAATTCTCCTTGGCTTTCGACTATTTCCCCACTGTTCCTTTGATGATCCTTAGGTACCTTAATCCAACTTCATATTTGTTCCTAAATTTGTGTTTTCGTCATGCTAAGTCCGAAATACACGTATATTCACATTCAGCTGAGCCACGAGTGTTCGGAGCTGAATGGCAGCCAGGAGTGATTCCAGTTCTCTATATAAAGATTGGTATTCCTCATAATATAACTGGAAATTTGACATTCACAATTTTAGGCAGGGAGCCGCTTGAGATGCGAGGAGGACAAGCGAGACTTAGACTTATAACAAGGTTCACGAAACACGAGTTTAACTATGACAGAAAAGGAATTATTATGACCCCACCTAATTTGGGTAGTTTAGACCACAAAGATAAGTAAGATAAGGGAATTCGACTTTAATACAGATAGATACAAATGCTCGTTCTTTCCGCGGACAATCAGGAATCATAAGAGTAAGAAATCAAAGTCATAATAGTGATAATAAAGACGTTTGAATCACAAGCGAGGACAAGATTAAACGATCCGTAGACATCTGGTGCATTCGCAGGTGCATGTTCATACATATATTAGTTGCTTGCAGATGAATTACCATGAGTGTCAGTTCAAATGGGTTTTGCATGAGTGTATACGACTGTGTGGGTGTGAACTGGTATGCTTTTGTTTGTTTTGTATGTGATTTTATTCTTTTTTACGGGTGGTGTCCTAACACCCCCGTCAAATGCCCTTGAGGTAGCTTGTGAGATATTGAGGATAAGAAAGAGTTTACACAGGCATTCATAGCGACATTTCGTTACCTCGTGGACACACGGTGTTCTCTGCGTGTGGCGGCTGTCGGAGAAAGTTTAGGTGAGGATTTTCACTTCAAAAATTTCTTTTCTATTTAAATGAATTTCTCCAAATCGACAGGAAAAATTGTTCAAGTGGTGAAAGAGCTCGACGGGAAGTGCATACATATGTGGAATAATATTTGTGCAAGTACGACTGGGTAAACGCCGCCCTAAGAGGCGCCTTTCGGCATGTTGGGCAGCTTGATAAATAAGTAGACGGGAAAGACGGTGAAGGTCAGATGGTGCATTGGCGCGCAGCGGCGCCCGCGAATCCCTCTTTTGGCGCGGGACATTTGAGCACCCAGATTGCCCAACCATCCACGGCGAGGACGTTTGGCTAAAATCCTTGAATTTCCACAATTCAACACAGAAGTGTCAGAAGTAACACAGGAATTACTGTCTGCACAACTTCTCCAGCTTCTTTGGTCATCTAATTAGATGTTGGATTCTTTTTAAAAACAATAAACATCCTTCTTGTACGTGTGAGGGCGCTGGAATGGTCCGGGAGAAGGTAAGGTAAAAGAGGGGGGGAAGATACCGTGCTACCGGCGGCGACTGGAGACGGAGGCGTGGAGTCCGTCGGCTTCCCTCTCGCAACACCCCCTCTTCGGGTTTTTCCCCGATATATATACCCGGGGGCCTTTTTGATTTGTCGATTGGGGCCCTCTTCAATTGGCCTTCTCAACCGGGGGAATCGGTTAGGGGGAGAAGCCGTGGAAACGGCTCACGTGAACGACATGAAAATGAAACAAATGTCCAGATTTTGGGGTGGCTTGCTTAAGGCCAAACGTTACGGCCCGGGTTCGCCGACGACCATCAGCCGTTGATCAGAGATCATTTCTTGCATTGGCGGACGATTCGGTAGATTGTGATCCATCGAAGAAAATTAGGGTCCATCGATGTTCAAATTCCAACTGATCGCGGATATTGGGGGATAAAATGAGGAAGCAAACGATATGAAAAAAATACACTATCATTTGAATTTGTGTCTCCCTATACTTGGTATCAGGATGTGCCAGTTTCAGGGCTGATAGCATCTTATTAACCGTAAATAAGTTCGAGTTGGACAACTAATTCCTTTGTTGAGTAAATCAGCAATGATGTTGTAGTATCACTGATACTTAGCATCCACGTTAGATTTTTTCTATCATTGTTGGCACTTTGCTCATTCAGATGCGAAATTTCGACCTTAATGGGGAAGTTCATTTCTTAATCACACATCAGCTCATTGATTTACTGTCTGCCAGGGTGGATAGAAAAGGGCAATTGGACTCGTTTAAACCATTTTAATCAAGATATTTTTTACATTGTAAATTTAATTTTTACTGGAAATGTTTGACCTCCGTGGATTAATTTTAAATGGCCAAGGATCAATAAAACACGATTTATATCACTCACGATGCATAAAGGAATCAATTCTTTCTTTAATTTCGTCCTCGTTGCCTTGCCTTACAAATGAAGCATTCAGCTGGTCGAGAATCAAAGTTAACTTCAGCTATATCATCATAATAATTTAATTAAATATCTATCTTTTGGAATTTGGAAATTGACGGAACTGATCTTTATTCACTCCCAATAGCCGATCTTCAGGAAGGGAAAACTTCAATAACGTAGAATATTTGCTGATTATGAACACTCCCACGGATGGCACACCAGAGAGTTAAGGGATGTATTTAAATTTGCATGCTTTTTGGAGGTTTTTAGTGAATTTTTCCCCTTTCCCTTCCTCTATATTCTTCAGTGAATATTTTTTCCCTTTAACCTCCTCCTTTATCTCTTACTCATCCCACCTGGTGCTTGCACCCTCTGCCACGCACATTTTTGGTCGATTGCGGGGTATTTATATAGATGTATAAGCCCTCTCCATAAACAAATCGACTTAAAATACAGCCTAACAGAGTTGAAAACTACTTATTGTGATTCAATAAGTATTTCTAACACTACCCTCACATATAATTGATGGTTTTCGACGTATCTTTGTGAAATCGATTCATATTGGAAATGAAAGAATGGTAACTTTGTTATTCCACAGAAAAATGCTTTACGATGCATCGAAACCCGGGTCTTATCGTAATAAATTTTTCTGTGGAATCAAAAAGTTACAATTCTTTCATTTCCACTACCCTAACATTCTCATTGGTCGTACTCCTCTTTAAAAAATAAAAAGAGAAGTTTCAAGCGTGATAAGGTGGAATATCGAGATTAATTAAAAATGTTGGAATTTTCCACAAAACAACCACAAACAATTGACCACAAAATATTTTGAGGAAATTTGCAAAATTTTTAAATAAGTAACCTTCTTGGCAAGTTTTTATTCAATGGATTATACGACGGAGTAACTAACTGGCAATGGCAAAACTAGTATTCCCACCCTTTTGTTTAAATTTATTTAAAACACCGTCAGTCTGCTAACAAGTATTCCTAATAATATGATTGCCAGAGGCAGAGTATCATGAATCGACTTTTTTATATCGGGATCAGACATTAAATCTAGAAATGATAAATAAATATATGTATACATATATTTTTATTATTATTAGGTAATCTACCGTTTAAGGTAGGTTTTTGGATGGACACAACTATCAAATAAACATTTTGTGACTCCCCACCTAGCAAACTAATCTATATCAGGTCCCTCTTCATCTCGGTGTACTTCTTTCCTCCCTTCATCCCGTCCAACATCCCTATCCTGTTCCTACCCTTACCTCGCTTGCCCAACATTCTCCCCTCTATTACCCTCTTCAACACTCCACTACCGCTCAATACGCCTCTCATCCATTTTTCCTGCCTCCTTAGGATTTCTCTCAACAAACCCCTCTCCTCACCCACCATCTCTAGCACTTCCTCATTTGTTTTCCTTTCGGTCCATTTCACTCTCTCCACTCCTCTCCACACCCACATCTCAAAAGCCTCCAATCTACGTCTATCCTCCTGCTTCAGTAGCCACTTTTCCGCACCAAACATAGCTACGCTCCATATCAGAGTTTTTACGAGTCTTGTCTTAACATCTCTACCCAACGTCCCCGTCATCAACTCCCTCCTCCTTGAGAAAGCCTCCTTGCCTAGCGCAATTCTTCTCCTTACGTCCCTACCACTTTGACCGTATTGGTCCAAAACACTTGCGAGATATGTAAACTGCTCTACCTGCTCTATTCTTTCCCCGCCAATTTTAGTATTTAGCTTAGCCTTTTTCTTTCTGGAAAATCGCATAACCTTTGTTTTATTAATATTGATTCTCATCCCATATTTATCGTACTGAACCTCCAATTCACTCAGCAATGCTTGCAACCCCTTGGCTGACTGAGTAACTAATGCTTGGTCATCAGCAAACCTAACCTATTTTACAAATTCCCCTCCAACTTTCATTCCTACCTCCAGTTCTTCCCATGCCTCTTTAATCATTTCCTCTACATATACGTTGAACAGTACCGGTGACAATGGGCAACCCTGCCTTTCACCTCTTCCTAACACTGTCCATCCGGACTCTCCGTTCCCCACTCGCACCTGAGCAGTCTGAGACATGTACAGGTTGCGGATCAGTCTCCTGTCCCTCCAATCCATTCCTATTTTCTGCAAGACACGCATTAATTTTTCCCAATTCACTCTATCAAACGCTTTTTCCTAATCTACAAAACAGGCAAAAACGTCCTGATTGTATTCTATATTCCTCTCGATTAGTGATCTCATTACTGCAATGGCGTCACGCGTGCCTCTTCCTTTCCTAAACCCAAAATGATCCTCCCCTAAGTAATCATTTGCCTTACTCTCTATCTTTTTGTTGATGATCCTGAGAATAACTTCAGCTGCGTGGTATATCAAACTTATTGTTCTGTAATCCTCACATGACGTAGCCTTTGATATATATATATATATATATATATATATATACATATATCATTTGTTAAAGGATAGAACCTTATATCTTGGCGTGTACCCTAGGTGTAAGTACCGATGTCTTGGTACCGGTACCTTGACCTTTATACTAGCACGGAGCGATAGATTACTAAGTATTGATCGCTACGTAGGTGCACGTTTTAGGACAACATCATTGGGTGGGGTGGATGGCATTTGATTTCATCTCAAAATCGCTTAAGGTTGTATTATTATTATTATAGGTAATCCACCGGTCAAGGTAGCTGTTGGATGGGCAAAAGCTACTAAAAAATCTTATGTCTTTCCCAACAAAACAAAACCCAACATCCTACTCTGCAAGTCCATCTTCATCTCTGTGTACTTCGTCCCTTCATCCCGTCCAACTTCCCTACACTGTTCTTGCCCTTTCCTCTTTTACCTAAAATTCTCCCTTCTATTACAGTCTTCAGCATCCCACCGCCGATCAATATGCTTTGCATCCATTCTTTATGCATCATTTTTATTTCTCCCAACAATCCTCTCTCCTCGACCACCGTACCTTCCTCATTTGTTTTACTTTCTGTCCACTTCAACTTCTCCACCCTTCCCCATACCCACATTTCAAAAGCCTTAAATCCACGCCTATCACCTTGCTTCGTCTAGAACATGCCTAGTCTGTATTAAATAAAGACAAAGGCAGAATATAGGCTTTGGAGAGGTGGGTGTGGAGGAGAATGCTTAAAATAAAGTGGGCGGATAAACTGAAGGAAGTGTTCTTTTATAGAACTGGAGAGAAGTGTTCATCCAAGTAATAAAATGAATTGGATTGTTTAAGTATTGCAAAGGGATTGCCTACAGAGGGATGTCGTGGAGATGACGGCGATATGGAGTTAAGGGCGAGAAGTGGAAGACAAAAATGGCAATTCCATCAAAGAAGGAAGAATACATATACACAGATGTGGAGAAGAGATTGGAGAAGAGAAGAAACTGGAGAGAGGGATACTCAGCTTGCATTAACAGAGCATTGAAGGTGAATTTTTGGATTGACTCTTCAACCTGCTTCAATTCGTGACCACCAATTTCAATGGACCATATTTTTCAATATGCATAGGCATTGCATTTGTGGGTGTGTGAAATACCGAGTATTTAAGTACCATACTGCAGAAGTTCAATCCTCTCTGGTTGTCACTGAATAAATATTCAATCAATGGGGGAGTTGCTGTGCCTCGTAATCTGCACACCCTTTAAGACACCACTAGGATGTGTGGCAGGGTGTGATTCCAACCCATGCATGCAATATCATAAGTAAATGAAGCCTAAATGTTTGATACCAATAGAAATCTTAATTCAAAAGATGCAGATGATTTTAAAATAGCTTAAAATATTTTAACTTCAAAATACTTCATCATACATGGGAGAAAAGCAGTTGGTAATCAGTACAACAAGTGTTAGCTAATGCACATCCAATGTCGACAAACTAGGTTATTTGGCATTTAAAACATTAAATTTGCTTTCTTTACAGCGTCTTTTTTAAGTAATCTGCTCCTCATCGCTCGCGGGAAAATGGATTTTTACGTTTGCCAGTTGAATTCTCTCCAATCTCCTTATGGTTTCAATTTCGCCCGAATAAAGACGTTTATTAGCAGGTTGGTAATATATGTAGGCATGTTGCATGAATGGTGTTCGGTCGCCCTCTTTCCACGTGGTTTTTGGTGGATCTCGGGGTGCCAGATGCATGAAGAAATAGAGTGAAAGTATGTAGAATGGCTGGTGACCTAACACCCCTGCCACACGACCTTTGGACGGCTTACGGGGCATTATATAGATGTATCTATCGATCTACCTTATGCGTCTGTAGACGGTCCCCCCTATCAGGAGGAGGATCGGTCCCATTCGGACACAAACAACAAGGTGGGTTTGTGGTAGGAGAGTGGAGACAGGGGAGACGGGGAGTGAGAAGTCGACATTGCTGGGGGCCAGCTTTCCACTCGCCCTCCGAAACCCCCACCCCCCTCCTCAGGGCACTTTCATCGGAGATTCCTCCCATCGCCTCTCTCTTTCAACGGAGCGTTTGTAAAATTAAGAGAAATGGCGGTCGGCGCGGATCCCATGGATGGGTGCGGAGGGGATCGAGTGACTCGTTTGACAATGCGGGGTGAAGGCGTTTTCCCCAAGAAGGGACAGTGGAGACATACATACGCTCTTGAGTGCTGGATTCTCACAGCATTGCTTTGTCACCTAAAAGCGTTTTCTCACTAAATATTTGCACTATGAGCAAATTCGAACTTAAAAACTGTTTGAACATTCGAATTCCAGTTTCATCTGTTTCGTTACCCCTAATGGGCGAAAGAGGCATTGCCCCTGGCAATTCGCGAGAATTGCTGCTACAAATATATCGTTTAGCTAAACCGAGGAGTTATGGCAGTGGTTTAGTATGCCTGATTTTTCTAAGACATTTGCCATTAAGTATAGTTATCTCTCCTCCATTTCTCTCAAGTTATATATTCTCTCTGTCACAATTAAGTAAGCAGCACAAGGTAGATTTCATGGGCAATATGACGTCAGTGTTGCATTAAAAGCAGAGAACCGGAGTCAGATTTTCTAAAATATTTTATGATAAATTATGAAGAATTTAGAAAAAAAACTGGGCGGACACTCAAAGTTAAAAGTTAATTTTTAGATTAAATCTCCTACGTAAATTGTAATCATATCGCTTTTTTATGTATATTAAATACGTATTAGTGACATGCTGTTCTTTATACGGTATGAGAGATTATGAAAACTGATTAGAGCGATAGACTGTTTTGAAAACTGGGTTCTAATTCCATTGTTTTCGTGAAATATAATATATGGAAACATTTACATCGAAATCGTCAAAGAGAAAATCCGTTACATTTGCCTAATTTTTAGCAATTATCGTAAACATATTTGATTACACAATAGAACTGCTAGTATCTCGTTTCGTCTACGGTTAGTGGTTCAACCTAACGCCCCGAAAGCTATTTTTTCAGAATTACTCCCTACACTTGAATTATCATGTGACTAGATGTGACTATTCTCTTAGCATTTTTGCAATCATAACTGTTTCGGGTTTAACTTTGTGTAATTCCTTCATGATGAGGGGCTACCTGGTGATGATGCGCAACATCGAAATCATGGTCGTGAAGTATAAAATCTTTATGTGAAAGTGCAAGGTTTCTTTTTTCCCCCTCATCATTTTTGCAATCAATTAACTTCTAGATATTATCCTGCCACCTACCACTAGGATATGCGGTAGGGCGTAAAAGGTATTCACCATCTAAATTTGATACAGCAAATACTTTTTAAATGTGAAAACCATTGCTTGGAAGGGACAATAAGAAAAAATAATTTATTACTATTTTAACAACACAAGAAATCACTTTCTTTCTCAGAGTTCTTTTATCGCTGTAATACCCGGATTGCGTTTCCTCAAACATAATTAAATGAACTGGGACAAATCTAGTAAGTTTTGTACCTAAATTTGGTAATTAACATGAAGTAATTCCTTCGGAGTGCCGCCCCATGCTATTAATTTATCATAACGTCAAAAGCTATAGTTTCCAATTTAGAAATTATAATGCAAGGAAATGAAATATTAAATTTTTTCAGGCTCAACTTTGTGGAAGTTGTACTGTATGTGTAATGATCAATGTATATTTAAGACACAACATATATTATTTATTATAAAAGTACGAAAATAAAGAACAGTGGCAATATATATTGTGTTCTTCATTTAATGAAATGAAATGTTAGTTGGATTATATCACACTAAAATGTAGGAACCGAGAAATTGAAGAACATAGAATATGAATGCACTAAAAAGACTTGCTTTTGGGCAAAGGATGACCTACCTACTCTCACTGTTGTACTCGACGTCACCATTTATAACAGCGGGGGATTCATAAGGAAAGGATGTCTGTCAAGAAATCATTTAGCCCGATAAAAATTGACTTGCATCAATCTATCCAGAGTAATTATTATAAAGAGTATATAAACAGTATAAAAAGTATCGGTAATAATTGTTTCCTAAATTGTGCGTATGATCGCAGATCGTATTGCCATTTATAAGATGACATTGCTCACCATTATCGGTGAAAATTTGGCGATGCGAATCAACTGCGCTAAACTCGTCCCGAAGGTCTTGAAGGACAACCAAGAGCAGAGTCGAGCATCTGCCTGCGAAGACTTTCTGCAAATGCATCGCGACGATTCCCCAACCCCCTTACAGTCCAGATTTGGCACCAGCAGACTATCTCCTATTCCCAAAAATTAAATCCTCTCTCAAAGGACACTGCCACGGTGCCGTCAAAGAAGCTTATTTATACGCGTGCCCTTGAGGACCTTCAGAATCCGCCTACCAAGGAGCCATAGGAAGTCATAGAAAACCCTCCGACACAAGTGTCGACGCTCATGGGAAATACTTGGAAAAATTTTGAGGCATTGTAGCAATGTCTGAAATAAATCTATTTTTCCGAAACCTGTCCCAATATTTTTTATACAAGCCATGTATTTTTTAAAATATACACCAAAAACAATCTTAATATGGTATCAATAACTATGTTTCTGAAAATAAATGTTACCGAACGTTCAGTCGGATGTTTTGTTTCATATGAAATATATCTGACATTACTTACAAAGTTACCACGACAGAGTATGAAATATCACGCTCGATTGTTTTAAAATTGAATTTAATGAGCTACCATAGACCTTACATAAAAAGTTCTTGACATCAGAGAAAATGGCATTATCTGCATCGGAGGAAAAGTGATTTCATGAACTATATTGCAAAGAAAAAATATAGACATAAATAGTATAGCGGGAATTCCCCGCGGGCCATGAATTCAGCAAACTATCCTCAGTAAATATCTATCAGCAAAATAGAAATACTCAAAGAGAAGTGTTAAAT
Source organism: Hetaerina titia (assembly GCA_037158775.1). Classification (NCBI taxonomy): domain Eukaryota; kingdom Metazoa; phylum Arthropoda; class Insecta; order Odonata; family Calopterygidae; genus Hetaerina; species Hetaerina titia. The sequence continues at coordinate 14,282,034 of CM073770.1, forward strand.
GATTCAAAGGATGGAAGTCATTTACAATTCTGATGAGGAAAACAAGGAAATAAGGGTCAGATAAATAATCTCCACCACATTACTACAATAGGCTTATTTTGTTTCCTTGAGAACAACCATTGAGTGTGTTAATCTTTCACGGGAAAATTTTTATTTGTAATTTGTCGGGTGTGACAATTGATCTACTTATATCCATGATGTCGGTCTATCGCAGTAAGAAGGGGCCACTGGTGCACGTGGGTTGTACACGCCTGCTGAGCTAGTATCCACCCTCTCACACACCCTACCCATGGTTTTCCGGGGTATTTCCGAATGTCTGTAGACGCAGATTTGAGGATGTCGCACATCTACTACCCGCACTCTTTCTAGTGGGGTGACGATCCTCCAGATATCTAAGGGGGCATCCATCAATCTTTCCAGCCCCGGAAACCGGGCTCCGGAGGAGGGGGGCAGGCTTAGAAGAGGGAGGGTGGGAAGGTGCGAGGTGAAAGTGTAGTTAACGGCTTCGAGGAGAAAGGGCGAGCGGGGAGGGGAGAGGAGAAAGCGGTCGCTCTCTTCACCTTGGGTGGATGGGGCGGTGCGTGGGAGGGGAAGGGCGCCCCCACCCCCCTCCACCCTTGATGGCCTACTCTCCGCCGAATTGGGGAAGAAGACACCCCCTACCCCCTCTTTCCCCTCTCCCCGCCGCCGCTCCGGGGCGAGGGAAGCGACCAAACCAGCGCGGAGGGAGAGATGGGCGGGCCTCTCCGCCCTCCTCCCGTTCCCACGACCCCTCCTCCCACACAAAACTCTCCCTCGACGCGAAAAATCTCCGCTTTCTTATATCTACATCCACGTACAGCCTCAAAGCGCCACGGGAGTGTGTGGCAGGTGGTGCTGCCTCGCCAGTCGGTCGAGAAAATTGGTTATCAAATAGGTATCATTTTATTTTCGGTTAAGTTCGAGCCGTCGTGATGTTCACTATCATTGTGGTAAGGAATCTTGCGGGTGAAATCTTATTCCTGACATGGGATGATGCTGTACTGTTGGTTTTATATTGCCTTTTCACTTCGAGGGCCCAGGTTCGCATCCCGTTGGTTGATGGATTTTTCAGTGGTATCCCGATCCCTATTTGGGATGCTATGTGGAAACCACTTGAAGTGATTAAGCCGTCCGTCGGATGGAACATTAAGCTGTGGACCCCTTGGTGTCTTATGTTGGGAGTAGGCTAATTTATCCCCAAATATGTCGAATCCTTAATGAGGGAGAGTGAAAACATGTGGAAAATTGGTGCTAAATTTTTGGTCCACTCGCGCGTCGGCATCTTCAGCCTCGTCTGAGAACACCATGGCAGAGTAGGGAGTAAACCTCTCAACCTTAGATATCTACGTGCATTACCAAGCCCCCGTCTCGAAAAAGTACTGTGGTACTTTGAATTTAATGACCGGTACATGTAAAATTATTTGTAAATGAGTATAGCAATGTTTGAATTATATGTCTATTTTAGTCGCTAAACATTTAAAATTATATTTAAACTGATAGAGAATACATGTACAATCCTGCAGTCGCGTGAAGCTATTACCATTGGGGTTCATTATTACATTGCACATTTTCTCAATCGCAAGAATATATCTGTCCCAATCCAGAGAATAGACGGAATAAAAGATGAAATTTCTTTATTTTGAGAAACGACGTAAATCAATATCAATAAAGTACAGCCTGGTTCCCCAACCTTCGCAAGATTGACGACCACGTGGCTCGTAAAACTTTACTGATCGGCGATCATATATGGCATTCGTTTCACAAACAAAAATTGACCGGGGATCAAAAACGGTATTCCTATGATCGGTATTTGTGGAATACCATTGGTGTAACACAATTTTAATATGACTTGACTTAGCTTGTGTATAATTCAAATCCTAAACTCGTTGATCGCGCCAATTTCAAGGAAATGCAATGAGAACGAAATTTAGAAAAGAATCGATTACTTTATACATTGTGAGTGATATAAATCGTAGCGTTTAGATCCATGGCCATTTGAAAATAATTCTCGGTGGTCAAATTATTTGCAGTAAAAATGAAATTTATAATGCAAAAAAATCTGCATTAAATGGTTTAAACGAGTTAAATTGTCCTATTACATTTTCTATCCGCCCTGGCAAGCAGTGAATTATTGAGCTCATGCGTGATTAAAAAATGAACTTTCACATTAAAATCGAAATTTCTCTAAGCACCATCTATGATGGAAAATCTAACGTGCATTTCAAGCATCATTAATACTATAACATCATTACTAGTTCACTCAACACACGAATTAGTTGTCCAACTCGAACTTATTTACGGTTAATAAGATGCTATCAGCCCTGAAACTGGCACTTCCTGATATCACGTACATGAAGACGCAATTCCAAATGATAGTGTATTATTCCCATATCGTTTGCTTCCTCATTTTATCCCCCAACATCCACAATCAATACATTTGATAGTGATGGGGGATTAGAATGCGACGGTAGGCGAAGGAAGAGATGGTGATGAGGCGGGGGACTACGGTTTAGGTACGAGGAGTGACCGCAGGAAGAAAGGATATGAGTTTTGTACGAGATTGGGGTTAATCATCACCAACACTTGGTTTTGATACCACAAAAGGCGTAGGTATGCATGGAAAATGCCAGGTAACTCAGAAAGGCATCAGTTAGATTATATTATAGTCACAGATTCAGAAACAATGCGATCAATTCGCAATTCGCATTCAACAGCTTCGCGGGAGCGGATACGGACTCTGACCACAGTTTAGTTGTTATGAAATGTAGCGTCCGTTTCAAAAAGATAAGTCAGGGGCGGCGGACTAGGAAATGGAATGTAGAAGCATCAAATGGATTAACAAGGAAAGAGTACCAGCAGGGTGTTGAAAAAATCATGGATGACGGTAAAGGGCTGAGTACTATCGAAGAAAAATGGGAATGTATTAAGAAAGGGTTATCGAAACGGCAAAATACACTATACGAACCGTTAATGGGAAAAGGACAAGGAAATCATGGATCACGGATGAGATGATTATTAAGATAGTTGAGAGAAGAAAATGTTAAATGATAAAAAATGATATGGAGCGTGGTGGTATATATATTTGGTATTCTACCGGTTAAGGTAGGTTTTTGGATAGACACAACTATTAAATAAACATTTTGTAACTTCAAACAAAACCCAATCCAGCAACCTAATCTACATCAGATCCCTCTTCATCTCGGTGTACTTCTTTCCTCCCTTCATCCCGTCCAACATCCCTATCCTGTTCCTACCCTTTCCTCGCTTGCCCAACATTCTCCCCTCTATTACCTTCTTCAACATTCCACTACTGCTCAATACGCCTTTCATCCATTTTTCCTGCCTCCATAGGATTTCTCTCAACAAACCCCTCTCCTCACCCACCATCTCTAGTACTTCCTAATTTGGTTTCCTTTCGGTCCATTTCACCTTCTCCATTCATCTCCACACCCACATTTCAAAAGCCTCCAATCTACGTCTATCCTCCTGCTTCAGTGACCACGTTTCCGCACCATACATAGCTACGCTCCATATCAGAGTTTTTAGGAGTCTTGTCTTAACATCCCTACTCAACGTCATCAACTCTCTCCTCCTTGAGAAAGCTTCCTTGCCTAGCGTAGTACTTCTCTTTACATCCCTACCACTTTGACCGTATTGGTCCAAAACACTTCCGAGATATGTAAACTGTTCTACCTGCTCTATAAATAGTAAAAAATGGTACGGCGCGGAAACGTTTGAATTGGAACGGAAAAATTGAAGCAGGAGGATATACGTTGATTGGAGGCTTTTTAAATGTGGGTGTGGAGAAGGTGAAATGAACCGAAAGGAAAACAAATGAGGAAGAGCTAAGTATGGTGTGCAAGGAGAGGTATTGGTTGGGAGAAATCCTATGGAGGCAGGAAAAATGGATGTAAAACCTATTGATTAGCAGTGGGATGTTGAGGAAGGTAATATAGTGGAGAATATTAGGTAACCGAGGAAAGGGCAGGAACAGGATAGGGATATTGGGATGATGAAGGGAGGAAGGAAGTACGCAGAGATGAAGAGGGACTTGATGCTGAATAGGTTGCTAGATTGTCTTTTGTTGGGCGTCACAAAACTTTATTTGGTAGTTGTGGCTATCCAAAACCTACCTTAACCGGAAGATTACTTAATAATAATCCGTAATCAATTGGGATTTGAACACCGATGGACCCTGATTTCCTTCAGTGAATCGCATTCGACTGAATCGTCTGCCATTGGAAGAAATTATCTCCGATCAAGCGCTGATGGTCGTTGGTGAACCTAAATCTGCTATTATATTCTTCACCTTAGTTCTAGATGTAGTACACGTATTTAAATGAATAAAATCACTGTTTAACATAGTTTGTTGTCTCCCCATAGTTGTTATTAAAAACATTTTTATAGTTTTTCCATGAACTCAGGAATATTTTGAAAATTAAAATTACCGTTGACTCAATATTTTTTTAGTAATAACAGAATTGTTTTTTCCTTAGCATATACGAGTATTTTAGAACTTCTGACACAATTCTAGAATTTACCTTAGTTAATTTATTATTTTTATAAAGTTCCTACGTTACAATACGTAATCAAAAAAGTCTGCCTTTTCGAGGCAATTGGATCTTCTCCACCAAGGGTACGTTTTTCACCATGTAAAATTTTCTGGATGTATTTATTTCTTTTATATGACAAACGACCAGTTGCACATATTCTGGAAATTCATGATTTCAAAAAGAAACCAGGAGCATCTGTCTTTGCTGCTGCGGTAAGATCGTGCGTTGGAGGAGGTCGTCCGAAAATGGGAGCAGGGAAGAGGCACTCTCTCTCCCTCGTCGGCGACACTTTCTCCGCTCTGCTCTTGCAGCCGACCTCTCAGGTGGCACCGGAAAGGTGTCTTCACTTGCATCTGTTGGTCACCTGGTGGGATTGTGTGCTGCAGGGAGTGGTACCACAGCAATCACGCATCACCCACTAATTTAACAATAGTTTGCCGCTTATTTTAAAATTTTCATGCTCCCAATACTAAGATAAAGGCAGCATATATTCTAAAATCAAATCTAATCATATACACCTTACCCTGAAATCCCCAACGAGAATGCGTGGCAAGCTTAGTTAGGTCACCAGCTCATTGAATTACTTGGTGATAGCTTTCGTAGTGCTCATTATGCCGTACACATCGTTTAATTCTGTTGTAGTGCAGAATCGTGGGAGGAAAAATGATTCCCTATCTTGGGTCGAGAATCAATTTCACTAAATTGGTTCACTCTTTTCTCGCCTACATTTGCGGGGATAAAATTATCGTTCTGTGTCAGCGTTACTCTCGAATGGTTTGTGCTTTTTTTCCAAATCGTATTTAAGTCATGCATGCAGTCTTCGGGATGCCAGCGTCTCCCCATCAATACTTTCCAATGAGAAAGTGACGCTTTCTGTCTATCCACAACGATTCTTCAATGAATGGGATGTAAATGAAAGAAGACACCGAATGATTTCACGAAGGATTTCCACCATGTTACGCCTGAAACTCTGTTATTTATTTAATGGAATACATTTCTCGGTATGCGTACTGGCTTCCCACTCCGAGGACCCGGGTTTAAATCCCGGTGGTGACAGTATTATTCCGTGATATCCCCATCCCAACTTAAGAGGTGCTTGCTATGTGGAAAACGCTCCAGGTGGAGTGCGACTTCCGCCGGATGGGGGGGTTAAACTGTGGACCCCTTCGCGCCTTTCACCAAAAGTAGGCTAATGCCGACGCCGGGTTTCTCTCCACTATTCTTCCTTTCCCTTGACATCCTATCTCTACCAAATTACCCACCTATTCCCGATGGCGCAAATGACCTGAGCTCTAGGAAAGCCTCCCCTAATGACTAATACTACTCGAAAGGTTTTGTACGAATATGCCGGCCATGAATTCAGTGTCTCCCAGCCCACACTCTCCAAAAATAATGAGTCGCTTTCTGTTCGTTCAAGATGATTCCTCACGAAACAAACCGTTTTTCTTTGTGTTTTGTTCGATTCCGAAATTAAATCCTCTTGTGAAAAGTGCGAAACACTGCCCTCGTGTATCCCAGATGAGTCCGACCAACGGAAAATAAATCCCTCTTAAAATTTTTCATTTGATTATTTCCCCACTCTTCGTTTGATAAACCCTTGATTCCTTAATGCAACATCTACACGGCACTCATGCGCTTTCCCGGGTCAGGGTCAATATTTAACAACATCCATCTTCCATCCTCACTTTACACCGTTCAACATGTTTCATCCTCTCCTCTCTCAAAGTCGCTTACCACCCTCTATATCCCGCACAAACTTCAACATTCCATTTTCTCTCGATAGGTACCAATAAAATTACGCTCAGTATTAAATTTTTCACAACATTTTCGTTGCATCAATACCTCCATGTGTTCCAAAAAGGACACTAAAAACATCAGGAAGAAAGAAGAACATTAGGAGATGTTTTAATAAAATAAATTGATTATCAACATGAGCACGGCCAATAGATGATAAGCTAATACTCTAGTCATACGTGTCTAACTCTAGTAGCAGTTAAACTACAATGACAGTCTAATAAGCTATTGCAGGAAACAAGAGTACCGTAAATAGCTTACAGAATGATCTTTTCGGTAAAAACTATAACAAATATGCTGATCCGTTTCAGCTCTCGAAAAATTACGACCTAAATCATCAATCGTATTACAGTCAATCTCTCTGTCAATGTGTATTGTACACAAAAGCCAACCGTAATTGCAATTGTGTTTATCCCTTATTTTTATCCTGTTCAAAATATGTCTCGCCATCAAATATTCACATTGTTGTTAATGAAGTTATGCTTCTTAAGAAATTTCTAAAGAATGTCCCCAAATATTTCTATGAAGCTATATAAACAGCCTTGATGTGCTAATTCTTCTGGCCACTCTGACTACTCTGCCAATCTAGCAAAGCTTTAAGATGTTTAACGCATCTGTTTTGACATTAGTATGACTGATGCCCTTTCTGCAGCTTGGAGGGTATTTTGTAGATGTAGATTAGTTGAATAATGACACCAAAGATATTATTACGCCCCCACACTGTATAGGTGTACCAGACCACAAAGAAAAGACAAGGAAGACAGAATCCAGTACAGATAGACACACATATTCGTTCTTTTCCCGGAAAATCAGGAATCATAATAAAAAACCAAAATCACCATAGAAATATTAAAAACATTCCAATAACAACTCAGTAGAAAATTAAATGCAGCGTAGACATAAAGTATATTCGTAGGTGCATGTTAGTTAATAGTATATGTATTTTCATTTGTGTAATTTAAACAAGATTTCGCATGAATATCACATTCGCCTCTGTGGGTGTAGATTTGCATGCTTTTTTGGTTTTGCATGTGGTTTTACTCTATTTTACGGATGGTGGACTAACACCCCCCGCCACACTCCCTTGCGGCGGGTTGCGGGGTATTGTGTAGTTGTAGATTAACATTGGACATTCTTAGCTGGTCTTTGAAACACTACTTGCTTTCCCGGCAGCCAACGTGTTTCAGATTTCAAATCTAAATCATTTGCTTCCCACACAATGCAGTACATTCATAGTTTGACGTAATGTGTGGAAAAAACCTCCCTGGCATTTCTATTTCACCGAAGCCTTTCTCTAACAAGAGAAGTCATGACGCCTGGCATCCACCAGAAAGTTTGACTAATGGGGAAAACCCATTGGGAAAATAAACTGGAGGGCGGGCGTTAGCCTTTGGATTCGGCGTCGAGGGCCGCCAGATGTCTGTGCCATTGAGGTATTTTCCGCGAAATAAACGCCTCCAATCCACGTTTAGCTGAAAGAGACTCTGCCGAGTTTCCCTGGAGGAAGTGAAGAGGAAAAATTTCCCTTTTCTAGGTGCTACTCCAGTCCTATATTTTTCAGCAGCGGTGAGTATCTCAAGACGGTAGAAGGCATGTTTATTGTTGCTGTCCCTGAAGTGTCGTCATTTCATACCTTCTTCAAGAAAACATTCCAAGCAATTATGCCATTTAATGAAAAAAAATTATATGATTAATTAATATCCAAACGTGATGGCAGTGCTGTATTAAGTGTTGTATATGGCCACGAAGAAAACTGAAATGTTAAAAATACTGAAAATCGTTGCAAAATACCAGCGATTAGGTAAATGTTAATTCCTTATTCAACCGAAACAAAAAAATCTTAGAAATGGGATTACTATGAAATTTCAGTCTCAGACATACACTTTGGCTATTGCAAAATAGGGGATGGAAATAATACAAATGACGTGAGTCGAATTGAAAATTTTCACAAAAGACCGCAACCATAACTTATATAACCATGAGCCAAATATTCTTAAAGATATGTCTAATTCCATGAAATTAATAATTAACACGAAATTATTTAAAATAAAACACTTCTGGAATCTCAACGTATTTAACTAATCGTCTTTCTTCCATACTAATGAAAACGCACCGCTTATTAAGTAGAAAAAAGTCGCCACAGAAGAGAGGAGACAGAATGAAACCACCTTATATTTTTTCACCTACAAGACCTAAGTTTTAACATAGTATCTTTAGGCACTACACGTCGAAATGTCATCTAAAGAAAGAGGGTTTATAGTAGCATTTACCGCGTGTCCTTTCCTTTTACCCAACATGGAGAAATGTTAACCATGATACGGTGAGTTTTGCTTAACCGAGTTACTCAATTTCGTTTTACGTTCCTATCGTTGCATACATCTATTTCAGTCTTCTACTGCAATGTGAGCACAAAGTTATTTCCTCGATGTCAAAATTAAACTCGGATGCTTTGTTCCTTCCTAAAAGTCTTTAAAATGCATGCCCTCCGCGTTTCTCAAGGAGTCTTCACCCTAATTCCTCTCTCCGGTACCCTTCCTTGGGTGGTATTTCAAATCTTAATTAAGTAACATCAGTTGTTAGGTTGCAGTACCCTTTTCATTTGATGATTATATTGGGCTGGTGTGTGCCGGGTCCAACGTATTTAGGCAGCCAATCAAAACTATTACATTAATTTATGGGTCACTTTCTCGTTAACAATGCGCAAACTCCTGTTCCGAAAACATTTATTGGCATATTAGCAAAAAATCTTAATTAGAGCATTGTCAACACCGATAGTGTACCGTATATAATTTAAGTTGGGCTTACTTTTACGTATACGTATTTTTAGTAATTTTTAGTACCCTGCAAGCCAGCGCTAGGGTGTGTGGCAAGGGGGTGTATACACACCAAACTAATTTGACCCGAATGTTTTTACCTTTTTCCGCGGTCGGACGTTATTCTGATCCCTTATCGTTCGTGAAAAAAATCTCAAATCTATCTGTTCTACACTTAATCTCTCTGATTTTATGGGCATGATCTCGCCTACTGTAGTACGATTGGGGTAATCACACATTTGTAACATCACTCCTAAAAAGACGCTCTTCCAATTTATGCAAGAGCTTCAATTTGTAATTTGACCTTCGCTCCGTGAGTGATTCCTAGCTGCTCTAATATTTTGGATACGCTACTAAGATTATCATAACAATGTTTTACAAATCTAGCTCCTCGACGCTGCACGCGATCCAATTCGGCCATTAAGTGAGGATCCCGTAAACTTGCAGCATATTCTATTTGAGGTCTAAACAGCGAAAGATTACATTTCTCTTTGAACTTTTAATCACACTTCCCTAGTATTCTTATAATAAATACTATTATTCTTGTCAGTCCGTACACATATTCCCCATATATGCTGCACCCAGGAGAGATCGTGAGTGGGGGTAGCGTTTAAGTATTCCATTTACGTCTAAATCGAGTCTACTCATTCGATTACGGTGTTCCTAATACAGCAGGCGTTCGGGAGGGAACTGGTCTTTTTTTTTTAAATAATCAATCTGCAATTTTTGACGTTAAATTCAAAGTGTCATCTACATCTATATAATACCCCGCAAGGGCGTGTGGCGGGGGATGTTAGGTCAAGTGTAAAGAAGTGTCAAGTATCGTTCGCAGGGTACTAAAAAAATACAAAATGCAAACTCATAAAATATTTCTGAAAAAGATAGAGAAGGGCGCATGGAACGAAAGAGTCTAAGAGGAACACCATGAATGGAATATTTCAAGTAGATAATGGGAGATTTGAATGTGAAGAGATTGAAGTACTGGTTGTGAATAGGGGTAATGGAAGAGGTTGACAACCATGAAAGGACTGACTGTCTGCGTGGCAATGACGAGTAGTTTAAAGTCACTTCATCCCCGCATTTTTTCTTAACTATTTAACTATTGAAATCTATTTTTATTGATGGCCATTAGAAAAACTCAGCACACATGAAAAAATGAAGTCATGGGATTATCTATGGTGTAGAGCGTTGGACAAATGTCCGAAGGTCCCGGATCTAAAATCAGCGCTTCTGGGCCCACTCAATCTGCGTCGAAATCATCAGTTAGAGGCCTAAATGGCTCAAATTTAGAGAATACGCCATCTTGAATTGTGTCCAAAGTCATTTTGCAGCAAGAAGGCGCATTTTTAGGCACCTATTTCGGGCCCCGGATTTAGGATACAAGAAGTTTATCCTATATATATTCGCTACTGCAAACCCATAATTCCAAGTGTTTGAAGCGTGGCAACCAGCTGAAGAATGATCGCCATGGCGGGAATGTATTGTATATTTAGGATAAAATAACATTTTTTTGAGAGAGTAATAAAAAAACGGCTTTGTATCAATATATATTATATTACACGTTTCTGTTTGTAAATGACGACGTATACGCATGTATGCGTACATGCTTCCGTAGTAGTAGTTAACTGCCGAAGTTTAAAAAATAAAATACCGGAATTTCACCATCTCATTCATAGCACAGAGTCGGATATCATTATAGGAACTGAAAGTTGGTTAACAGATGACATCGCAGATTGCGAAATATTTCCCAAGTCCTTCATAGTTTATAGAAACGACAGAAAAAATAGAGCCGGAGGAGGAGTGTTTATTGCGGTTAAGAACTCTAACGTCAGTAGAGCCGAGTTATTTCCTGATAGCTGTATAGAAAGTGTATGGTGCTCAGTGAAAACACCCAGATCGAAAAGAATATATATCTGTGCGTATTATAGACCACCCCACGTTAGCATTAACTCAATACCAGACCTAGAAAAACAGATACAACGCTTTACATCCCACAACAGTGAGCATAGCCTAATTATCGGAGGTGATTTTAATATTCCCACAATAGATTGGGATTCGTACAATTTTATAAATGGAGGTAAAGACAAGGATCTATGCGAGTCCCTCTTATTCGCGTTCACCTCGAATTCCCTACATCAATTAGTCACTTCACCAACAAGGGGAAAGAACATTCTTGATCTGTTAGCCACAAATATACCCGAAAAGGTCTTAAATATAGAAGTTGTTGACGGAATCAGTGATCACAGGGCTGTATACGCTAAATTTTCTCTAAGTGTAGATAAAGTCAACAAACCTAAGAGAAAGGTGTATTTGTTCAATAAAGCGGACTATGATGGCTTAAAATGTGAATTAAAAAGTTCTTTTTTTATATTTGACGAATTAAGCAAAACTAGTAGTGTCGAGGATACTTGGAATAATTTTCTTAGGATAACACGTTCAGCAATACAGAGGTTCATACCTAGTAAATATATAAAAGAGAATAAGGAACCCCGATGGTACAACTCTGAAGTACGGAAATCTCTTAGGCGGCAAAGGGTGTGCCATGCCAGAATGAAAAATGCAGTTAAAGATTCCTCCCCTGATAAAATCAACGAAACCATACAGAACTACAAAGCATCTAGGTCCACTGCCAAGAAGGCCTTCCGGAAGGCGCTAGCGGAATTCAAAAGGAAAAAATTAGGCGAACATTTGAACGATAACCCAAAGATGTTTTGGTCCTACGTCAGGGAAGTGCAGGGAAACAAGTCCACCGTAAACTCATTGAATATCGAAAAGGGGGATAAAGTAACGAGTAGTTGAGATAAAGCCAACATATTAAACTCATTTTTCCAGAGTGTTTTCAACATATCCTCACAAAATACACCCGAGAACCTTCCGAAAATATTTCAGCATTCAATGGAAGCAATCAATATTTCCACCCGCGGAATAGAATTACTCCTTAAAAACATAGACCCCAACAAATCTCCGGGACCTGATGAGATACCGGCACGTGTGTATAAAGAACTGTCGGCTGAAATTGCCCCATATCTAGATATAATATTTAAGAAATCATTAGCAGAAGAAAGCGTGCCAAACGGCTGGAAGGTAGCTTCGGTAACACCCATATTTAAAAACGGAGACAGGGAGGACCCCAGTAATTATAGGCCAATATCGCTGACTTCCATTTCCTGTAAGATTCTTGAACACATCATTGTTAGTTCCATGATGAGGCACCTCGATAGCCAAGATTTATTAATTAATAACCAACACGGCTTCCGCAAGGGTAGATCCTGCGAAACTCAACTCGCACTTTTTGTACATGATGTATTAAACTCCGGTGAAAGTAATATTCCAGTTGATGCGATATTCCTAGATTTTAAGAAAGCTTTCGATAAAGTCCCTCATTGCAAATTACTGGCGAAATTGGAAACCTATGGAATACACGAAAGTATTATTAACTGGATTAAACAATTTTTAAGTGATCGTGTCCAAACAGTCGTCCTGGACGGTGTATCATCCGATACTGTCAAGGTCACGTCGGGGGTACCACAAGGAAGTGTCATAGGCCCCCTCCTTTTCCTTATTTACATAAATGACCTCAGTACCGTAGTTAATAGCAAGCTCCGTCTTTTCGCCGATGATGCAGTAATTTATGGGGACATCCGAAGTCACGAAGACAGAGTCGTGTTAGCCAACGACCTAGATGCAATTCAAAATTGGTGCGATACATGGCAATTGGAATTGAATTTTAAAAAATGCGTAGTAATACATTTTTGGGAAAAGAGTAATTCCCTCCCTTATAGTTACAAAGTGAAACAAACCAAAATCGCGAGGGTAGATTCCTTTAAATACTTGGGTGTAACAATTACTCACGATCTGTCCTGGGGGAAACACATACGAGAAATATGCGGTCGTGCTAATAAAAAATTGGGATTTGTGAAAAGAGTGCTAGGTAAATGCGACGAAAAGGTGAAAGAACGATGTTTCCTTGCCTTGGTCAGGCCCCACCTAGAGTATGCTGCCAGTATATGGGATCCTCACAACATAAATTTGGTTTCGGAATTAGATCGAGTTCAGCGGAGGGGGGCTAGATTTGTCAAACATTGTTATGACCAACTCAGCAGCGTATCCACTTTATTAGACAGTTTAGGTTGGGATTCTCTTACACAGCGGCGTTTCCAATATAGATTAAACTTATTAAAAACATTTAAAGATGGGCCCTTTTCCGATGACATCAAGGATATAATACGAACCCCAACGTATTACGGTCGAAGGGATCACGAATATAAGACTAGAGAAATAGACTGCAAGACTGACAGGTTTAAAATGTCATTTTTTCCAAGAACGATAAGGGAACAGAATGCTCGTAGTCGAAATTCCCCAGGACTTAGTTCATTACAATAAGTATTAACGTACAGGTTAGGGACTTCGCGAGGATGTGTATACATGTGTGTATGTATGTATGTATATGTATGTGTGTATATATACATATACATATATATATATATATGTATATATATATTTTTTTTCCTACAGGTTCCCCCCACCTTTCCTCACCTAACTCCCAACCCCCTCAACCCTTACCCTTCCCTCATGGTGCTACACCCCCTGCCACACACCTTTTTGGTGGCTCGCAGGGTACTTATGTAGATGTAGTAGATGTAGATGTATTTCGTACATCTACATAATAATACCCCGCAAGCCATCGCAAGGGTGTGTGGCGGGTGGAACGAATTAATCACATCTACATTTACTTAATACCCCGCAAGCTGCTGGAAGGGCGTGTGGCGGGGGGTGATATGGGCACCACCCGTATATTTGAAAAAATCAAGACTGTATTTAACCAGAAACATATCACTCTTGTCGCATGACTTAAATAGAAATCTTGGTAGTACAATATGCATTTTTCTTGTTTCTGATAAGTTTTTACCAGTTCATTGTACGTTGATTTTTTTCATGTAGTGAGGTTCATACAATATGGTGTGTGACTTAGTTCTTTTGCTAGGCATGCCTGGCGCGGATACACCCCCTGCCATCTTCCTGAAAGGTATTAGTTACATAGATACGTCTGTGTGAGAGTGAATTGGTATGCTTCTTTGTTTTGCAAATGTTTTTATTCTGTTTTACGGGTGGTGTCCTAACACCTCCCACCACACTCCCGTGAGGCAACTTGCTGGGTATTACGTACATGCAGAGAAAACGTTTTCGATCGAATACCTCTTTGATTCGGTTGTCTCTCCGCTCCTACGTAGACAGCGACCATTACTCCTTGGCGCCCATTTCAACGGAGGTGATTGGCAGGTTGGCATTAGGCCCATTAAACACTCCTAGACCCTGGAGCCTCGGACTGGTCGTTAACTCATAATAGCGAGGGCCTCAAGAGACCCTGCAAAACGTCCCTTCCGGTTCTTCAGCCGAAGGGCCTTAAATCCGCCCTTTCTTCTTTCTCATAGGGCTCCCTTCGTTTGGGACCAAGGGACAAAACGGTATACACTTCACAAGTGGGCCCATGCATCCTTGGCGTCACAGTCCGTTTATGAGCCCATGACCATTACGGACGCAATGAATCCGTGTCTCCGTTTACGACCTGTTGGGCCCGGGACGGAGCCAGCCGTGCCCCCCCCCCCCTCACTTGTCTCCGTGTTACGAAGAGTCACATTCAGTCGGAGGGGTTCGCCGCGATTTTGCTTCCCTCTCTCGTTCCTGCGGAGAGCCGACCCCTCTGCCCATGCGGGAAATATGCGAACATGCTAGTGGAAAAATAGGATTCATTAAAAGGAGTCCTGGGTGAAGTGATGAGAGGGTCACAGGATTATGCTATCAATAGCTTGAATGATGAAAACTTTCACTTATAATTTACATGTATTGGTAGCATATAAAATCTTCTCAATGTTGGTTGTATTGCCGATTTACATCTACGTCATCTCCATAATACCCAGCAAGACATCCGGGAAGATGCATGGCAAGGGATGTCTCCACGCCAGACATGCACAGTAGACGAACAGACCCTGCAAGCAGCTACGAGGGTGTGTGGCAGGAGCGTTGAGTTGTCGAACAACCACTAGGGCATTCGGTGATAGATGCTTAATATTATCCGGGAATTCCAAGTTGTACCAAATTTTCAAACGTCGAGGCCAAGAATATTGCGACGAAAAGCAATTCCTTATACCTAGCAATCTGGTTTGGATATGTCTAGGGAAAACACATTTGTGAAATTTGCGGAAGAGCGAATAAAAAGTTGATTCGTGAATAGGAATCTTTTGAATAGCGTCAAAAGGAAATTTGTGGAATAGCGAATAATATGTTAGGATTCGTGGGCTTCATAGACTTGAAGCCTGTCCTTGCATCTAGTCTGGAGCCTCTCAATCTATTCAGTAGGGAGTACAGAACTCGGTTGAGGCATTGAAGAAGGTAGCGAGTAGGATTCGAGGACATATGAGGAGAGCTTAGCATATTTGATGGGTTAGGTAGTAGGTCAATTAGTGGGAATTGACTTAACAAGCATTTCACGGATCATTGGTATAATAATTGCGACAAGAATCACGGCAAATATAATAAAAGATTAGGCTTAGCACACGAGAATAAGCAGGCAAAAATAATCCCTAGAGTAAGTAACATAAGAAAGGGAAATTACAATGAATTGTTAAAGAATAGACCTAGCTATCTCCGTAAAGAGAATCAACTGCCGTAATTTGAAAATAAAACAGCCGAATTTCACCATATGATTGGAAATACCCGATATACGAGTATAATTAACCCAATTAATAAACACTGTTTTATAAGAACACAAGTGTGACAGGTCTCTTAGGGGTTTTAGGCTGTGAGCCACTTGAAATATGAAGAGAACAAGCGTGACTTAGACTTTTGGAAATATTCAGAACCAACGAGTTTAATGATGACACTAAAGGAATTATAATGTCCCCATACTACTTAGGTAGATCAGACCACAAATATAAAATAAGGGAAATAGATTCCAGTACAGATAGATACAAATACTCATTCTTTCCTCGAACAATCAGAAATCATAATAGTAAGAAACCAAAGTCACTTTTGAAATATTAAAACATTTAATTTACGAGTCGGAACAAAATACAACATTGCAAAGATATCAGGTACATTTGTGGGTGCATGTGCATGTTAGTTGGTAGTTTGTGTGTTTGCATGTGCGTGGTTTTAAGGTTTCTTGCATGAATGTATACCATGTTTTGTTTGTGGACTGTATAAATGTGTGGCTTTTGCATGCGTTTTTTTCTTGATTACGGGTTGTGCCCTACACCCCCCGCCACACTCCCTTGCGGTGGCTCTCGGGGTATTGTGTAGACAGGGACCGAGAGTTGGTTATCGCAAGGCATTGCAGGCGAGGAGATTTTTCCGAACGGCTTTAGAATTTACAGTAGCGATAGAGAAAATAGGATTGGAGGAGTGTTCATAGCTGTTCCAGATGAAAGAAAGCAGAAGCGAGTCTTTCCCTAATGCATCCCCATCCACATAATTCCCGCTAGCCGTCACAAGGGCGTGTGGCAGGGGTGGTAGGTTACTAGCCATTCTAAATGTATTCCTCCTATTTCCTCATCCACTTGGTGCCCCGCGATCCACCAAAAACCGCGTGGAAAGGAGGCGGCCGAGCACAAATCATGCACCATGCCTTCACATACTACGAGTATTATATGGTTAGCAGCTGTTCCGGTGCCTACACAAAGAGGACAAGAAAATATATTAAAAGAGGGCAGGCACGCACGCAATTCAGCCACTTATTACCGGTTAGTATTCTACACATTCCGGACGGACAATTCACAAATACCATAGACTATCTACATTCACCTACAACCCCCTCGGGCACAAGGGCGCACGTTTCATTCCTCTCATAACTTCTTACTCTCGCCTCCCTTGCAATGAAGCGTACTAAAAATGTTGCTTCAGCTTTAAAAACCTAATGATTTTTATTCATCTAATAGTTTTACTTGCAGATGTAATTTCATCCGTCTATTGTCCCATATCCGGGCCATCCAACAACAAGTCAAACATTTCTGTTCATTGCTGATGATACTTCTCGAAGCTGCCAGCTTTTCCCTGCATTCCTTTTAATACCAAGACTAAATCCTTCTCTGCAAATTAGACCGTGTGCAGCGATGAGAAGTTTGATTTTTTTAAACGATGCCTTGAATTTATAGCGAAGTTTTCTATATTTTTAGACTAACTTGTCTGGGAATTACTCACAGACTGTTCTATAACTTATTGATTTAATATCTGAAATTTTGGAGATCTTCTTTTTGATAATGCTAAAAATATTCACGCTATAAATCCCATCCTACTATGTTCAGAGATATTGAAAATAAACATACAAAGACTGCAGAACTAACGGATTTTAAAATAACAATTTTCCCGATAGCGAAAAGGGGTAAAAATTGTCAGGATATCCATCCAGATTATCCTGTCGGGAAATAAATTGTTTCTATTAGATAGGTTATTTTATAGCATTATTGCATTTTATTTACATTCAAATTCTCCATGCGCCCTAACACCCCCCTCCACCCGCCCTTGTGCTGCCTCGCGGGATATATTGCGCGAACTTGGCTGTAATACAACCGCACCTCGTCTCGCACGCGTTAAAACTTTGATACTAAGAGCATGTTGGCCATTAAAAAATATATTATATTCCCTCATATATAATATTATAATATAAAACAATATATTAAACATATTCCAATGGCTGGTTAACTACCACTCCCTGGCACACGCCCTTGCGGCGGCCTACGGGGATGTAGATGCAGATAATTCAATTATTTTAATTTTATAACTTCACCACTAGACACTAATATTTCTGTTGATTGCAGGCGGGTTCCATTTTATTCTTCATGGCCACGAACTACTTCATATAATCTTGGTGATGCATGACCTCCTACCAAACACCCGGGTACCTGGTACGGGTAGCCTTGC
Organism: Hetaerina titia; assembly: GCA_037158775.1. NCBI lineage: Eukaryota > Metazoa > Arthropoda > Insecta > Odonata > Calopterygidae > Hetaerina > Hetaerina titia. Next base: position 14,300,131 of record CM073770.1, read on the forward strand.
AGAGTAGCATGTAGAATGCATAGATCTCACCGTTGAGCAAAATCACTAAGTATTTTACATGGAATTGAAGTCGGGCCCCAGCTCAAGGCATTCACGGAGCCTGGACGTCAAGGCAACGGTCTGAATGCGTCAGCTCGTTGCACAAAGTTTGATTGCTAGGGAACGGGACGGGGAGCAACTATCATATCAGCGTTCACTTCCTTCTGCGCTCGGCGGCATTGCAAACCAGTGCGTACGTGCATTCGCGTAGCGTGACCAACAAGGAAAAGTTATTTAGCTGGAAGGTCAGGAAATTGTCAATCGTGCACCGCTCATGAGTAAATGAGCATACGTACGCAAATGACAGCAACCACGTGCCCGCGAGTCAACATTCCCAAAAGCTATCAGAGTCGTTCATTTCCTCGGCATTTTGTAAAGGTTCAAGAAGCGGTGGATCGAAAGCACGGTCGTGGACCATGTTCGAAATGCCTTCCTTGCGAAAATACGCGTTTCCCCGACCTACTCTTTCCTTAGCGAAGGAAGACACCATGCTTTTCCTCAAAGAGTACTTTTATTACCACCTCGGTTACCAGAATAACATTTTCCGTCCACGGTCGGGTCATATACATATCGTCAAATATATATATAGGTCAAATAGATATATAGATCAAAATTATTCTGGTGTACATTCAACCCCTCCCACAGACCCTAGCAGTGGCTTTCGGGGTACTAAAATTTCTAACATATCTTACTATAAAATCTAATTGGTATAATTCCAAATAAGAAATTCAAATGTAAATGACTTCATTTTGAAATTGTTCTTTTCCCAAGTCAATCAGGATATATCTTATTAGCTAACATTTTATTATAACACTAAATATATATTGATAAGCATAAATAAAATATATTATTTACAGGCGTTCATTAGCATGATTGCCAGTAAATTCAGGACCCAGATAATTCTCTTCATAGTATGCCATCATATCAGCGAGATAGAACTGCTTCATGCGTAGTTCACCTTCGAGATATTTCAATTCTCTGGCGCTCGATGCCTTAATGTCACTCACATGTCTTCTAGTCTCACACAGTTCCATCATTCCCTTCTCAATGAAATCTGACAGGAACACATTTCGGCGTTCGAGTAAATCCAGCTTATTCAAGAGAGCATTAACATTTCTTGTCATTGTCATGTCATTGTCATTGACATTTCTTGTCAATGCTCTCTCCTTCTCTTCAGTTGCCTGTTCCCGTGCCCTCATTGTCATTTTATATGATCCTCGGGCCCTTTGGTACTTCGTTTGGGCACTGCTCAAATTTTGCTTAACATTCTCTCTCATTGAAGCCAACTTCTGGTTGAACTCAGCAATGCCATCAGCCTGAATTTGCTCCTTTGCACATTCAATAATTTCTCGAACATTTCTAGACTAAAAAAGGAAGAATTCGCCGCTTAGTATATGCCCTTCTTTTGAAAATTAATTCTATAATGGTAATAGAAATGAAAAAGTAACTTTAAAAAGGTGACTGTATTCTAAGTTGTTTGTTATCTACCATCATGCTATACTCATGAATATTGAATGTTCAAATAGGGTATAAATGGCATGAAATTCAAGATGAGGTGAATGAAAAATTAAAACACAGAAAAGAAAAGTGTCTAGAAGCAAACAATGGGTGGCAGTACGCATGAAAAGGCAATGTGCGGAGCATTTCCAAACTGTATAGTTATTTGCATTCGAGCTACTGTACCTCAGTGGATTGGCCTCTCCTTATGTCTTGAGGTGCGGTAGTGGGAGTACATGGATGTTGGGCTGCTCCAGCCCTTGCTTATCGGCAGTGAATAGGGTACTGGTTGCTGCGGCATGGCTTTCGTTCCGTCGCATTCATCTCCTAGTCCTTTTCTGCTGCTTCATGAATTGACGGGAGACATCGCAGTCTCCCGACGAAGCCGTGAGCACCCGGCCGCCCAGTGAGAGAGCTCTGGTGGCAACATTGAGTCGCCCATCTTTAGAGATGTGACTCACTTGGGGGTCATTTGGATGGTCTGCAGGCGATGGCTCGCGTCTTCAATGAATCTCATCACCCAGTCAGGAATCCGGAGGGCACATTCCTCTGTGGTTCCACATTCTGCAACCGGCTGTTCCTCCCAGTTGAAGCAGTCGGTCGGCGGTGGGGGCAGCGGCTGGTGCGCATTTAGGGGATCACTGATGTATTATCTCCTCGGAGTCTCTAGAGACATATCCAGAAGTAAGCTGAGGAAGTGCACGTTTTGTACCCTCATCTCTGTTACGCTGCGGGGTTTTGCTCTGGTCAAAAACCTGACCCATGCCCTGGCTTGTTTGCGCAAGCTTCTGGAGACACCGTAGGGCGTGCGACAAACAATATAAATAATCTTCCAGAACTTGCTTCTCTTTATTACACTGCTTTTCGTAGAGAGCATCACTTCTATTGCACGACGCCATCATAGTGATTGCACTAGTAATGTACTAAATATTATATCAAGCGATAAAGCGAACCGAAAAGTTAATTGCTCTTCACAGCTTCACCACTAATAACATTTGGTATCGGTAACTTCACATATGTTGTTGACACCATTGTTGCGATTAGCTCCTTGGTTCCCATTGTTGTAATTTCCGTAAACATAAATAAATGGATGCGTAAAAATAAATAAAATATATTATCTATTTTAATGCCAATCATTAAAACCCCGCATTCGACAATTGAGACACAAATATACCCCCTATATACATTGGCAGGGTCGACAATTGCCACAAATTTAGAGTGACTGTCGAAAGGATAGATTCAAGCATTCGTTTTTCCCGCGAACTCTTCGCGACAGCAATAAAAGGGGCACCACATAAGAGAGTAATATGTACACGCTGTCGAAAATATGGATATACAGGATTAAATTCCCACTAAAATACACTCACCAAGCCTGGCGTCCTAACCCCCAGCCATGCGCCCTTATGCGGGGTGGGGTGTAGGCGTATGTGCGAAATATTAAGCCAATTGCTGTACGTATTTGTGAATTCTCCGTCCGGAATGCGTAGAATACTAACCGGTAATAAGCGTCTGAACTGCCTGCCCTCTTTTAACGTATCTTCTTCTCAGGAAGAGCAGCTACTAATAGTATAGTATAGGAGTAGCTGCTAATCACGTAACACTCGTAATATGTCCAGGCATGTTGCATGATTGGTGTTCGATCGCCCCCTTTCCACGCTGTTTTTGGTGAATCGTGGGGTACCAGTACATGAGGAAGTAGAGGGATTATGTATATGTAGAATGGCTGGTGACCTACCACCCCCTGCCACACGCCCAAGCGATGGCATGCAGGGTATTGTGCAGATGCAGGTAAAGTGACGGAAAGAGAATTACAATTGACGGCTTCAATCGCCAAAGTCGAATCTCGCGACCCTGTAGGACTTAGAGGACTTTCTTTGAGGCCCTTCGCGCGGATTTTGTGCGCGCAAGATTCGTCAAAAATTGTTACGATAAGAAGACGGCTGTGACAGCCCTTTTGGACAAATTAGGCTTGGAGCGGCTTCAGATACGAAGAGGACAAGCGAGACTTTTAGAAAGGTTCAGAACAAACGAGTTTAACAATGACTTGAAAGAAATTATTATGGCCTCACACCATTTAGGTAGGTGACCACAAAGATAAGATAAGGTATCCTCTGTGGGTGTAGATTTGCATGAATTTGTTTAGTTTTTCATGTAGTTTTATTGTATTTCACGGGCGGTGACCTAACACCTCCCACCACACGCCGGTGTCTTGGGGAGCAATATGTAGGTGTAGAAGGTCTGTCCCAAAGGTAATAGGGCATTTTTTTCACGTATAGGCGGACGAACGGGCGGCGGTTTCTCTGGCTGAGTTCGAGGAAGGGTAGTCTTAGGAAAGACTGGAGGCCGGTGGCAGTTGGCTCCCAGCCTTTGTGGAGTGCGGATCGTTCGTTTGTGAAACCTCTGTAACGTAACCTCGTTACCGCCCGTCATGAACTGGCCATTGGAAAAGCACTACGCCATCAAATTTTGCATGAACTGATGACACAATCTGTTTAGAGAGGGTGGAGAAAATGCTGAAGACACCTAACGTTCAGGACGCCCTTCGAACTCAAAAAGTGACGAAGCACTTGCAAGAGTGAAGGATTTCTTAGACAGGGATCGCACTAAGTGTTCATGTGGTTTCTGATGACCTTGGCATCCATAAAAGTGATGTGCATCGACTTGTGACCGAAAACATGGGCATGAGAAATGTGTGTGCGAAGTTGGTGCCGCGAATGGCCTCGGACGAACAAAATGTAACTCGCACGCGGATCTGGCAAGGGCTTCTCGATCATGTGAGTGAGGATCCAAATTTATTATACAATGCCCCACCTGACTTTTTCATCTTCCCCAGCCTCAATCCGTGCAGAAAGGACGTCACCACAACCCGATGGAAACGTTACAACAGGCCGTAACGAGGGAGCTTAGCATGAATTTGGCAAGCTAATTCCGGCCGCCGCCTTCCAGAAGGCGTACGAGGCGTGGAAAACCCGGTGTGTGACTCCGTCTGTTCATGTGTTGTGCATACACCTCCCATACCATTTCCCGGTGGAATTTAGGGAGTTCTGTAGGTAATAAATCATCAGATTCCAAAAATAGAACTGACTGAGAGATAAATGTACCAAATCTGCCGTCTGACGTGAAGCATTTCACTTCCAGAGCCGCTCATCTCCGCTCGGCTGTTTCATCTTCGCACGATGATCACGGCCTCGATAATGAATTCTCAGGCTCGGTTCTTCTCTCTGGTACTCTTAATAATTTTGAACGATTTGAAAGATCGAGCCATTGTCATGAACCAAATCTCGTACATCGAATCATCGAAAACAAACGAAATCCCCCACCTCCACTCCGAGGGCTCCCTTCAAGTAAGCGGCGCTTTCTACACGAGTCGGCGCCCCCTCTCCCATTCTTGCACTTCCCTCCCCAAGTGATGATGCACACCGCAAGATGTGCCAGCCGTCGTCGACCGTTGAGAACAGCGATGAGAGCACTTTCTCTCGCTTTCATCCGTTGACGAAAGAGACGACGGAAACGAATGCCTCTTTCTCTTTTTTTTGCACCGGAGATGGCGCTCACACACGTACGAACAGTCACACAGGGCAGGGTACACTGCAATCGGTCTCCTTTTCAGAAAGTCACGGACAACAGCGATTTGACATTTTCCCCCTCTTTTTCCAAGCGCACATCTCGGACATTCATTATTACTGTGCCTCAACGTGAAGCACATAATCACACACTTGCACACCTTATGAATGCATGGGCTTCTCCATAAAATGAAAGTTCTCGCCATTGAGCGGGACAAACGGCGACGTGAGGGAGCAACCCTCAAAACAATATTTCTTAAAACGTGGCAGATTTTATTATTGGAGAAAAGCGTTATCCCTGCCGATGTTGATATTTCATCTCGTCTTTCGAGTCTCCCGCATTCATGTTACACGTTGGAATTTTTGTGCGAAGGCCGACGGAATGGGATATTTTAATGTTCTTGCTCGAAAATATCGATGGATAAATTGCGAATATTATTAACGTGACAAATCTGAGCAAATATTACGCTAGGGGTTACATAATACGTGCATGTGTACCAACGACCTTTCCCCCTCAACCAACACGAAACTTCTGAGTCTGTTGCAGATTCCAAATTTCCGTCTCTCGGTCTCTCAACGTTCCCTATTCCATCGACTTCCCGCCACAATTAATTCCCTGAGCATCCAGTCTCCTTCCCTGGACCTCTCTTCCTCCCTCAACTCTTTCACCTCCTTCCTTAAACGCCAGATTGTAACTTAGCCACTCTGGTTGCATATGTGCTCTCCTACTTGTATCTTATATCTGTTCTTGACATTTATTTTGTTAACTTTTCATTATTGTTTATTGCTTTCACTCGTTATTTTCCTTGATGCATATTATATGTATTATCCGTCAGCCAATGTAAAAGCCTTTGTGCCGTTTTTGGCTGCTTTGTTCCTTTTATAAATGTGTCTTGCATTAAAATCTATATTTCATGACGCTTGAAAATAAGTTCAAAACCTGACTCTAATAAAATAAATCTTAGTACGGATATACACTCAAATTTCAATGTGAAGCTTCCTGGCCTTCAAACCCTTCGCTATAGATAGAAACAACAGCAAATAACTACTTTCATTTCATTCATCCCATATTCCCACAGACATCCATGTACTTGTGTAACTCTGCGGTGTTAGGCCTATAGCGGGATCGACAACCAAAAATAAAACTTAACCGCAGCAAAAACTCTCAGGTAAGTTTGATTTCACTCCTTTACAACCGTTTTATTGATGCAGAAGAGCAAATGCCAATGGCATTTCATAATTTCACAATACTTTCGTATTTAGGTCGATGTTTGCCTGGTTGAAAAAGACGGTTCTCTGTCCGTTCTCAGATATCTTATTTGACTTTTTATCAGTTATTGACAACGGCTTCATCAAGACTCAGCGAATATGAGCGTTGTATCAGAACTGAATCAATTACTAATATTATGAGAAAATTTATAAGGTAATATTTACCGGTTAAGGCAGGTTTTGCATGGACACAACCACCAAAAATACCCCTTGACTCTTAACAAAACACAATCCAGCAACCTCCTCTACATCAAGTCCCTCTTCATCTCTGTGTACATCCTTCCTCCCTTCATCCCGTCCAACATCCCTATCTTATTCCTGCCCTTTCCACGTTTGCCCAACATTCTCCCCTCTATTACAGTTTTCAGCATCCCACTGCCTATCAAAACGCCCGTCATCCATTTTTCCTGCCTCCTTAGGATTGCTCTCAACAAACTCACTCACCATACCCAGTACTTCCTCATTTGTTTTCCTTTTGATCCATTTCACCTTCTCCATTCTTATTCACACTCACACAAGGAGGATTAATTAAATCATGTCTTATCATTGTTCTTCCAGATAATTAGGTCAGACGGAAGATTTTTATGCAATAGTTAGTGAATTTTTAGATATTTATCGATAAACAATATTTTCATATTTGAATGATATAAACATTTCGATGGCTCAACCACTTTTGTTTTATTATAGCGTTGTCTATGGAATGCCTCCGAAGAGAATACTGATTTGATTAGACATTTAGTGGACCACAGAACTTTGCTAAACGGATTTAGCAGAGAGTGAGGGGAAAAATAATAAATCGATCAATGTGAATATGGCGAGTATATTCTGGATAGAATGAACAAAACAATCTTCTCATAAATGGAAAAACCTAATTCCACTGATGAAATTTATATTTTTCAAATGCCATACTTCTGTAACACGAGCTCAGGTAATATGTTCAACGCCTGCTTCTCTAGTGTAATTCCACGCCTACTTCCATACCCTTCAAACTGAGTCGACTATTTTGCTGTATTACTAATTGAATACCGCACTGTTTTTTGTCTAAAAATTCACAGCATGTTCCCAATAATTGCTTACCCCGACCTAAATATTAAACAACACTCATTATCGTTTCATTCTATTACCCAAGTTATTTTTCCCAGATAGCGTTTTACATCCCTACAACGTTTCCATTAATCCAAAGAAGATCCTAATGGGTGTATACAGTTTGTAAATTGCTGTTGATAAACATATTAATTAATATGTAAAAGATAAGATACATATATGTATATACGTGGGTGGTCGAAATAGTTTCCGACCTCAGAAAATTTCAGGAAAAATATCTTGTGTCTTTTTTAGATCGGAAACCTTTCAGACCACCCTTTTATATGCCCACATTCATTTATATATTATATGTATATATATATATATATATATATATATATATATATATATATAAACCATAAACACAGTAATCGACCCGACGGCGTGTGAATATTCACATATCAGGGTAGGGGGGACAGTTCCTTTCCCTGTGATATAAAAAACACAGTATTCAACCCGAAGGTCGGTTTAGTAGGAGATGGTAGAGCTCACCCGTGTACCAAGCCCGACGGCGTGTGAATATTCACACATCAGGGTAGGGGGGCCAGTTCCTTTCCCTGTGCCGGTTATGGTTTCCCAGGAAGATCTGGTACCCGAAAAATCAACTAGCTTGGGTGGAGCTGCAGGTGCCCAAAGTGCCTTGCCCGGGAATCGAACCCGGCACCCTCCGGTCAGTAGTCCAACGCTCTACCCACTAGACCACCGCGACCCGCTTCCCTGTGATATATATATATATATATATATATATATATATATATATGTTAATATATTATATATACATGTTAATATATATATTATATATACACACAAATATATAGTACACTTGTACATGTGTGTGTATATATATATATATATATATACACACACATGTACAAGTGTATATTTGTGTGTATATATATAATATATATATATATTAACATGTATATATAATATATTATCACACACACACACATACATACATATATACGAGGGTCATCCGGAAAGTAGTACCCGTTCGTGCCGCATGAAGTGCTGACGACGCGAGTAGTCGCTGGACGAGGTCAGATAGCTTCAGTGGCTTGTCTGCCTTCTCTGAGCCAAGTTGCGTATCGAGGTATCGACGGAAGGCATCGCACCGTTGGTCGCCGCCCTCGATTTCCCCCGTCGGACTCGCACGGACGGATCCGTACCCCCCTGCGGAGGAGACGCCCCCTTCTCCCATGGCCGTGATCTTGCATCTCCCCCGACCCTCCTCGTCGCACGGTCCGCCGCAGACAGAAGCAGAGCTTCGCGGCTGTCTCCGAGACCACACCAGCCGCCCACGCACCCGCCCCTCTCTCTCGGCACCACCTCACGCGGTCCTTAGGAAAAAGGGATGCACCGGATCCAAAATATTTTATCCGAATCTTGTTCCTCACGGTTACACGAGAGGAGTGCGATAGGGAGCATTAGGTCGCCGGAGATTAGAGTAATTGGCGATTGTTGGAAATGAAATTTTCGAAGATAGAATTGTCGTAAAAAATTGATACAAATCTCTATGCCCCTGCTCGGGAGTGTTGAAAACCATTGACTGTTTATAAATCGTCACTAATCAAAAGCATCGCCGATTTAATTCAGAAAACATACGTTGGTTCTTAGCCTCGAACAGGAGCCTATCCATTGAAATAATCTTGTTAAGATAAATTGAACAAATTGAAGGAATGTTTTTCAGACCGGAGGGATAAAATCTATCAAAATAGCGTATAGCCATTTGCTTCCTAATCACTATCTCCCATTAGTGAACTCCAATGATTGCATTTAAAATCGGCTGTGAAGTTTAAATTTACCTGGATCATTACTGTTTGTCTCGGGAGAAGTCACGGAAATGGAGAGACAAGCAATTCCACACCGCGGAAACCTTCGTAAGAATTTCGTACAAACTGGATCATTATTTTTCGTGATAAGGTAATTTCCGAACATTAAGAATATAGCTAGGCATATCGGGTGATACCCGGTGCTCAAATCGCATACAACAGCAGGAGGAAAAGTACGAACGTGAAATTACCTGAACGAAACCAAGATGCGTATCTCCGTAAACTTCCCAAACTGAGGAAGACGGGTCAAGAGCCAACCTTTCTCACAGCAGCATCATAATTAGATCGAGCACAGAGAGGAGGCAACACGCTCACAACCAAACGATGCGCATCGATCAGGAATGACGAGAATGATCCGAAACACAACATACGATTAGAATTGCAAACTGCAAAACGGACGAATTTTAAAACTTGTTCCCACGAACAATAAAGATTTATATTAAATGCCAATGACCGCCCATTGAAACAATATTTTTCACCAAGCAGCCAAGTTTGAAGCCGTTCCTACGCAATTTTCCAACCGAAACAGCAAACCTCGCGGTCTGGGTGGACCAGCGAAGCTCCTCACTGCGCTCTCGTATTACAGATTTAATTACACCATTAAATCTGTTGGGAGCCCACGCCAAAGACCGAGATCGCCGCTAGGGGTACCCAGTGCTCCTTCTTCGTCCGTCCAAGCATCCCAGCTCATCTCCCCCCCCCCCCTTGGCATTTGGGGGGGAAGGGATAACGTGAAAGCGAGAGAAGTGGTTGGGGGGGGGGTGTTTGGCTGGTGAGGGAAGGGAGGATGGGGTAAGGGGGGAGGGGCGTCGCCAGACGCGACACGGACGGCGAGGGGCGACGGAGACGGTCCCCCCCCCCAGTCCCCCGTTGTGACTGCCCCCTCCCCGTTCCCCTTCTCAGACTCACCCCAGCACACCCCTCCCGCCACGCCTCGCTCTGATTTGCACCCCCCTCCACCCGCCGACGGTCGTCTGTTTTCACCTGGGCCTCCCACCCGCGACCCCCTGCCGGAGCACGCTCCCTTTCCCGCCCCACCTCCCCGCTCTGACCCACTCCACGCCGCATCCATCTCCCACGCATCTTCCGTCCAAAACGAAGGTCGCGAAAGGGTTCTCGTACATCGACACGTTTGCCAATGCATGCCTGCGCCAGGGCGGGTGGCAGGAAGTGTAAGGGTACCAGCCATTAGAAATATTTATGGTAAAAGCTCCAATTTCGAGGATTCCGACTTGTCGCGCACGATACTCCCTAACGTTATGGTCACGAATAAACATTTAATAGTGACATGGGATCGGAACGCGAGGGTAGGCGAAGTAAGAGATGGAAGTGAGATTGGTTTTGCAATGACACAAAAGGAATTATTATGGCCCCCACACTATTTGGGTAGATTACCACTAAGATAAGAGAGGCAGACTCCAGTACGGATAGATACAAATATTCGTTCTTTTCCTGGAAAATCAGGAATCAAAATAGTAAGAAATCAAAGTTATTATAGAAATATTAAAAACATTCGATTTATAATTCAGGACAAAATTAAACGTTCTGTAGTCATAAGGTATATTCTTAGGTGCATGTCTATGTTAGTTGATGGTGTGTGTATTTGCATGAATGTAAGTTAAAAAGGTTTTTGTATGAATATCTACGCCTCTGTGGAAGTAGATTGCCGTGACACTGTTGGTTTTACTCTGTTTTACTGGTAGTGACCGAACATCCCCCGCCACACGCCCTTGCGGCGGCATGCGGTGTATTATGTAGATATGGGTGACTTCGGTTTTAAGAGCAAAGAATGACCGTGGCAGAAAGCAATAGAGCACAGTTCAGGTGACAGGCCTCAATTATAACGAACGGGATTAAACACCTTAATGCGGGTACGGAAATATGGAAAATGACTCGGGAAGATATCAATTACTCTATATTCTTGTTAAGCACATATTTATGAACAGCCTAATTACTTCGTGCAGTTTCCCTGGACCGTAGAGGTGGTAGTCCAGCGAGTAGACCACAGATTACTGATGGGAGAGCCCGAGTTCGATTCCCGGGGACCTCATTCAAACTGTGTGATTTTTCTGGTACCAGAACTTCCTGGGTAACCATCAATCGGCAGAAGGAAATGAACTAATCCCGTACCCTGATGCCTGAATTTCACACGCCATTGGGTTTGGTGCTGGGTGAGCTTTACCCTAACCTATCAAACCAACCTTCGGGCTTATAACTGTGATTTTGGTACCCGGGAGCGGATGTGGATTTAGATTTGATTTTGCGCTAAAGAAGTGTGTCATTCAAGATGATAAACATGTAACACGGTTGAAGAAATGGAATGCAGTTGGAATTAACGTTACGAAAATAACAGAGATTCAACCAGTTGTAGAGAAAATCATGAGTGAGGAAAGGGAGATGGGTACAAATAGAAATAACATCAAAAAGGAATATACGAGTGCCGAACCAAAAGTATAGGAGCACTTAATAGGAAAATGACAAGGAAACCATGGGTTACGGACGAGATGATTAAATAGATAGACAAGAGAAGGAAATAGAAGAATACAAACAGAAGTAGATTGGTAGATGGAAGTATGCATAGAGAGTTCAATAATAAAACGAGGTAGGAAACTAAAGAGAGAAGGAAGTGTAATGGAAGACGCAGTGCGAGAGTACGGAAAGCTTACTAAGAAATGATGAAATTGGTGCGCCATACAGGCAGCGGAAAGCACTGTCAGGAAGTAAGGAGGGGAAATACGAATAAATGACAGAACATAAGTCAGGATAGTCATTAATTGAACCAGAGAAGATTCAAGAGAGACGGAGAGAATATATGGAGAAACTAACCATATGGAATGTATACTAGGCCTGCAAGCTTAGATATAGAAAGAAAATATGACTTGAAGGGGGGTATCTTAGCTCCAGACTTACATAATGGCGAGATAGAAAGGGAATCGTAATCAAATAATGCTGAGGGGGTAGAAAAATTCCAGCGGAACTACTAAAAGGTTCAGGAAAATGTAGAAGCAAGAGCCTTTGTGGACTAAATCACAGAATTTACGAGTGAGAGGGATTTGGCCGGAACACTTCGTCACATCAGTGTTAGTACCTATTCTATAAAAGGAAAAGGCAGCCGTAGGTGAGGAATACTAAACAATAAGTTTGATTTCAAGCGCTGCTAAATTGGTTTTCAAGATCGTGAAGAAGAGGATGGAGAGCAGGACGAATTACTAATGAAATAATAAGTTTTGTTTCGGGAAGGGGAGAGGTACGTGTGATGCCATTGCAGATGAGGTAACTAATAGAGGAGGATATAATACAATTAGGATGTACTTGTCTGTTTCGATGACTTCGAGAAGGTGTTTGATATAGTAACTTTGGTAGAATTATTGAATGTAATGCGGAAAACATGAGTAGATCGGAAGGATTGGAGACTTATCTGTAACCTGGTACACATCATAGACTGCACAGGTGCCAGTGGTGGCTGGAGAAGCGTAATGGCCAATGTTAGAAAGAGGAGTGAGACAGGGGTGTCCATTACCACCTCTTCTTTTCAACGTATTTGTGGAGGAAACGGTTAAAGAAGCATGGAAAGAACTGGAGTTGGGAATGCGTAGTATCCTCAGGAGATTATTAGACCTTCATATTCTATAGCCAATTTGTTACTGCCATAAAGTCGTCAAAAATTTTGATAACATTCCAATGTCTATGGAATGTTACCGGAAATTCCTACCGTTTTCAAGATACATGAAAAATAGTTTACAATGTACACCTTACCTTGATGGTGACGATAAACCATAGAAGCATTTACGGATTAAAAATTAAGAGTGAAAAATTCTACTAGTTTAATTTTGCAAAATGGAAAATAGTCACAAAGGTTACCGGAGTCGATGCTGACGGTTTCTAATTGGAACTTCCCTCCTGAAATCTCAAACTTTTCCACTCTTTTTAGGGGTTTTTCTTATTTCCCTTAAAGTTTCGTTCTCTCATGCTGATACCGATCTCGTGTGTGCGCATCAGAACAACCATAACATTATTACAGGAGGTCACCCAGGAGCCTTTTCAAAAACAGGCAGCGACTAAGAGCCTCCGCATTGTTAGTTTTGAAGAATGAAGAGAAAAGAACAACGAGTGTCCAGCAGTAGGAAGCATTAAATCATACTAAGTCATCAGTTGAGAGAGAATAGGGAGTTGATAAGCGGTAATGAAACTAACAACAACTCAGCAGAGCGCGATGTAAGGAATTGAGAGTGAAGTGGATATCGCTTCCTTCCCTTGTCACGCCTTCTCCTTCCAACCTTTTCAACTCCGAATCCCTTGGAGGCAAGTCCTTACGGGGGACTCGAATCGCCGGCCCTAAGGTAAGCAGGTGAGCCTGCCATCCAGAGAAACTCGAAGAGCCTTTTATATCTCTTTGAAACAGAATTCATAGGGTAAATACGCAGTTACGGTGAGATCCAACCAATCGAGAAAAATAATAATTTCTTACACTTGTTGATACATGTAGCATTTTCGCATCAAGAACAGAGTGAAATCAGGCACCCAGGAACAGGGAATGTTATTTAGGGATTTGCAATTCATATAACACCGTTTTACTCAGTAGATTTATACATACAAGCTTGTATAAAAAGTATCGGGAAGAATTTTTCCTCACCTGACTGAACGTCGCACCGCAGGCTCGGTGGTGGGAGGTCTGATCTTCAACATGTACCAAGCGCCTATATACATATAAAGGAAAAGGAACTGGTCCCCCTACCCTGATGTGTGAATATTCACGCGCCGTCGGGCTTAGTACTGGGTGAACTCTACCATCACCTACCAAACCGACCTTCGGGTTGAATACTGTGTTTATGGTTATATATATATACGCCAAGCGCCTATGTATATATTATATACACAGGGTTCGGCAACATAATTTCCTTTTTTAAAGGGGCGTTGCTTATTAAAAAAGGAGGTTATTTCGCCCAACCCTGTGTATCATCCCCCTGGTTGAAACGACGAAGAAGCAGCTGTTCAATGCACATATGGAGGGATATGTGCAGATTATTATTTAAAGCTATTTCGTCAGTTCCCAATGGAAGTGGATAAGTGCAATACATAACAGTGACTGTAAAATATCTCTCAAGAGCTATTCTGGGGTAAAAGCTGATTAACACGTACCGCTTCAACATTCGTAAGCGAACGTCACTGTATGAAAATTATAGGTTGATGCCCAGCTTTAAAAAATACCAGGATCATATCAGAGGTTGGTCCATCAATTATATTAAGGCAAAGAAGTGAAATTAATTTTTTTTCCAGTGTGGTTAGAAAAAATTTTGAACGAATCTTATGCCGACAATAATTGAACAACATGGGCGACGCTTACATAATTATGCTCAAAAACCTCAAACAGTTTTATAATCTTTCACCTTGGAGATTGAAAATAAAACCCCTTCGGAATATTCCTCAGCCTGTCCACTTAATCATACCATGATGCATTTCTCCAATAAGGAACCGCCGTTTCTTGAGCCCTTTATGAATAATAGACCGTAGCACTTTTCACCCCTGACGCTACATCACGCCTGAAGCTACTTAATTTGAGCACTTTACTTGCAGATATTGTCACTTTTCGTGACCGGTAAGTTGTTTCCACAATAAGAGCTTCCGATAAAAGAACTATTTTTTGGACGTAATATATCACTCGCCATTTGATGAATAATCCATTGTTTTTCTTCATTCTATAATTGGCCGGATGTGGTGTTTCCAAGAGGGATAGTTTTATTCCCGTCTGATATCACGTGCAGCGGAGGAAGTACGCAGATGGCCAACAATAACCAATAGCTTTGGAGGGCGGGAGATAACAGCGCAGCTCATTGTGCCAGGGTAGGGCTGAAAGAAATTTCCTCTTGAATTACATTTGACAAAAACCGCTTCAAAATTTAGAGAAATTCGGCCTACTAACCAATTTTGCAATTAAAAATTTCGGGTAACGTTTTTCGCGTAAAAAAATGGAAATGACCAAGTTTTTATGAGTGGGGGTGGACATTCTTCCCCGCGAATATTTATCCTCAAGGCATCATTAATGGAATCTTAATTTTTATTTCCTCACTACCATGATCAAAAAGATTTTGAGATATTCTTTTCGTATTCCTCCATACATAAAAAGTCGAAGAGAAATATTCTCTCTCTTTTACAAAGTCTTTTCAAATTGCTTTTTAGTTAATAAATTTCAATTTGTTAAGTCCCTCATTATGCATTTTCCTCCGTCGAGTTTGGTAAAAATTTAATTTAGTTCAAAGGGAGCGCGGTTTTTTCTATTTTTAATGATCGCTTTCAGCCTAAGAAATTCAAAGTTCAGTGGGGTACAAATTTATCAATTTTTGAGACAAATTAGGCTCTATACTTTTTCTTGTATACTAAAAATTCAATAATATAACACATGGTTCACCGTTATCGTGGATAATTATCACACAAGATTTCACTTAGTGCTTAGTTAACGTACATTTTCATACTTTGACCCTTCCCGAAAACAATATCGATAATAGTTTTTGAGGTTATGACGGCAGATTATCATACTAAGGACGAGCATGATCATGCACTGACCCTGAGATCATGAGTTGGAATGCAGCCTTGAGCACTGCCACTGCAGTGAGGCACGCAATTTCAGTAGTTTGTGTCATGCAAAAAGTTTAGTAAAGTTGTACTTTATCTTCTTTAGTCCTCATTTTCTATACGTTTCTATTGTTTTGCACCCTGCTCATAAGTACTTAATTTCGAATCCAACAGAAATACTTAGAAAAACTTTAGATTTTGGGAAGAATAGATATTAGGTTTGCTGATGACCAAGCTCTAATTTGTCAGTCTGCCAAGGGGTTTCTGCATTGCTGAGTGAATTGGAAATTCAGTGTGATGGGTATGGGATGAGAATAAATATAAATATAACAAAAGTCTTGTGGTTTTCCAGAAAGAGAGAGGTTAAGTTAAACGTTAAAATAGAAGAGCAAAAACTAGAGCAGGTGGAGCAGTGTACGTATTTCAGAAGTGTTTTGGACCAAAATGGTCGAAGCAGTAGGGGCATAAAATGAAGATTTGCACCAGGAAAAGAGGCTTTTTCATGGAGTAGGAAATTTATGACAGGGACGTTGAGTAAGATGTTAAGAAAAGACTCGTAAAAACTTTGATGTGGAGCGTTGTTATGTATGGCGCGGAAATGTGGTCACCGAAGCAGGATGATAAAAGCAAATTGGAGACTCTTAAAATGTGGGGTGGAGGATGGAGAAGATGAGGTGGACAGATAGGGAAACAAATGAGGAAGTGCTAGTATGTGGGGGAGGAGATAGGATTGTTGGGAGAAATTCTAAGGAGACAGAAAAAATGGATGAAAGGCGTTTTGAGCGGCAGTGGCATGGCTGTGATAAATGGGATAATGTTAGGCAAACGAGGAAAGGGCCTGGATGGAATAGGGATGTTGGACGGGATGAAGGGAGAAAGGAATTACATGTATACAGAGATGAAGAGGCGCTTGTTGTGGAATAGAATGTTGGTTTGTGTTCCGTTAGGAGAAACAAAATATTTATTTCCTAGTTATGTCCATCCAAAACCTACCTCAACCGGTATACTACATAATAACAATTTTATGAATAAAGAGAACGTATCATATTGTTTGTTCTTCGGACGTTTGAGTTGTGATCCGCAAGTGGCATGAGATTATGGAAAATAAATACGTACACCTTCAGAAAAGTTCAAACCATTCGAGTTAAATGCTGACGCAGAGAATGAATATCATGACTCTTGGATAATATCATTTGGTGCAACCAAAAAGAGAAGTCATGAGAGAAATGTCTGGCTAACGGTCAGATACAATGAATCCTTTTTCCCGAGCAATATTTGTGCGCGACCCCTTGTAAGAATCAACTAAAAGGAATCCGTTTTCCCTAGAACTATTCGTGAGCGAAATGTAAGGAAATTGAACAACTCGAACTTCCCATAAATAGAATGATAACAGGGCTAATAATTAATTATTACCTAACCGAATTTCTAACCACTGTTGACCAAACACTCCGTACAACAAACCATGATGGTGGCTTGCAAGATACAGTATATCTGTATGCAAATGTAGATGAGGTTTTAGATGAAGGTAATTCATGCCTTGGCAAAAATCCCCCCTTCGTTAATATTGTCCCATCGGGCATTGGCGATCACCTGAAATTTCAATCGGAATGGTGGGTGTCGTCGGCATGTCCCTCGCATCGCACTGACCCTAACACCTGAGAAGGCGCGGCCAAAGGGCATGAATGCGCAAGCATGTATTTCGAGAAATGGGACGGACGGCCTCCAGCGCGTTCGCTCTCGCTTTTGGCGGCCTGGAAAGAGTCGGGAATATTTCTGGAACGCTCCTCCGGTGTTTTGGGAAAGCCCACATCGATGCGACGGAAAACAAGCGAAGGATTCCTCACCTTTTCTCCTCTCTTACTAGAACAATGCACCCGCCAAAAGGGATGGTCGGCAGGAGGATAAGAAAGGTGGTGGGGGCGAGACAATGGGGAGGGTGGGGGAGGACTCCCAATGCCATTTGCCCCCGTGGGAATCCGCTCGCGCTCGTTTCCACCACCCCCAGAAGCCACCATATCGCCATTCCGTTGTTTGACCTTCATTCTCCTCCCCCCCCTTCCTCGCTCACCCCACGGAGGGCACAATCACTCCCTCCCCCGCAACCAATCTTCCGCAATTGAAGAAGCATGGGGTGGAGGCGAGTGTGTGACAATCCTCTGGGGAGAGAGAGGCCAAAAATTAAGTTTATTATGAGCAAAGGTGCAGAAATCGCGGCCCACCACTGCATTTAATACGAGCCACGACTGCAATGGTTTGTTTTTTTAATCAAGCAAAACAATATAAATTCGTAATTTTGCGATAATTTTAATACGCATCTGTTTTCTTTAAGGAAAGGTAAATATAGCCGAATACTATTTATAATGATAACATATACTCGTTTAATAACTTGAGATCAATATAATTCTTTGGCCAAATAAAATAACTTAAGTTTGTTTTTTATTTAAATAATAATTTGTTAGATACTTGCGTGCATTTCAATGAGACAAAATAATCCATAAACACTACACAAATTCTACCCCACCCACAGTCCTCACTCGAATGTTGGTTTGATGGGAAATTTATATAATTACTGAAATTTTCCTATTGCGGTCCGCAGCCTCGGAAAATGCCTTAAAATGGCCCCTTTGATAGAAGTTATGAGCCACTGGTTTGGAGATAATAATAATGATCACGATAATAATAATCACTATCGGAAGTCATCAATTGGAAAATATCAATTCTCTTTATTTCCCCAGGGTGTTTTCTTCATAAATTATCCTTTTCATCCCTTTAGACATAGTTCACTAAAAAAACTAAAAGACTGTAAACTTATATAATAATAATAATAAATAATAAAATATAATACTACAATATAAAAAAATAATATTGTTTTACCCATTTTATTTACCAGAATATCGTCGAATTTGTAAGGCGTAGCATTATGCTAGATAGTAAAACCTTTGCTAATTTTTCAAACTGTTGCTATTAAGCTATAATCACTCATGTTAGGTTCTCGCAAATCTAGTAGTATCTAGAGTAGTAACAGTTAAATTTAAACACAGAAGTGAATACGATAACAATGTAATCCTAATCGTATTCAAATCCAACGTTCGTATTACACACACTCTTGCGATTATCTTATTTACGTTTAAATCTTATCTTCCAATTTATATATATACATATTACACACACATATATATATATATATATATATATATATATATATAATGCAAATGGATTAACTAATGGAATTCTGAGAGTTCTGTTCCTAATTCCTCTTGAGAATGGTGGTTGCACCACCGAAAATTCGAGAACCAGTGAGTCCCTCTTATGTGTTTCAGTTTCTGTGTTTGTGTCGACTAGTTAGTCCATTTACATTATTGTGCACGTTTGTGGGATTTTCAAGAAAGTGACTTTATATAGAAATATGTATACAGACATAATTTCTAAACAATTTATTTGAACGCAACGTGGATGGAGCACACCTGGCATGGATCTATATCTTCACGATCCCCTGCATGTCATCACTAGAGTGTGTGGCATTGAGTTAATGCCACACCAACTATGTACTATGGCAGTCAAATATTACTGAGATATTAAAAAATAACAAATGAGTGGCAAAATGTATAATTCTATCAATGGAAAAAGTTTACAATCAGCTTTACGCTCGGTACAGAATCCCAGAATCAAGCACACTATGAACGCGAAACGATCCGCTAATATTGTTTAAAATATGACAAAAAGTATATCTTCGAAAAACTATCACAAACAAGATCAACAAGAATAAAAAAATGCTCATATGAGCAACTTTGTCAACGCTAATGGTGAATCCCAATATTTCGTATAACAAAGGATATTTTGCAGAAAACATTGGCTTCTACAGTTTCTCTCTCTGCTCTGGCTTTCGATATCTCTCCTATCAACTACAACTGAATTAATTCTACATCTACATCAATATATTTATTTAATATGAGCACATGACAAAAAATGTGATAACAAAGTTTTAACGTCAACAAAAGAGAGACCTGCTTCTAATTTATGTGCGCAAGTAAGACATTAATTCTGTAAATTAACCTTCTCTCTTAGGGTGATTCCTCTTACTGCAATAATGTAGTCACGTTCCGAAGTTTATCTTAGTTCATTTGATAAAATCCTTCGCCACACATAATTCAGTTAACTAATCAAACCGACCTCCTAAGTCTGCACCCAATTGACGGCCATTGCTGGCTACTTAATGTTACGACGTCCCAGCGATGTCACGTACAGGTACGTGTACGTATACCACCTTACGCAGCACATTCCAAGAGACGTCTAATAGTGGAGGATAACGTCGCTCTTTTTCCGTGTCGGTAAACTTTTCCAGAACTCTTTGCAATAATTCCTAATTTTCTGTACCTTTCCCGCATACTTCTCGTATTTTTATATACAGGATCCTGTAGGAATCTGTAGCAATTACTCCCTAAGCGATGGTTAACGGTGTCACGTACACGCGCAATGCCCTACCTTCATACTCGTATTTCATTCATAATCTTAACCTATTTTTCCACAGATTTCGTCCTTCGTCTTACTCAGCATTAATTCCCTCACATTTACCACTTTTTTCTATTCTCTTCTGTAGATACTGGGCCTTGATAAATATCGCCAATGAGCTCATCTCTTTATTTTTATTGCCAGGATTTCAGATTCTATTGCTCTTCGTAGATTGGTGATTTGCAATCACTAATACAATTCAATAAAGTCTTCCTGAAGCATTAATTAAAACTATTTCCGATATTAAATATTCTACTTCACTCTCGCTGCTTATTCCTGAGTCATCATCACGGGTTATCAATCTCCAGATTGATTTGCAGCAGATCTCTAATCTTTATCCTGTCCCAACATGCCAATCTCTTCATTCCCTCATAGCTCCTATTACTGCCAAAGAAAATCATGCTCTACTTATTCAAATTTAAATCTCACTTGCCAGTTTCATTTAACGTATAAATAAAATAAAAAGAGAAACACCCTATCAAGTTTTATGTTTTGAAATTCCCCCATTAACGATGAGATAGAATAAAACTCGGAGACTTTCACTTTGAATTCCATAGGCACGGCATGAGTTTCAAATAACAGATTTTCAACTCGACTCAAAGATGAAAATATTTGGAGAAATCTAGATCGTGCCAATAAAATTCAAAGTGGAATTCAAAATATGTTTTCCCGACTCATCTTTCTTGAAGTGTTTCTTCACATCCGAGGGTGTCGAGCTAGCTGCTTACTGTGGGCGGCCCTTCGCGTGGCCTGTAACCCTTGGGTGGACCGTCCAGCCAATCTCGGCACTAGGATCGACTT
This sequence comes from Hetaerina titia, assembly GCA_037158775.1. Taxonomy (NCBI): domain Eukaryota; kingdom Metazoa; phylum Arthropoda; class Insecta; order Odonata; family Calopterygidae; genus Hetaerina; species Hetaerina titia. Next base: position 14,321,294 of record CM073770.1, read on the forward strand.
ACAAACACGAGAAACAATGGAGAGTAAGAGACTTAAATTTAAGCATAACGTCACATTGTCCAGATGCTCGGAGAACGAGATGAGACAATAGACGAAAATTACATATTTTTTTGTCGTAGCTCGGAGGATGAACTAAGGAGGAGAATGAAAAGTGAATAAGCATGGGGAAGCGAAATATATCAAAATATACTACCGTGAAACAGTTTTCATGAGAGATAGATGGATGACTCAAATTTTAATCTTTTACTTAAGTTGAGGGTCATGGTTCCTAATAGCAGAGTGTTTGTTTGGTTTTCGGTTCTACGAGTATACTTTGTGTAGTGACTTCAACGCATGATCCGTCGGGATGTTTCAAGGTCCGTCTTAATCCTTCGCTCATATGAGTTGGCTGACGTCAAAGCAGAGGCATCATTTTTAATTACTTCCTATAATAACCACAATAATGAAGATTAAATCTCTTGCATTAATTGGAAGAATGTCTCATCAGCATTGATGTTAAAAATGTATTATTACACCCATCGTACAAGGGTAGGCGAGATCATGTCAGTAAAGTTAGAGAGATTAAGTGGAGAAGAGATAATAAATTTAAGATGTCATTTTTTCCACGAACAATAAGACATCGGAATAACTTTGCCCGACCGCGGTAGGGGTAAAAATATGCGGGTCAAAATTAGTCTGGTGTGTATTCACCCCCTGCCACACCCTAGTAGTGGCTGCAGGGTACTAAAATACTAATGCTAAGTATGTGAGCCATTAATGATGCCTTTGGTTTAGTGACTCCTGCAATTCAAGACCAGATACGTAGTTCCGTAAAACAGTAATCGAAAATATATGAAACTGTCTTTGACACCTTTTTACATTAGATAAAGTAACCTCGATAAAGACGGTGAGACTCCCAGCATATGCCTTTTCTTGCGTAAGATATTCTCAAATGAGCAGTTCGGGCAGGGTCAGCCATGTGGGTAACTTGCCTTCCCTCACCATTGCTAACCCAAGGTCGCACGTAAACTCTGGTTGCTCAGTCTTCGGGATTTCAAAATCCTCGGGAGACACGGACTACCGGAAGCAATGGTACTGCTAGAAATAACAAATCATACAACTGCAAATGCTATTCTTTCATGATTTGACCATCACCGAATCTTCAACGGAATAACTTCATCAGGTAAATGAGAGTAAATTTCCTGGAAAAAATGCAAAATGGAATTTTCATTAGGCACTTTAGCATTACTATGGAGCTTTCATGACGATATTTTTCGGAATTATTTTGAATCAAACTTCAGGAATACACAAGCAAATGGAGAATGAGAAAAATCAGCGAGGTTAGCGGGTGGAGCAATAAGAAATGCGGTCGGAGAGGTCGAGCGTGGCCTGTATTTCCTTTCCGCCAGCAGCCGTGAAACATCATTAGCGTGTGTTACAGGAAAACATAATAACTTCAGTCCCGCAGCCACGATTGTGATCATTGCATACGAAATCCCTGGGAGAGAACGGGTCTACTTTCGACGAAAGGCTCGAAGGGGTCACGGTCTTCATCGTCCAGAGCGACGCATCGCATCGCCGCCCTTGCCATCCGAAACGCACGCTAAAGAGTCGAGGAGAGTGGTCCACCACGCAGGGGGCGCTTTTCAAATCCCAGGATTCGAACCAGTGGCTTCGATAGGTGGATGATCGGGAAATACATGTGCATGTTAGCCCGCAAGCCATTAAAGGGGCGTGTGGCATTAGGTCTTCATCCATTAGAGCCAGTCAGCATAAAAAGGATACTGGATATCGGAAAGAAATACTTAGTTATTCCACATGTATTTTATTAAACACGACCACCGTTTCGACTTACAAAGTCATCATCCGATCAAACATCGATCGACATCAAAGTCATCCTGGTGATGACTTTGTAAGTCGAAACCGTGGTCGTGTTTAATAAAAAAAATACATGTGGAATAACTAAGTATATCTTTTCCGATATGAATCACTCCCCCAAAGTGACGCTTGAAGCCATTCTATTCAAGGATACTGGAATTGTAATGAGACGGTCAATTTACGTTAGTTAGGTACTATCTTGAGTATGATGCAAGTGTATGGGATCCTCATGAAGTAGAATTAATTTTGGAACTAAATGGAGTACAAAGGGAGCAGATAGGTTTGTGAAAAGTTCATATGAACAAGGGAGTAGTGTCACGACACTATTGGAAGAATTAGGATGGGAGTCACTAGTTGACCGTAGGTTTAAATACAGGTTAAATTAACTGCATAAATTTGAGCAGGTCACTTATTCGAGGATGTTAAAGACATATTTCAGGCTTCAATTTAGTTTGGTAGATAAGGCCTCGTACGTAAAATTAAGGAGATAGATGGTAGAACGGATAGATTTAAGATGTCCTTTTTTCCTCTTATGATTGGAGACCAAAAAAGACATGAAAGAAATCATGTGGGAAATATTTAAAATTGGTAGTGTACATATTTTGTCGATATCCGGCATGTTATTTTTTAGACCCATATTTTTAACAATTATACAGCATGATTTGAATATACGTATCCTGTTATTGAATATTGTTGCACATAAGTACTTTTTTTCGTGTTATTAACTTTTTTCGAGTGCATGATCATACTAATATTTGTGTGGAGGTGTAATGAATGGGATTGCGTATAGATGGCAGGTGACCTAATACCTCCCGCCACACACCCTTGCGGCAGCTAGTAGGGTATTTTGTGGATATACAAAGAGAATTTTACTCCAGGCACCATTCGAGAAGTTCAAGCTGTTTTAGTCTCGAATTATGCGAACGAGAAAAGGTTCTTTTCCTCAATGCAACTAAGCAGGTATTCCTAACTTGCTTTCCCCATGTTAGACACGATGCCAGGCATTTCACTTAGTCGGCCAGTCTTATGTATACACCTCCTATTCTGTAGCTGTAAACTTCTAAAGATTTCTTTTCCCAAAAATTCAACATTGTATATTTTTCATATTTAATCGGAGATCTCGCTCCTGGCACCAAGCACAAGTTTTTTTTATATCGTTTGAAAGACCTCCACAGCCCGATTTATCACATATATAACATATTGATTGGACATTTAACTAATGTTGGATGGTGAGTTTACTTAGCTTTAGCAACACTAAATCTAATCCTTCGGCCGTAATAATGTGAGGCTCTTTCCAGCGATTTTAAATTATTAGTTGTTGGTGCCAGGAGTGTGGCCTGTAATAAAACCTGAAAAAATTCTCAGTTGTTATTTCGTTTTGGTTGGACCTCGTCTTGAATTTGCAGTTTTTGAGGTCTTGCACAAGACACAATTTCGGAATTAGACATCATGGGGGAAGGAAAGCTATCCGTTTAGTGAACAGTATTGACGAGAGAAGAGAAAACTTCACATTAGTTTTGGATAGCCAGGGTTAGGAGGCACTGGATGCGCGATGATTAAATTTGTAAAAAAAATTAATAAATAATAATAATTTGAGTTTAATACTGAAAAAAATTAAACATTTTGGTTCCAAATTATACTGGTACAGGTTCACAAAGAAAAGCTGGGGAAATTAAGAGACGAGCAGAACGATTTATGGACCCATTTTCCCCACGCACGATTCGTGACGAGTGTAACTAAAATTAATCTGTAAATGAACTATCGTACATACCATGTATTACAAGGCATGAATATCGATGACACTCATACAAAAATGACTACATTTACCATAATCGTCAGCCCACGATTCCGAAAGTAGCCAATTAAAAAATTCATTGAAAAATTAGTAGCACGTAATATATATTTAGTTCATGACTTAATTGTAATGCCACAATATGAATAATTCCTTGGATCAAAATTATTCTGGCGTGTATTCACTTCCTGCCAAACACCTTAGCGGTGGCTTGCCGGGTGCTAAAATATACAAATTATTCCATTTCATAATACCATCATGTATGTATAGTTCTTTCTCTACAAAAAGTCAAACGATAAAAACTGCTAAAGTACTCTAACTACTAATGGTGGTACCCCATTTTGGAATACTAAATAAAAGAAAAATAACACTACATATAAAAACGGTGATCCTAATAAGTGAATCACGACATCCCAAGATAAATAATTCATGAAATGAACTTCTTGAGAAGTTGAAGTCTGTTTGTCGACAGTTCTATATCACACGATAATGTAAACCCGTATTTCACCCCATTACTACTTTAAGCAGATAAGAGCAAAACTGTCGGCCATTTTCAATTTTTACTTCGCGCATGTGAAAGGGTCAGGAGGAAATCTAATAAAATTCACCTTGCCCCTACCATTTTTGGCATTATTTTGATGCCTAAATACGGCCCAATTAGATATCACGAAGGATGCGTTTTAGACGATGGTCAATAGTACCGAATAAATCCAAAAGATTTATTAACAAATGGATTCCACCAATGTTACCATGTGTTTGCAACCTAGCCATGGAATTTCATATAATCCAGGCGGCGTCACAGTTCGACCTTGTCACAGACAGACGACGAGTGTTCGCCACAATCCCCCATGTCTTAGAAGTCCAATGACATGGAGAATGCATCGGAAGACATTCCGCGGGAGCGAGTCCATGAAGACATGAATATTTCACAAAGAAGAGAATAAAAAGAAGCCCCCCGCCAAACTGTTCTCAAGCAATCAAATTTGTTAATGAAAAGGAATATTTTTATCGTCAGTGTTTGAGCCCCTTGGTTTAGTTATCGTTCCGATTATCTAATAAAATAAAAATTATGCTAAAAGTAGTTTGGTGTATAATCACCCCCTGCCACACACTAGCTGTGGTTTACATGGTGTCACGTATGTACGTATACATACAGAACTCGCTCACCGGAAATTTTTACATTAAGTACAGAAATATTAATTAGTATTATACAGGGTTCGTCCAGAAAATAAGTGTACTGATTTTTTCCCGCCGCTCCAGGCGCGCCCAGCACCGCTCTGACGGGCTGCGATTGGAGGGGGGTATGTTGGCAAGCGACGCTGAAAAAGGCAGTCAGCTCTGAGCTGTGGTGTAGTGAGGAGCTCTGTTAACGCGAACCTCCACGCTCGACTCACGTCACGGAACGCGATGCCGAAGTTTTTGGAGCAGCGTTATTCCATCAAATTTGCGGTAAAGCTTGGGAAATCGTCTACCGAAACTGTCGGTATGATTAACCAGGCTTACGGGGAGTCAGCCATGTCCAGAAACATGATCTTTCGGTGGCACAAGATGTTCGTGGAGGGCAGAGAAGAGGTCGACGACGAACCACGGCCTGGACGTCCATCAACGACACTCACCGACGAAAATGTGCGAAAAGTTCGCGATGTACTGAACTCTGATCGTCGTCTTAGTGTTCGGATGATAGCAGAGCAGTGTAATGTGCCAAAAACAATAGTGCACGGGATTATTAGGGACCAATTAGCGATCAAAAACATCTGGCGCCTGCATCGCGGGAATGCGCCGTCTCACACCGCGCTTGTCGTGTCGGACTTCTTGGCCAAGCACAGCGTGGCAACGCTGCCGCACCCACCTTACAGCCCGGACTTGGCACCACCGGACTTCTTTCTGTTCCCGAAGATAAAGAGGAGTTTGAAAGGAACGCGATACGGGACTTTGGACGCCGTCAAAGAGGCCGTGACGACGTGTCTTCGAGAGGTTCCCGATGATGCCTTCGCGGGAGCGTTTCAGGAATGGGAACGCCGCTGGAACAAGTGTATCGACTCACAAGGGTCCTATTTTGAGGAATATTAGCTTAAGATATGTAAAAGTGTAATAAATTTTTTTTCCTGAGCTCAGTACACTTATTTTCCGGACGAAGTCTGTAGGCCGACAATACAACTTTTTCACCAATCTCTACTGCAGTAATATTTGGTGAACATTTCCCACGCTGTCGAGCTTCAATTCTTGTGACTTTCTTCCGGAAGATTTAGCTCTGGCAACTACTCCCAAGGATGCGAATGCGTTTCACCGAGTTCTTTTTCAATAACGCGGTCGACTTTCTTTTATATCTTAACAAATTTTAAGCGATGAAGTAGCTCATGCTAAAATATGCACGTAAAGCAATTCACTCTAGCTTACTACTTTACTTAAAACTTAATTAGAGTTTTCACGAATCGGGGATTATCATCTTACCCTTCATCGATCTAATCGTTCTTTATTCGGTAAAGTAACCCTCATCTAAACTGCTGATCACTCTATTGCTTTTCTCGACTTTGAGTGAATATACTGCAGACTTAATACGCATTTCACTTAACCTCTCTAGCATAGGAACAAAATACTTTTGGATTATCGTTTAAGTTTTGAGTAAATTTTTTCCTTTCGAATTCGTTTAATACTTTCTGAAATACTTTCTTGGAATGAACACCATATACCTTACAATCATAAGTGAGCTAGAGATATCGTTCCGCATATTTTTCAACTTAGCGATAACCTTGGGCTTAGACATAGCCTTTGACGACTTTCTAACACCCGCGTTAAAATATCTACGTTGCGTGTTACGATCGTATTTCATAAATTTACTTGGATGAACCTGTTGACCGCTGAGGGCGCAATGTCAAGAAAGTGATTACCTTAATATTTCGGTGTTTACTACCCGTAAAAAAATTTCAAATGAACTCTGTAAAACTTAAAGCCATAATAGTCGCATTTTTTTAAAAATTAAAATATTCATTTGAGTTTTTGTTTAATATTATTTATTTCGTACCCAAAGAGCACCACTAGGATGTGCGGCAGGAGGTCAGTACACACCAGACTACCCTTTAACCAAAAACCCCTTTCCCTCCTAGCGCTTTCGGACAAATATTTTTAATTATGTATTTATTACGTGTTTTTATTTTGTTTTTTTTTACAATTTCCTATCCCATCGAAAAAACTGATATATAAAACTATCTGTTCTACACTTAATCTCTCGAATTTTATTGATGTGACGATTCCTACCGTGAAATAATGGGATTAATAACGCCTTTTCAACTCACTGCTAAAGAGACCCTATTGCATAAATTGGCAGGAGGTCTCTTTATCAGTGATGTTGAAAATGTATTATTACACCCAGTGTACCACGGTCGATTTGATCATGTCAATAAAATTAGAGAGATTAAGTGTAGAACATATTTAAGGCGTCATTTTTTCCACGAACGATAAGGGATCAGGAAAACATTGTCCCACCGCGGTAGTGGTAAAAGCATTCGGGTCAAAAATAGTCTGTTGTATATTCACCCTAGCAGTGACTTGTAGGGTACTATAAAATACAAATACAAAACTCCTAAAGTGACTTCTATTGCCATAGAGCGAACACCAACCACGACTACTCTTGGTACCCGACCATTCAATCCAACCCAGTATATTTTCATCCAAGCCATGTGTTTCTAGTTTTATGAGTAGTTTACTATGAGATACTTGGTCCGACCACGGTAGGGATAAAAATATTCGGGTTAAAATTAGTCTGATGTGTATTCACCCCCTGCCACACAACCCAGCAGTGGCTTGCAGGGTACTGAAACATACAATATACAAATACTTTGTCGAAAAGCCTTTTTAAAATCTAGAAAAACAGGATGCATAACCGCATATATTTTTAATATTCCGATATATATATATATATATATATATATATATATATATATATATATGGAAAATATTTTTACATTTGTGATCTGTTCAAATCCGCTTTCCCCACCTCTCTTGTGTTCGTCCTTTATATGCGTTCCTTTCCCATTTTCCTTATCTCTATTTCTATGTGAGTGAATATATATATATACACACATATACATACATATACATGCGAGTATATATATTTTCGAGTTTCAGAAGCAATGCCAGCGCATACAATTGATATTTATTGGCCAATAATACCACCGCTTCTGAGTTTTGAGCACAAGATGACGAAACTTGCATGCAGTGATAATTTAAAGACTCCCCTTAATAATGGATGGCCTTTTTATGAGTGTTCGTTTGAGGAATACGTTCATGTGCAGCGAGGAAATCAGATGCATTCGTTTATCTTTGCCGATAATATTCTGCTTAGATCCTTTATTTTTACAATATAATGTCCACTACCTAAAATCTACACATAGCACTTCTATGTTTGGATGAGACACGCCACACCGCCCGATCAGTGCGTAAAATCAGTGCTGCATTGGCGCAGACTGATTCAGTAGTTACTTAGTTTTCGTATGTTTCAAGTTTAATTATCGGCCTCAGTCATATTGAGTTATCAGTGGTGTATGAAGGATGTTGACAAATATGCATTGAACTAAGGGACGCAAGATTTACTCGTCTAAGTACATTTATTGTTCAGCGTTGCGCGCGATAATATGGAATCGCTCTAATTTAGTTCCACTTGAGATAAAAAGGCAACACATAAAAAATCGCATGATTCAAAAATAGGGTGCGGGGAGCAGAGAAAATTTAATAAGGAGACGATGTGCGAGAGAAGGCTAACAAATGGCCTTTGTCGACCCACTTCCTTACGTAATTCGAGGGATGGGTGAAGTAGTCGCGCTTGTGTATTCAATGCGGCTGAACTTTCAAAATTGCGTGCTGTGCATGGAAGAAATTGGGTTGAATTTTGACTTTCACCCCACCAGGCTGAAAGAACGCACACCTACTGGAAACCTGTCTCTACTTTCAGTCGCGTGACAAAAAGGGGAAAGAAAGCGTCACTGTGCTTGGAGAAGACGTGGATAGCGACGCTCGGTCGCTCAATGACACCGCAAAAGCGGTCCACGACGACATGCTAAAGGCGCGAGGAAAATGCGATGGATGCTGCAAGTCCCAGTTATGGTCCGCCTCTCTTTGCCAAACTTGCTTAGGATAGATGTATGACCCTACTTGCTTGAAAAACGTACATCTAAGTGGTTCAATATGTCAATTTCCCAAGAAAAGCAGATCAGAATAATTGTCAACATAATCGCTCATAAAAATCTTTTCCATGCTAAGGAGCCTACTGTGTTCAAAGGAATTCAAATTGGACGTAGATGAAGTAGTTGTCGAAATAGCTGGGGAAGTATTCTTATTCCGTGACGTTTAATTCCAAAATAAATTCAGCTCGATCTCAGAAGTGAAGTCACGAAACCCCGATGCCAACGGACATATCGCCATCAGCGGTTGACTGCTCGAGTCAACAAGTCACCTATGTTCACGCATTAATGACGAGTGATGAAGAGAATTTTTTTAGATATTTTAGTACCCTGCAAGTCACCGCTAGGGTGTGTGGCAGGGAGTGAACACACACACAAGACTAATTTTGACCCGAATATGACCCTAGCACTGTCGGTCAGCGTTATTCTGATCCCTTATCGTTCGTGGAAAAAATGACACTCACTTACCGTAGTATAATGGGGGTAATAATACATTCCCAACATCACTGCTAAAAAGATGTCCTTCAAATTCCTCGAATACGTATGCAACACCCATTCGTGCGTCGTTCGTGAACAGAATTACAGTTTTTAACCACTCTACGATAGGTTCTTATTAATGTTTGAATCATGCTCCGATTTTTATTTTGGATTTATTCTAAGGAGTAACTTTTTTAAAATATACAATATCCGCACTCTCCCACAAATTGATTTATACTCGTATAATTTAAACAATGGTGGATAGGTGCTGCTATGTTAAGACTATTACATCTCTTGTATAACTGCGCACGTTATATTAGATTTTGTGATAACAACATTCATTAATTGCACCATTAATCTATAATTCTTCCGGCGGTAGTCTTTCACTGCTATTGGAGCGCGTATAAAATTTAGGATGCAATATGATCCTTGCTTCGGAAAAATATCAAGAAATATTTAGTGCTATCGTCACCACTTGATACGGTGCGCTTAGGACTAAAAAAAGAGGGTATTTTTATCAAAATGACGGATAATTGGAGTTTCAATGCAAACTCCTAATTTTAATGCGAATTCGTGTACCTCCTCAACAGGTTGCCATAGGCGCCCCTGACCATGACTATTATTATTAGGTAATCTACCGGATAAGGTAGGTTTTTGGATGGACACAACTATCAAATAACATTTTGTAACTCCAAATAAAACCAAATCCAGCAACCTCATCTACACCAGGTCCCTCTTCATCTCTGTGTACTTCTTTCCTCCCTTCATCCCGTCCAACATCCCTATCCTGTTCCTGCCCTTTCCTCGCTTGCCCAACATTCTCCCCTCTATTACCTTCTTCAACATTCCACTACCGCTCAATACGCCTTTCATCCATTTTTCCTGCCTCCATAGGATTTCTCTCAACAAACCCCTCTCCTCCCCCACTATTTCTAGTACTTCCTCATTTGTTTTCCTTTCGGTCCATTTTACCTTCTGCATTCTTCTCCACACCCACATTTCAAAAGCCTCCAATCTACGTCTACCCTCCTGCTTAAGCGACCACGTTTCCGCACCGTACATAGCTACGCTCCATATTACGCTCCATACTACGCTCCATACTACGCTCCATATCAGAGTTTTTACGAGTCTTGTCTTAACATCCCTACTCAACGTCCCCGTCATCAACTCCCTCCTCCTTGCCTATTTTTTTGAGAATTTTTCTCCTTACGTCCCTACCATTTTGACCGTATTGGTCCAAAAACCTTCCGAGATATGTAAACTGTTCTACACGCTCTATTTTTCCCCTCCAATTTTAATGTTTAGCTTAGCCTTTTTCTTTCTGGAAAATCGCATAACCTTTGTTTTATTAATATTGATTCTCATCCCATATCTATCGCACTGAACCTCCAATTCACTCAGCCATGCTTGCAACCACTTGGCTGACTGAGCAACTAATGATTGGTCATCAGCAAACCTAACCGATTTTATGAATTCCCCTCCGACTTTCATTCCTACCTCCAGTTCTTCCCATGCCTCTTTAATCATTTCCTCCACATATTTGATGAACAGCACCGGTGACAATGGGCAACCCTGCCTTTCACCTCTTCCTAACACTGCCCATCCGGACTCTCCGTTCCCCACTCGCACCTTAGTAGTCTGAGACATGTACAGGTTGCGGATCAGTCTCCTGTCCCTCCAATCCATTCCTATTTTCTGCAATACACGCATTAATATTTCCCAATTCACTCTATCAACCGCTTTTTCGAAATCTACAAACAAGCAAAAACGTCCTGATTGTATTCTATATTGACCATGACTATAACTCTCAAAATTAATCATTTAGTTCTTAGAACACCTGCGCATAACGCTGTGCTTGAATCTTTTACTTGTCAATTAAACAGACCTAACGGTCGAACGTGAATGAGGGATCAGAATGCTACGGATGGTAGCTAATGCACTCGGTGCTTTCTCGTACCAAACGGCCAGCAGGGCTGCTGCAGAGAATTTCAGACACCCCGTGCAGACGTCGCGGTCCATCGGATGTCGTGTACCATGCCGTAGACCATTCCGTGCAGTTCCTTGGGAACGACATTGAGTTTCTTCCCATCTCTCCTCCTTCCCTCAACTCCCGAATTGCCTCCAATCACCCCCTTGGGCCACTCACCTCTTGGGGGTTGGGGAATGTCTTAAAGACAGTCGTAGCTTTCCGATCACTGGCGGCCAAGAAGTTCCCAGAAATCGATCGGCTGAATAATTGATGCCAAAGAGCTGCGCGAATATATTCCGTAGGATTTGTAAATTTTTTCAAGGAGATATTTTATTATTAATCTACATAAATATACAGCCATCCACCAAAAAGATGTGTGGCAGGGGATGCAAGCACTAAGTGGGATGGGCTAGTGAAAATGTATATATTTATTTAGCATAAGTACGGAAACATCACTTTTTAGCCTTGTCATCGGACTGTTAACAATGATAAGAATGGACACAATTACAAACACCCAAGCCTTAGGTGGAGGAAAAACCACCCAGATGGGAATCGAAACCGCGACCTTTGGGTTGGCAGACGTGAACGTTATCCCGCTGCCACCGGGGCCGGCGAAATACTTGCCGAGGCCCGGGATAAGGGAGGATATGGGAGAAGATGGGAAAAGGGAAAAATATTCGGTAAAAATTGTCAAATAACGTGCAAATTTGTATACATGCTGGAGGGACACTAAATTCAAAACAAATAATAATTCACCTATTAAATTAGATATTTTTTATGAAGAAAGGGATTAAAAATGAACCACAACCATTTTTACGACAGGCCTCCACCAAAGCAAGAAGGGTTATGCATAACTGAAAAGTAAGAAGTGGAAATTCTACTATTACATGAACATGCAATTCATGGTCTCCGGCCCTAAAGTCACAGGAAGAGAATATGACATGTCATTGCTCCTATATTACTACCTTAGCTTAAATAAATGATTCAACATATTTGTTGCTCTATGTTAGTTGGATTTTTATAGTAATATGAAAGCAGTCTGAACTCGGTGTTAATTTCAAAGCATTCCATATACTAATATCTTATTTTAGAATTTGATGCGTTTTAATGCTTTCAGACAGACCTCTTACTCTTCTCTGCATTCACATCTTACCATGCAAGCCACCAAGAGGGTTGGCAGGGGGGGTTAGGTCAGCAGCCATTAGAGAAATTGGTGGTAAATGGCACGCGATTATTTAAAATTGTCGTACGCTATGTTTCCCACTACCACTGTATTGTAAATAGTACCCTGCAAGCCACCGCTAGGGTCTGTGTCAACAGTTAGGACCAAAAACTGTGCGAGAGGGTAATATTTCCTCACGTTTTGATCGTTTCGGCAGTCAATTTTCCTTATAACGTGTCGCTGTGATCTCGCATACAATATGGTGCAAAAATTATTCTTTCATTTTCTAATTTTCATTAGTTGGGTATGTTTCCCACCATTGTGGTCACGCATTGCACGAGTAATATATGATTCCTTACGTATCCATCTGTCTGGCATTCAATTTCCCGTAGCTTCTCACAGTGGTCTTTGCCTTCAAACGTGAAGCGATGCAAAAATCATTCCTTCCGTGTCAGTACTAACCTCGAATTATTTCTAGTTACCGAAAAAAGCTTAATGATTGTAGTATATATATAGTATAGTCAACTCAGAAATAACTCATAGAATTCGTAAATTTCCAGCATATCTTTTTTGAATCAGTAATTGGACTCATTCTTGTGCTGTAAGTAATGAAATCTCGTGAAGTGAGGAATAAGGTTATTATTTCTTATCACATCGAGGACCTCCCAAGACAATCGCGGCCGCGAACCCGGTCACCGCCGCGTGGGGTACGCTTTTCCGCCCCCTTAACCGGTTGACCCCACCACCACCCCCCACTCTCCCCCAGGTGAAGGAACGACAACCCCCGGCTCTCCCTCCGCACCCCAATGTCGGAAATGACGCCCGCAAGTTTTCATCCAAGGGAATTTTCACGCGCGTCCAGCGTTGCGAGAAAGTTCCGTCCCTCCCCCGCCCCCTTCCCTCCACCACACGCTACTCTCCCCACCCCCCAACCCTCCAGCATGCGTCCCATCGAAAGTCCTTGTAAAGATTCAAAAGCTACGGTTGATACGGGAAAAGGGAGAGAGGGAGGGGGTGAAAAAAACAACAAATGAAAGTCGTTTCTCATTTCCCAGCGTCCGAAAGGGAACACATTCTTGCTGTGGAAGGCAGGCTCGGCGATGGATTTGCTTTCTAAAACGGAACACTTTTGGAACAATTCCCGCGGATGTTTTTGGCCGGCGGGGGGAAAAAACACTAGCGATGGGAAGGAAAAAAGGGCTCTGCAGAATTTAGAAAAATGTGAGCAGGCGTTCGAGCGTCGCTGAGAGCGACGTCTTTTATTTTTTTGGAAAATATAATTATTAGTTAGGTTATCATGGTCTTCATTATTTGAATCGTTTTTCATTTTTATATTTTAACTAATAATTAAGAAACACTTAATTTTTTATGCTGAATGCCTGCTATGTGATCACCTCATGCCAAACACTCTACGATGGCTTTCAGGGTACCATGTAGATATTACAGAGCTTTAATTCTTCCACGAACTGTCGAATCCGGTATATAATGCTTATGAGGGCCGTCGCACACGACTCTATCACATTTCTGATTTCTCATCCCAATTGGAATATTTCATTTCAAAGTGTCCACACCCATCACCGCAGAATAACTTCGACACACTGGGCGAATAACTTACGCGCCCCGAAACGCGCAGGCAACGTTGATATTCTATCACCCCTAGGCTATCTGTTGGTGCATACAATAGCTTTTGATGATCCGACAGTCAATTTTATTATTTACAACATTAAATTTCATTAAGTCTGTCGTGAAATTCATTATCTAGGAGCCTCTTAAGCATGTCATATGATGAATCCGTTGATCAGAAAATTTAATCTCTGGATTTTAAAGGCCACACCAGTTTTGCAAAACGAAACTCAAACAATAATGGAAGTCAGTGAGTAGTGTATGACACAGAGTATGATAAGTTTGGAGCGCAACTAACGCACCAAAGAACCTTCCGTTTCTGTTTGGACTCGTTACTGATTTCCCGCACTTAAATGGCCAAATATTTTATATAAAACAGTGATGAAATACTTCAAATTATTTAGTACCCTGCAAGCCACCCCTAGTGTGTGTGGCATGGAGTGGTTACATCCCGGGCTAATTTTGACCGAAACAGTTTTTCATCCTTGCACGGTCGGACAACGTTATTCTGATCCCTTTTCGTCCGTGGGAAAAATGACTTGTCAAATGTATCTAATCTGCACGTAATCTCTCTCATTTCGCTGACATGATCTAGCCTACCGCAATACGATGGAGCTAAAGATACATTTTCAAAATCAGAGTTAAATAATAGACTCATTGTAAAGTTTTAGCGGATAAGGAGTAAAAACTACGCATTGAAAACTGGTAAATTAGTAGTTAACTAAAACATCATGTCTTCAGCGGCTTGAACATTTCCCTGATAATAAACAAATCTTTCCATAGGAGGTTGTTCCACGATGACTAAAAATTTGATTAAATAGTTAGTTGTAGGTCGCAACGGTCACAATGAGAAAAGTAACTCTTCAGATAAATCCGCATAAAATATCTAGCATTAGTGTTTATTTAATTGGTAGCAATCGAAATATCTTACAGCAGAAAATAATACAGTTTCCACAATTACTTTTGGTAACAAAGTGAGGAATGAAGATGACACTCCCTTAGCTCCGCCCCCTTGGGATTCAAACACCCCTCCACCACAGGGTCACCTCGATCCCGTGATCGAGGAAACCTTGTGCGCCTTGATCAGTGAATTAGAATCGGGCACGTGCTGCTTGGAGTGCAATGACCTCTATCGCGAGCGAAAACAAGCTTCGGAGGTTTTTCCGCCACGTTATTGAATGACTCCTGAAATTGGAACGAAACCCAACGACGTATTTAAAGCCGATCGGCACGATTTTATTGTCCGCCTGTTCTGGCCTTTCGCTCCAACGACTGCGTGGTTTCCCTTTTATCGAGAGATGATAATGTGCCCTAAAGAGGGAAACTTCACGTTCGTCATCTCGAGGGAAAGAGGAATTTAAATGACTTAGAGAGTGAAAATTGATGAGTGTTAATGAAAAATTCCGTATTAAATGGTGCAGGAGGAATGCAATAGCTTTGAAGTATACCTCCTTCACGATCCCTCACTCAAAACCTCTCCGGGCTGAAACATAATTTCCGGGGAATATTTGTAAAACGTTGTTATGATAAACAGAGTAGCGTGTCAAAAATATGAGAGGAGCTGGGGCTCACTCACGGAGCGAATGTTGAAGTATAGACGAAATCCATTGCATAAATTGGAAGGTCTCTTAAGCAGTGATGTTGATAATGTATTATTACCCCCATCGTAATACAGTAGGAGATATCATGTCAAAAACCTTTAGAGCGATTAAACGTAGAACAGATAGATTTAAGACGTCACTTTTTCCAAGAACGATGAGGGATCAGTATAACGTTGTCCGACCTCGGTAGGGGCAAAAATATTCGGATCAAAATTATTTTGGCGTATTTCGCCACACACCTAGCGGTAGCTTGCAGGGTGCTAAAAATACTAAAATAACCTAAAAAGTAAAAATACTGAAGTCTTTCTTTCGCAATTATGATTTCCTGAGGAGGCTTACTGAAGTCAGTCGACCCACCCATTATGGCTGATTTAAACGAGAATTGCTAGTTTGAGGATGAACGACACATTTTCGCTATTTTTAGCGATAAAATCGGATTCAAGATACCTACATAAACACAAATGCTTTGAAACAAGCCAGACGTGTGAAGGGAATTTTAATACATTAACAATTGAAGGATTATTGGCTCGCTGATATGATTCACCCGACGGAAATACATCAATTTACTTTTTACATACGTTTGTTAATGACATTACCTAGCGCCACTGTATTGTAAAACAGGACATGATTAATAGTGTGTGGCAGTGGTCCCATGAATTTAAAGGATTTTGAGTTCTTAATCGGCGTCATATGGCAAAAGGATCTTCGAGTTGAAAATGTAGCGACCACTAAGATTTTTAAAGAATTTTTTATTTCACCATCACTTCCTTTCTGAATGTAAACCAGTCCTAGTTTGTATGTAATCGAAGGATTTTTTGCTTTTGAGTTGAATTAACAATGCATCCATTTGATTCTCCCTGTTCTTTGCAATGATAAAATTGCTCTTGTAAAGGATCCACAACACTCGACAGGCGAAGACATGTCTCACGAGCAGAGTAGTTACAGGGTTTTTGCACAGATAAATGGAAATAATTTAATACTTTACGGTATTCTCTTATAGGAATTACACTACATCAAGTGCTAAGTGATTTATTTATGAACCCCTATGAACCAACCGACTTCCGGACCTCCACATAAAAAATCTGCAAGTTTTTCAAACGTGTTCTGTATTAGTTTGATTTTGATACCGTCTTCTTTGTTTTGTCTGCTTCACTATCTTCGTTTTATTGTTTGTTAATTAGAACTTCTATCCCCTTCTCCACATGGGTTAGGTCCACCTTTCGGAATGTTTTCCCTAAGTCGATGAATGCCCCTCAAAAAGATACCTACCGAGGTCTTCGCCCACGCTGGGGGATTTTGTCGATTCACTCCCAGTTGCGGTACTTCTAACTAGAGTTGAGGAAGTAAACGTTAAAAGTTAACTTCGTGAAGTCAAAATAAAATATTTGTAACAGCGTAAACCGTGTTAAAGCCTGATAAAACAAATTTAAGACATTTTAATTGTTTGAATTAACTGTTATGTTAATCCTAAACTTTGTCGAAATAATACTTTTTAAATTTTCCATTTCCTAAAGAAAAATTGGATCGACACAGA
Organism: Hetaerina titia; assembly: GCA_037158775.1. Taxonomy (NCBI): domain Eukaryota; kingdom Metazoa; phylum Arthropoda; class Insecta; order Odonata; family Calopterygidae; genus Hetaerina; species Hetaerina titia. The sequence goes on from CM073770.1 coordinate 14,338,486, forward strand.
AAATCACGAACGGTTACACTTCAGTAAATTCGGAGGAATTTTACGATAAACTCGTAAAAATAATTTCCCTTGAAAGGTATGATCCTAGTCAATGTGAAAATTTTCACCGTAAAATTTCTGCATTTCGGTGCCAATCAGCAGCTGACGCCGTTAAAGTGTTTGTCCCGGCATAAGCTCCGCAGTTCTTCTTAACAAGATAGAAGAGAATCGTTGAAGTCTTTTGACTCCCTCTATTCTTGCCTCATATCGGTATCAACCTAAAATTATTCCATTGACGATCTCCTTCCTTCTTTACGAATTAGATTTTATCGTATCACATTTTACGTTATTTTTTGGTACTACAAACACATTACAAAAAACATTTTTGCGAAAAATAATCTTTCGATTAAAGTGAAACTCAAAAATCAACTTTTATTTTTGTTAGCGCATTAATGCGTTGTAACCCATGTTTGATTTCAACATTCAACCATATTCATTAAACGTATCATCCGGGCTGAAAAACGCGCGCGTCTCTCCTGGGCATCGGCGAAGAGGAAAGAGAGAGAGAGCCGTCTCCTTCCGAAACTGGATGGCCATCCGATCGATCCCTGAAGTACACCTCACCGCCTTCGGCCTCCGGAACGAATTCTCAGATTGGACACACTGCGCTGCGCTTCGACACTGCCCCCTCCTCTCGAACCAATATCCCCCCCTGTGTATCCCCTCCCCCCCGCCACGACGAAGCCCCCACGGGCGCCGTCCGATTCCCAAGGATCGAGGGCGGAAACGGAGAAAAAGCAACAACTTCTTCCACTCACTTTCTTGCAGCCTCTCACCGTTTCCCAGCGCTTGGCTTTCACAGAGAGCTGAACTCAGTCGCAGGAAGTTGTTGTGATTCCCTGGGCACGGGGGTCTACCAAAGTGGCAAATAATGAAAGGAGGTCGCGAATCCGCACCCCCACTCCTCCCCTATCATCCCCACCTGGCCTTCCGCCACTTCACCCCCCGCAATTGAAGTTTAATAACGGCGCCAACGCCGACTTTCCTGATGACGCATTGTCGCTCCTATGGCTGACAACAACGAAACAGAATCCGCTCTTTTTGCTCCAAGCGAAATAAAGTTCCCCTCATAACGTAAAGGTCGTGAATTGCTGCATTTCAATTCTGAAAAACTTTATCAATACTGAACGTATTGCAGAATCAGTGCGAAATGTATTGATTTAAAATAATTCAATTAACATTAATGTTATTATATAAGTTATGACACAGGGTAATAAGGAATTAATATAATGAGGTTCTCAAGTAATATGAAGGCTAAGATAAAATCCATCTTGTTCCGTAGAATTCTCTGAATTATAATTCTACGGCATTTTCAGCGCTTCAGGGTGACACTATCGACGCGTCGCCCTGAAGAATTAGATATAGTCTTACCATAAAAAGTTCCGAATGATGATGGATAACAGCGGTGAGTTTGTACTCGATTTACAAGCCCTCGTACCTTTTCCGTTCGAATAGTTTGAAAAGCCATCGGGAAGAAACGTGATTAGACTGAGGTAATTTGAATTGTTTCATTTGTGACTCTTTTCATCTGTAAACTTCACTTCCTGCATTCTGCTTCAGCTATGACCTTCCACGATATGGATAATCTCCTTCAAAACGATAAATTCTATGCACAGTACACATAAACCTGGCAAATCACCAGCAATATTTGCTATGTAATAGTTACCATCACATCGTCACCAAACGACCAATCTTTAATTCACATTCTTTTACAGGGCAACGCACCCGCTACTCGTACACAAGTAATCCATTGAGCACTACACTTTTAGGTTCAGGAAAGGAAGGAACGTTTTTCCTGTAAACAATATCTCTCCCTGGAGACTCCGCGTGAGGGGAAAGTAAAATTCAGATAATAGTTGACCACAAAATGCGGCAGTGGAAGGGAATGGAGAGGTGTGGCGGTCCACTCGGCTCTCTGGCGGTGGCCGGCATCTCCGGGAGAGGGAGCCAGCCGGGTGGGGGAGTGAGGGGAGGGCAAAAGGAGAGGGAAGGGCCGAGGGAAGAGAGGAGTCCATTAGCGGAGCACATAGTCGCGCGTTGAAGTCTCCGACGGGATTCCTAGTTTTCTCCTGCGTCTCCCCATCCACTCCACTCTCCACCCTTTATCTCTCGACTCCCTGGCGCGACGCCGACTTGGCGACCCGTTGGCTGGCTCCCAGTCGCTGCGTGATGGGGTTCCCTCGGCCAGTGCCTTATCTTCCACAGTCTTCTTTTTCGCCACCAGAAAGGCACGGGTGAGATCACCCTAGGGAGCTGTGTTGTAAGGAATTTGGAATCGAGATCCATTGATCGGAAGAAACACGACATCGACGATGATGGAGCGTAGAGAATCACCGATAGAGACCTATATCTTATATCTCATCTGCATATCTGGCCCGCAAGCTACTACAAGATGGTGTGATACGGGCGGTTAGGTCAACAGCCATCATAGTGGGATTTTCGATAATTACAAATTGTCAGTCATTAAGTATGTTGACCACAATTGTAGTCGTGAATTGAAAGAATGACATATGATTCCTTACGTATCCTTTTGTTCAGCAACCGAGCTCAGTTAGCGTCTCACCGAGGTCTCGCCTACGAAAGTAATGCTGTATCGTTCCATATGTGCCAACGCTAAAATGGGATGACTTATATTTCTATAAAAATTTAAGTGATGCATATAATCTCCGTTCTTCTAGTGTCCCCAACACAAAAGTTTAGTTAAGGGGTTAAAAAATCCTCCCAGCCCAAGCTTTAAGTTGGTCGCTCATCGATCGCATTTGCTCATCATTCCATTGGTGCAGTCACCAGTGGATTGATTTAAACACGCCGATGGGGAAATTCCAAAGATGCCCTATTTGACGCTGTCATACTTGGATGCCACGTGGGACATGCAATAACATCAAGTGTATATTTTGTTGTCCTTAGGAAAAACGCTAAATTATGCGCCACTCAGAGCAGCTCTTGGACACCATATACTGTTTTTAACGCTAGTATTCTCTCCACTATCACTTCAACCCTTAAAAAACATCATAGTGAGTTAATAGTCTAGGAAATATTTGGATGCTCTCCAAGATTCCCAAGCTTAAATCTTTTACCTGTCCCCCTGAATTCTAATGCGTGGATTTCTCACACCACGACGTTCAGTATTAGGAGAGCTCTACCCTCTCTAAATACTCTAACGTTCGGGTTGCTTGCAACATAGTATTTCCCCACATTTGCTACTGATATTGCTAATATTTCTATTTAAATTAATTAAATAAAAGGATAATAATGTTTTTTTTGTATTTGTTAGCCTAGATTATCTCTTCTATTCTTCTTTATATTACTCGACCTTCGATGCGACATCTTCTTTCATTGTTATTTGACTTCATGTTAATTCCTGAATACCTACTATAAAGACGAAGGATATTGACTAATCTCCTAATATTCTTATGCCTCTAGTTCATGTATGAAGTATTTGTGCATAGTTGTGACTTTGATATCAGGTTTACATGCTTTATAATGGGGCTTTGTAAGCTCTTCAGCACTCTCTTTTGCAGTTTTATGAACTAACACGCATGTTTGGAGTCAATACTGCCAAACCTGTAAGAAATTGTTACAAATCTTGTCAGTTTTTAATTCAAGCAAGTATAATTACAATTAGTCAGCCATGATCAATAATGTCTTTAATTTGAACCACTTCAGGAGCCTATTGCAAGGCGTAACACATTCCTTAATTTCCAATTCTAGAATGCCTGCCTTCCAAGACCTTATTCTTTTGTCTATAAGAAAATGAATTTCTCGTACACGGGAATGGGGCCTGGCTGACTGAAGGCTATTGCCAAAAGCGGCGAAAATTGAAGAGATATAATTACTCCCTGAAATGAAAGTCAACGATGCGCGATCTGCACGCAAAGCTGCTATCATCCATCCCATCTTGTGCCAGACGAACGAGAACTTTCGAAATCCACGGGTGCATTTATTAATATTCAATAACTTTGAAAAGAAGCAGAATACTGAAAATTACTAGGCACTCTTGCTTTAAAGTCCATTTTCAAATACGGATCAGAATATAACATTAGATCAGTATGAAACAGTATTGGAGTGTATGAAGCTATGAATGGCTCTTGAATTAGTTCCTTGAATTCCTTTTGTGACATAAAAAAATAATCAATGAAGGCAATGGATCTTTTTGTTTTCTCACACAGCACACAAACCCCAGATATACATTCTAGACTACTCTTGTGTGACAAATCTGAGAATTTACCAGTTCGTTCGAGACATATCGTAATCGAAACATATTATTCGAACTTCAATAATAAGCGGCCCAAGACTGACTGTAAAGTGGTTTTTTATTCCCCTACTATATACCGAGTCCAGATTTGCCCAAAACTAGCGTTCGTTTAAGCACGCAACTATAAAACAAATATTACGTAGTTTCAGGGGCACTGTAGTCCAACGCTCGGGCAAGCCACTCTAGGCACCTGCAGCTCCATACAAGCTATGTTATTTTTCAGGTACCAGATCTTCCTGGGAAATTATGACCGGCACAGGGAAAGGAACTGGCCCCCCTACCCTAATGTGTTAATTTCACACGCCGTCAAGCTTAGTATTGGGTGAACTCTACCATCGCCTGCCAAACCGACCTTAGGGTTGATTACTATGTTTATGGTTTATGTAGTTTCAATGTATAATCTCTTCATAGTTAATGGTATACACAAGTACTCCTTCACTGTTTTCGTTGGAGAAAATAAGGAAGAGAATAAACACGTTTGTCTCACTAACTAATGATGCACAGCAGTATATCAATATTTCTAAAGAGAAACAATAATAAGTCAATTGCCTCTGGTCAAAACTTCAAAACTGTGGTCGCTTGTGCACTAGGCATTTGAGAGAATAATCCATAACTATGCATTCGAAACTAATTGTGAATAGGAATCATTTGTTCTGGCGAGAAAAGCCAAAAGTTAGTGACTACGTTAATTATTCACTTAAGTGGCCACATTTCTTCAATCACTCAATTCAATGGCTTCAAAGAATTCCATGAATTCTCGAGGCAGTCAATGGCCACAAAAAAGTTTCTCACTTTCCCCTTACTTTCACCGTATCATCGCCCAATATAACTATTAAGCTTCATACCCGTGATCCAGGAAATTCACTTTTGTTCCTTGTAATTGTAAAGCCTGTTCACAAAACCATTAGTGCGTTCATTATAGAAAAGACTTGATGAAAATAATGGGACGATTGCTAAGATGAGAAGCGTTCTTCATGTGTGAACGTGACTGGGGCGAAAGACACATGCAATGACGTGGTGGTTATAGCACAAGAGAGCGTGTGCTTGAAATAACTTCAAATTAGGGTTTTTCGATCTTGCGCATCCCGAAAAGGAACGGTGTGAGCATTCAATTATTATGGAAAAATACCGAGAAGAAAAATGTGTTGGGCGAAACTGAAAAAAAAACGATATTTTGCATCTCTGTATGTCTCTCCGGCACGAATATCTCAATATAGAGCCAACTGCCATAAATGCATTTGTCTAAAGTGCTCTGTGTTCATGTCCTATCAGAACTACGGTGCTGAAGTAATCGATTATAGATCCAGCACACCACACGGACTACCTACAGGGCCAATGACGTTTATTTCGGTGTGACTATGGAAACCCATGATCCAGTCATTGCATTCGAACATAGGGGTTTTACTTCTTACTTAGAAGCGTTAGGATGCGCCTACAGCGACTCCTACTCTTGGTCTTCCGATTGACTTTCTTCCGTATGGTCAATACTTATCTATTATCTTTAGTATTCATAGCCCATCTATTTCTGTATTCATTTATTTTGTTATGCAAGTAACTGGATACAATAAATGATTCAAATACAGAGATTCAAGATACGGTAAAAAATACACCAGAAAAACTGCAATTAGAAGAGAGTGTTTGCAATGGGTATGGGATGCATGTGACCTCCTCATGTTTTCCAACACGCGATATTTGGGATTCCACTTTCATTAGCCTGGAAAAGAGAAATGCTTGGCAAGGTGTGAAATCTATTCCGTCTGGTTGGACAGCGCACTCCTCAGACGAAAGTAAAATCCACCCGTTATAATCGGTGGAAATAATTAAGCCATAACACTTCTCGGAAATCGGGCGAGAGGATCTTTTCACGTGGAATAATCGCGATGCTCCTTTTTCTCTCCGCCGCCCTTTTAGCGTCCTCGCCTTCGGAAGCGCTCTATCGAGTCCACTCCGCGAACACTGCTCATCCAGGTGGGAACTTTATATTTTATTATGTTCTTTTACAGCGCAACCGGATCCGCAATACCATGGGCCACCTATTTGCGAATGATATGTCCATCCACTCATTTAATCTTATTTTTCTCTCCATCCTCTATTGTTTCTAAGTGAGGCCTTTCGCAAACTACCCAATGTCCCTTCGCACCCAGTTACTGCAATTCCTTGGCTCTCTGACTTACTACCGATTAGTCATCAAACCTGATATGATCACCTTGCGGTTGGCTATATCTACTATTATTACTTTTATTAAGCAAAGAGAGGTCCTTAGAAGAAGGAAAGAAAATGTGTACAATTGTGGGAAGAGTTAGAAACATTGAAATGGTGTTAAATTCCCTCGACTAAACAATGCAACATGAAACTATTACAGCACCAATCTTATTTTTTCAAGATAATTTTCAAGAGAGCGCAAGCGTCTGAAACCGATCAATGAATTGGACTTCGAAGTCTTCGTTCCATTAATGTGAGAGTATAATTTGGAATTAATTGTCAAGGAGCTGTGAAATGTAGTTTCGTTATCGTTTTACAAGGGTGGAGCGAGAGTCTGGGGTAGCGAGGGCACTCAAATTTCGGGACTCCCTTTTATCTCTCAAGGTCATAAAGGTTACAAATATTTACGAAATTCCCTTCTGGCCACTTAACCTGCTCCCGTCTCCAAGAAGAGGGAGCCATTAGAAGGATCAGGTTTCGAAACAACGAATTAAAAAATATATAGCTCATATTTACATGCGAATTAAACATTTTTTGCCCCCGGCATAGCTACCTCTCCGGTCGGTCTGCTACTGGCCACCTCCCCTCCCCTCCCTCCCTACCATGGGTCACTTCGCCGAACCAGGGCATGTATGAAACGTCAATCACTTATTCTTGGCACTTGCACTTCTTGAACCTTTCCCTCACTCGACCGGATTCCTTGAATGGAGCGACTACGGGTACCTACGCAAAGCCACATCTACCCTGCCATCAATGAATATTTCACGAAATAGAATAGATTTAAGTTAGAAGTTTTGAAATAATTGAAAATTAACGCAATAAAAATGATGACTGTGGCACAAGCAAATGGGGGAAATCATGGTACTCCATATGGGCTTACCGTATCCTCTAAAGACTTCTTGAGTCGCCTCAATTATAACTTCACGCCATTCAAGGTTAAAGTGACGGATATGCAATTAGATTAGGATGCCTGCCAACTATAATTCGTGTATGGCTTAACTAATTATTTTCTGGGTGACTTTGATAACGACAATCTTGATTCCTCATCATTCGCGGGAAAAACGGGATTTTAAACTATCAACTTTACAGTTTCCACATGCTGTTTGTTGCCATTTCGTCCTCGAAATGAAAGCACGGGAGGCCGCGGTCAGTCATCAGACGTGCGTACTGCCTTTCTGGTTTTAAAACGGCCATCTGCATCATATTTTGCTATTTTTTTACTCAAGGTTTTCCACTTGGCCACCTTATTTTTTTGGATGCGGTCTATTCGTCAAAAGATAGGGAAGAGGACTCTTTGGTCATCTCCGACCTCGAGTGAAGAATTAGGAATAGTTTTGAACAACGACTTCCTACAAGTCGTCATTGTATCTAACCTAGGCCAGAGGTACTTAATTAATAACAAATTCAATGCATATAGTATGAGGGCTGTTCTCCAAAAAATTGATCATACACGCTCAATATTTCTTCGCATAATTCATTCTGAAAAATATAATTTGATGTTATTTTGCCAACTTAATTTTGTAATACATATGAGGTGAAAGACGTACGTCAACACTAGTGTCAACTGTGTGGACACACATCCATCGTAGCCGTTGCAAATTGAAATATGTTCACTTCCCCCAAAACAATTATGGAGATAGCACAAGACGAACAATTCGTTGCATTGAACATTTTCATTCGCATTAATAATTCCTCTGATGAGGCCCATGGTAAGGAGTAGACGCAAAGATATTATGTTATTTCCTACAGCACACTAAAAGATGGCTTTAAATGTTTAAAAATGGGGAAAATGAATTTCAGAGGAAGGTGGACCCGGAGCTCCAGCCACTCCTCTTACGGAAGTAAACATTAACACCGCTTGCCATTGCGAGATAAGGTCATCCAATAGAGAGCGTTAAGAGCACTCTCGGAAAAGTTGAAAATGTCTTGGATACCATCCGCATGTTGGTAACAGGAAAATTTCACATGTGGGCGTTAGGGTCCACGCCTGTTCATACAAGCACAACGGGACGTTCACGTGGAAAGCGATGTGGGGAAATCTCCGGCTTCAATGACACCAAAAAAGTAGAAGTGGTGGGTGGCTTCTGCTGGGTAAGTTATGGTCATATTTTTCGATGCTCAGGAAATGGTATCCTCGTATAATCATGTGGTACTAGCACTCACAAGTCTAAAAGGAGCACACTCTGTGGATTTACTGAAACTTATCCGAAGAGCATACCAATCACAGAAGGCCACATGTCTAAAATCAAGTTGCTAGATATTGCACCACGATATTGTATAGACGCCTGCATCGCGAATGCTGTTGCTGAATGCCTCGCGAAAATCAATGTGAAGTGTGCATCTAATCGTCTCCATTCCCTAGTCACATTTGACATATTCCTGATTCCCAACGCGAAGATACCTCTCACCATCAGAAGCAGTTTTGAATGCGACCGAGGTGAATTTAAGAGCCCATCAAAAAATGACTTCCAGCACGTTTGCGAAGACGAAAAATGATGAGGAAAGTACATTGCAGTCAATGGAGACTAACTTCTAAAGGATTCCCAAAATTTGGAGGATGAGTAAAGGTTTGTTGTTAAAGAAGTTATGAATATTTGTTTGTTGAACAGACCTCGTAATAACTATGCCTCCCCCTCACTTTTCCAGGAGAAAATGCTACGAAGTATTAATGCCTCTTCGGCAGAATGGTGCCCATTAACTATTATCAGCGTTCCTATGGAAACCAGGTCGCGTGGAGAGTTATTTCCCTCTCCGGAGGTGCGAGCACGTCTGCGGCAGAGTGAGAGAGGCACGCACCGCTCTACCTTCCCTCGTTCCCCCACACATCCTCACCGTTTCATCTCACTCTCTTCTTCACCTACTCGTTCTCTACCTCTCACAACCATATTTACTTTTTATCTTTTAAAAAAACTTAGAGAAAAGGAAATTTTTAAAATGAATTCTCCTATGGGAACAGCGCGTCATGTGCATGGCCAAAGGTAATAGATAGGTAGATCTTTATTAGGGCGAATTGGAAATCTAAAGGTCCCTTCGTCCATTTAACCCATTCATCGCATACACATTATATTAGGTATAAAATTTATAATCACATGCATATAAACACATAAATATATATATATAGACAGATACAAATTCATTATGTACATACTTGCGCATCGAAGAGAAAGGGAAAAAAATATATATATGTATACATCCATATATACATACATATACATGTACACACCTACACATACGCAGAACACACAGTGAATGGCAGTGATTAAAAAGAGCAATAAAATAAGGAAAGTCTAAGAAAAGAATGAGGTTTGTGGGAAAAGCCATGGAGAGCGTGGGGTTGCTCACCTAGTAAAAACCCACGCAGAAAAACACCCACGAAGAAAAGGGGGTGAGAAAAACCTGCGAAAACCCTATTAATTAGAGGAAAGATACATATACATTGTAACAATCATTTTTACATAGCATACATATTATTAAATAAGGAAATTGCAATGAAGAAATTAATTATATTGAAAACACATTAGGATTAATGAAAAACATAACATTAACTAAAAATGATGATGCAAGATTCCACCACTTGAGATGACAAAATAAAAAGTAGAAACAGTGATCTGTGTAGCGGCTGAGTGAAATGAGGTAGGGTATACTGGTTAGGTTCTGTACCTGAGGAAATTGAACTTGTGAAGTACTCTTTCAACTGTTATTGTGGATGGAGAATTTTTTACGTCATTTGGGAGAGAGTTCCACAGACGGCATGCTGTAAGACGAAATGATTTGTGATAGATTTTCGTGCGATGGTGTGGCACAAATAGTTTATTATTCCCCTAGAATTCCTGTTGAGGATTGAGCTGATGGGGAGGGAATTTTGTATAAATATTTAGGTGTGTGGTTTGAAAATATCCTGTAGAAAATTGACAGAATATATAAATGCCTGCGGCCTCCTAGCTTTAACCACAATATTCTTGTAAATGAGCCGGAGATATGATCGTATTTTCTAAGATCATATGTGAACCGCACATAGGAATTATGGGTCCTCTGGAGTTCAGTTTTCAGTTCGCCTGAAAGGTCTTAGTATACTACATCACAGTTATCAAAATGTAGTATGAAAAGAGACGATAATTGAAGCATATTTAACGAGGGGGATGGGCAATGTGCTTTAACCTTTTCAGTGAATGCAGGGATGACTTAATTTTTCTGCAGATAGCAAGTGCATGACCAGTCCAAGATAACGTTTCATTAATGGTTACGCCTAAATTATTTACTGTCCTTGGGTATGGTATGATAGATCCTTGCAATGTTAGCGGTAGAACTTTATCAATACTTATTTTAGAATGTAGTCTATAGTATCCGATCATAATGGACTGACTTTTGATTGGGTTTATTTTCAGTAAATGTTTAATACCCCATAGTGACAAAGCAGCAAGATCTGTATTAATTGCGCTGATAATTATTAATATAGTATTCCCATATCATCATGTAGAAGATTTTTTTACGTAAGTAACAACATATCTATATCTTGAAAACTATAGCTGATAGGAAAAAAACTAGTGTCATAATTGGATTCAGCACCCAAATTGTTCTTTAAATCAGCATTAAAAGCTCCAGCACCAAAACCACTGTTGGCCTGTGTAATTCTAGGTAGGTCGTGAAGGCGGGAATGGTGGTACGTTTGTAAATCATCGGCGTAAAGATGACGATTGTAGTTAGAAATACATTCACTAATATCATTTATATACAGGGAAAAAGCAAGGCTCCATGGATGGATCCTTGTGGAACACCCCTGTGTATTTAAAGCATGTTAGAGGCCGAATTAGGTGTGATGACTCCTTGAAATCGGTTACTTATGAGCGAAACCATTTTAAAGACAAGGAGGAGAAGTTCAGGATTTGGAGTTTTGCTAATCTTTGTCAATAGAGTCGAGGGCTTTGGGAAAGTCTAGGAGAGTCAAAGGTAATCAGGGGTTAATGAAGGAAACTAAAAGAAATCTATGCCTGAATAATGCTTCCGTTAAAACCTGCGAACATTTACACATATGATTAACGAATTGGTGCCCTGGAGTGTAGTTCGCTTCGAGAACAGGGCACTACCTATCCTATGAACGGTTTAAAGTTCAACCAAGAAGCATTTAGGTCTTTAAACATCGTTAATAAACTAAGGAACTGTAAAACATGGACACTAGCGGTGATTAATACACAATCATATTCCGCTGATTACCTTTGGCGTAATTACCAGCCAATTTACAGTGAAGAAAAATTCAATACAAAAGGAAAACTTTGAAATATTTACTTCAGGCGCAATATGTAAATTCCCGATAACATGTGACGTACATGACAAAAGTATCCGCACTCGACTGAGGGTCTAGCTATGCTTTGGTCGGGGATTTTTTAATCGAATATTCTAAAATCGAGAAACTGAAAACGTTTGTCATTGTGAAAATATTGGCATTCTCCAATGTGTGCATCATCATTATTATTTTCGATTAATTTAAATTTCACCTCATTCTGCTCTCAGATAATGTAATTATAAGAGTACACTTCCACGAACTTTTGGGAGTTAATTCTTCAGTATTGTTCAAATTACTTACATTTTCAAAACTTTGAACTTCAAATGGCGAAAATAGTTTTCCGAGTTTGTGACTCTTGTTTACATATGTAGCCGTTTCGAAATCTAGAAATCTCGGCTCCTTCTTCTTAAAATTCCAACAATAGTCAGGGGAGAGAGGAACATTTTTTGAATCAACAATCATTGTCAAATTAATTCCGACCGATAGGAATAGAGATCCGTTTTGGATACACTATCGAGCATAAATTTTATTTTTGTAAAAGGCAAAGCACTGTGAGAAGGAAATTTTCAGTTTGACGGCCTTGAGGAAATTAGCGATTTTGCCAATCCATTCTTGAGACAGAAACTAAAATACAAAGAACTGACACATTTCCCTCTTTCGCGAGCAGAAAGAAAAAAACAATCGGGAGTAAGAATGGATACGCATTCGTTCTTTCGAATCCGAAACTTGTTTTCCAGTAAATGTTTTCCAGTTCCCAAATGGGAAATGCCCGAGGGAAGAGGACATGCATGCACTCACTCACTTCCCGGCTCTCGTCCGCAGATAACATTCGACGGCGGCCACGGCTGGGAAAGGGGGGGGGGAGGCGCACGGAATACGTTTTCCGAGAAGCGACGTCGAATTCGGTTTCGCCGACAAGTTCCTTGGTGGCCCTTGGATGACGTCACCCGCAACTCGGCTTGTTCTAACCCGGCACGCGCGGGCGGTTGCTCCGTGGGCATCGCCCGGTTTCCGCGAAGTCCAGCTGAGTGAGACTCCCGTTTTCCCTCCTGAACAGAGATATCCAAAATAAGATTTCGAACTCTCGTACACCATACTTCCCCAGAATGTTGGCTTCGCATTCTTTCCTGATATACAATTCAGAATTTCCATCCTGTTTTCTGAAAATAATAATATTTTTTGGGGATTTTGAATCCGTTTGTGGTTTTGTTTTCATCCGAAGCTAATTTAGATAATTTTAAATTTCCAACAAATAAAACTGACAAGATATTTCAATTAAAGTTTAGTATTGTATTGATTGTCAAATTCATAAGATCATTTCGTTATCAATTTTTCGATCTGTACCCTTGATGTTGAGTCAATGAGTTGAAACCTTGCCAAACTAAGTTCAACAAAGTGTCACATTGACACAGTTATTTCTTAAATATGGGCGCTTTCAATTTTATCAGGCTTGAAATAATGAAGATACTCGTTGACTCATTACCCTCTGCAACACGCCCAGGCATTGGATTGCATGGTGCTATGGAATAATAAATAATAAAAAGCCTATGAATGGCAATTTTAAACGATACCTTACTTACGGGGAATTACAGTAGTTCAAGTGTGAAAGCCGGAAATTCAAAAAGAGGTTTTAGAGGACTAAGAGATTAAAAATCAACATTACTTACATAATCTATTAATGAATCAGGAGTAGAGATTTTCATGAGGTGTCATAATACATAGCAAACATCACTGCTGTTATAATAGTGGAGAGACTTTAACGTTCACTGTGATGCAGTCGATAATCAATAAGGACGATAATGAGTCGATACTTGAGCATAGCGAATAGACTATTAACCTCTGAACGCTTCGGAGTTTTTTTCTGGATCCTACTGAGTTAGAGCTTGTGTTCCTCCGTGAGTCAATATTTACATTGATTGTTTCTGTTTTACCTTTCTTCTAAAAATGGTATATTTTAGTGAATAAAAATATTTTATGAAAATTAAATAACTTTGGATACATTTTATTAGCATAAAACCTACCGGTAATACTTTGCTCAAACTAAGGAAGCCGATTGTAATTTTAAAATGTTGATTACAAAATAAATACCATTTTGTCTGGAGCGAAGATAGATTTCTCTCATTCTTGGAAAATACGCTTTAGAACAATTCTTTACTTAAGAAAATAACGCAATTTCTACTGCGTGATTTGACGGAAATCCTTCATGGCAAAGAAGACACTTCGTTTTACTCCATACAAAAGTTTTATTCGCGATCTAAGTTAGGAGAACTATTAAGCCGTTTAAACTTAGAAGGTGAACATAGGAAAAGAAGTCTTACAGAATTACTACCTACGTATGATAACGATAACTCATAGGAAATTATTGGAATCAACTTCGGAAATTCATTTTTAATGGTGTTCCCTCTCTGGATTGTGCGTCGCACCCAGTTTAATTAAGCACAATTTAAGTAAGCCCGAGGTCGACTTCAACCCTTGCTTCGACTCCAACCACCACCCCTGGAAAATCGAGAATAGTATACTGAAAAGAGTTTTTAATGAATCACATTAATAATCACTCTATTATGGAATTTTCATAGCTAATAAATGTTTAGGATTGATACATTTCATCCACACAAAATGCCATTACTCTGAAAATTACGTTTCCCGATGGAAAATCTGCGTGTTGTACCGTTTGTCACTGTTAATGAGTATGCGTCATTTTTATAATGACAAGTACAGAAAAGACTCAAATATGTCTCCTATTTATGATCGTATTCATTCAAATCAAATCAATTTTAAATCCTCCTTTTTCGTGTTTCGGTTCGTGTTTCAAATTGTTCTCTCGCAGTTCTACGTGGCCGAGATACAATTTGAAGCAATTAACAACTTTCCCTTCGGTAGAACTCCTTTAAAATTCAGTCCAACTTACGAAGTTAATTCAACCTCCCCTCGATAGTACCCGAGGGCATTCGAAACCATCCACCTCACGCAAACACACACAGATATAATTCTTCGGAATCTTTTCTCTGTTTTTGCCTCCGACCGAGGCACTCTCTCAGACCACCAAAGCCACGTCCGTATCTCGACTCTGCACAGTTCAAAAATATCCCTACAGGATAACATCCCTCTTGGCCTGGGAGGAGTTTGATATGGGTGGGCCACTAACGCACGCATAATTAGCCCTAGGGTCTACGGAAGTGGGGACGGAACCTTTGCAACTAAGCAAAAGCCAACTTCAGAAACTGTAAGCAGGGCCATTCAATTGCAGGCATTGCAGGGCCGTCGATGCAACGAATGTGCCAGAAACCTGAGTATCCTCTTTGCCCCTGCCGCTACAACCGCTTCTAACCATTCACCCTCACATCTCCCTCCTGAGTGGGTGTGTGACTGTATCTTTTCACAATTTCCCCAATATTTTTCCTCAATGTAGCGTTTATTTTATGTATTAATATTATTTTTCAATATTTTTTATTATCCAACATTCGCTGTAAAAATTTTTACAGTCTCGTTTCTTTTCCAAGCTGTCCGACACATGTGTATTCAGCTTAAATTTTGCCAACGATTCCGACCCACCACCGATTTGAGATGTTGTGATCAAGTCTGCATTTTGTTCACCAGCCGCGACACAATAAATACAAGACAAATGCAAAATACTGGTGTTTTGGTATCCATCCCCCAAAGGCCTTACTGAGAGTGGGCTAAGTGGACTTTGACACACGCAAAAATCGTAAAATGAGGGGAAGATAACACAACCTAGAGCGATATGAAAAAATCTCATCCTCTGGATATCATGCACGGGGTGATTAGACCAGGAAACGCGCTCTTACGGGTCCACCTAGACACAAGCCTTTGAGCAACGGACCAGGTGAGACACTGAATTATCATTCCGGACTACAACAACATAAACCATAAAATTAAAGCCAAGTATGACTTCCATTTTTGTCGCTCCTCCCCTCAAACCCTACTCCCGATTCACCCCCTCGTTCCTCACTCCCTTTCCCTCCACCCCCTCTCCCCGCTCGGACACCTACCCCATCAATCTATTCCCTAACCATGCCACGACCCCTCTATCTCCCCTCTTCCATCCCCTGAGTCTCAACACCTTCAACTGACGACGGAGAGCCGCAGTGAAGCAGTCGCATCAAATTCTCATTAGACAATCTTCTTCGCGGAGCCACCAAGTACACAAATCATGCATCGTACAAAACTCATTTCCGATTCACTATTTTTCCCCCCTAAGTCCATTAATGGAATCTAAAATCATAATTGTAATTTGATTATTTCCTAGAGGCCAGAATGAATCCTAATGAAGGATAATTTTCGTCAGGGCAAGCTACCTATAATCCTCGTGCATCGAGCGGAGCGTCTTCCTGATGAATGAGATAATAATTAATTTCATTCCATTTTTTTCTTTCCCACTGGAATTTTTCATGCACCAGTGAAGAGTAATCCCAGTGTACTTGAAATGCGATGGTGATTTGGTGAATGGCAACGCACATGCGCCGGTATGCCTTACATCGTGGGCCGAAGATGATGGTGTTGGTTGCTATTTGTACATTCCAATCTGGACGATCAAAATTATAAAATTAATCCTGAATGCACCACTGAAATCTCTCCGATTCAGCCGTTTAATGATGTTCACTGAGATAATAATAAATGATTTTTTTATTCGAAACGAAGATTAAAATGAAAAGTTTTCTTTATTCTTTTTGTTTCCCTTTGCATTTATTTAACCTCGCTCCACGGAAGTCGGCGTTCACGGGAGTCGCCGACGGCAGTTGGCATTGACCGGTGGGCGTGCGGCCCCAATATCCCGGCATCTGATGAAATGGACGATATAACTCCCCCGAACGAGACTTCTCGCAACGCGGATTTCAATTTACGTGGTTTTCGATTGTAAACCGTGCTTCGCCGAAAGCGAGTGTGATTCCATTTTATGCGGTTTCCTTGAATTGCCATTTTTTTCGAATTGTTTCCCTGAGAAGAACATAAAGAGTAAAAAAATAGAATGAAAATATATGATATTTTGCCCAGTCTGTTGGCTCCTAAGGAAAATCATTATGCGCTTTCAACTGCTTCGTTTAATTTAAACCTGAAGGTGAGGTTCAGTTTCTTTTAGTTTGTACGTCACGTGAGACTTGAGACTCAACTAATGTCGTTGAAAAGAATGCATCGCATCGCAACGCCGACGGATATCTTGGCAACAGAAATATTCCCAACGGAAGACTTTTTTTCCCACCAAAGACGGAACCATAATGGCACACCACACAACCTTTCCTTACGGACACGAGGGGGTTTAAAATGTTAGATGAATGGCGTCACAAGACCTCCAAACATTTGCGGTTTGATTACCGATTTTACCTATTTCAACAAAAATATGTCTTAGATATTTTAAATCTTTTATTCCACTTTCAAACATTTGATATTTAGTAAATAACGTCATAGAAAATTGGACATTTCACTTAAATCAGATTAAGTCACCGTGCTCCTACGAAAATTAATAAAAACAGAAAATATTCTGTTAGATATTCTGGTCAACCTTATTTCATTGACTAAATGGCATGAGAAAACTTGTTATGTTAAAGCCCATGTTATCTTGACTGGGAATAAGATGAACAAGCGCTTGGATCCCAGCCACTGTGGAGTTCACCTCATCTCGGCCCTCCTTCCCTCCCTTTTATCTCCCTCCCATCTCGCGTCTTAGCTCAATCCCTCAACTTATATTGTCATTAGTCTCCAGGTTATTAAGAGGGACCGTTAACCAAGACTTTGGTATTCCCTCTCACCCACATATGCGGTATAACCGAGCCAGCTGCGAGTAAAATAAAATTCTTCCAGCTTTCGAGCGACAATGCAAGAACGAAAACAATTTCTTTTTAATCATTAATAAAACGTGTACGACTGAATACAGAGGATGCTAAACTCGAGTCGAGATGAGTTCTGAATGGGTTGTACTCGCAATATCTCGTGTGCTGACTCATTGCGATAGTCAGACCAAGCCGATTTTCCCTACCCTCATTTATTTCATATAGATGGAAGCACCAAGAGAATCAGAATGGCACACACAATCCCTCACCTTGGCTTTGACGTAGTAGAACTCGAAGCTCAGGCTAAGGAAGAACGTCTGCCCCTGGATTTTGCTAAGTGATTCGCATTTCTTTTCCATTATAAATGTCGATACAGGCCAAAAAGTCCTGTTGGAATTTCCACAAGAGATCCGAAAAAGAAAAGTAGGCAGGTGCTGTCCTTTCAAGATAATCTGACTATTATTTTAAACAAGCATCATGAATGAAATGCAGCTACATAGTTAGCTCCGCAACATGACGAAAATGAATCTACGATAAGAATATTATGAAGACGGACGAAAAAATTCAGTATATTAATTTGTACCGTTGCATCTGCGTACTTTCTACATTATCGGATAAGATCTTTTACAAGTTTCTCAATATGTTTCATTACAAGAAACAAGAATGCCTCCCTGAGAGTTTCTATGTCGTACGTACGTACGGGTTTGACGAGCACTTACAGAATTGTAGTCGAAACATTATTTGCGCATACCACGCACATAAAGGGAAAACAATGAAATTGAAATTCGACCTCGTGGAAATTACGTGAAATTTTTAATTCTATTATAGTTTTTAAATATTGTTTAAAAAAGCACGTAATTTTATACTAATAGCAAACCCAGGAAAAAATAAGTTATTTCATTTTTTTAAAAACCTCTAGGATTCGTACTTTTTCAAAAGATGGAACGTAATTCATTCATGTTCACGAGACTAATGATTCCTTCAATGAGGTACACTCGCAATGCGGCGCACTCGGAAGGTAAGCCTTGTGTTCGGGGGAGCTCCACTGTACTCACCATGTACAACACAAGGGGCATAATGATGGAATGCAGCGACGAATGCGAATTACGGTCTCTTCTCAATACCAGACCTTCCGGACGGTCGAAGGGCACGAGGGCAGAAAACCAGTCACCTATTGCATTCTCTCTGGAATACACAGAAATCATTGCATCAGAGAACCTGAATGAATATACGTAGACGCCGTGTAGATTATTAATTTGTAGATATTTGGAAGAGAAATTACTCTCAGATATGTTTACGAAAGGAATTTCAATTCCAAGCAACACTGACTTAATCGCGGTCAATAGCTTGGATCGATTCCACTTCGAGTGATTTGCTCCCAGAACCCGAAGTTCTCAATGAGGGAGAGATAGAGGGAGGGAGGAAAGGGACTGAGATCTTATTCTGGGATTAAGGGGAAGTTATCCTTGTAATCTCAGACATTTTATTAGTCAACGAGGAGGGTGAATCAGTGATTTTAATGAGAAAATATAATTTATTATTTTTACGATTACGATTGTAATTATTTGTATAATTCAATGTAGATATTAGTTATATTTACCATTAATTATTGATTAAGTGGACTCATAATTATTCACTGAATATATGATAATTCACCATCTTAATTATGGGCGTAGTAGTTCAGAGGGTAGAGTGCTTGCCGGACTACTCACCGGAGGTTCCGGGTTCGATTCCATGTGTCACCTTTCAGTACCCTTACCTCACCCCATATTATTTGATTCTTGATGTACAAGAACATCTTCCTGTTCAAATTTCAAGTCTGTAATTGAAATAAATCGTAGCCACTTTGAATTCTGCAACACTCTCGAACGTTTTGGAAAGAAATTGCGTTGTACGTTTCACGAACTACCTCCTCTAACGACCCAAAACTAACAGATTCCACCGATATCATCAAAAATATTCCTTTCGTTTTCGGAAGAAAGCGTATACATCCCCAATGTATTTGACCCTGTGCCTTCAAAAATAAGAAAGTCCATGCGTTGAAGATGGGAAGGTCTTAGACAAAGTCCAATTTTCTTTCAGTTTTTCTCAACTCAAGCGACCACGTCCGTACTCTAGTGACTGACTGGTTGTTGCTCTCACCCTTCGTCACGGAAGCAATCTAAAAGGAACCTAATATATACTCCATTCGGATAACAGGAAAACTGTAAAAACTGAAGTACGAGTATCCAATATTCCGCTCATTTCATA
The DNA here is from genome assembly GCA_037158775.1 of Hetaerina titia. Classification (NCBI taxonomy): domain Eukaryota; kingdom Metazoa; phylum Arthropoda; class Insecta; order Odonata; family Calopterygidae; genus Hetaerina; species Hetaerina titia. Next base: position 14,358,299 of record CM073770.1, read on the forward strand.
CTCACGGAACCCCTTGCCCTCCATGACCCCAATAACATCTTTCCTCAGTACATAAATCCACGCAGTTCCTGTTTTCTCTCACATCATCAATAATTACGTACGTAGAGTCTCCATTTTCTCAACCGCACTCTACTATGATTTGCGCTAGGTTCTTTTGTAATAACACAACCTTCATTCTGTTCCGATTCTGTATTATCTGCCGTTAAGCTTACAGTAAAATAAAGCCACAGCATTAAACCCGAAGGTCAGTTTGAGAGATGAGGGTGGAGCCCACCTATTACTGGACCCAACGCCGTGTGAAATTCACACGTCAGGGTAATGAGGGAGGGGGGTCTCCTCTCCCTCGGCCGTCTATGGTCTCCCATGAAGATCTGCTGTCCAAAAAAATCGCTCAGGTTGGCTGCCCAGAGACGTCACCGGAAATCGAATCTGAGCTATCTGGTCAGTAGTATGACGCTCTACCCATTGGACTACCGCGTCCCCACATTAAATACGTTTTCTCTGAAAAAGAATGCAATTTGGCTGAAGGAATTCTCTCGGCAATTCAGTCCAATTGGAGCACTACGAGTGCATACGTGTATTCTAAAAAATATCTCTACCTTTACTGAATTTTAAGATCGTGGAGAAAAGATTCATTTTGGATGGATTTCTATACATGTTTTTCTGAAACGACTGACAAGGATTACGAGTAATGGAAACTATTAGCAACCTTATCAAATACTAGCACGTTTTTGGAGAAAAATGTACATTTGTTACAAGGGTCATTAGGTGTCATTCAAGAAAATTTAGGCAGTACTGATTTCAGATTAGGCAATTTAAATGTTTGAAAATTCAGATCTCTATCAGTGATTATCCTGGCTTGGTGTTTCATTGAAACTGTCAAGACAAATATGGGGAGTACGGAACTAGGGGTTGTCCTTCTGGATAATCCCTAGTTTCGTAAGCGAGACCCTTCAGCGAGGTGTTCCACAAAGTTTCGGATCTTGCTTCGTTTGCAAAATAAGTGGAATCCTCTAGCTCCATATAATTGCCAACCCAGTCGCGAATAGCGAAAAGGAACGAAGCAGCCACGAACCTCCACAGCTATTACCACTATTCGTGTTCCACGACAAAACTCACCTACTGACATCTCAAATTGACCAACCGTGAGAGGGCTAAAAAAACTTGGCCACGGGGCGTGCCACTCCCTAAAAAAAAGGAATAAATCATCCCCGTCCCCTCCTCCTCACCCCCCTCGTCACGGCCCACGCGCACCCCCTCAGCCACCCCTCCCCCGCCCTTCCTCTCTCCAAGCGGCAAAGATTGGAGGGTGGGAGGGGTCCGGGAGGAAGATTCACTCAACGGTGGAGGGGGTCTGGGGGGGGCAGGCGCGGTGGAGGGAGGGAGATGGCGCGGGGAGATAACCCAATTACCCACTCCAGAACGAGTGTCAAGGTCGACGGAGGGGGAGAGTGAAAGGGGATGGGGACGGGGGAGAGAGAGAAGAGAGAGTGATGGGCCAATTTCGGAAATGTATCGATGCTGCACGCGCGGCACGATCGCCAGCCGAGGAAAACTTGGCTCTGGACAACCAGTTCAACACTTCCGCCGAAACAGAGCGGCGGCACTCGTTATTGGTGCATGGCCCGCGCTTGCCCAGGCACCATCCAAGGGGGGACCCTCTTCTGGCCAGCACGGCGCCAGAGGAGGGCGTGTGGCAGCGGGGGCATTTGCTCACCACACACGTCCAATTGAGGAATGTTAACATTTCATATAATCCTATTTTCGGGTAATACTTCGAATTGTCGCAGGTGATTCCCACTGTTTTAGTCATGAATTATGCGAGGGAATTAATGATTTCTTAAATCTGTTTGGCAGTTGATTTCCCTCATTTGTTGTGCCCTCGCATACCAATAGAATTCAAGTATTATGTTGTTCAGCGTTAGCGTTAAACATCCATGATTTTCTTCAACAAATAAAGTAATCATTCTCATAATATTCACGTGAAACAGACAGCTTGGCGTGGGGAGTCAACGCCAAGGCCGCCGGAATTCGACCATCCTAGGAGGGGTTACTTTGAGCTGGAAAGGAACAAAAGGGTTTATCATTTTGTGGGGACAAAAAAGAAAAAATATATATTTAAATTCCTGAACCATTACCACCACGGAAATAAATTCAATGTGACACATCATGCATGTATTGAGTTTGCACCCATTCTCTAGGTAACTCTCTATAGAATCAAAATCAGTTTGGCACATTTACCACGAATTGATTGAAATGCAAAAACGTTTATGGGCATTTTTAAATACGAACCTTTGGAAGGTAGTCGAAATCGACTGCTTTTGATACAAATATATTATAAGTTCGAGAAATGAAGAATACAAGGTATATTTCCACAATTATTTATTTAATTTAGGAATAATTTCGACGCATATGCGTAATCTTAAGGTAACTGAAGGGTACCAGGAGATGAGGCTAACGTGTGGAGACTAATTACATCCTAAATAAAGGCGTGTGGAAAAATACCTTGTTTTATTCATTCCTCAGGATGAATTTCCATGTAGCCAAGCCTGATACCCTCGAGTTTCTAGAAAATGGATTGTGGCAATAAAATGCATGCCAAAATGAGAGGTGTAATATGGGGGTGAGAAAAATGTTGACAGTAAAAATTTCATTAGCGTCATGGTTCAAGAAAGCTTTCCGATGTCTACACTCGCAGTTGACGTGCCATGGTTATAGAAAACAATTGTATCAACACACTTGGATCTTTATTTGCATATTTTTGATTAAACTTTACTTTCTCCGCTCCGCGGAATTTCCGGTTAAAAAATTAACATTAAGTAACGTTTCTTGTAAAGCATCGAATAAAACAAGTGAAATAATATTATCAGATTGAAGGCAATCTTAAGAAATCAGCAACCTTGGTTCACAACCTCATCACACTGTACATCGAGAAGAAGATGGAATAACACGATAACTTGCTTTCTTTAGTAATTAATACCATTGTTTTTTTCTTCACATTGGTCCTTATTTCCATAAGATGGTATTGAGACGCAGACTACTGATTATAGTCTGCCCATGGCCACACATGCACGTGTCATGGTTAAAATATGGCCGAGCACCCGGATAGTGAAGCTGCAAGTGATGATGGCACTCCGTGAACGAGCTGCGATCCAAATCCTGTGTTATCCGAGTTGAAAGTGACTAGGTGATGAGTAAATAGTGATGCGTAAATTTAAAGTATTATTGCTCTATTTTAATAAAGAAATATGTGCCATATTAAGAGTATTTTCCCGGGAAGGAATAGAAAAAAACAGCTCAGAAATACAAAAAATAATGCCTCGAATCCAGAAGAAATCCGTGATGCATACGATACTGAAGTAACTTACCACTTAAATACGTATCACACCAAACCAAAAACTGTTTTCACAAGTCGAACTCAGGCTCGAATCTGGCCGATTACTCTGAATACGTATCCTAACACAGTAATCACGCACAAGGCAAGTGAAGTAAACCCACTTGGTTTTCTCCAATTTTGTTGTTATATTTACCCAATTTTCCAAAGCCAATGTCTTCTCAATGTTTCACATAGATAAAAATTTAGCTTGTGTAGTACAACTTTAATATTGTACGGCCAGGTATACATAAAAAATTCAATATGAATGACTTTCATAAACTTGAAAACGGCCTCAATTAGCGACCGGTGTAATATTATGGATATTAGAACTCTGTGGTGAATACTGCTACACGTACGGGATATAGAGGCGGATGCAACAACTAAAATGGACGGTTGAAGACTTGAAGAAGTACACTGAAGAGGAATATGAGACAATTTGACACGCTGAAAGGAAGAAAATAATCAATGCAGCTACATCTACATAAATACCACGCGGGCCACCATAAAGGTGTGTGGCAGGGGGTGCAAGCACCAAGTAGGCTGGGTGAGGTACAATGGACCGGGCACATCTTAAGAATGATTTTTTGGAGGGAGAGCAGAGAGGACCAATAACCTTCACCCTGTTCCCTTTCGGGCTGGATAAATCAAAAAAAACTTATTTAAAGCTATTTTCGGGAGTTATCTCTTCCTTTCGCTAAAGTCCTTCCTATGCCCTGGCCTTGTATGCCTTGCCTCTGCCAAAGCAATTCTTTGTATTTTTTACATAAACGTGACAATATCCCTTGTCCTGGGGACCTCTTATGTCACATTTAACCCTTTCTTTATCCGTCTCCTCCTTTCTCTCGTACTATTTACTTACCCCCTATTTTATATCTGTTAGGCGACCCGATTCACACCCATTCTGACAGCCCGACCGTGATAGCGTGGCACACATCTTCCATACCTGCCTATCACATGTGCATTCAATTCACATTTTTTCATGACCCACTTATTCCTCACACCCCATTTTTATCGTGGAGGCACCCCTCATGTTCCTTGCACATAAACCCGCCGCAGTAACGCGAAGTTTAGGCTTACTCTGGCATATACAAGCGCCGCTTCAAAACCATAAAGTGGCCGGGAGTACCTTATGTGTATGGCCAAATACTTTCTTAGACAAACATTCATTTTTCGCATTGCTCCACATTCTGGATAACATTTCTGTCTCACATACACACTTCAATTAACAAGCACTGCGACCGGTTTCGGCGCGATTACACCCGGCGACTCTTGCATTCCAACACACGTCTATGAATGCGTCGGCCACGCAAAATGTTTGGGCTAGCTTCAAAACCCTCGGGGTTTTGGGTGGAAAAGGCTTCTTCCACTCGTAAAGGAATGCATTCGTCTACCAATGTCCAGGATTTACTTTCACTCGGATGCCCTTAAAGCTCCTCATCTGTCCCTCCATCTTTAACTTTATCCCAAGATTACTATTTTTCCATGTTACACAAAAGCATCATCATAATTTAGGCCCAGTACAGAGAGGAGAGCTGTGAGAGTGCGCAAGAGATTCAGGATTGGATAAGGGATGAGAAGAGAGCAGCATCCAGCAAATCTAAGGGCTCAATTATAGATGATGATGTCCATTGGGTAAAGTGCCGGGCCAATGATCGGAGCGTTCGGGTTCGATTCGGAAAGATGCATCGGTCCCCACTTTGCTTCACCCGGGTAGGGTGATTTGTAATCACAGGTAGTGAGAAAGGGATTATGAACCCAGGCATTAATAGGGTTCTTATTCGGTGAGCTCTACTACCCTCATCTATGAGAGCACCCACTCTTCGGGGGTGATTCCTGTGGTTTGTCTCAGGTGTTGAAGGCAGCAACTTCCGCGCGACAACTCGGAGTGAACCAGGAGTAATCGCGCGTCACTTTCCCTCGTGGCCCCTTGCTTCACTTGGCGGTCCCTTCCCGGATGTTTGCGACCCCCGAAGACGAGGCTCGCCGTTGGCGGGGGGCGAACGAGCGAGGCGCGAAAGTCACACTGCCGGCGATCCGTCGTCGCGAAATGTCCAGAGCCGGCACCACGGCCGCGTCGTTGCTAAATTCCTGCACAAACAAAAGAGACTCGGGAAGGCTCATGTGGCGCAAATCTCTTTGGCTCCACTGCAGGATGTGAAAGTAAAGTGGAGGGCCCTTATCTCGCACGGCGGGGGGGGGGGGACGAGGAAGGGAGAGCAGGGGGAGAGATTGGAAAGGTCCTTTCGATGCCCGCTGCCGCTTATCGCCGCTTGGGATTTCGCAAGAGCCTCAAGCGTGTGGGCGCGCGCATTGTTCGGCAAGCGGTACCTGCGCGGAGTTTGCGGTCAGTGGCCAAATAAAGAGAATCATTATTGTGTGGACGTTGGTGAAATCAGATTTAGGGAAAAATGCTCCTGGTCAGGAAGGCGGCGGCAAAGCAGGAGTTCAGCATTTCGGTTTTGAGAACAATGACCATTGCATTGAAGGCCTTCCACATATCAATTAACATGCGCTGGGACCAGTTGCGCAGCGAAATACACCCGGTGACTTATTTGCTCCGGCATTCCAGCATAATTGAAGGGCCCCTCCACCCAAAATGTGTTGGGCTTGCTTCGGAACCCCTGGGGCTACAGTTGGAAAAGACCTCCATACATAAAGGAATGCAGGAGCCAATAAGTGTCAAAATATTAAGTTATTGTCCTGTGTTCGTCTTTTAAATACATTACTATCCCTTTTCCTTATATTAATTCCTATGTGAAAGAACATGTGTTTGCCATTTGGTGGGTTTTAATCAGGACATATTTGCCTGTTTCGTAGATTTCGAAAAAGCGTTTTAAAGAGTGATTTGGGAAAAATTGATGCGTGTATTGCAGAAAATAGAAATGGATTGGAGGTCCTGGTGACTGATTCGCAACCTGTACATGTCTCAGACTGCTCAGGTGCGAGTGGGGAACGGAGAGTTCGGATGGACGGTGTTAGGAAGAGGTGTAAGGCCCATTGCCACCGGTACTGTTCAACGTATTGTGGAGGAAATGATTAAAGAGGCATGGGAAGAACTGGAGGTAGGAATGAAAGTCGGAGGGGAATTTGTAAAATCGGTTAGGTTTGCTGATGACCAAGCATTAGTTGCTCAGTCAGCCAAGGGATTGCAAGCATAGCTGAGTGTCTCAGTGGGGAGGGGAGGTTCAGTGCGATAGATATGGGATGAGAATCAATATTAATAAAACAAAGGTCATGCGATTTTCCAGAAAGATAAAGGCTAAGCTAAACATTAAAATAGGTGGGGAAAAGGTAGAGCACGTAGAACAGTTTACGTATCTAGGAAGTGTTTTGGACCAACACGGTCAAAGTAGTAGGGACGTAAGGAGAAGAATTGCGTTAGGCAAGGAGGCTTTCTCAAGAAGGAGGGAGTTGATGACGGGGACGTTGAGTAGGGAGGTCAAGACAAGACTCGTAAAAACTCTGATATGGAGCGTAGCTATCTATGTACGGCGCGGAAACGTGGTCGCTGAAGCAGGAGGACGTATATTGGAGGTTTTTGAAATGTCAGTGTGGAGAAGAATGGTACATGTAAAAGAAGGTGACATGGACCAAAAGGAAAACAAATGAGGAAGTACTAGGGATGATGGGCGAGGAGAGGGGTTTGTTGGGAGATATCCTATGGAGACAGGAAATATGGATGAAAAGCGTATTGAACGGCAGTGGGATGTTGAAGAAGGTAATACAGGGGAGAATGTTAGGAAAACGAGGAAAGGGCAGGAACAGGATAGGGATGTAGAACGGGATGAAGGGAGAAAAGAAGTACATAGAGATGAAGAGTGACCTGATGTAGAGTAGGTTGTTGGATTGGGTTTTGTTTGGAGTTAGGAAATATTTATTTGATAGTAGTATCCATCCAAAACCCACTCCACCTTAACCGGTAGATTGCCTAATTATATAAATTATATAATATGTATATATATATATATATATATATATATATATATATGCGGGTCGCGGTGGTCTAGCGGGTAGAGCGTTGGACTGCTGACCAGAGGGTCCCGGGTTCGATTCCCGGGCAAGGCACTTTGGGCACCTGCAGCTCCACCCAAGCTAGTTGATTTTTCGGGTACCAGATCTTCCTGGGAAACCATAACCGGCACAGGGAAAGGAACTGGCCCCCCTACCCTGATGTGTGAATATTCACACGCCGTCGGGCTTGGTACATGGGTGAGCTCTACCATCACCTACTAAACCGACCTTCGGGTTGATTACTGTGTTTATGGTTTATATATATATATATAAATCGATGTATATATATAAATATATATATATATATATATATATATATATATATATATATATATCTCGATGATGCGGAAGTACTCACGAGAGCAATATAACTTTTGGACGGCACAATAGAACACAGAATAAAACAGATAACACGTAAAAGGACACTCACACTGTAGATGATTTAAGCTTTCGGCCTACTCCGAGGCCTTCTTCAGGTCAGACTGACTTATATATATATATATATATATATATATATATATATATATATATATATATATATATATATATATATATATATATATATATATCTACATAGGAAATATATAGTTTTGATCTAAATAAGAGGTGTTCACCCCCATTCGCCAGGTGAAATACTTAGCCCCATAATATATTTTGACGAATGCAATGCGATGCATATGCGCAACAAATCCCCCCCCCCCGCGTTGCTCCTGTCAGTTGCGAGGCGTGTGCTGTGATTCGATTTTTGGGTGCAAAAGGATCATCCGCTGCCCTAATTCATCCGGGTTGCGGTGCCTACTTTTTGGATCTACAGTAATGATTGATGGAAAGGCTGGGCAATGACGTCGAGACTTCAATAATGGCTGCACACCTGCACACGATGAAGAGCGGAGCGACAGACCCAAGTATTCAAACTAATATACTCGTTTAACAAGTGGACCAAGAACTGTGATCTGATTGACGGTTAGTGCTCTCTGTATGATAGATGTCCTCCTGTTGGACGCACTACTATTTATGCATACGATTGTCACGGATATCACAAATTAATGTGATGTAATGCAAGATGGGTACCGGAAATGCATACCGACCAACACAAAGAGCAAAGAATGTTGAGTGGACAAGTATTTTTTGGGCCACTATCAATAGTTCCAAGCGACCACTAATACTCATCTTGCACTTGAAACAGTGGCTTGATGGAGAAGGGTTTGAAGACGAAGAGGTCATGATGACCGCCGATACCGATCGACTGGGAATCGATTTCCATCATTACTTCTCCACGTGGTTTTGCCTACCTATGTAGTAATGGGGCGCTAGAATATTCACTCTCTTCATCAGCGTTCAACTCGAATGAATTGCATTTTTTCAAAAGGTTAAGTTGTGCATGTACCTTCGGGTGAAAATCTATTAGCAAACTATCGGCACCCCCCTTCCTCTTCTTTCAATTGAGGAATGAAATGATAACTTTAATGGATGACCAATGATACACGTGGAAGGAATACGAAAAACATTTTCAACCCTCCCCAAATTTACTCTGAAAACCGTTTGATTGATCTGGTAAAATGTTGTAACAAGACATCAATAAAAGGTTGCAAAATGCCTTGATAATTTGACGACGGTATAATCATATTTACACCATAAATACAGTACTCAACCCAGAGTTCGGTTTGGTAGGTGATGGTAGAGTTCACCCAGTACTAGTCCCGACGGCGTGTGAAATTCACGCATCAAGGTAGGTGAGCCAGTTCCTTTCCCTGTGCCGATTATAGTTTCCCAGGAAGATATTGTACCCAGAAAATCACATGCTTGTGTGGAGTTGCCCAGAGAGGCTTGCCCAGGAATCGAACTCGGCCCCTCCGGTCAGTAGATCAACGCTCTACCCCTGGACTACCACGGATATATATGAATCTGAATACTTCAAATATATTACTAGCCCAATCGTACTGTGGAATGAGAAATGTTAATGAAATTAGGGAGCTTGAGTGTAGAATAGATAAATTGAAGATGTCATTTTTTGCATGAACGATAAGGTATCATAAGAACTTTGTCCGAACGCGCTAGGAGGGGAACCTGTTTTGGATCTAAGGTAATCTGGTGTGAAATCACCCCTTCCCACAGCCACACACCCTATCATTAGCATGCAGGGTACGTAACTAGAAAAATAGAATTGGTTAATCATATCAACGCAGTGTTGCAACAGTTCTGTGATTGAATAACATCTAATTACGTATCCTGAAGGAAGTTTTATTAAAGCGAAATTCTTTTTATATTGTAAATTTTTTGTTCTTTAATAAAAAAGTAAATATCTCTTGTCTATTTTTTTCAAAGGCGAAATGTTAGAAGTACTGAATGTGCTGATGCGGAATGACTCAATTGAGAAGTAAATTTATCTTCCAATTATATGCAGTCACAGAAAATATGATATGACTTCCCTTTTGAAAGCACACATATTTTGGTAGGGTAAATATTTCTTCGAAAAAGTTATTATAGTAGAGTATTCTACTACTAGAAAACAGCAGCAGGGCTATCCTGTGGAGAATCTGTGAATTCCTTCCATCTCGAAAAATGTTGAATATATAGTATAAGTCCCTCTTTAGGATTTCCTCTCGATATCCTCTCAAGATAATATGTGTAAACGCTAGTGAATGTCGACGGAAATCAACAGCAATTGGAATAATCACCAAATAAAATGCGGCTGTGTCAAACCCTGAAATTGATTGGGAAGCCGGTTTTTTATGGAAAGAGAGGTTTTTCCATTCGAAGGACTTCCCGTAAGGGAAAATACTGCTGCTCTATTGCTACCCAATAATAAAGTTATCCTTTAAAAACTTTGTGCTGCATGGGCTTTTAATTTGAGAATACGACTTCTTCGCAGATTTGAAACAAGTTTTTCTACATCATTTCTTATTTTGTGCAATGCATTAAAAATGCTGGAACTGTAAAAAAACGTAAGTGTAGCGTCACCATACTATCTACCCCCATGGTTATATTTTACTTGGAAAAAATAAGACTCACGCACAGGTACGCTTCTTGCTGAGGACGTGTTTATACGCCTTATCGACGTCAACAAGGAAGCAACGTGATTTAAACGTCTACTGTATGTATATTTTCCAATGAAGATAGCAACACTATTCAGGGAAAAGCTGTATTTCTTTGAAGCTATCAGCCAAGGTGGGAGAATAGGAAGTCCACTCGTTCATGAATAAACCCAATACGAGTTTCCCAAAAGTACTGCGTAGTTACTCTTACTCCCACTCATAAGCTGACGTGAGCACAAACGTGCCAATGCTGTCCCGCTCTGTCTTCCGCCATCACAGAATAGCGTAGTTATTCTAGATAGTGTTCGTATCTAATGATGATATGCTTGCAGTCTCGGCCATAGAGTGCATGAAGGTACTCTTATTAGATATGCATTTGGAGAAAATAAATCTCAGATCTAACTTAACTAATCTATGTAGTA